>JBAMJR010000040.1:4940000-5540000 GCA_038501785.1 Myoxocephalus aenaeus | reverse complement strand
GTGGACTGGCTATGCAACCGTGGGGGTGGCGGCGGCGATTATATTGGCGAGGCGGTCACATTTAGACTCATTCCGCTGGTTATTTGCATGATATGTGCCACCGAGTTTGCAACACGAGAGGAAGTAAATCCGAAACTCCGTTCGTTTGAGTTACGCAAGTAAAACAAGTCGCAACTATGAAACGACCACAGCTCGTCCAGGGGTTAGTCAACATTATTCTGAGGAGCAAATGTGCGGCCAGTTAGCTCACCGGGTGACGTGAAATCATGAGTAACGTAAAAGATGTGAAATGTGTGCCGACATACAGAGGCAATATTTTTTTTTGGGGGGGGGGGGGGGGGGTGACTGGGCTCAATATTACGATTAAAAGTGAACCCACAAATTTCAAAACTGCTCGGATAAATGACCTATAAAGCAACGCTGATACAGTTTAAGCCAAATTAGCTGAACCATAGAGGGAGGAAGATACCCGGACGTTGGAGAGGGGTGCTGGCTAACCTACCCAAGCTTTCACCAACTAACGTTACCCTTCTAATGTACATGAGCACAGGGCATTATCTAACGCCGCCAGCATACCGGTTAGAACCGTGAGACATAAAACCAGCTAAATATCAACCCGCTGAATAGACACCTGGGTTAACGCAATGCTTTGAGTTTCTTTAACAGCGACCCCCACCCACTCTCTTGGCAGCGACGGCTAGCTAGCAGCCCGCTAACGGCAGCTAACGGCTCTCGGGTTTAACCCCTTTCTGCTCGACAGGCTAGCCGACTGCACATACACTTAACGCCAATGCATTTCCTGAAGCGCCATGTAAATCATTACATATAACTTACCCGCTTTCAGTCGAGGGTATCCGTCGTTTAAATCACATTGACTGGAAACGGCAAAGTCTTGTCGCTCCTCTCTCCGCCCAGGCGCTAAGATTGAGCTAACGTTGGTTCAGCTACCGAGGAGCGGCACTCCCCGAACCCAGTTTTTGACCCGCCGAGGGGGGAGACACACCGGCACAGAGGCGCAGAGATAAGGCGGTGTTCACCCAGAAAGACGTGTCACAGTCCCGTTGGAGCGTTCTTCCGTTTCGACGCAAATTCCAACTCAAAGCAAAAAAATCCCTTCTCGTCTTTCCCACCGTCGTCGTCCCTCTTTTTTTCTTCCTTCACGCCAGGATCTCAGTCGCTTCTTCCTCCGGCCATCAAACAGCAGAGATGGGCGCGGTAACCCTGCACTCAGGTCTGGGAAACCCCACGTTACGCAGCGTCACAACGCACGGCGGAGGGGTCGGCGACTAACAGATCAGGAAATACTGCCATTTTTGGTAACACCAACACACCTAAATAACATTTACCTGCCAAAACGCTGTTTTTTATTCGAAAACTGTGCCCATTTAATGAGTTAAAATCTGACTTGACACGGGAACGGGCATTTCTCACGCCAAAGTAGGTTAGAACAACAGCTTTTCTATAAAGCCCAGTAGTTCTGATATGTGGCCTGCACAACTCTTTAGGTTCTGTAGGGTACTTTTATGATCACTTACCTTACCAATAATAATTTAGTAACATATTTAGGAACAAATGGCTTTGGTTTACTTGTGTATTCTACCACTCATATATATATATATATATATATATATATATATATATATATATATATATATATATACATACATATACATACACATACACATATACACACACACACACACACACACACACACACACACACACACACACACACACACACACACACACACACACACTCCAGTAGTATAAAATCCCAAATCCATGTTACACATGAGACCTTTGACTCTTCGGGAAGCGGATGTATTGCCAAAAGAGGCTTTCTGTGAACCTGAGTTTGGGAACTTTAAACCAAAAAAAAGGTGATTTTTATGTGGGTATAACAACTGCAACTCCTGACTTCATGTCAGTACAACAACCGCTACCCCAGGCCAATAACAGTCTCATTTGCAAACCAAAACAGACTGTGCCACACATTTAACTACAGCACGGCAGGTTCTTTCCTGCCAGCAGGCATGAATCCAAAACACTCTTCACTACATGTACAGTAAATATAATATACACTGATGGTTTGATGATCTATGCTACAACATTTACACTAATCCATTAGTAATACCATAACAGTCATTATTCGCTCCCACTGTCCCCAGACATGTGGTCGACATAGGCTGGCAATTTGGCTGTTTTTGTTGACAAGTCGTACTTTATTTGTATGAAGCGATGTGCCCTATAGTTCAAGACAAGAAATCAGTGGGGATTGGCCTCCTGCGCCTGAGCGCTGGAGGTTGGGCCTCACTCTGCAGCACAGAGATGACTTGATCATTATCACCAGTGCTCTTGGTAGAGTGCTCAGAGGAGGGGATAATGCTCAGCGGGATAAGTTGTTACTTGGAGACGTGGAACACTTTGGCGTCCACCGGGACCGCAAAGTGTGCGTGTGGGGCTTGGTGCGATGGGTAAGACAAAAGAATCATCAGCTACAGTTTGCATGAAGAGCGCTCCTGAGAGAGGGCCGTTCTCTCGGCTGTGCAGCCCCAGCATTTGGGGACACACTGCCGTCTCTTGACAGTCGCATGTTGCAGTGGAAATGGCAAATAAGCATGTGTCTATTAAAATCATCCTTCAATATGTATATATTCTGTCTCAGTCGTTTTAATTTCCACGCATACTGTACAGAGGGGTACTGTATGGAGAGGTACTGTACAGAGGGGTACTGTATGGAGAGGTACTGGATCGAGTGAAAACCCACCAACACTGATTCTCTCACATTTTGGCACGCATTAAGGAAGAAGTTGATGTTGGTGGAGGATTAGTTAATAATGGTGGTGGATTAGAAACCAGAATGTAGCTTTCTTTAAAAAAATAAATAATAATCACTGCATCATTGCCTGTAACTTAAAAAAAAATACAGATACACACACACACACACACAGGATGTGTTGAAAACACTGGCCCTGTGTGTGTGTGTGTGTGTGTGTGTGTGTGTGTGTGTGTGTGTGTGTGTGTGTGTGTGTGTGTGTGTGTGTGTGTGTGTGTGTTCTGGGTGTGGCTTTCCAACGGGGACTCATCTGCTCAGGTTAATACCGGTGAGATTCAGTTGCCCCTGGATACGCCCCTACCCGTCTGCATGCATGTGTTGTGAAGCTGCTTCCAGAGCCTCGGCCCGTGCACCCGGGGGAGGCTTACTGTCGGCAACGAGCACTTTTGATGAGGAAAGCGGGAAGACAACAATCCACACCTCAATGTGCTTTTTGGTGTCAACACATGCTTCGATTTAGTCAAACTAAATAAAGTAAAGTCAAACTATGTCAAACAGTCATCATCATCATCATCATCATCATCATCGGGCAAACCATTAAAAAGAGATTTCAACAATTGAGCCATTTTATTCTGTAAGAAACATGACATATAATGTGTATCGTCAATAGCATGACTATACTGCATATACCAGCCTCCTGTATGTTTTCATATAGTAATTGTGTAGAATTGAAACAGTTCACATGGACAAGGCCTCCAAGAACGTTGACTTTTTAATGAGCGTTTTCAATCTCCTGCATTATTGTGTAACAACACTTTCACTATCTCAGTGGGTTGTATTCACACGCAGACACACACACACACAGAGCAGGGCCGTAAGTAGCACTATCTCACAGCATTAGCGAGAGATCAGAGAAGGAATCAGATTAGGAAAAAAGAGGCAAAATGGCAACACAAATATGACCTAATATGATCTCATACGTTTCATAAAACGAGCGACATTACACGAGGCTAAGCTCATAACGACCTTGCTTTTTATAGGCAGGTTGGGGGTACAGTAATCTGATTTAGCATAATCTCCTCCAATCTCTGATAAATGCTTACAGCGGGCATCTCTGAGAGAGGTCAGATCCCATTGGTCCGTTCTGAGGGCTTTACTGACATCTGCTGCTCACATGCGCTGCAGGGCCCGGCTCACAGGGCTGGATGCCGAGTGGGTGCACCGCTTCTTTGGAATGAGCAATTAAAATGGGACAGAGCAATGTGGTAACAAATAAAATAAAATCTGGATGAGAGAGATTGTTCGTTAGTGGTGTTGTTGTTGTACTGGATCATCCGTGATGTCAAATAATCCAAAGGGGAACGTTTACCTAAATGTCCAACGTGATTGGAATTGTTTCAGGATACAAGTGTGTATATGCAAAAGTCATCACACGATCTGAGTCTACTGTTTAAATAAATACCAATAATTTGGACATTGGTCCAGAGTATTCCGGTGTGTGGAAAGCACTCTTCATCGTTTTATCCATAGAGGTCGAAGCGTATACAAAAGAGTAGTTCATGCATTTCATAACCATTGACAAAATATTGACTTTTCACCTTTTGATCTTTTTACATATTTTGTCATTGCGCCAAGAAGTCAAATTTGATTAAAAAAAAAAACATATATAATACACCGTGCATAGAAAACACCCCAAGGAAATTAAAATGATGTTAATATAAAGAAATATATAACAGTCTCTAGAACCACATTTCAGTAGCATCCAATACTCAAAACATACCTCCTTTCACTAAAGTTTACTTAATTCCTGTTATTTTTATAACAAATGTTATCCAGTGAGCTGTATAGAAAGAACATTTTAGAAAGTCCATTTGGAATAAAAGACTGGGAACGAGAACGCTGTGGGCAGGAATGTTTTCACATTTTGTGCAGATTGTTCGTAGTAAACTAGTTGGTAAAATAGAAGCTCCTAAAGCGACCCTTTTAGTATACGGGACTTTCCTCAGAGGGGAAGGTCAACTATTTCAAACACACTACAGCGCTTTAAATTCCATGACATTCCAGGAATTCCATAACCACTGGGAGGACTAGTGGGACATCAGGGGGCCTCCTAGTGGCAGGTACTTGTAGGTGCAACCATCCAGATCAGTACCGGCCCAGGGCCAGTCCACGGGTCTTAAGGATGGGAGTCACAACCCAAGGACTGACCGGAGTGAACTCCCTCATGTTAAAAATCAGGTGAAATCTATTGTTTTTAAACTTCATTCACAATCAGTTATCAGGCAGTACGTTCTTTTCTACGAGTTGTAAATGCTTTCACAAGTGTTTCCTCATCGAATAACAACATTCACTCAAGACCAACTCTGAATAGACATGTGAGCTGGAAATTTGAGGACTAAATGTAAAAGTGTAGTACTTACACATACGTATTTGGTGGCTATCCGGAGTGCCATTGTTAAATCAATCACCTATGACTTTTTGACACTGGCCCTATTATCTTTGGATTGAAGCTGCCAAAAGTGTATGCAAAAATAAGAATACAACGATAATAATCACCAGCCTACTACTAAGATGAATCACTCTAATATTTGTGATACTTCCACTTTTACAGCAATCAAGCTAACAGCACCAACTTCTATTATTAACACCGATATGCAAAACCAAAACGTCAGCCTGTGCCTGATCAATAGGCTATCATTGTATACATGTGGCCTTTATACCAAACTAATGTTATCCTTCATTCATCTGTATCAATCTTTGCAAATTCTGTGTCATATTTGACGAACTGTGTGACCCCGGCCTCCTCCCACTTTATGGGTATAGTGCCTGCAGTGCTACAGTATGCAGCTTACTGTATACATCAGCTGGCACACCCTTAACCATGATATAACACAGCTGCTTAGTTGGCATTATATACACCCCCTGGTGGTGGAAGTAGGTTCTACAGCTAGACGCTTAAGCTAGAATTTAACCTGGGGCCCATGGAGGCTATAGTCACTGGAGAATTAAATGGTTCAAATCAGATTTGCAAACAGTTCTTACACCAATTCCACCTTTATTAATTAGATTAAATAAGTAAATAATCAATGTGTACAGCGTACCACATGTCTTTGGGTACCAAATGTCTTTGGGTTTTGTTTCAGTGTGTGTGTGTGTGAGCAGATTTCCCACTGGCCAGCATCAAGACACCGTAGAGGTCAGTCAGCAGTGGTGGAGACCAACGCCATCAGGGTGACTCTGTAAACATTCGTCTCATCCCCCTTCAAGGTAAGAGGTAAACATGTCTGTACTACCTCATAGGGCTGAAACACACACACACACACACACACACACACACACACACACACACACACACACACACACACACACACACACACACACACACACAAGGTTAGATGGTGGTATTGCTATAAAAAAGTACTGATATAATAAAATATTCATGACCTTAAAATTCAATTTCTTTATTAAATCATTCAATTATGTTCAGGGTGCAAAAAGGCTAAAAGAAGGTGAAACAGATTGTAAACATCAGAATACCAAAGTCAGTGATTCTTTTCATCGTTTTCACTGTCAATGAGCAGCTTTTTTGTGTAGTTCTTTTTTGGGAAAATGGCAATTAAGTAAACTAGCTGTTCAGCGATAAAACTAAAATGGCCTTCACCTTGTATCCACTGTGAGGCGTCCATGTGACAGTGATGGTGCGTTTCTGGCCTGACTCCACGGTGCCTTTGCTGGGCTCCACACTGAAGCCGAGCTGCTGCAGAGACGCCAAGTTATCCCAGAGAAACTCACCACTCTGGGAAAAACAAAGAAAAAAAAGACAAAATCGCACACAAAAAATGTAAACCTTCACCAATAAATTAAATCCTTTACAGGGTAGCTGTACAGTATAATAATGATATGGAATTTCTCACTGTTATGATGATTATGAAATGAGTCCCTGCCTCGGATAGCTTATTAACTGTCTTATGATAAAACATTCGTCAGTTTCCATATCCGATGACATCACGGTACCTTCTTAATGGGCGGCGTGGAGCGGATGCAGCCCACCTGCAGCTCCCTCACTGCGGCCGAGACGACTCCTGCGCTGTAGCTGGCCCGCAGGGTCACCAGCACAGGGTTGGTGGGCTTCTTCACCAGCTCTGACTCTGCCAGAGAGAGAGAGAGAGAGAGAGAGAGAGAGAGAGAGAGAGAGAGAGAGAACCGCGTAGGAGCAGTTTTGCTCAACAACTATTGGATGGAAATTGTATGAAATTACAGACATTCACGGTCCCTTTAATCCACATAACACTGTCATCGGGTCAAAACCTTTATTTGTCCAATACTTTGCGATTTAATTTACTTGTTTCAACAAATCCATCTTTAAATCACGGGTAGAACTTGCTGACTGCTTTCAAATGCACTACTTTAAAAAGGGCAGATATACAGTAGTCCAATTGGCTTGTACAAGAGTCTGCTGATGGATTCTCACACTTCATGGGAATTAATGAAAACCGATAGCTGCTTAGAAGGATAGGAAAAATACGCACATTTTGCTGGTCGTCAATGGGAGGCTTTCAGAAGAAAAAAGAAATCTGATTTATTTTTCCTATTCCGACTACTTGTTATTTTGTTATTTTTAATGCAAAACACCGCTTTGATTTAGAGAAATTTACAGTAACCTTGTCCAGGAGCTGTGCCTGTTTTGGATCTTGTGCTGAAATATTATCTAAATGCTGTGAGAAGCACTTTGGGCTGTCAGCATCCTTTGATTGAATAGCGTAAATTACTACAACACATACCCTGCCCCCGCTAGCATAAATTAGGCAATGTGTCGAGGAGTTATAAGTCATATTCATAGTGTCAGAGTCTGTATTTTCTCTGCCTTGATGGAGCCTTCAGTACCTTTGAGCTTGGGTCACTTTAATAATATCGATCCCTTCCGCAATGACTACATGCCGTTAAACTACATCGTGTCCATTGCACCGGGAGTGGATAACCCTGAGGGGGAGATGAAGGCAGAGGCCGGGGTACCTGGGAGGTGAGGTCGACTGGTTATCAGTGGAGGGAGGAGGGATTCAATGGGCACCGTCAGCGGGTCTCCCCCAAACAGGTACATGTTGTGCGACGAAGCGGCACCCTTCAGATCCACCACACACACTTCACTCTGAGAGACAGGAATGGCACAGGCTTAAGGTGGTTTCGACACATACACGGTGCAATAAGTACACTTGGAGGGCAGCGGTTTTTTGTTGCCTGGACCGTGTCACGCTTTTAAACCAGCGATTGGGTGTTCTGTTCTCGATGTATCTGTTCGTGGTGGCGCTGCGCTGACCTTATTCATGAGCTCCACGGTTAGTCTGTCAGAATAGTTGACGGACGGGTGGTCGGGCTGAAAGGTGACGGCGACGTCCAGGCTCTGTCCCGGAGCAACGCTGCCCCCTCCTGGCACCACGCTGAACACACTGAGCCCGCTGTAGTTCTGGGTTCCTGTGCGGGAAGCAACAGACTCGTCTTACCATGATGGATGTGATGCTCTGGTAGAACAGCATTAAGACTAGAATGACCATAAAAGTACTACAGCCCGACCAGTGGTGGATATCAATATTTGGGAGTTAAATATATCTGATAATGATATAAGTGACTCTCAGTGTGTCCTGGAGTTGTTTGCATTTGTTGTTTCTCTCATTTATTCAGGCGTGTCCTGCACACCTGTATGTCATGATGCTTGGTGTTGAGGTTTTCAGGTTCCCTGCTGAATCCCTGCAGTGTTAGTTTGGTCTTACCCACAGTAGGCTGGACCTGAGAGTCGGGGTAAGTACCCAGCAGGAAGGCCACACTGTCAGCTCCACCCTGAGGCCTCGAGGGAGCGAGGCTGGCCAGCAGCACCCGGAAACCCACGGCCACCGCTGAGCTGTTCTGCAGCTGCAGGCAAAACAGGACTTGATGTCAGTTCCAACACTGAAAACTTCCACGGTAATCTGTGCATATGAACAGCAATCCATTTGAAGAATGGCCCGGAATCAGACACACGAAACAAACGTGTTCAAAACCAAGATGACATTTTCTCCTCTTCCCTTCACTCTTCACTGACTGACCTTCAGGACGTGCGAGGTGCTCTGCTTCTCCAACACATAGCCAAAGTCAAGGAGACCTCCAGGGTGGGAGGAGGTGACGGCAGGGAACACACCCTCCCCACACAGTGTCATCTCCAGGGTCATCTTCTGGCTACACACCTCCAGAGTCTCACAGTACTAGAGAACAAAGTCATGCTCAATATTTGTAACGTTACTAAATTATCTTTGAAAATGGAGAGGCACAATGACAAAATCTTGGCGAGGACAAATCAGTGGATTCATCCGATAGTGGGAAAAGTGTGACACACTCACTTGTTTATTAAGTTTGAGAAAAATTCCACCGACCTTTTTCTCCAGCGATGGACTGAAGGCCAGAACCAGAGTGTGTTTGTCTCCGGGTCTAATGCTCCTGACTGCATTCAGAAGGGAAAAAGGACCATGCACATCCAGCACCGATGACCTCAGCTTGGAAACAGTTAAAGAAAAAGTGATAATATTATTATCTGTAGTAGTAGTATTAGTAGTAGTAGTGGCAATTTAGAATTACGAGGTACTACATTTAATTGAAGTAACTAGTACAAAGAGTGCCATGTGTGTAATATATATATATATATATATATATATATATATATATATATATATATATATATATATATATATATATATATATGGTGATCACAGCATTGGAAATTTGATAAATAAAAGCAATATGTATGTCCAGTGGAAGGTTCCATGTTACTCTGTATAACTCACAGTGCACTACACGTCAGCTTTCTTTAGAAATGCTTACAGAAACTGTGGCAAAGGGTTTAAAGGCTTTGGCCATGAACTAAAACTTCCCAAGTTTGACTCTGACCAGAGACACTTCTTGCATGTTGTTCCCCATCTCCCTTTTTTTCCTCTACTGTCTGCTCTCAAAGGTACAAAGACATTTTTATTCAAATGTTTCATTGTTGTGAGCATTTAAGATTAAAGTGACAGTTCACCCCAAAATCAAGTAAACATATTTTTTCTTCTTACTTGTAGTGCTATTTAACAATCTAGGTCGTTTTTGTGTGAGATATTGGCTGTATAGATGCCTCTCGTATATAATGGGACTATATGGTACATGTGGAGCTCAAAGTGGCAAAAAGAAGAAAAAACATTTCAAAAACTCAACAGCAATTTGCGGTAAGAGGAAAAATAGGTATTTCAGATTTTGAGGTGAACGCTCCCTTTAAGACAGAACGTGCACATCAGTTTTTCAGAAAGTCTGTTTAACATTTCTACAGACATCAAGTGGGGATTTGTGAGAATCGACAATCTGTTAGCATTAGCAGTTCACAACATGACTCTTAGTTGTCGCGTTAACTGGAAGACTTTGTTTTGTCTTTGTGTTTTGTTTTGACAGGATACATCCAACGTTTCCCTCGAAATGTTCTGAACTGTAAACCTCTTGATCTCTTCTTCACCTGATGACAGAAGACACAAATAAAAAGCAATTAATAATGTATGTATGCTGGATGACCAACTGAACATTAACAGGATGAGAAGATCCATCAAAACCACTCACCCACTGCCACCTGATGGAAGTCGACTCTATTATTTCCACTGTTGGATACGACCACTAGAGGGGGCTGTACAGCAGGACACTGCAGCTTCAGGTGCAGTGTGTCGAAGGGCCTGTGGAGATATGGAACAAATAAAGAGTATGCGCCACTCCCCATTCTTTGTTTCCTTCACATCACGTAGATCCGTATATCCTTGAGGATAAAACCAAGTTCAGTTTAATTCCGTCTCCACAAACAGCGTGAGGAACACACTTTGGTGAGCCGCACTTCAAACAAGAATGTTTACCATTCACAAGTGGAATGGCCTCAGGATATGTACTTCCTTTGAGCCGCTTAGATTTAAACCAAAGGTGCTTCTTTCCTTCTTCCAGAGGGCATTTTCTACAACATTTAGACTCACTGGATAAAACCAGACGTTGTAGAGCGAAGAAAGAGACAGAAGGGTTTGGATGCAGTCTCTCACTCTTTCTCTCTGATACGTTTGTTTCAACAGGCAACCGCACCAAACTGCAATAGAGAGGTCATGGGATACTGTCTTTTTAGTATTTTCACCTGCCAGATTTTATTTGAAGACACATGGGTCCATATAATTTTTTTTTAATAAAAAATAAATACAAGACGAGGACATCAACACAGAGGTATAATCACCGCAGTATTGAAAGACATAAGGACATTGGTTCCAAGGTTTCCAAATACAAGAGGAACGCGCTGCGCCTGCTCAGTTTAGGCCATTATGATGACATTTTTAGATATGTGTATATAAAAGGACTCAACGGCACATTAAGGGTGGAAACATTACAGGGCACAAACATGTGGCTTCCACTGGTTAAATCGCGAGAGCTTGACACAGTACAGCCGGCTCGAAAGAGAGACGCGTTTTGACATCATCTCTACACGAAATGCGCTCGCCAGCATATTGGCTTGAGCATAAAAGTTATCAACACTGGCACTGCACATCGTCGCCATCACATAGATCACTCCTGATGATGTCACCTGTTTTTAAATCTGTGAGATCCTCGAGTTCCCTTTAATCTTGGTGGCAAACACGGCTCATGCTAAATGATAGTCCTTCCTCTATTTACTGGGTAATCAGTACTGTGTATATATTTGTTTTCTTCCAGGCAGCCTAGATGTTTCCACTATAGCAGATGTTAAAAAGGGAAGAACATAATCTATGTAGCAAACAACAAGATCATTTCACGCCCGATCCCACACATCGGATTCACTATAAGAATGACACTCTAAATGCAACGTGGCGCCAGAATTCACAATTGACATCGAGACAGCATCACTTGATGGGCACCCAGACCCTCGGGCCGCCGGGAGAGCCAGGCTTATTTCCACATTTTGGAACGTGCGCCACGAAAACACAATATCAACTGAAATGCCTTAAAGGGCCTTAAACGAATAATGTACATGTTTCGGAAATAAGCTTATTGGTATTTTTAAACTCAATATGTTCATTTAGCCTGCAGAGGGCTGTTGACTCTAGTGCTACTACCTCCATGCCGGCTGGGCCTGTCGGTCGTCCTCCGGAGGGGCCCCGTCTGACACGAAGCAGGGGACGGTGCACTCCCTGTAGCGGGGACTGAAGGAGTGAAGCAGAGAGTTCCTGGCCTCCTCATACTGCGCCGACCTTGAAAGAGAAAGACACAATGAACAAAGAAAAAAAATCAACAGCATCACCTTGATGTTATCACAATGAAACCCTTTTTTCCTCGCAAACCTTTCCGTCTCTGCTGAGATAACACTGTGTGTACATCTATATACAAGATATATATTTGTTGTGATCACCGCAAACGAAAGAGAAATGTGAAGACTGATGACGTCAATTGAGCACCAGAAGAAGAGGGAATGTTTAAGCGAGCGCTTTGTATTCCTCTTTTTTCAGTGCTGTTGGATCTCAGATAATAACTACCAAGTTATTATTTTTTATATATATAAAGAGGCTTTCAGGCAGAATGTAAAAGATGTTTCCTAAAGAATAACTTATTCTTTTTTTTTGCAGTACAACTCTTTGATATTTGGTGATAGAATATTTATAAAAACTTTTTTGCTTCATTGGCATGTTTTCAAAAGCAATTTTGTGCCACAAAGCGAGCAACATTTATGACATTTAAGAAGAAGAAAAAAAATCAAGTCTTATATAAAGAAAACACCTCCTACCACGGCTGTATGTCGGCAGGATCTGGTGATTCAGTTAGTTGGTCTGTCTTTGGGTCATCTGACGCCTTGCTGCTCTTACTGGCTTCCACTGGGACCTCGTTTTTAGTCTTACAACACACACACACACACACACACACACACACACACACACACACACACACACACACACACTTGATTGATGGGTTCAGAGGTTAGACAAATGTAGAGTCTACATGCTATATAAACACCAGCATGAGAGTGAAAGTGAGAAAAAAAAACAGTAAGCTGGTGAGGATGAGTTCCCATTCAAAGCCCCTGCGGCGGCACAGGCTGACCCTCACAGCAGCAGGAGGTGTGTGTGTGTGTGTGTGTGTGTGTGTGTGTGTGTGTGTGTGTGTGTGTGTGTGTGTAGTCGTACCTCCTGTTCAGCGTACTTGGCTCGCTGGAGGAGACGCAGCGCCTCCTCTTTGATGTCTTGGTCTGACAGTCTGGGTCTGAACGTCACTTGGACTAGACGTTTCTGTGCGAGTGGGGAGAAAAGGTCTCATGTGAGGAGGCTCTCAGATGTAAAAGGGTCCAGCAGTAACAATGGTTGTTATTCCGTTGTGTGTTATACACATTTACAGGAAGTGGCGTTCACATCCCAGTGCTCTTTCTCGATGGTGTTTTATCCATTGAAGCCTCTGCTTTTTTATTACAAAGCAGAGGTCTGAACTATTTTTGGGCAGTCTCCTATCGGTGTGTGTGTGTGAGTGTGTGTGAGAGTGTGTGTGTGTGTGTGTGTGTGTGTGTGTGTGCGTGCGTGCGTGCGTGTGTGTGTGTGTGGCGGGGGGGTCTCTAGAGTGGACGATAATCCCTGGTTTGAATGTTCCTATAAACCGAGTGAACAGGATTTCTAATTCAACTGTGACAACTCGCAACAATAAACTACAATGATTTTCAAAACGCCTGCTCTTTGAGATGATGCTGCATCCACAAATACAAAATGAACACTAAGACTCATTGTTTTTTTGGTATCATGTTCTGTACTCATTGATATTGCAGCATAGACTGTGCAAAATACAATAAAAAAGTCACTTGTTCACATCCTACAGATGTCCAGTAGAGTGCATCATTACACTGTGAAGGGATCTGTTGCCATGACGGCAGTGTGTCTCGCTGTCCCCTCAGACCCGTTTGCTCTGTGATCGTTATGTATTTGTTGCAAATTGCCATTCAAGGTAAAATGTATTTTACCAGTCCCAGGTTTGGTTTCCCTTCAAAGTAAAAATGAAAGGTTATGTTCACAAACTCAACTCAAACTATTTCTGATTAGTTCAGAGTTCAGAGCAGGAGTCGAAAACTTGAATTGTGGTTTTGCGACAAATTGCAAAAATTTAGATCTGGACATCCGTAAAATGAGAAACACAACTTCAGGAGAGCCGGCTCCACCGGAATACTAAAACAGAGGGTGCTGAGGTATGGGGTTGAATTATTATTATTATTATTTGGGCTGAAATATTCTTCAGCCGCCCCGATAGCGCTGAAAACATGCTCGGTTTGAACAGGTTCATTGTAAAAGGGGCATTCAAGTAATTTACTATTCACAAGAAACACATTAAAAAGACTAGCACTCTGCAGTTTATGTGCATAAATGGCAGAGGGCCCTTTAAAATCCCTGTAAAGGTAAAGAGGCGTGCCACTCCACCTCTCCGGGCAGCAGGCCGCCTGCTGAAGGAGTGATGCTGACATCTGAATCCTCGGGTAGGGCGAAGGAGAACAGCCTGGGCGCGACCACCGGAGGGATTGGCTGTTTGGACCGGTTATGGGCGGTCTGAAGGTCGAGCAGGTAAAGTACGGCAGTGGAGCGGTCGCCTACCGCCGTGGCCCCGAACTGAACCAGAGAATGGGAGAGCTGCAGCGGAGGGCGGACACCCGCCGCTCGGCATGACAGCGGGAAATCTCTGTGGACAAATACAAATAAGTTGTTTGCTATTATTTAAATGATTCAACCCAAATATCATGATAGCAATCATGGATATATTGGTCTTTTTAAATCAACAAATCCATTCAATTTAAAGAGGTAACCTGTCAATTCCTGATTTGCAGCTGATCTGGAAACTGTACTCTTTGGCCTTGTTGGCACTGAAGATCAGATCTATCTCCAGGGTCTCTTGTGGGAGCAAAGTGCCAAAGCCATCATTAGGCTGGAGCTCAATAAACTGCAGTATGAGAGAACAACAACAACACAAATGTCAATTTGCAGTTATATAAAGATTTTCAAGAAAATTAAACCCCATTGTTTCTTTCTGCAATAGCCATTTAACGTGCCTACATTCAATTGACCATATGCGTTTCAGCAACAAGGAAGTGCTCCAACTTCTTTTGTTTTGTCTTTTAACTTCCTGTTTACTTGGGAAGTGAGAATGTGTCGTGCATCTGCTGCTGGTGCTGCTGCTTGGCAAATATCTGAACAGTTTTACACTTGGGAGGCTCGAACGTACAACTTTAAGAACTGCCAGAGCTGCAAGGAAACAAGAGACTTTCTTCTGCAGCAGCCTGACAAACAAAGGCCGCTGTTTGTACAGCAGCATAATTAATTAGATCAGTGCTTTTAACAGCACTATTAACCCGGTTGAGTCAAGAGCAGAAACCGGAAAATGAACCAACCCCCAAAACTGGCAGGGCGGGTAAGGACAGTTGTTCTATTATTAGTGGCGGAGTACACCATTCCCGCGTGGGACTCATGCTGCGTACCTAAACACAGGGGATTCACAGCTAACAATGTTTGACTGAAATCCAACATAACTATGTCTCATTGATAACACTCTCACTGTTTATGGTTTACTTCCTTCACACGTATGAGAGCTGCTGCTTCACATTGAAACAGCCAACTGGTGTTTTATTTGCTGTGTTTTATGCCAAAGTAGCGACTCAACGAGTGTTTGCTGTGGCGCTAAACTGCATTTGCTGTTGCCTCGGTAACTGCAGGGGATGCCAAAATGGACCAGCTCTGAAATCTTTCAGATTACAACATTCAGGGTTGAACGAAAAGAGACGAAAACTCCCCAAAGAAATGGGAAACCTGTGAACTGAAGGGTGAAGCTGAAAACAGTGAAGAGTGAAAGTCCTATTTATGTCAAAGACTAAATGTGAGTCTCCTACACGTGTGACATCATTGGGTGATGCAGTACTGATAAAAACATTGTTCTACAGTATCTGGGCTTGTATGGATCCAAGCAACTGTACCTTACAAACACAGTAACATATGACACAAGGTGTTCACAGCCCTGCGAACTAACGACCCAGGAGTTCCTGTTGCATGCAGTACCTCGGGAACGCCCGGGAAGCCAAAGTCCTGCGGCAGCAGGGACAGGTTGGTGAGGCGAACGCTGCTCTTCACCGACTGGTAGATGGAACAGAAGCCGAAATCCACCTCGGCCCGGTCGAACCGCAGGTCTGAGGAGGTCACGACAGCCTGGACCGTGAAATGCACCGGCTTCACCTGAACGCACAGACACGGGGCAGAGAAAAATCAGCTTCATAATAACAATAATGATCAGGATGGGTATCACCTTTTTGTACCTCATCAAACATTATTATACGCAGATTGAAGGAAAAACAACAACAACATTGAGTAGAACAAAGACTGCAACAACATGAACACAGGACGAGCATGGACTGATGTTTCTTTTATAGAAAGAAAAACAAACACCTTCTTAAATCTGGGATTTTCACAGGTATGAATACACTCACTCATCTGATGAATCAAATTAATTCAGGGCGAGTCCCCTAATTGGGCAATGCTTTTAAGCATAAAGTCATCAGTCATCACTGAGCAGTTGAGATGCAAGATGTGTGTGTGTGTGTGTGTGTGTGTGTGTGTTTTGTGTGCGCGACTACACAATCCACACCTAGTGTAGGTTCAATGTGAGATTTCATATCAATCATGCTAGCCTGGTGTTATTCTTTATTTTTCTCATCGTCAACAAGTCCCGTGAAATGAATTAAAGCGACGGTATGTTCTCCCCTCAGCCAGGAAGTAAAAATCATTAAAACACCCGTCACAAATATCCTTTCATTCAAGAAGAGGCTAAATAATTCCGTAAAACAGCAGGGTATTCTGTTGATTTTTGAGCAAACATTACTCACACAGGTGGGCATTTCTCTGGGACTGTGTTAATTACTACATATGTTGTGCTGGTGAGTATTTACTGCGGCATGATGCAGGTGAGATTGACTGTGAGGCTGAGCTAATGGTCATTGAGCAAAGTGTCATCTCACTCGTGTGTTTTTAATCGCTTCTGGACAACAATTGAGGCCGATGTCACGGGGGAATAAGCCAAATCGATCTTTGGATGCACGGAGAACACTTACTGGGGGGATCACTTCATTTGTTGATTTTGGTCTTTTCCCCCTCAAGATAACGTCTTCTTTAACCATGTCAGTGCTCAGCAGATGACCTTGTTTATTGGTCTCTGCACCATTGCCTTCCTGGCTGCAGTGACGTGACCATACAACAGTGTGTGTGTGTGTGTGTGTGTGTGTGTGTGTGTGTGTGTGTGTGTGTGTGTGTGTACATGCCAGGAGCTCAGGGCCTGCGGCTGGGGCCAACAGCCTTGGTTCACCACAGGAGCATCCTGGCCCAGTCTTTGGCCCAACACACACACACACACACACACACACACACACACACACACACACACACACACACACACACACACGGAGGCGAGAGGAAGGTGACGATTTGGCAAAAAAGACCGACCAGATTTAGAGTTATTTAGAAAGAGGATTGGCATCAGTGCAACGTGAACGTCTAAGCAGCTGCTCTGTGTTTTTTAATGAAGGCGGCTGCTGACAAGCTGACGGAATTCAGTTGCTGTAAGCTATTTATTTTCCACTTCAAGGGCTCCAGCATTTACTGTTTTATTATTTTTTATATTGAGATTTCTGCCTCTTGAGGGGAATTATTTATTATGTTTGACAGTGAATAGCAAATAGTGTCCTTATCAGTGTTTCGATGCACAATAAAGCAACATGAAGATAGTGTTATCAATTAGAATCTAATGATTCCAAAAGTAACACAGAATCTAAAAGTGATTTCATCAGTTTTCTATAAAAAGTGTCATCCTCCGCTTCCGCTGGTCCTGAGCAGTGCAGGCAACTAAATTGGTCCATAAAAAGCACCACGAGAGCAGTAGTTAACATTTACATTTTTATGCACAGAGGCTTTTGTCATTCATCAACGAACGCAGCTGTTCATCTTGTGAGAGTTTCAATGATCAAGGGCTCAAACTCTAAACTTTATTCCTGGGAACCATAGGCACCCAGGGTATGATAACTCCTCCCACTTTGCAACTCAGTACTTGTAAGTGTGAATGTCTGTTTAAGTATTATCTACGGCAACGGCAGCTTGTGTATATCGATACATTATTTGTCTTAATTTGTTGTCTTTTCGTCTTTATTACCGGAGCACTTATGCCACATGGCACGATGCACTCAACAACATTGGAGAAGGACGTGTGGGGGCTGGATTAATTTGTGGGGCGCGTAACACGAGACGATCGGCGCCGCTGAAGGCGGAGTCGACATAGGAGAGAGTCAAGGCGGAAGCTAAGCTAAACCGACTCGTGCAAATGCCAAAAAATGCGCTACAGCAATATACCACAGTTTTTGTTTGTTTTCCTACTGTAGCAAATGGGCTAAAAACTGCATTTGGTTGCTCAACCCTGTGTTGCATAATGACAATAAATTAGCCCTTGAATCCTTGCATAACTTAAGTATGCAAGTCTATCCATGTGTTATTTGTTATATTCCATTATGCACATGTCAAATATGAAAACTCTACGTTATGCAGTATGTTGTATGCCATAAATGAAGGGACCAGTAATTCAGTAAGCGATTGTACGCATAACCCCACGTTAAAAGGGATGGCATATAATACAAATAAATACACCAATAAATAAAGAATAAAATGAATGTTAGCTATGTTATCATATGTACTCCATGGAATAAGAAGAGAGCGCATGGATTTTTGCTTTCCCTTTTCGAGCTCCTTCTAGAGCGATTCTCAGTGAAACAATTTGGGATAACCTTTACGCTCGGCTTATTAACGCCCATGGAGTAACTAGGCCTTGGGGGTGGGAGATAATTTTAGCTCGTTACCAGCTAAATAGGTTACGACTTTCAGTGGCTCCGCTTTCTGCGGGGGACAAAGTAGGACACGCGCCCCCGTAATGCACGATAACAGTGTTTTTTTTCTCAGGATCACAGGGAGGTTTGGTGTGAAAGAGACTGCAGTGTGTCACCATAATACAAACCTGGCCTGCTACTTGAACCGCCACCGGAACCTCCAGGACTCCCGTGTCGCTGTCGAAAAGCCTCTTGGCATCTCTGGATAAAGAGCTCCTGTGAGAGCGAGCAGATCAGGCAGGTACGCCGTGAGAACACACACAGTTACACTTTCTCATAAAACATTGTATTTTTGCATCATGTCCATGAACAGAGAAGAGCAGAGGCAGCAATTAGAGGTTGGTGACAAACACGCGACCGTATCGGTGATTTTAACAATTTTTCTCAACACATCAGTCAAAAAGCCGCGAGCCACCATCGAGCTCTTCAAAGAAAGAGTTGGAGATTCAGACCCTGAAGAACCACCGCTTTGCTCTAACCCACGGCTGTAGGATCGGCTCGCCAGGGAAAGCATGGGGAGAGAGAAGTAGAGCGCGCCTCCACACTACTGTAGGTTGTAGCCATGGTGACGGAGACGTAAGTATGATTCAAAGAGGCCCAGTAGTCATGCACAGGCTTATGTAAAACTCCAGTCCTTCAGTATAGCATGTATAGTTAATTATCATGTAAACAGTGGTCAAATGTCAGATGCAGTTCGCGGCTCAGATTCTCCCCCGCCTCTCTCTCTCTCTCTCTCTCTCTCTCTCTCTCTCTCTCTCTCTCTCTCTCTCTCTCTCTCTCTCCCTCCCCCCCCCCCCCCCCCCCCAACACCTCCCATCCTTCGCTCTTCCTTCCTCCCTTTTTCCCGCCTCTTACAGTATCAACTGTCTTTCCTTCCCTCGGCTCTTAATGCCGGTTGAAGGCTTGAGAGCTAATGCTGGAAATATCAGCGGTTTTAGGGCTCTCCAGATGCCAGTGTCGGTTCTTTCAAAGCGCTCACAACCAAGTTTCATATCCCCCCCACACACACACTCTTTTCTTTTTGCGGCGGCGGGCAAAAAACATGCCGCTCGAAACACCCGTCATGACTCAAAGCTGGAAATCACGTCGACGTTAAATCTCTTCATTTACTATGGGGACTAACAAAAAAAAGAGGGTTTTTTCCCCCCCTCTCCAGCTTCAGCTTGACCGATGGAGCACAGGGGGTGTATTTAAGGAAGCACTCTTGTTCTGCCTGCAAATAACATCGCTGCTGGAGAGTCACTCTTGAATTAGCTTTGGCAGGGCAGAGTGGAAACGCGTGGTGGGACGTCGCCGGGACCATATGCTCGGGAGAATTTTGCGGATGGGTGGGGTTGCAGATTTGTCGGTGTCCTGCACAGATTCATTTGGGTGCTTTTCTTCTCTGAAGCCAGATTATCCGCACCGCCTCGACCAGAAGCAATTCTCCTCAATCTAACTCAAAATTAATCTGTCCGTCTGTCTGTCTGTCGTCCCTTTGAGTTTCTCAACAACTGACAATCAGGCCCATGGAAGTGCACTGTTGAGTGTGAAGTTGTTTAAACAAGCGACTTCAGAGGCCAAGCAATAGTGCATCGCACGAGGAGTCTTTCATTATACTTCTGAGATTAGTAGGGGACATAGTCAAATCTTAAAAGTTGTTCCAACTTTGTGGTACTGCTAAGCGAGCTGCAGTGCAGCTCTCCAAAGGATTTCACCAAGAGATACTAAAATAACTTCGTGAAATAACTGGTCTATTTCAGTAGCTCGAATGGACACAGAGAAATCAAATTTATCTCGGTGTGTATTCCTGAAAAACCTGGAAAGTCAAAGAAAAGATACGAGAAAGGAAGGATGACAATACAGACATATTTCTCATGAAAACTTGAAGAGCGTTTGATTTTAGGAAAGCGGCTGCTATAGTGCATCCTTTTACCCGATGGGAGCAAATTCAATATATTCCTTTTTTAGAATGGACTGCTGCTTGGATTTCATCACCATTAAAAAGTGATGATGAAAAGGATTACAAAACAGATTAAGAGGTTTAGGGATTTTCCTCTATGGGGAAATGGATTGGCAAAAAAACTAAATACAATAAATGACTGTGAAAAAATCTTTTTTAAATCATACACGACAGACAGGTTATTTTCTTTGTTTCTGTTTGCAACTCATGGCATTATGAAAGTCCCTGTTACTGTAGTGAGTAGTGAACTATCAGGGAAAGCACTGGTGGAGCTGTCCGGTGTAATCTGTAGTAAATCATCCTTGTAATCTCCCTTTTATCAGCCGGAACTGCCGGGGTGGGACACATTGCCTCGCTCTTCAGGGATTACAACTAAAACCGATCATTCAAGCGATTCTATCCAAATGAACTTGTCACCAGGTTGAAATTATTCTTCTGGTCATGTGTGTCAGATTGATTTTCTCTCCGTTCCGACCCAACGAGCTGAATTATTGTTCTTCCAAAGTAAAGTATGTATTTCTCAGTTGTCTAGATAGTAAATACATTCTCAAAAATCTGAGCCAAAGTAAGCCAGGTTACTTCGTGTCATAAGTCGGTGTCCATTTTAATTCAAATGATTCCTCTTGGCTCAACAGGATCTCAGGAACATGTGAACCATTGGCCTTGATGTTGCTGAGAGGGGATTATGTAGCCAACAGAACACAGCTCTGGATACGTGAGAGAAACATGTGGGCTGCATGGTGACAAATACAAGTGGAGGAAGACGGGCAGAGAGGGATGAAGCAAAGGAAAGATGGTGAAAGGATGTGGGCAGGTTGTGCACAATCCTTCAGAGCTTAGATGCAAGAATGTGCTCACCCTCTCCCAAAAGCCAGAGGAGGGGAAGGCAAGAAGCGAACACCTGTGTAAAGAACGAAAGCTATGAGTCATTTTGAATCCAGATTTAACAGTGTGTACGTGCGTGTGTGTGTGTGTGTGTGTGTGTGTGTGTGGATGAGACAGTGAGTGAAGGCAGTGCTGCTAATGAGGATTTGGAAATCCAATCACAGGCTTTGGCTGGGAGGACTTGGCAGTGCCATTTTAAATGACACACTGTCACTGCCTGAAACAAAAGCAAACAGAGACGAGACATGCAGGAACCAAGCTTGCTGACATGCAGGAAACACTGTCCATTCCCAGCGGGGGTTGTGTGAATTTCCAGCGCAGGTTAGAGGATAATTCTGATCTTATTTCTTGGTCGTTTCGGGCCCACTATTTCTATTGGTCACCATAGCCCCAGCATGAGCCTCCCTCTCAGCATTGTCGTTGCTTTGAGCAAAGCGTTGGTTGTTTTTCTGAAAGATAATCCCATATGATGTTATAATAACACAGAAGGTAGTTCAGCAACACTGCTGTTTCAGAAAAGGTATTTCCAGAATCCTCAAAGCCTGAAAGATACAAATCACCGGCACAATAAAAAGCCATTCTTAAGCCATTCCTCCCATTGGAGTGGTCCAAACAAGGATTGGGTACCCCAAAATGGCATAATATTTCTTCTCATATGATGTGAACCGAAATTCAAAATAATTAACTACGTGAGTTCAACGTTATCATAATCTATAGATCTAATCTACGAAATAAGATCCAAGTTGTCATAAACTTCAGAGCAAATAATGAGAGCACAGGGAACTGGGTCTGTTGTCTCGGGTTACGCAAGCAGAATCGGGGTCAGCGATGTATAAGCAGCGGTGTGGATGCTGGACGCATAGAGGGATGAGAGGAGTTTGAGAGTAACAGAGAGAGGCAGAATGGATGCAGAGTTCGAGGGGGAAGTGGAGGAGCACAGCGATGGAAGGACTGTGGAGATAATTTGAGAAAAGCAAAGAGAGAGAAGTACAGTTAAACACGGAGGTGAGAGGCCAAGAAAACGAGAAGTATGTGTGAGCGAGTGGGAGAAGACAGCGCAGGAGCGAATGAGAGAGAGAGACGGAGAGGGAAAGTGTGATAGGGAGAGAGGAGGGAGGGGGCGGTAGCTGTTGCTGCGTTAGTGCTTGTGAACGCTGCACCATCTCAGCATCAGAGTAATGCTGTACACTAATCCTGGCATTAAAACCTCTGGTGATTCACTAAGGCAGATTACTGACATGTCCCCACTCCCACCCGCCGAACGATGACCGCCGCATGCCCTAACCTTTGTCATGTGTGAAGGAAATATCCCCCTGTTGTCATTATTAGTATCATTATTTTTACACCAATATCCTCTCAGCCATCGATACAGAGCTGCTGAACTGTGAAGGGAGAAAAAAGAAGAAGAAGGGTGGGCAGAAGAGTACTGGCGCCCACGCTGGGTTTTTACATACTGCACTGCACGCCTCTCATATCTGCCCTGGGGTCCCCAGTCCGCTCTCCTGGTTTCACACTGCAGTTCAACTCCTGCCTCTCCATCTAAATATAGAGCCGGTATTGTTGTGGAAAGAATTACCATGTCCTTCAAAGTCATTAGAAACCATTACCATCGCGCTCAGAGTGCAGGTTTGTGGAAGCAACACTTTGAGACCCGCTGGCTGCACATCTAGAAGACTCCACAGCTTGCCTCTAATGAAAAGCAACACTATGAGTTTTAGTCAACTAGTAAAAGATAAATCCAGCTGATAATATCCTTTTATCAAAAGTTAGATAGTTAGTTGGGTCCAGATGTATCCTTTCCAGCTGATCCTCTAAGAAATAAGGGGTTCCAAAAGGGTTCTTTTTGAAGGGCAGAAGGTCCACCCGGAACCATTTGCTCATGAAGAACCCTTCTTTTAAAAAAATGTTGTTTTCCTTTAAGGGTTAATTCTAAGATTAAGGGTTCCTTTAAGAACCCTTGTCATCCAAAGAACCCGTTTTGGAAAAAATGTTCTTCAAGGATTGTTGAAAGTGTGTGTGTGTGTGTGTGTGTGTGTGTGTGTGTGTGTGTGTGTGTGGACAGAATCCTAACAAGGTTACCATCTAAAATAAGATTATGAATGCTCCAGCGATTCCATTATCATTGCATCCTCCGTGTGTCCTTCCTTACCTCGGCAGGAACTTGAGTTGGGCATTAAAGCTTGATTGGGCCTGGACGAAGCCCGTCTTTGGAAGGATCTCCATGTGTCTCCTCATTTCCGGGCACACCTCAAAGGTCAGCTTCAGGGCAGTGCTGGCTCTGTCATGCAAAAGATATTAGCTTTTATTAGCTCAACACGAACACACCAAGTGCATTCCCTTACAAACGGGCCTAATTCAGGGCGATATGTATTGTTCCGTAGTTCAGTAGTTCACAAGCAGCACGGCTGCGGCAGTGATGCACAGTAAATGACGCCGGCACGAGTAGTCCGTCAGGTGGCGTAAAAGACGCGGCACGAGCAATACATTTTGTTTGAGTGACACAGAAATCTGCTCGTATGGAGCGATGTACCCCAACTCCAAATCATTTAGGTGACCCAATTTTCCAGGAGCCTCAACAGATGGTTGTGCCTGTGGCTACAAGCCTCAGTTATAAGCTGACGCTTGTGATATAAACGGCTCTTCACCTTGGGGAATTCTCCAACACGTCCCAACCACAGCCCGCACTCATACACCTTCACGAAACGATGACAGTACAAACACGTTGAGGTTTTGCTGGCGGCGATAACGGCATACGGTGATGACATTTTTGTCGCGTCTGCAGTCCTCCTCAAAAGATACAAAGGTGAGCGATGAGCGAGCTGCGGCCCAACAGAGCGAGGGACGCCTCGTTGTTTCGATTCCCCTCTCAAATGGAGCGACCCACTTTGAGCAGCGAGGTCAACCAGACGGTTGTTTCCCCGAGGCAAGGACTCTCAGGGACACTCGGGGATATGAAGCCGCTATCTCTATTCCGGCCAAGTGATAACCTTCAAGTCCCTCTCGGAGGAGTATTCATGGTTACATAGTCATTTAGGGCAATTAGGCATTTTAATTAACAGAGGCATTTAACTGATCCTTTTTTGTTATACTGGCTGCCTGCGACCAGTTCTTTGCTGAAGCAATGTTTAGTGATTTAAAGGTCACTTCACAGCAATTCACAAAATTTGCTTCCTCAGGGTAAAAAACCCCAAACTGTCATAATCATGACTATGTAAGCATCACATTATACTAATATTCCTGTTTCATTTGGTCGCAGATGTACAGGGGTTGTTTGTTTTATGGGTCGGCATCGGCCCTTTGGTTCCAATTCAGGGACATTTTAGTGCCGTTTTAATGCAGAACCCTTTTCTGTTACAACATGACAATGACCTCAATAAATAAATAAACGTTTCTTCGCCCGGTGTGGAGACATTGTCATCCCAAGAAAAGCGTCCGCATCATTCCAGCAAGTGTACCGAGACAAAATGTGTCCGCGTTCATGTGACGAAGCCCTCTGGCAACCGGAGTAACTCTGGTGTGAGAAAAGTGTGGCGAGCCACGATTACACAACCACTGGTTGTTAAAATAACCATCACTGGAAGTGGAGCTCGACGCGATTCCCTCCCTGGGTTTCGTTCGAGGCAGTTTACTGTGACAGGCATTTGAACCTCTGCTGCATTTCATACCCCTTTCTCTGCATTCTACTGCTTCTGTAATATTCCCCAAAAACCCTTTTGTCGGAGCAACATTGATAACGACACTCATAATAACCATTGAGGTTTCTTGGCAATTGAGTCGGCCACGTTCCAGAGAAATTGTTCATGTTGAGTCTACACGCAGTGCCCACGGCTGCAGCAGAGCCTCTTCCCTTTCTTCAGCGGGCCAGGTGACCGTGCCGGCTTACTCCACATGCATCGCGAAGCCTCACGGGACACCGAGCCTTCTAACCGTCCCCCACAATGCAGCACTGTCTGCTTAATATGGTATATTTAAAAAATAACCAGCTGGAGGACCAAGGTTTTTAATTAGCAACTACGGTTCTATTATCCCCCCAAAATAAAATAATAACACGCTCACGTTCCTCTTGCCAAACAATACAGGACTCAGGTTGGACGGCACGTTATGCAGGGGGAGGCATTTTAGAAACACAGTAAACAGAGAAACCAAGGACAGAAGGCTTTGTGAAGGAACAAGAGCGGGGTGAATGTGTTTGTGTGGCCATAATTTGGGCAGGAATGCTCAACTTCCCAGCATGAGCTAGTGGAGGAGGGATTTGAAAGTCCAGGCTTCCTGTTTGAAATTAATACAAAAAATCCTTCACTGCTCCCAAAAAGAAAAAAAAGCTCTGCCAACTGCCGGCAGAATATTCCAATCATTGGCTCGAAGGCAACAAATCAAACACTGCACATTTTTAAAAGTCTCCTGAAAGAAATCTTTCAATTAGTAGGAGTAATATTCAAATCACTGGCTCACATACAAGAGAGACATATTCAATTATGCTTCGTGCCGTTCTCTTGAAAAAGCTGTCAGAAACTAAGGAGGACTTGTGAGATATCTACTCATCTACTCAAAGGGAAAAGTGACAAATTGCACGATGGAAGCAGCAGCTCTCTTATTGTTTCCCCAAAAAGCCTGCCAAGCTATTTTGTGTCCAAATTACTGTCTTGGAGGAAGAGTGACATGTCATTTTTTTTCTCTTCATTTTTTCTTTCTTTTTCTACTTTAAAAGCTGCCGTTCACACTGATGCTGTCATCGTCATCTTGTCACATGTGCTGGTGTGCCAGCGCACCAGATGGCAGTTGTCACAAATCCCTCGCCTCCACACATGCGCTCCCTCCCCCCACATGTGACACAACGACCGGCGAGGTGGTGGACGGCACGGCGCCCGCAGATGTTATTGACCCTTCCCGGTGAATCGTTAACCTCGCGGGCGCATCATAATGTATCACACCCATAATCATGGGGGGGATTTACCGTTTGTCCTGTGTTATTGTACGGACCAAAGAGGATTGTGGGGATGTGGGCTTACCGCTTCGTCTGGGTGTTTAGGAACATTTATCAGCTAATGCATCTCTATTTCATTATGTCAGCACGTTCGTGGAATATCTCTATACTTGGCTCTGAGTGGAGTTAGGACGCTTTGATGCGGGGCCAGCTGAAAAGTAAGCTGGCCCCGCCAATTTTAAGGGATTTCCTTGAGCCGGTTTTCTGTGATAATGTCTGTTTTGGCTGAGACTGAGTACATGAGGGAGTTTTAGTATTGCATTCAGATAAGCCAGCGTGCGGCATCAGCAGTCTGTGCCACTTCCCAAACTCTATTCCAAGGATGTTTCCAAGCATGACAACAAATAAAATGGAAACATGAAAAGCACCACTCACTTCTGCAATAATCTCATTGGGCTGTGGGGTTCTTTGCGGCCTCCTAAATATTAATATCCTACTATGTGGTACATCATAATATATCAATTATTGTTGTCAATATTGTTTACAATTGTGAGTGGAATAGCCTGATTATGGTCTGTGACTGAAACACTGCGCTTTCAGTAAACTTCTGAAACAGTGAAAAGTGTGAGGTTCACTGTTCTCTTCTGCTTTATACCAGGTGTGTGCATGAGACAACATCCACGATTACTTCATAATAAACTAATAGTACGCACTCTGTGGTAATCACATACTAATTTGGCATGCTTTTTAGTTTGATCTGGTCTAGTCTTTATCTGGGCAAATTGTGCAGTAGAGTTTTCACAATTACAACATTACAAAACACAAAATAATGTTAAAACATTTACTCTTAAAGATAGTGTGTAGCATTAAAGGGACTCTATTCGCAGAAATGGAATATGATATTCATAACTATGTTTTCATTAGTGTATGAAACCATAAATTGTTGTGTTTTCGTTCGCCTAAAATGAGCTGTTCTCTAGGTAGGGAGTGGGTTCTCTTCACTGAGTCCGCCATGTTGCACCACCACGTTTCTACAGGAGCCCAGAATGGACAAACCAAACACTGGCTCTCAGAGCCTTTCACGTTTTTGCTTATAGAGTCAGTGTATAGATGGCTATGCCCCAGCTGTCTGTCTACAAAGGCTACCTTTTACCTGGAGGCTGACGACATTAGAGAGGTCTGAATCCGACATGTAGACTGTGTGCACCTGTGGTGGCAAACATTTTGGTCTCATTTAAGTAAAAAAAAAGAAGAACAATTGGTGAATACTGTGCCGTTTTTGGGGGGGAAGCGATTGTACGTGTGTGTGTGTGTGTGTGTGTGTGTGGACCATCTGCTCAAATTTTACATGAAAAACAGCTCTGACAGTGACTCTTTTTCTTGTGTCCTTGCTGTCAATGTTCATGCAGGTGAACATGAAGTCATCTTTAGCACGACTACAACTCATAAACACTGATACTGATTACAAAGCACTCTCTTTTATGGGCACCTTGCCGCGAATAACATTTTCTAATAACTTCCAAGAAAGTGACTGCATATGTGCACTTCTATTATGCAACGACTAAATAAATGAGGTGCCACTCACCAAATGCACCTATTCCATTTGTTATAATCAGTATCACATTAGTACAGTTGTCCAAGAAACATCCTAAAATGTAACAAAGTGGTTTTGATTAATTCAAAATAACTTGTTATGAAAGAAGGGACCTGTAAAATAAAGGGGTACCCCTAGGTAGCATAATCTGTGACTAGTCCTTTAATATTACTGATTACTGAACGTGCACGTCACCTTGAGAACTAATGCAATTTGTACAGTTTCTTGGCACACTATGTTTGTCCTTGATCCAATGTCTCCAACTGTTACGGATGATTATATAAAGTGACACTAATATTGTATTAAATGATGTCTTGCGTCCCTTAATTCGATGCGTTGCCTGTTCAAACAAGGTTGTTAAACGAGGCTCAGTCTCAAGTGTAAACCAATTGGACATCAACTAGGGATAGAACACTAGTTTTGTTCAATTATAGGGGCAGTGGGACTTTTCTCCATTGAGTTACACGTATTGTTGGCGCTAACAAGGTAGGCAGTTAAATGTTTTTTGCTTGTGTTTTTGTCCTCAGAATTTACTTTAAAACTATTTGACAAATGTGTTATTACTGTACTGTAAGGATTTTTTGTTTTATTTAATCAACAAATAGAAGAAGTACAACTTTGTGAGTGTTGTTTGTGAGGAGTGACACAATAAGTTAATTGTGGATTCACTAAGACCCCTCTGTGACACCCTTTGTATTATGTGTGTGTCTTCCCAGGGTTTCCTGATTGTTTATTCCCTTCACCTGTTCTCATTCCAGATTCCTCCCCCCTCCTTTGCCTCCCCCCTGTGTGATTGTAAAGCCCCACCCTCATTGTTTCCACCTGTGCCTCGTTGCCTGCCTTCCCCTGTGTATTTAGTATGTATCTTACCCTTTTCAGTTGCAGGATTATCTTCTTTGTATACCCATGTGTTTGCATCGTCTTTGAGCTGTAGTTGTCAAGCATTAGTTTCCAGGAGCAGATTTTCCTCTTGTTTTGTAACTTTGACTAGTAAAGTACTTTTTGAGTTTGCCTCAACGTGACTCTGCACCTGAGTCTGTGCCCAACCACACCTGGTCGTGACATTACATGTCGTGTTACATTCTGGGTTTTGATTTCGAGCCGACCACAAAACATGAATACATTTCGAAGAACCACAGTGCAGATGTGCAACAACGTTTCTGTATGAAGGGCGTTTACATATATGACAAATCTGTCAGCCATCTCAGGTTGTGGGACCAACCTGCTTTGCACCATGATACTGTCTTGATAGAGGCGGTCAAACATGCAGATCTTCAGGTCAATGCTGGGCTGAACCACACACACAGGGACACTGACTGCAACTCCCCTCACCTGGATGGGTATCTGTTTGTTTGTAATCACAAATTGGTTTGCATGAAATAATGGCAATATGGAATCTATGGCTCTGTAAACTACCTGTATCCTGTTTTATACTTCTATTTGCAAGATTTTGAGTCTTACTGGTTTGCTGGTTAAGTCAGAGAATTTGATGTGGAAGTCCAGTTTGGCCTCTCCTGGGATGGTTGGAGTGAAAACAACTTCCAGTTTGAGGCTTTCAAAGGGTCCAATCTCTCCTTCTCTAACCTGAGGGTGGGCACATCAAACTAGTGAACATTTGATTTAGTAAAAAATCATTTCTGTATTCTAAAAGAATTCTACAAAACAAAAGTAAAAATGAGTCAAGTGAGATGAATATCAGACATTCCCGCCAAACACAAAGTCCAACTATGACCTTGACACATTTTCAGTGAACTTCATGAGCTTTCTCTGATTTTATTCTGAAGCTGATTAAGTGCAAGCAGGACACACTTTGGATTAACCGTTTCACTTCACGACACAAAACCATTTCTATCCATGTAGGGGAAGCGGAAATCTCTCACAAGTGTAACTTTAAACGGCATGCAATCAAACTACACCGAAAAGCTGTGTGGTTTTTCTGCTCAGCATCAAGGTGGTGGAAGCCATTCGTGCAGCAACTGCTTCAACATAGTGGGACCGCGATAGCTTGATGGATAATCTGCACATTGAGACACAAGTCTTCAACCACACAATGAGAAAGTATCAGTCAAAATGACAATAGCCGAGCAGAAGGCACCCGGGGACATGCAACACACAAACACAGCCAGAACAGGCGCAGAGGAAGAGGCGTTGCACCATTAGCCCCCCACCAGAGAGACCTAATGAACCCTGAACAACTCCAAAACTTCACATGGGCCACAAGGCACACACAGCATCGATGCTGAAAACAAGACGGAGAGGCAGAAAAATGGTCTGCAGACGGATGTAATAATCTGTCTCTTTTGAAACAGGCCAAGTGTCTCTCTGCTAGTACAGGTTGAGAATTATATTGTTGCGTTAGATCTGTCAAAAGACATTCATTTAGCCAATATCTTCAAATATGATAATTGTCATACCAACAGCTAGCAACGTCCCCTATATTGGGCTAAATTGGTTTGTCCCATATGGGACCTTCATTTGTCCCGTGCTGACTGCTACTCTACTCTGATCAACACCAAATAGATCATCATGTCCAGGAAAAATGAACTTCAAATATATGTGAATGCTTTAATCTGTCAAAAGCCCCAAAACATATTTATGGATAAAGTAGACTTGGTGAGTCATGGTGTTCTTCTTTTGCGTTTGAAATGTTTTTGTCTTTTTGCTGTAAAGGTCAAAAATGATTTCTTCGTTCATCTATTTCAAGGTTTATTCACAGAAGCTTACATTTTGATAGTAAATACTATTGAAGCTAAATTGAATGAAAATAAAAATATTCACACAGACGCTCTGGCCCCATGTTCATCTACAACTTCACGTCCCAAAACTCCATCCCATCCCTCTGGTCCTGTCGCAACCGCACTTCCTCGTTACGTCACCACAACAAACAACACGTGAATCTGTCCAATCTCCGTCCCCTTCCTCAGTCCTCACAGCCTATCACAACGCAACGCCGCCTGAAACTGGCCTTGCTCAACACCCACTCACTCAACAATAAAAGCCTCATTCTGAATGAATTCATAACGGACAGCAACCTTGATTTCCTCTGCCTCACTGAAACATGGCATAAACCCCTGGACTATTTCTCACTCAACCAGACCACTCCCACAAGGTTCACCTACATAGATAAACCCCGTCCTGAAGGGCGGGGAGGTGGTGTTGCTGCTGTCTACAGGGAGGACATTAAAACAACCACCATTCCCATTCCTGCCATTCATTCTTTAGAACATCTTGCCTTCAAACTCTCTGGTCCCACTCCTCTGGTTATTGCTGTTATCTACCGCCCCCCCAAGCCAAACCCCTCCTTTCTCTCTGACTTCTCTGATTTTCTGACCCAGCTTTGTACCATCTCACCTGCCGTTCTCCTCCTAGGTGATTTTAACTTCCACATTGATAACACTGACTGTAAATATGCCACTGAATTCCTGGAACTGCTACAATGCTCCGACCACCTGGCTATCTCCGACCACCTGGCTATCACCATGGACATTGACATCCCTATCTACACCATAACCACACTGCCATGGCGTCGGGCACCGAGGCTCGCTACCTTTTTGCCCCTTATTGGCAGTGAGAAAGTTGGCAATCCTAGTCTTCAACCATGCTAACAGTTTGAATGCTAACATCAGCATGCTAACATGCTCACAATGATAACGCTAACGTGCGTATGTTCGGCAGGTGTAAAATTGACCACGATCACCTTCTTGCTTTAGCATTTAGCACGCGACCATTTGCAAATTAGCAGCCAACACAAAGTACACCGGAGGCATCCGTTTTTCATTTGGTCTTTAACTAAATTATTGGACAATAATAATTTTAGTAGAAGAAAGGTCACATTAATTGCGTTACCATTCGACATAACTAAGTATTTTCAATACTTACATTTCCTAGAGTTATGTCACCGGAGTCTGAGTGGCTCTGGTCCATCTGGACATGCTCATCGGTGCACACACAAGTCTCAGGAATAACTTCTGGGCTGGAAGCTGAAGCCTCTGACTCTGCCACACACACACACACAAACACAAGGCAAAACCTGATCAGAGGTCATTTCTACTGTTGCGTGGTTGAGTGGTCAAACTGTCCTCAGAAGCTGCCAACACACCAAACACAACACAAAGGAAACACCGAGAACTCAGGAGATGAAATAATTGTTCCATAAGCCAAGATTTGGCCCAGTGGTGGCACTAAGGGAAATCTCATCATCAGAATCCTCACAGTTTGACCTAGAAAATAAAGTACCGCTTATGCTTCGGAGCATGAATGGGCACGTCAAATGTGATACCAATCTGGCCTTTTAGTTCAAGAGATATCGGTGGCATAAAAAGCAAATACAGTAAAAAGAAAATGTATAACATCAACGACTGTCAGCAGCCTAAACATTTGGCCTAGATCAGACAGCCTCTCCCCAACAATGGTGAATAGATGAAATAGTCACAGTCTTTTCCACACCAGCAGAGCCGAGGCAAAAGACTGAATAGCTTATCACGGCATCTGTGGAGAAAAGTGCTGAGTGAGGCGATGAAGACTTCTGATCTGAGAGAACGTTAAAGAGAAGATGCCTTCTTGTCATCAGCTGTGAGAGCAAGGTGAACTGCTTTCTGAGTGCGCTTTTCTTTTTTTTTGTTCTTTTACCAGGACCAAATGTCCTAACAGGAATAGAAAGATGAGAGAAATCGTCAACAATGAGGAGATTTTGTCAGTCCTTACTTTGTCAGTCCTTACTTTTGTCAGTCCTTACAGTCCACATACAACTGCATTGGCTAATACGCGTAGTAGGCAATGAAATGCCGCTCAAAAGACGTATATACTGACTTTTCAGTGTATTTCTTTTCCCTACAACACCGCTTGTTGTAACTAAAGCATGATTATGGCTCAGTTTAGTCAACTCAAAACACTTTGCTAAGACCAGGGAAAGATGGTGGGTGTTGGTTGATACCGAAAAGGTCACTACATCCTACTGCACACTTTTAGTCAGCATAGATTTTGTTCAATACTCTGACAAGTATTATAAAACAAGACTCTCCAGCCATGCAAACTGCTCTGTGAGGCTGCACTTGAGCTAAATGCTGACATCAGTATGCTAACAAGTCTTACTTCCTCTATCAGAACACTGACAGAGAGAACATAATGCAGAAGAAAAGTGCCATGCAGTGTAATTCAAAGATATTTTTCAGGGGACAAGGTTCTTTTGGGATGGGGACTTGGGCTCAGGGTTGGCTAAAGGGATCCTGCCAATCGTCTGTGTCTATGCTTGTCCACGTGTTGTGAGCAGGTATATAATGTCCAGTGGGAAAAGGGAAAGAAATGGTACCAAATTAGGCAGTGCCGTTGGTAAAATGGGCATTATGTGTACATACTGTGTATAACAGCTTTACCTGGGTGCTCTTGCTGCAACGTCTCAGAGAGTTCTTGACTCTCCTGCTTTGGTTGGAGTTCTCCGGTGCCCATGGAAACAGAGCTGCTCTGGTCGTCAGATGTTGTGTTTTCACTGCTTTTCTCCTGTCAGCCAACAACAACACACACATTGGAAGTTGTACAATACACTTTATTCAAATGTCTTTTTGACCTGGCAATGTCAATTGACTACATTCGTCTTGTGCACTGTAGGATTTTCTCATTTAAAATTCATTTTGTAGCTGCAAATTTGCTCCATCAGGCCATCAAAGGAAACAGCAACTCTTTGAGGTCCAGAATGACAGTCTGACCTGGCAGGCGTTGGGAGAGACCTTGGGTGCCATCTGGGCATGGCTGGTTTCTGGACTGAGACGTGTGGAGGTGTCCAGGCTGAAGAGGGTGGCTAATGCACCCTTGTTGGTCAAGGTGATCGTCCATGAAATAGTCTGGCCCACCACGTGCGAACCGAAGTCAACGAACTGGCTGTCAACCTCCAGCTGGAGAGAGGATACATTCACATTGTTGTGTATATACTCATGCGCTCCCAGACTATAGCATGCATACCATGTATAGCAAGAAGAAGAAAACAAGTTGACATGAGCAAACTGCGAGACATGAAAATGACATTGGTAATCATTTTAAACACTAAATTGGCGGTTGGCGACAGCACACAACTCACGTCACATCTCTTTATAGTGCATCTGACGGGCACAGAGAAGGGACCCACCGCGGACGCAAACTGGACCTCACCTTCCAAGTCCTCATTGATCTGAAAAGGGATTGAATAATGGACAAGGATGCATATATGTCATGCTTTGGGATTGACTATCATCTTATATCTTATTTGTTAATCTTGGGATTAACTATCATCTTAATATCTCCGGCCTCTGTACCTCTTGTTGTCTTGCACTGCTCACACAGGCAATGAGAGATGAATAGGTAACATACAAAGGCACGACATTGAGCAGGTATTCCCTTGTGTGATTCTGACACTGTTTATCTGAGGTGGATGTGAAAAACCTCAAATTAAAGCTCAAGAGCCAGAACCTTGGCTTTTAAGCATTATTTCATTTTAATTCCAATGTGCTATAGAATACATGATATTATTAAATATCATGAAAATAATTCATTAAAAGGTGCATTGCGAAGCTATATAAACTATGCTATATGAAGAATGAAGCAGAAATAAAGCAAAATGGTGTAGAATTATATACAGTTTATGTACATGCAGTTACATGTATTTATGTACTGACACTAAAAGTCTGTCACTTTACTCCAACTGGACATTATGTATGCACCGTATATGCCTGAAAGGAGTTGTGATGTTACTAACCACAGGTTGAAAGACAGCCTGCATGTCACAGGACATCCCAGTGGATAAAGAACCAGGAGGCTCAAAGCTGAAACACAAATCACAGTGAGTTAGGAATAAGAAAATCTGCATGTTCTTTTTATATACAGCTTAAAATGCACTGCATTTACCGCATATGGAAAATAGAATGCCTTTCCTCTGGTTATTTAACTGGATATTATACAGTTAAGACACATTGTAAAATAGTTGATATATTGACATATTTCTACTGAGTAACACAAAGTAAAAGCAGTGTTTATTTTTGTCTTTGCACGGCCTCACACGTGGGCAGATTAATGACAAGAACCACGGCTCGGTGGAAACACTTTGGCTGTAAAGCACAACAGAATGTACAGTACGTCCACGCTGCATTCAACAAGAGATCAGCAGCTTAGGATGAAATGCGGAATTGTGATGAATCTCCTGAGACCGGGAGGAGAAGCGAGGAGACAGAGGCGAGGTCAAGAAAACAAACAAAGGAAAGAAAAAAAGGTTTTGTTCCATATGGAATTATTTCGGCATCTTGGACCGTAGACCAGAGCAGAAAACCCAAAGTTTATTTCCAGACAAGAAGAGCAACACAAGGACTGGGAGCTATTTCAAAGCAACATGTGTATCTCACAGCACATGTTCACACCAACCCTAATGCTGCCCTGAGGAGCTGCACAACTCGTGAGGAGAGAGCCGATCGATATGCATGGAGCAGGCAGCCAGCCAGAGAAGCAGGGAGGATTCTCAAGAATTCAATAAATGAACAAAAAGGTTGGAAACATGCAACTGTGAGCATAATTAGGAACAGAACATCATGGATACCTAACAACCTTGTTGTATGGTCTTGGTAATGGGGTTATCTTGTTACAAAATTGTCCAATTTTGAATCTGATTGCAGTCGTGCGTAGATTATGAGATATCTTTTGTGCCAAATTGACCATTTGGCCTTCAGATGGCAGAAGACGAAAGCAGAGTTCATGTCAGCGGGATTACGTAACAACGACCAGCCGGATTTTCACCAAAACTCGGTGGGAAGCTGTGGTACGGGCCAAGCAGGAACCCTTTCAATCTTTGAGCGGATTTACTTTAAAGTTTTTCTTTCTTATGTTAAACTCTGTGAAAGCGAATGCTTTCTATGTTTTGGTGGGTAATGGAATTTAGATATTTTTTTTCTTCTTTTTTTACATTTCTTGTTTACGTTGATTATGATATGTTTATGTTCATAGCGATCATTTTGGTGGCTTTGGAGGGAGGCCTTTCTCGCTAGATCTAGCAACCTTTGGAGCTCATGCTGCCAGCTACTGTCACTGGGAAAGAACCGGTAACACTGGGCTGTTTTTTTTATTTTCAGTTAGACACCTTTTAAAAACTAGCATACTCTTCCTGGTTCCTCCAATGTTACTTAGCCAAGTTTGAGTTTACAATCAAGTATATGCAGATGGAAAAACAAATAGCAGTCAACCTCATCAAATTCCATTTGATGAACCCAAAAGGTGCTTTATGTGCCATTGTTAGATTAATATAATATATAATCATATTTGTACGCTCAAAAATTTAGACATAATTAGAAATCTGTGCATAATATCACAAATCCCAGTGTGCAATGGACCGTTCCGTTTTGGTTTGAGCCAACTCTTTGAAGTTGGCGACACAGCTGTCAGGACGGCTGGTTGAAGCTGGTGTCCGTGCTCACCACTGTGACCTGGAAGTGTATGAAAGCGTTCCAACTGTTTGGGGGAGTCTGGTGGTAATAATGAACGTCACACTGCACTTTCAACAAAATTCCTTTTTTTTTTTTCTTCCATTTGGTGGATTCTCCTTTCCTTATTGGTACACCTGTTCTTTCCTAGCTTCAAGACAGGTGGTATGGAAAGACACGTGAAGAAAAAAATATATAGAACAGTTCACTTGGGATTAAATGCTGAGTGAGGCAGAGTTTGAAAACGCCTGCTCGAGCCCTATTTAGACTGCTTCAAACGAGGCCATACTGTACAGTATATCTCTTGCAGCAGACTGACGTGATGAAGCGGAGACTGTACGGTACTGTACTAACTATGCAGTGTTCTATTTTACTTCCAGGCCCATTGGCTTCTCCTGCAGTAAATCAATAAGCCCTCTTAGTTTATTATTTAGCTCAACAGAGCTAAAACACTGTCACACTCGGAAAGCGCTTTCCAGTGAAGCATCCAAACTCTGACGACGTGTGAGAATATTACTTGAATAATCTTGTTTCACAGAAGTGAGAGTTTGCTCTCTTTACATCTAGTGGCGACAACATAATGCATATTTCTGCACCGTAGTTTAAGGAATTATATGAAATCAATGAAGGTTTGACAATGACAAAGTGTTTTTAAGGGCGGCTTTTTTGGTCAATTCATCCGAAACGAGATGTATATTTTCTTTTTGGTGGATCTTTAAGCAGATGGAAAAAGGTACCAAAAACCCACAAATGGTTTGAGGTGCGAGTTTAAAAAAACAAAACAGTTGAAGAAGTTTTGACTGATGCCCCTATTTAATTATTTCTTTGTGGATTCTTAGTCAGACGACCAGGAAAGATGAATAAAACAACGAGCACAGTTAAGTGCAGCGCGGTTTTCGGATGTCAGTCATTGGAATTTCCTTTGACAGACTACAAGCACTTGAGAATGAACGAAAAGGCCCTTCCAAACTAAAAAATAAAAAAAAACTAGCTTACGATGTTGGCCAATATTGAGAAGACACGCTGTATAAGTTAAATTAATTTGTTAATCAAGGGGGCCATATCAAATTCAAAACTATTTCAGAGATGTTGGGGTAATTCTCTATTCTGGGAGGATTTGTGGAAAGATTTTATATATTACATGTAAGGCCTTCAATGGATAAACAGGAAGTCAAAGAAACAGTTACATCCTGTGAGATCTGACCTGTAGGCTACTTGTAGTTTGCAGACCTGTGTCTGTGTTAATATATATTTATGTGTAAATGTGCATGTAAACGGGATGCTGTCATGTGTTCTTTTTATTTATACAACACTTTTCTGTGTTGTATAAATAAGCTTAATTACTATCAATCACACATGGAATGTTTTTAGATTAAACATTCTTTGCCCAACATGCGGCTAATAGCCAACAATCTATCTGTATTACAATGGCACAGGAAAATAGGATTTTCTATAAAACCTGGTTGTTTGTTGTCAAATCTAAGAGCAAATCAGCCCTTTGATCCAGCGACAGCTAGGCGTTTCCCATCATGCCCTGGGTCATGCAGTCGCCACCGCCTGGCTCTAAAAACTACAACTGTGTGCTCGAGCAGATACAAACATCCACATTGATTCCAGTTGGACTTTAAGGTTCCTTTTGAATTTGTATACTGCGCTCAAACTGTTGTGTAATTATTGAAATGTCCACAGACTGGATGTAAAATTATACGATGTATCTCAATCTGGTGCTGCGTGATTTGGATCAAACTAAACAAGTTGTAGGTGTGAGTGCAGCCTCAGATGTTGTTGAGTACCATCATTTCTACTCCAGTCTCAGTTTAAATTTTCACAACACAGCTCAGGAGCACGCGGACCACCCAGCATTTACAGTACATGCGAGGAGGTGACTTGGCGTACTTGTAAAGCTCTTTGCAACCTTTGTTTTAATAAGTGCTATATAAATACAGTTTATTATTATAACTAATTGCATAAACACTGTTTCCTAAATAATACCTTTCCACCCGGTCTGCCCTGGGCTGTTGTGTATTTAGTCCCAGCAGTGAAAACATAGAGCAGAGACCATTCTGGCACAAATACACAAAGCATGTACGCTGGGTGAGGGGGTGTAGGGGGATGGGAAGACATTTTTAGAAATTCAGGGGGCGTACAGGGAACCATGGGATGACGTGAAAATGCCCAGTATGTTCCTCGTTCACATTTCTCTCTCTCTCTCTCTCTCCTGATGTGCTAATAGTTTTAGCTGGGTGAGCACCGAAGGGTTTGCAGTTGTCATGACTGATCTCAATATTGTAGGTAAACACAACAGAGAGTGAATAGTAGATGGAGGGTTGCATGACAGGTACAATGGCAGAAATATAGGTCAATTGAGTTTTTACAATAGACACCAAACTATTTGACTCCTACATTATTGTATATATTATCCTGTTCCAGTTATGGTGGTGGTTACAGTTACAATAGTTGAATATGTACAGTTTACAACACATGATACAAAATATATTGAATCCTTATTTTTACTTTTTAATCAATCTATTGTTATGTTATTGGTATATCATTAACCCACTACATCTCACTGGGTTAGAAATAGGCCCAGTCAATATAGCACCAATGGAATAATGAATTAATTTGACCCAATACCCATTGGTGGAAAAACTACCGCACATAAGGGGTTGTTTCCCCAACAGTAATACAAGAATACCACACTGGGTACTGGATTCAAGAAGACCCAGTATTGCAGTGGTCTATTTTGAACCCAGTGGTTTTTGTAGAGAGGATTGTTCAAGAAAAGAAATGCCTTGTTTTTTGGCTGAATGAATCATCCAGTGGTCACGACTACTTCTAATATTGTGTGAACAATCAGTGTGATGCACGTAAACAAAACATCATTTAATAGTAGACCTTCGACTGTATGATGGACCCAATGTAGCGGCAGCTGTTGACTGATGAAAGTGGGACTATGTAACATATACCAAAGAGCAGCCACTGCAGTCATAAGCAATGACAGGATAATGGCACATTGACTTCCCCTTCATTTCCCAAGACTCTCTTCTGTCAGTTGCTTTAATGGCATCATAAGTTGACCTGTCGACAAGCAGGAAATAACTAAAATGTCTCCTGGTACTGCACGGTCTGTTTACTCGTTTTTAAGTTTTCCTAACATCAGCCACTAACCCTGACCCAGAACTACTACGTACTATCACGCTGCTGGATCTTCCTCATTTGAATATTCGAGTCACTCAGCAGCTCATAAAATTAGTTAGTAAGCATTTATTCTAACAGAGGATTAGATGACCACATACAGAAATGTCAGACAAGGGAAAAAAGTTATTTTCCATTAAAATGAGCAATGTGCTGTACTGAAGCTGTATTACAACAATAATACTCAATAGAACGGTCGTCTCCTTTGCTGCTGCTGAAGCAGCACTCAAGTCGTGGGTGAGGAATAAATACTGCACCATCTTTGACTAAACATGGTTTGTATTGATGCATGCCTTCTAGGAAGCGAACTAGTTTTGGCTTCGTTATTTCTCTTTCGGATTATTTAACACCGCCTCACATCATTTTCCCCTCCACCTTATTTTGGGAGATGACCATGTCCAACAGCAGGAAACCATCTACGCTTTGACATGACGGAATAAATGGAGTGGCTATCATGTACACTCTGTGTGCATTCACCCATATTGTTTTGTTTTGTTTTGGAAAGAGCATGTTTGCTGCATGTGAGTTAAGATCAGAGGACTAGAAGGTGATAAGTTCGGACAAGTGTCCCAGCACGAAGGCGCAAGAGCGGCATCAGTAGTTTCCAGCTGACCCTGCCGTTGCCCAGGAGACTCTTCACCCAGTCAGGCAGAAAGAAGAGAGAGAGACGAAGAAACCACATCGAGTCACGGGGGAGCTGATGGGAAAGTGATACACAGCGAGTGACCTGGAGAACAATGCATCTCTGCTCGGCCTGTGGGCTGCTGGCAGAGAGAGAGAGCGAGAGAGCGAGAGCGAGAGAGAGAGAGAGAGAGAGAGAGAGAACGCAGACTGACTCACTGAGCTGAGTCTCATAAGAGGAGCTGCGATCGTGGCGATACAAGCTGGCGTCAATACGTGGGAGGACAGGCTTTGCTTTCACGTCCACTCCATCGTCTTTTAAAATGACAAGAAGTGGTTGCATTGAATTCCCACGTGGTGATACATCAGCAGATGTTTCCATGTGATAATTGAAGTGACCAAACACACAGTGGCTTCACAGGAGCTTCAACTTTTGTTGTTGTACACACCTCGAACTCTGGTGTCGTCCCAATACACTGAACAATAACTGTGCTAAATTGTGTTTATTTGGGTGTCTATTTTATCTCTGTTAGATGAATATATCAATATTTGCCTCAGATGGGATTCATTTTAGGTTCTGGTGGGCTGCTTGGTACAATGCTGTGTGTGTTTGTTTGCCCCCCACAGAGATGGATTTGCCTCACAGTGGCTTCTTTCAAAGTCTAATCTGTTAATTTTGATGTAGAATCAACCTCCTAATGGAATTGGGAGTGATTGGGCGCTCTGTAAGGATGGTGTATTGACACTTTAAAAAGGGACAGTTCAACAATTTCAACAATAAAGATAAATGTAATCCTAGTGCGTCCAGTAGAGTAAGGTCCAAGTCACGTGTCACCTTCCATCATCCAGACTTTCATGGAATTTGGATAGAGAAGTAGATGACTATCTGATGTCCTAATGGCATTTTTTAAGGAGCACTAGAGGAATTGAAAGACCCGTTGTTGTTTTTTAATAGCCTATTAAAGGGCAATTCCACCAATTCTAAGCATCAAAGTCTGTTTCCAGGTCCCGGGGAGTACGTCAGAGCGTTGTCAGAATCCAGAGTTGAAAAGAGTTTACCAGACCTCTGTACGGTCACTACCGTAGTGTGTTTATAATGTACAATCTTACTTGACAGAGAGGAAATCCTTCAGTTTGACGGAGACTCCAAGGAGCTTGCAGTGGTTGGTGACGTAGCTGATGTTAGTCAGGACGATTCTTTTCTTATACATTATCCCAACTTCAAAGTCCTAAAAATGAACATTCACTGTCATGTCAGTATGTCACTCTTAAAATTCATCAACAAAAGAAGAAAAAAAAAAATCAGCTGTTGATTAGACATACATAGTTTTAAACAGGTAAAACATGCAAGTTCATTATTATTCTTTGAAGACATGAATTCCTATGACAAAGTATCTCCAGGATGTGCATTCTGCAGAACCAGTGGCGAGGTACCTTGAAGATGATGACCTCTGGTTTACTGATGAATGGAGGGCCTTTCAACTCCTTTCCATGAACCTTTTTAGCAGGAACGTTCAGCTTTCCACTGGTCATTGCCAGTGCTTTCTGGTTCACATCTGTTTGCACCAATGGTGCTTTCACATTCAGGAGCTTCTGTAACCACAAAGAGAAGCAACAGCTGGTTGAGTCTTTACAAATAATCCCATACTAAGACTCTTAATTATGTCTCTTTAACGTATTTTGTGTGCCTGGTGACTGTGAAGCTAAATCTAACCTTCCATCGTCATAAATGTTTTCAGATTTATATTGTTACTTGTCAGTTCCTCAGATGATCCCTTCTACTCTGAACGTTATGTGTGAACTAGAACATTTCGCAAGAAATTTTGATGGTGTGGCGACTACTGCTGAACGTTTAGGTGTCCTTAAATGTTTGTGGGGTGTAGAATGGGAGCGTAAGGGCAGTTCAGAAAGTGCTCCTGTTTGCTTCATGAGACAAAATTGTAGTCAGATTTAACATGGAGTCCAATGGAGCAGTTGGCTGGACAAAAAAGTATAAGTTTGTTGGATTCCACTACGCATGTGTACCACAAGTACAATATTAGCACAATATTTCCTGTTTTGATGTAAAAATTATGCCTGAAGAGTAAAAATTGTGGAGTGAATGGCAAAATACAAATATTTTTTCCGCAAGAGTCTGAAGCTCCTCCGTGCTCTAGCGATGACATCACCACTCTAACCTGCTCCATACACACCCATTGTAAACTCTGAAATGGTCCGAAAATCTTTCTAAACTTGAACAGTGATTACATGAAAACTGTGCTAGCTATCAAAAAATCTCTTCACGCTGAAACCCATTCAAGTGAATGGGACAATTTCTCACAGTTTTTCGCGTTTTTCGGGGAAACGGACAGTCGAATCTCTTAGAAAAAATATATATGTATATGTATAGGCATAACTGTTGTTGATAGGTAGCAAGAAACGGAATTTTCAGAAATGCTAAAGATAATGTTTGAGATCATTTAGAAAAGCTTTTGCCAGTACATTGTTTGTTCAGCAGAGACCACAGACACGCTTATTTTTCAACATTAATACGTGTGGGTCATGACGTGGTCACAATTCTTAAAAAAAGAAAAAAGTTAGTTTTTCTACAGCCCCTTTCGATCATTTAATATAAGCAACATTTAGGTTGTGAAATGTTGTCCAGACAAAAGCAGCCGTACAATAAATCTGCCTCAATTGTATACATTTTAAAAGTTATTATATTTCAGAAAATAATATCTAATCAGCATTCAATACGAGCAATCGACAATTTTGACATAAGGTGCTAGCAACACATTTTAGAAGGTACCAAAAAAGTACTGAGGGTCGACAGCGGGGCCTGGTCGGAATAGGCTGATGCAGAATATATGAGAAGTTGTCAGATATTGTAACATTTAACTTATTTAAGGAGAAACAAAAGAGCTGAACTGTGTGTTTAGTGTTCAAAATGTGAAAGTGTTTTTAAGAGCCCCATTTGACTGTTCTTCCTGCGTTGTAAAGCTTTTGATGTGAACTGATCATCATTGCCCCCCCCCCCCTCCCCCCATCAATCATCTCATTAGCTTTGTTACATTGCTGTGCACATCTATCGCACACGCCATCCATTACTGTGTTGAAAAGAAGCCTTCGATGAGGGAATGAGTCTGATCCGTTGGGAGGAGGGAGAACGCTTCTACTCGACTTGCCACTGGCTCAGAGCTGCGAGCCGCTGTGAACGCCGCGCTCGCTCGGAGGCCTCGGAGGCTCCAGCCTTAACGTCCCGCGTATCGAGTGTTTCGAGTGTGTAGACGGGCTGGATGAGCAAGACAGACTCACCTCCACGGCAGCCAGCCAGAGAAACACTATCAACGACTAATAATAAATCATATAACAATACCAGGTTCACACTTCTAAATCTGTAGTGTTCTCAAACTGTGTTAGAAAGTCAGTTCTAGTTGCCTACAGGCGCTCTAATAGTCTACTGTTTGCTAATGTGTTAGTATGACTTTAGCCCCAGATATCAGTGTGATACTTTTTTTGCAACAAGTAAAACAAATTGGCCAGTAACTCTTGTTAACCGTGTTAACATTTTAACCAGATTCTAATAAGGCCCTTTGATCGGGTTATGACGTGACCACATATTTATGGCGACGATAATAATGCTGATGATCATCATTGTTATTGTATCGCCTTCATCATCAGTAGTAGTATCATTGTTATCTTATTAATGAAGGGTTTTAATGGATTTCATAAATTTAGCCACAGATCATTTTCCAGGGGGAGGAGTTTGTAAAAGTAGCAGCAGCCACAATGAGCTGGATAGAGGAAGAGCTGCAGGCAGCAGGTGAAGTCAAACCTCCAACCAAGACCCTGCTGTGAAGGACCAGACGCACAGATAGCACCGAAGATAATGCACCATAATGTTATGATAATGTTGCACCGTCTTTAAGAATTATCGGTTAACGGGTTCTCGAGCGGTCGTTTGATTAATCAACAGTTGAACTGCAAATAACATTATTTTAATATTTTTCATGAATGATTTGTTTTACTTATTAATCAATCGTGAGTAATAATAAAAAGAAAATAGTGAACAATACAATCTCTGAGTTCCCAAGGGGACGTCTTCAAGTGTCTTGTTTTCTCTGACAGTCCAAACCCAAATGTATATAAATTTAGCTAAAACGTAAGACCGTACAAAATAGCTAATGAACAAATGTGAGAATCTGGAACCAGCTGATCATTAAGCAGTTCAGCTTGATCACGACTTTGTCACAAACATTGTTGTTGAATTGTCAATGAATCATGAAATTACATTTTTTGGTTCCAGCACTAATTGAAATCTTCCGGTCAAGCCTCTAATCTACCAGAGTCTAGAGTGCAGGAACGAGAACGTGATCACTCACTGACTTCCCAGCAGCAAACGGTGTTTATTGGGACACACTAACACGCATGCAACCTCCACCCCAATTTCTAGCCAATCCGATTAAATCAGTGAACAAGAATTTAGATGAATCAGCTTCGTTGTTAACATCGAACCTGCTACGCAACTATTCCCAAAAATCAGCTTTTTAGTGGAATTATTTTCACACAAGCTGCTTCAGTTTGTCGGCGGGGAATTCAGCTGTCTAAAAATAGGAAATAAGCGCGTCCATGAAAAAAAAGTGAATATATGGCTGCTGTACATGATTTATGAGTGTTTGAATATACGGTAACAGCTTGCAAGGATTTGCTTTTGGTTGGCAGGGGCTGGTTTCAGTGCACCTTGTAGTTCTGGTCCCACAGCCCGGAGAACTCAGGCTCAGCCAAGCTGTCAGCAAGGCTCTGGTGGTCCACTTCCTGGTGCACGGTTTCCTCCAGGTCCTCAACATCAGAGGAGGATGACGACGAGCTGCTGAGGTCACTGAACTGTCTCAACTGCTGAACAAATGCCCCTCACACACGCACACGCACACGCACACGCACACACACACACACAATTGGTTCAATTCACTCGACCTCTGTTAGCAGCCATCTGGGATGCTTCGAACCACTCACGACTGTGGCTCTCTCTTCGGCGGCTGACGGGGGGCTGGGATCCAAGTAGCGCAGGAGCTTCTCTCTCGCTCTCCCCAGAGATGGGAACTTGTCAGCGGTTGAGGGTTTGGGCAGCAGTGCCTGGTGCCTCTTTCTGCTTTTTACCAGCTGTTCCTCCTGAAGGATTTTTGCCACAATCTCCACTCTCTTTGACTTCTGCCTCTCCTCGAATTCCCTGAGAAAGGGAAATCAACAACGGCCGCATTATACGAAAAATGTGGTCATGTATTCCTCAGCGCACTGTGAGAGAAAACACCAACACACTGCTGCATTGAGTGGGAGTGGAGGACATGCATGTGGGAGAGGAGAGGAGCGGAGAAGACGTACTCTTGTTTTCGTTTTATCTCCTCTAGTTGTTTCTGTTGGTACATATGCTTGATGCCGTTGATTCCTTGGGCCTCCAGGGATTCTCTCAGTTGTCTCTGTCGCTGCTCTTTCTTCTGGGCATTTGCTTTGGCTCTGCTTTGTTGGACCCGTAAGCTCTCCTAAAGAAATTTGATTAATGAAGCTATATTTGACCACATCGCAGGTATCTCACAGCGTTTTTTCCCCCCGAAACTATGAAATGTACCTGTTGAATGGTGAATTATAAAATACAGCACTCAGCATGATGATGGCTGCATTGGAATATTATGATACTGGTGAAAAACAGCTAGCATACACAGCCCGGAGCTGAATTTACTGCATTCTGGGATCCATGAGGGGGTGTAGTAATGACAATAAAATGGAAATGTGGTTTCTGCTTCACATCTCTCCTTGCTAAGAGGAGAGTTTGGTCAGAGTGGATGGAATAAATAAATCCAAATCCTAATGGCAAAAAAAAAAAAGCACGATGAGTTCCTTTGGCTTCCCAATGGAGTTGACCAAATGACAGTCTTGTTTGAATCTACAATGAGTAATTTTCAATGTAAGATACACATGAACGGAGAAGTTAATAGTCAAAAAGTCACACTCCACTCTTATGCCTATGACACTGACGCTTCTCCCATCAAAACACTGGTATTCACCCTACAGAGCCCAGTGGGCGTCCTGGGAAGAACACACATATTTTGTCTCCTAGTAGCGGTGCTTTGCTTGAAATGAAGTTTGATCCCTTATTACCCTTGAATAATTTGTCAGAAAAACATCCGAAAAAGACATTCAGTTTGCATAGAGTTATAAGTGTGCTCAAGTTGACATGTTTGGACAAGTAAAATTAAGCAAAGTTGTATCTCTGTCTACGATGTCTTGAAAGCTTCATGAGCTAAATACACTAAATATAGTTTGTACTTTAATGTTGTTCACTTATGCCCTTTGGATGTAGGCTTTCTTATATTGCACTATAGATATGGCGGCTATAGAAAAGGTTAATATTACATAGCGCTACAGCTTGTGTTTCTTAATACTACTAAAACAACAACAATAATGCTGCGGTATCAGTGTTGGAAGGTGTCGCTCACTTGGGTGGCCGCTATGTTTGTTTTCAGTGACTTGACAGCCTGTATCCTCTTCTCCAGCAGCTCCCTGCTCTGCTGCTCCTTCTCCGCCTCTTGCTGGTGCATCCTGAATGAAACGGGGACAATCCAAAAAGCACGTGAATGCTCAAATACAGGAGATAAAAACTAATCGTCTGTTACTGCTTGGGATCGGCATGCAACACTGCGGTTCATTATTATGACATGAGAAATGAGCATTAGGCAGAAATAACATTCGCTTCCGCTTTTAGGTGGCATACTGTTAGAGAACACTGTTCCAGATACATGTACGCATTTATACAAAATGTATCTATTTAAATGAACGGATACAAATCTTTATATGACAACACAGATTTTTACATAAACTAATGACTTTCATTGGGAAACAAAATGGATGAGGAATGGCAAGTAGATGAAGGAATCTGATTGGCTGATGGCTTCTTTCACTCTTCGAAGCAGGAAATTTATGTTAATCAAAAGTAGAGTATTGTAATATAAATAGCCAAAAATTATATTTTGCATGGTGGCATGTTGTCATGGTAAAGGCAAGGCTTTATTTACCATTCTCTGCTTGATTATCTGACTCGTGGACCATTGTTCCTGACGAAAATCTAAATCTTAAAAATATATCGCTTAATTTTCTAAAGTTCAAGTAATTTTCTAAAACAGCTGGGCATTGTTGCTTATAGTAAACATTATTCAAACAGGAGTACATAGTGATTGTGTTGCAGACTATTTTCAGCCGTTGATTAATATACATGAGGTGTATGCATTTGTCTGTATGATGCTATGCATGTAGGCTTGACTCTTAATAAACTAGTGCTTATGGTCTTGGTAAGGGAGGAACAAGTGACCCATTGCTGCAGCGTGGCTCGTTGATGTGTTTTTAATAGTTTTTTTCAACCAAAATGACGCTCAATAAACTTCAGTACATCTACTTCTACTCAGGGAACACTAGCAGTGATCAGTTTATTGTTGGAAAGGGAAATTTTATCTTGAACTTTTCTGTACGGGTTTTAGCGCCTTCATGTATTCTGTCCATCCCGCTTTTAATATATGTTTGCCAGCGTGAGCGGATGTTTAATAGGCTGTGTCAACTCTCCAAAGAGTCCTCTGACAAACCCCATATTCCTGTTCTAGTCCAATCCTTGTTGATTGGCTTAAAGCTGATTACCTTTTAATGGTCTCTTTCAAGTACTTGGCAGCTATCTTGCGGCTCGCCCGGCCCTCCTCAATCTTCTTCCGATATTCAGCCTCCTCTTTCTTCAGCACGGCTTCCTGTTTACTATCAGAACACAATCCCAAACACTTATAGAACATATCAGTCATCACATGGCTTTTCAAGGTTGATGTAACTGATTCCCCCATACAGCCGTCTCATAAAAGAATCAATAAGAAAATGCTGTAGCACAATGTCACAGGACAAACATTACCTCCACAGGGGGAGTGATGCGTTGCATATACTTTAAGGCACTTTATTTTTCACTTATAATCATTTACCATGTGCATATAAGTGGTATTTTGCTGAAATCCGATGTCACATCTTCTACTTACTTAATACGTTAATGTACTGAGAAAATAATTTTGTATGCTCAGAGTAGCTGTCTCACACACACACACACACACACACACACACACACACACACACACACACACACAAAAACACAGTGTGCATGTAAAAGACGATTGTTTTCCCTACTCCCTGAGATGCTGCATCTTGAGCTGCAGGTTCTGGCTGGTTTTCCTCTCCCGCTGCAGCCTTGTCGCTGCCTTCTGGCTCCTAAGGGCCTGGAAGACCCGCTCCTCCTCCTGCACCTCCTGCCGGAGCGAGGAGAACCTGACGAGCTCCACCTCCACCTCAATCAGCAGCAGTCTGAGAAGCGAAGATGGAGAATGAGATGGAGATGTAGATAGCACACGGAAGTTAAAAATGCTGACTGGTGGTGTATATTATCTCCCAGTCGCCACTTACTGTAGCAGAGGTAAGAAGCTAGAGCTATATTGGGGTTTTGAAGCGCAATGCGGCTTTGATTTTGTAGTTTTTTTGTTTGAACAGATCAGTCAACTGAATCAATTGGTCCAGGAGGCAAACACTTAACGTGCGATAATTGGAAAAGCCTAGAAAACAGCTAGGCTTTTTTCTGAGTATTAGAGGATATCGTTTTCCTTTAGAACAACAAGCAGTTCCTTAAAAACAGAACGAGGCAGCTTTTCTTGCACAACCAGCTAGAAGATGATGGTTTGCATCATTTATAAATCACTGTGACGCAGCTGCACGAAATGTCAAATAAACAGGCTTTCTGACTAAAGAGAGCACCGTTTTAGAAAGAAACACAAGGGGCTGCATTGGCGTGGGCGTTTTGTTTCAGGTACCGCTGAGATGCTGAAATACGATCCGGGAAGTCTGTTTTGAGAAATAGATCCACGGGTTTGAAGTTTTATCAGACACCTAAACGCTTTTTTAAGCCCTCTGTGTTTGCTCCCCACAGTGTTAATGTAGTGGTCCCACGCCAATGCCTGTGTCCTCTCGGAGCCCCCTCACACACACACACACACACACACACACACACACACACACACACACACACACACACACACACACACACACACACACTGAACTGTGAACGACTTCATGTTACCCATACTTACAATATTTGCAACAATGCATAGTGAACTTTATACACTCACTGTGAAACTGATTGGGCAATACTGTTTTTCCTTTTTTATATTAGTTTTATACTATTAGCATTTGCCTCCTTTCTTGGTATTTTACCTTAAGTTTAAGTTATTGACATTCTGTGTGGAAGGAGGACCTAGCATTGTACGGAGTAACTGTCTGTTAACTGTGCATATGACAAGAAAAATATCCTGATCTTGATCTTGACTCACTGCTGTTGCTTCAGCCCAGTGTTGATGTGACCCTCCAGCTCCTCCTCACTCTGCAGCTTGTGACACAGATGCTTATGTTGGGCTCGCAAACGAAACACCGCCACACTGCAGATTTAAATAAACAAAGAGCAGAATACACAAAGGGGTTGGACAAAGCGGAAACATACCAGTCACCAACTCACCTGTTGTCCGCTGCTCTCTGTTGCTCTATCTCTTTCTCCAGGCCATCCCTGTGCTCCACCAAGCTTTCAATGTTCTGACGACAGACATTAAGCTCTTCTCTGGCAGAAAAGAAAAAAAAGAAATGTGAAATAACACAGAGCAGGTCAAATGTTGATATATAACACTTCCCAGATAAAAGCCAATCAGAAAGATTCTGTTCAAGGCTGTTAAAGTGCAATGTACACAGAGCATCAAGCTCATGGATTTCCTTGTGGCAATTACAATAAAAGGAAGGCAATTCTGTGGGCTAACAAGGTAATCCGCTGAAGATATTGAAAAGCTGAGAGTGGACACACACACACACACACACACACACACACACACACACACACACACACACCTTAACAGCTTTGAATTGCGCAATGTTTGCAAAAGGACAATCTGTGAGAGGGGGAAAAAGAACATCACGGGACGGTACAGCAAGGGCTGTGGTGTGCTTATGTTCCATTACACTTGTGTTTGATCAGAGCACAGCTCTACAGCTCTACTCTGACCTTTGTGACCTTTGATGTTTTCTGCTAAAGGAATATTGACATCCATTTTTTTGCCGGGGATCGCATCACAGTTCATCGGGCGCTTAATGGCTCGCAGTGCAGACAAATAAAAAGCGGGAAGAAAAAGTGAGAGGACATTATATAAAATGTTCTCTCTGCAGCTGAAATGACTTCCTGCAAATAGCTCAATCAATTGGTATAGAAATGATTGGCTCGGAGTGAAGAGGGCAAGAGGGGAATGACCTGGGAAAAGTGGAATCAAACTGAAAAAAATGAATAAATAAAAAAAGATCGGTCCAGAAACTGAAAAGATTGTGAAAAATGGTTTGCTTTTTCTTAGTGCTACTGTGACTCTATAGTGGTGCCAGGTACTGACCTGGCTTTCAGCACGTCACACTCCTTCTGTTGGCGAAAGCAGTCCAGCTGGTCCAGGTTTCGTCTCAGCTTGAACATCCGTGCTGTCTCGGCATTACGCCTCTTCTCACCATTCACGGTCGCAACCGCAAGGTCACCGTCACCGTCAACATCGCTGTGGTCATCGCTACGGGCAGATGGAAAACTACATTCAGGAAAGGTTGCATGTTTAATGCAAAAATCTGCATTAAATGCATTATGTACACGCATAACATTAGAACACTCATAACTGGATGTGTTCGTACTTATCATAATCACAATGACCTTTGCTATTTACTATCATAAATATCTTAATAAGAACAATACAGAGTCGCATTGACTTGATGTTCGACATACTGAGAGGGAAGTAACAGGATTGCTACATAAAATATTGTTATGATATGATCCCCAGAAAAGCAAGAAGCACTCACTCATACAACTCCTCCAACCACTTCAAATCAGGGGGAAGGGCTGGCTCTTCACCTTTAGAGGCCTCCCGGCCCAGAGCGTCTTCTGAAATAAATGTGTATTTTAAGTGAGGGATCCCAGTCTCTTTAAAACTATGGTAAAACAGACAGTTATATGCATGATTATGAATTGAAGCGATCTTAAAAGTTGAGGCTACAAGCTGCGTGTTGTAACAACAAGGCAGCAACGGGGGCTGTCACTCACCATCACTCTCCTCCTCATCGTTGCCGAGGTGGACACTCAGCAGTCCACACCTGTCTGACGTCACACCGAATGGACTTTCCCTGTCTTCGACGTCCATTTCGCCTGATTCATGAATGACACGTGCGCATATTAGCGGACAAAGCGCCCCCCAGGACTTCAACATAAACATTTTAAAACTAATTTCGACGTTTGCGCCTGTTGCTCGTCACAACGGCCGCTGGTCTCGTTACAAAATTAATAAAATGTCCTTTTTTAAATGTTTTTTTTTTTAGTGGATTAGTGTCGGCCGAATTAAAGACCGACCCTCGGTGGTTTGCAGCAGGGGTTACGTCGTATGTTTGAGGTGTGTGACATTCCACCAAGTCAGACGACATTCAATGACCACATTTCTGAATGGAGTTTGGCGGCTAGCTTAATCTTGGGAAGCGAGACAGCTCGGCAGCTCGCTACGTTAATTCACAATGAATGCTGAATTTAGGCTGTATAACATTTATAGTTAACAACTTAATTCAAAGAATATTAAGCCGTTACCTCGCTTGTCCGGGGTTTCCGCTTCTTGGCAATATCTTCTCAAAATTACTTTTTTTTTTTCTCACTGCAAAAGTTAATCCGCCATGTTCGTTAGTGTTGCCAGGGAGACGGGACGCAAGGGGCGAGGCCTCGCGGTCCCTCGAGACCTTACTGCTGTAAAGACGTCTGTCACATCCAACTGAAACCTGTGGTAGAAGAATATAAACTATAATATAATACATAATACTTTGTCGTTCTGATCCGCAAATCCACTGAGATGATAATACATTATAGTTCTATGTTTAGGAATGACTGGTTGCATAAACTGCTGTTCTAAAATCATTCATTAAAATTGCATTTTGTGACTTCCTGTCTGTCGTTACCTTTCAATTTCCCTCACCAACACTGGTTTATTTCATCTGATTAATATCAGTCCAGCCATGCTCAGCAGAAAACATATGAGCTGGTTCGGAGAGAAGAATGACAAATCTGTGAGTTATGAAAAATCCTTTGTCAAGCATGCAAGACCGCTATCTGATTTACACTGGGAATATACATTGATTTGTAGTTGATCAGTGTTGCACTGGCACAATGGGCTTTTTTTTTTTGTTTTACTGGAAAGATTCTCTCTTATGTGACACAAATGCTGTCTCTCAATTCATCATAATGCCGAAGAGGAATTGAGAAGAAGAAGAAAAAGGACAGATGTGTGTCCTATATAACATATTGAAAACTTGGGATACGCGAATATCTTTGGATCCCCATGGGAGACTGAATAAATAAATAGTATCAGTGTGTGTGTGTGTGTGTGTGTGTGATGTAGGATAGAGGGCATGATTTGTTGGAAAGATGAAGGCAAAGCAAAGACAGCTGCGAAAGGAAACAAAGACTCCAGCTGACATAAAGGATGGATGAACAGGAGGAATACAGATGGAGATGGAGAAAGGGAACGAGGGTGAGAGGAATAGAAGGAAATGAGGAAGAGTTAGTGTTGGAGAGACAGGCAGAATACAATATCATGCAGTGCTGTATTCTGGTGTCTTTGTATCAAAAGAGCTTGCAGAGCAAATCCAACTGGAAAGTCCGGAGGGAGGGAGAGACTTGTGGTTTGCATCCAGCACCACTGACTCCAGGTCTGCCTCTGCTCCCCAGGGCGAGGCAGCAGGAAAGTGCAACACTGAATTGTGAGAAAAAATAAAATAAACTTGATCACTTTTGTTTGATTGATTAACCTGCATGTTTACGTTACTAAAATTGTAGCATCTTTACTGTGAATGTTGTTGATATACTGTATATGTTATGTTTGTAATGGTTTGTGTTCTTTATATTAATGTTTTTTAGTATCTTGGGGGCATTTCTACATTTTTAGTCAACAGTTGAAAGAGATGACAGGACAGGAGCGGGGCAACGACATCCAGTAAAGGTCCCTGATGGACGTTTTTTGTTCGGGACCTTAACCCCTATATGGGCCACTATAATGGCCCCGTCATATTTATTTTGTGTCTGTGTGTCTCATCTTATACTTTGTGATGTTACTGGGTTCCTGTGGAGACTATATCGCTTCAAATAGTGGTCTTTGGTCCCATGTTGGGAAAAGTGATATAACCTCCACAGTAATAGGATCCAGATACAAGAAATATTCAGATCTATACGTTTGGATTAGAACAGCATTATATAACAGTATATATAACAGTACAATATAACAGTATATAACAGTCTGGGGAGCAGGTGTTGAGCTTGCAGTATAGTTCCTTCCTCACGTGATTCTGCTGACCAAAAGCCCAAATCAACTTGGTGCAGTCAGCTGTTGCAGAGTGAGGAATTGTTTTCATTTTAGGAGAACTCACCACCAGTTGGAGATGGACCGCCCCGGGGGAATTATATATCACATTAGTAAACAAAAAAAAGATAAAAAAGTATCCTAAATGATTTGGTTCAAGAGATAGTTCAGACAATACTTTCCCCGAATCAGAAACTGACATAGTGAAAACTCATTCATATAATTAATGAATGGGGGGTGGAGTCCCTCAGACCAACTCTAGCGCCTCTGGGTGCCCCTGCACACGTTGGGGCCCCCTCACTATGCCTTTTTGCTGTTAGTCCCTGAAATACGACGTTATTGGAGACAATAATTACCACAATGATCTTGATGTGTTCAACATTACATAATATGCTCGTGGCCCCTCCCTTCCCTGGCCAGATTGAATCTGACGTTTAGAAGCCAAGCAAGGGAGGAAATTGACAGATTAGTCTCTCTCTCTCTCTCTCTCTCTCTCTCTCTCTCTCTCTCTCTCTCTCTCTCTCTCTCTCTCTCTCTCTCTCTCTCTCTCTCTCTCTCTCTCTCCATCCTCCCTCTCTCTGCTCTGCTGCCGGCGGACAGACGGCGGCGGCGTTGGATCGGCTCGTTGTTGCGGTCGGACCGGGACTTTTCTTTTTCCTCGGTGCGCTCCGCTCTTGTGCACTCCTGGACGCGGAGGAATTGGGGAGCATGACCATGGGGTCACCACCAGCACCACCAGCTGCATCAGCACCAGCGCACTCTACTTTCTCCTCCACAGCGCCGGATCACGAGGAGAGCGCGCTGAAATAAAACTCTTGGCTGTGGCTTTTGTCGACGATTTCCATTCTGGGAAACTTTTTTTCTTCTTTTACCCTGAATTATTAACCACAACGCGCGTGGAATGGAGATCCCAACTTTCCTGGCCAGTCTTGGTCTGCTCTTCCTTGGAGGGGATATTTTTACCTGGTGAGATCAGTTTTTTTTTTTACTTTTAGGTTATTTCTACTTCGCACCACAAAAACAAAAAAAATTAATACAAAATAGGTGAATACAAAGTTGGATACACCATAAAACTTCTGATCGGAAAAGGCAAACGACCACTAAAAATGAGAATACCATTACGAGGAGCTCAATATCCACACCTTGTGGACGGTACATCACGAGACAATCAACATATACGTCATCAGTTTAGAATAATCAACATCAATTAAAGCTAAAATATCGCCGGTCAGTTTGATCTCCCTCGCGCCGTATCGCCTCCCATGACGTCACCTTATTAATATTAACGTGCGGTTATAACACTTCCAGCTGAGTGAATGTGTGTGTGGTTTCTGCCCACCCACAACCATAAGTCTGCTTTCTCCTCTGCTTCACCTCCGGGCACAGAGGACTTGATGACGCTATTTGCATAATGCATATGCATAGCGAGAGTGGTTTTTATTTTATTTATATTTTTATTTTATGGAGATGAATTCAATTTGAGGTGATTGGTTGCGTTTTTGTACAAGGTCACCCACCTGCAGGCCTGTTCCATCAGGGTCAGAGGGTGCCATCATGCTCGTGGTGCACAACAAACAGTCCTCTGCTATAACCACCCAGACGGAAGCCCAGTTTGGAGAGTTTAGGGAAAGGGAGGGAGTTAACAGATGGACATCTGCCGTCTGAAATATGCCACAGAATCCTGCTCACGACGCCTCCTGTTTGCTCCACATTAAGCTGAAACCAGTCTTTTAGAGTTAATTTTAACGCTTTCATCTGTGGATTTATCCTGTACGAGCTAAGGCAACCTTAAACTTACTGGCATTTAAAGTGTACATTGGAATTGGATACAACCTCTGATTGTCAGCATTGTAAATGACCTTCCCACGTGGCGGTCCTGAATACAAAACAGGTGGCTTTTGTCAGCTGGGTAAACCAGGTGTGTCCAAACTACCGTGGCGAGTTTTAGCGCGTTGAACTTTCTATACGTGTTCAATGGAGGCCTTCACGGCACATTCATGTGTGTGCAGTCAAAATGCCCCTTGTGTTCTCTTCCATGAGCTTTCACAAGCATCCAATTCTTGGGATAATCAGCATCCACTGCCGAGCCCCAGTTTCCCCCCGAAGGCCATATTCTGGCAAGTGCCTCCACTGAAAAAGGGCAAAGGGTGAAGCTACTTAAGCTTTGGTTGAAATTTGGACAAATCATCTCTATTGTCCCTCTTGGCCATCCACCAGCAGAGGGAGTAACAGCTATTGTAATTGGATTTTCCCTGCTGCCCCAAGTCACTGCTGGTATTATTATTTTGTTCCCATAACAATGCAGAGTGGAGGCTTTTTCTTGAACCTCATTACTCTCTCTCTCTCTCTCTCTCTCTCTCTCACACACACACACTGTTTTGCCTTTGGTTTGCAAACTCTTTCCTTCCCTCGCGCCCCGCTCTGAACAGAATTACTCCAGTTCCCTTTTTAGCTCCTCATTTATCCATTTCACCAAAGTTGCTTTGCTGAGTTATGCCTCGCCGCCTTTGGTGTGGCGTCATTTTCACAGCTTTTCTTTTCCAGCTGAAGTGTCACCCTTCACAATTCACAGAAAGGGATTTAGAAAAGCACGACAAATACTAGGTGCTGGACAGAAGAGCGTGTAAAAAAAAAAGATGTTGCGTTACGTTGTTTATATACTTATTTTTAGCCAAACCACGATGTTGGACCCTAATGGAGCATCATAGTTTGACGGTGTGAAAGTGGCGTCAAGGGTCCAGACCAAGCGACCAACTGACAGGTGTCGTGTTCAAATCCATAAAATTGTGGGATTGTTAGCAGAAAATGTCACAAATGTTTTGGTTTCCTCGCAGAAATGTTTGAGTGCATCGATTTACGGAGACTCAAATGAAATAGAGGACATTGATAACATAGTGCAGTTAATAGTAAATATGGAGCGATTTTGGACAAGTAGTGAATGTGTTTACACTCAGAAAACTCTAGAATAGCTTCAGCCTCACCCGACGATGTCAACAGACCTTTGTCACAGCAGAAGGTTATTGGCAAAAAAGGCGTAACTGACTAACTGAGATATTAAAGGTTCTCTCTATGATATTCAGAGCATTAATACAGCACCACAACAACTGTTGTCTATTGTTGACATGTTTCGGGCCAGCTGCGCATGTTTTTAGTGCGTGTTCGCGCATGTGAGCGTGCACCAATCCGCTAGCTCATGGCCGCCGCTCCGCCCGTCACTCACACAGAGCTCATGTCGGGGTTAGAGCTGATGTTGTTTGCACTGTTGGCGCCGTCTGCACTGTTAGCTGCGAGCGGCCGGCTCAGGCGCTGCCACGTTGAGAGTCGTGTGGAGGCAATATGTGCTCTCAATTCAGCAGCTTTTTACTATTGCTCTGTGCTATATGCCCTTCCTGCTAGAACACGTCAACATGTCTGCTGTGAAGAAGGCCTATTGGTAAATGAAATCATGCTTTTCCAAAGAAATTGAGCAAAGAAATAAAACTGCACCTTTTTTGTCAAACCAGCTCACTACTTTTTTAAATTTATTTTACTATTTTCTCCTTTGCAATATTTATAATATACTGTATTTGCTCACAGCAAAACATGAGATTATAACCACATTACATTTTTATCAGATGAGCTCACCGTGGTTTGGTGTTGCCTACATGAACACTTCCGGCAGCTGGATAACATTAGAAGTTATTTGATACATGGGGGGGAGGTTAATAAATCACAACTATGCTTTATGCATACTGAAAACATATAATAATAATAATAATAATAATAATAATAATAATAATAATAATAATAACTTTATTCATATAGCACCTTTAAAAACAAAGTTTACAAAGTGCTCTACAGAGAAACAAAGCATAGTCATACAATACCGGTAAACAAAAAGGACCATACCATAAAGGCCAAACCAAACAAATAACCCAAAAGAGCAAATGGAGTAGAAAACAAACAAACAAATGAATAAAATAAACAAACAAAAACAGAGGAACAAAAGAACTGCATAATAGATCATAAAAGGACATAAAAGGATGACATCATTTAAAAGCAATTCTATACAAATGGGTTTTAAGAAGTGATTTAAAAGAAGTTATTATCTCCTCCGGTAAGTCGTTCCAAAGTCGAGGGGCCTTGATGGCAAACGCACGGTCACCCTTTGATTTAAGCCTCATATATACATGTTTAATACTTGAATGAGACCAAATACGTTAACGGGGATATTTCTAAATTAATTAGCATTTAATTAAATGACCACAAAACTAGCCGACACAAAAACAGGTGAGGCGGCGTAATATTCAGGTGATTCGTTTCATTGCGTAGTCGGCTGTGGACCAGATACAGGAAGCATACACAGTGCACAGAGAGGGTTGAGGGTCAATAGGATGAGAGCTGATGTTATTGAATGTTAATAATGTCAGCATATTTTATCATCCAATCTAATAGTAGATGCTGATTCATCTTGCAATATGGACAGAATGTTTCAGCCAGAGGAGTTGAGGGACCGTAAACATTTTGTTTGTATGTGGTCATATTATGGTTTAGCAAGATGTGGCAACAAGATACGCTGCTGCAGGATTTAATCCCAACAGGTCATGATCTCTCTGATCTGTCACACTCGTCCTTAAACGGCAAGTGACACAGTGCTCCTAACCAATCTGCGTGAGAGGCTGAGTCAGCGGAATAATCTCTCCTGCTGCCCGAAGAGTACATTTCCCAATAACACAGTGATCTGGCTGCATGCACTGTCCCGACTCTGCTCCTGCAGCGGGGTGAGGTGGTGCAGGGACACTTCAGTGCTCCCATTAAAAGCCTCCCACTCAGTTTAGACGACAACAGGAAACACTTTATTCTAAGTCTACTGTGCAGTCAGTTCAATATGCTCACGAGCGTTTGGAATTGGATTATCAAGTACATATCAATGTATTTGTCTTTTAAAATACTTTGCAAAAAATCTACTTACAGCCATCTGCAAATGGGATATTGGAGATAAACATTAATAATGGAAGAATATATTTTTCCAGTGAGTTGTTAATTTCAACACATTGTAGTGAGGGCTGGAGCTAAAAATAATGAGGTCCGGCAATTTGGCTAAATTTGAAGGGGTCTTAGCAACTTGGGGTGTATAAATGAAAACTTGATCGATCTTTTGTACGATTCTATCGTTGAATGTGTATTATATGAATACATCAAAGATTCAGTATTTCCCCGTCTGAATTCCTGCAAGTGTGGAGAATGCTCTGATACAACATTTGGATCTTAATGTTTGTTATTGCAATTCAAATTTAACTCAAATGATTTAAGAGTGGAGAATGTTTGTTGTCTGGTCAAATCAAGCAATTAATTGCGGAGCAATAAAATACAGAAATTAAGGAGAACCCGTTACATGTCCCCAGAGTCACTTATATTAACAGTCAAAACCCCACACAAATGTGTTTGTGTGGGGTTTTGACCCCTCACACTTTTGCAATATGGGAAAAGAAAACCACAGATTCAAGAAGCTCGCATCATCAAATGTTTGCTATTTTCTAACCTGATAAATTACTGAAATAGAACGTGTTGGTGAATAATTTGACTTTAATCATAGCATTCAGGAGGGGATGCCTTTGATAATTCAATAACATATTGTTTTAATATTACTAGTTATGCCCTTTTAAAATACATCTCCTCAATTGGCCAAACACAATTGGCATAGCAGCTACCGAAGAAGAAGAAAGTAATTCAGTAATCGTTTTTTCAACTCCAACTTTTGTCAGGTGAACACAAGGATGTGGGAATATGTTCTGTATGATTTGCAGTGTAGATCTTCTCTGTCCTGTACAGTACTGTATGTCCATCCAGCAGATCCCCTGTAGATCTCTCTGTTTATGAGGAAGGAGCGGAGGCCTCGTGCTTAGAGAGAGCAGCCTGTAACTCTAGAATCAGGGTTCAGACCTCACGCTGCTTAAGTGTCCTTGAGCAGCAGAGTGAGGAGGTGCAGGGACACTTCAGTGCTTCCACTAAAAGCCTCCTGCTGGATCTGAGGCGACGCACCACATGCAAACGGCAAAAAGAAACACTTCCAAACACAATTATTCTGTTTTCTAATTAGTTCAAATAGGCTTACAAGCATTCACATTTGGATTAATAAAATGTATCAGACATCTTGAAAAAAAGAAATCTCTGACAGCAATCTGGCACTGGTCTATTGGAGATACAATTTCACTTTGATACAGTAGCACAAACATACGCCTATCAAGATATCCTGACTCTTTTCTTTACCCTGCTGGGTAAATGTCTATGTCCTTAAAATTTTCTCAGACTTGGCAAAAACTCTCTGGAGCACCAGAAGATGTTATACCTCTGTTGCAAAAGTATTCATACTGAATATATGTGATATAAGTATGGACTCAGCGCAATTTGGTAAAGGTTAGGGAAACATCAGCGCCTTGGTTTAATATATGTTTTAAAAAGTCTCCACAAACTATTGTGGGACTCTGGATGCTAACCCTGGGTCATTGTGTACACCGGAAGCCACAATGCCTTCCCTCTGATGTATGTGCAGTACAGGAAGTCGCACTTCGTTGACTGAAATAATTAATAAGTATATAAATGTAATTTGGATACAGGGTTGCTGGGACACACTTGCTCAGAGGCCACTCACACTGTCCTTGGTCCATTGGTGCACACTTAGTTTACGTGGTATGTTTTTTTAATTAAAAATACAAAAAACTGTTAAACCTATTTTTCTCCCCTCCTTGTTCATATAGCGCACTTTTAATCGTTTACCCATTTCCTTTTCCCCCATATATTTTTTCAACATTTCCCATTTTCTTCGTTGCTTATATAACATTAGATGCTAGGATCAAGGAAGAAAAAAATACAGAAGAAAAATAAGCCAGTAAAGTCAAAATGATTGTTTTACTTCATTTTGTCAAGTGACTGGATAGAAAGGTAAACATGCAGTATTCATTCATTAACACGTCAAATAAATATTATGCTGCTCCTTGGACTCCACACCTAAATGCAAAACAATATACACAGATTGTTAATGTAGTCCATTAAACGATCGTTTGCTAAATGAAAAGGGATCTATTATTCACTGTTACTGTCAGTTAATGCAACACACACATGAACACACACACCTACACACACAGTCATATAAATGGGGCAGCTGCATGTAGACTTATTTATTGTGTTTTTTGATGATTTATCCAAATCGATTGTGCAAAGCTGCTCATCTCACGGCGACGCCATTAAACCAAATGACCCTGGTGAGCATCAGAGTGAGGATTGGGGATCAGGTAACTAGCAGTGTCAGTGTAAGAAAGCAATTAGGCTTGTTAGTGCGTGCTGCACATTGTGTTAAACAAAACAAAAAACGCCATAAATCTGAGAGGGGCTGCTCTTTGTCTTGTTCTCCTCCTGTCTCCTCTGCGTCTGTTTAATGTTAGCTCATAAACAGACGGGTGCAGATCCGGGCCTTCGGGAGGGACGTTTAATGAAAGGGAAACACAGAAGGGAAAGAGGAGCGTCTGGAAATGCACTCTCTCTCCGCTGTTTGTCATGGATGGAGGGCTGAGAAGGGGTTACGTCGACTGTTTAGAGAATCTCCACAGAGAGCGATGACACACTCGAGCCCTCGCACGTCTTTCAGCAGCATACAGTAATATTTCACCCCCCCTTGGAGAGCTGCATATGTTGCAGTTCAGCTTTTTGTGATCGTAAAATGCATATTCAGGTCGGGAAATCACGTTTTTCCTCAAACAACATCAATTTAGAGAGTCAGATGAAGTCGGAGCTGCTTTTTAGAGAGCAGCGTTTAATCAAAGCAATATGTCCGTGACATTTTAAATACATGTCCATTTTGTTACTTTGTCACAATCATTGTTCAGGTATCAGGGATACAAGATTGTGTAAATTTAGTAACTAAGTGTTCGCATTTAGTATTTTGGATTCAATAAATAAGATGCGCTTCTATTAGGAGAAGAGCAGCCACCAACAGATAAACAGATAAAATGGCCCCTACAAAATCCATTAACAACACGTCTAAGGAAAAGAGATGATATAGGTCTTCCACTGGTCTGTGACATAAAGAGGGCACAATGTTACATTTCTGTAATCTGTAACTATAAATACGCCTCGTAAAGTCAGGGATTACAATACTAAGAATCCTGAAAAATTAAAAGGAACACAGTATGGTAGGATTTGCCTCCCTCGTCCCTCCATGGGAGGAGGCCTGTTTGAAATGGTGTGGTAATGGATTTCTTTAAGGAAAAGCTCTTCATTTCCATATTTAGAAAGTACCAATTAGTGAAGAAATCCAGGAGTCACACAGTGATTAATTAATTCACTCAGTGCTCCCAATTTAGTTCAGACATGACAGTGATTGCCAGGCTAAAAATAAATCTGCTACTACAACACAGATTCGCCAGGGAAATGTTATTACTGATTTTTTTTAATACTATTTCATGTTGATAATTAATACATGATTTTCTTTTTTTGCTGAGGAGGGCAGTTTTCCACGTATCCGCCTGTGGGTGTAATGCTTTGCTCTCTAGTTGTCGACTTTCTCCAAATGTCAGCTTTACTGCAAAGGTCACTGAATGGCTTTTCATTGTTAGTCAATAATTACGCCTTCGATCAAGCCCCCATACCGTCCATTTCCCTGTCAATGCCACTCCCAGCCTTTGTGACTTTGAATGTCAGTGAAACCTTTCATTTCATTCAATTCTTTTATCGCACGTCAGCCGGCTCTTTCAACTCTGGATGGCACTTTTAGCGTCTAAAATCAGATTCTTTGCCACAGATTGTATATTAAAACAGTGATGGGTAATTCTCTGCTCATATTGAATGACAGCATAGTGTCTCCAATGGCGACATAACTGACCTGATGTAAACTCAAATACATTAAGGTCCATACTGCAATATTTATCTGCATGTCATCTGTTTACAGGCTCTGTTTTAGAATGCAAAACTGCCACCTGGTGGTGTCTGAGCTGTGCTGCTCTTGTTAAATCCTACACGGAGGCCGTGTCTCTCAGACACAGGCTCTGGGCCCTCTGGGACTCCCCGAGGGCTTCAGGGGCCTTGGTGGAGTCCGTTTATACGATATATATATATATATATATATATATATATGAAAAAAAGGACTCCCCTTTTATCCTATTATTCAGCTATCGAGTGGTTAGAGGAATGGGAAAAGCCAAAAGCACTGCTTTAATGGAGGTGTCACTGCCCCACACAAGTATGTGTAATAAGGTGCTAACTTAAAAGCCTTATTAAATGTGGTCTAATGAGGACTCGTCTCGTTTTAATAAAATGGTCCCGAGCTCCATGGACAGAGGCGCAGCATGACGCTCCGTCTGAGCTCTGTGAAATGTGAAGCTGCACTGCTAGATTTGGATCAGCCTCCTTGTGGACACACTCTGGAGACACAAATGAAGGAAAATATGCCAGCCAGGCTTCAACCCATGTGGCTTTCATATGCTTGATGTGTGCATGATTATTTGGGAGGATACGAGTGATGGCTAGCGCTTTGTTCTGACATTCAGTATCAGTACAATCTGGCCATTTCCATGCAAGAATCCTCAACTAATGAGATGTTGTTGGTTTTTTAATGACATGCTGCTGATGATAACGCAAAACTAATTCATGGTTACATTTTTCATTCCACTCATTTGAGCGCACGCCCATTTCACTGACTATGACTTATAGATGCCATGCAGTGCTTTGCATCATATTATTGTATAAATTAAAACAAAGTACCAATAAAAACAGAGAGTCTGCTTTATCCAACTTCAATCTCTTATGAATATGTATATGAAAATATGTCGCCTTATTGTTGTTGCAAATTTAAGAGATTATAATATCCCAATTCAGTAATGAATAATTCAAAAGATTTAGAGAACATTGGTTTATAGGATATGGGAGAGATACATATATACAGACGACTTTTTACCTCTACTCCTTACATTTTCACGCAAATATCTGTACTTTCTACTCCCTACATTTTAAAAATAGCCTCGTTACTATTTCATATTGGTTTGTTTTCATTCCGGCTTGTCATCGTTCAAAAACACACAAAAAAACCTCTCCGCCCCGTTGCGCACAGATACGTGCGCGCGCACACAGGTGAGCACTGAGCACACACACCAGCGGACAGAGAGTGAAGATGGCAACAGCAGTTCTCATGTGAGGAGCAACCGGAGTTGCTCCTCACACCGCAGCAGCTCTCATGCGAGGAGCAACCGGAGTTGCTCTCTGAACCCGCAGCAGCTCTCCTGCTCCAGGTGAAAGAGACAAAGTGCTCGTGTCTTCTACCAACAATGAGCTGCTGGCTTCACATATTACAGAAGTACAAAGTACACGGATATAAAACTCAGTCATTAATAAATACATGGAGAAATGCCTTAACGGGTTACGCTTGCGCATGCGCGACTCGACGCGATTTTTTGCCAGAAGTCTCTGTGAGCTTGTTTTTTCCTGCTGTTGCGTTTCTCAAAATAAAAAAACAGATCTAAGCTCAATATTGAGCATGAATTGAGCGAGGCCGTATCAAATCTACAACCCCGTTTATAAAAGATGTGTAGAGGAAAGCAGCTCACTGCTCCACTAATACTGATACAACCTGATGCTCACATATCTGCACTCATTCTGTTTTGTTTGGCAAAAAAATAAAAGCTTATTGTTTTCCACAATGAGCTATTTAGTAGTAACTAAATATTAGTTATTTTTTGCACAGATAGAACTTACACAAAACATTGTCTGATGGAGCAATCCGATTTACTTGACGTGATTGCGATTGTCTTTATTCTGTTACTTATAAAAGCACAGATGAGTCACAAAAGTATATTATTTACAGAAAAAGTTTGAGAACCACAGCTTTAAGTGTTGGTGTCGGTGTCCCCTTACATTACTTTTACTTTTATACTTTTAAGTAGTTTTGAAACCAGTACTTTTACACTTTTACTGAAGTAAAAAGCTTGAGTTGATACTTCAACTTTTACAGAAGTATTTTTAAACCCTTATCTACACTCACCTAAAGGATTATTAGGAACACCTGTTCAATTTATCATTAATGCAATTATCTAATCAACCAATCACATGGCAGTTGCTTCAATGCATTTAGGGGTGTGGTCCTGGTCAAGACAATCTCCTGAACTCCAAACTGAATGTCAGAATGGGAAAGAAAGGTGATTTAAGCAATTTTGAGCGTAGCATGGTTGTTGGTGCCAGACGGGCCGGTCTGAGTATTTCACAATCTGCTCAGTTACTGGGATTTTCACGCACAACCATTTCTAGGGTTTACAAAGAATGGTGTGAAAAGGGAAAAACATCCAGTATGCGGCAGTCCTGTGGGCGAAAATGCCTTGTTGATGCTAGAGGTCAGAGGAGAATGGGCCGACTGATTCAAGCTGATAGAAGAGCAACTTTGACTGAAATAACCACTCGTTACAACCGAGGTATGCAGCAAAGCATTTGTGAAGCCACAACACGCACAACCTTGAGGCGGATGGGCTACAACAGCAGAAGACCCCACCGGGTACCACTCATCTCCACTACAAATAGGAAAAAGAGGCTACAATTTGCAAGAGCTCTCCAAAATTGGACAGTTGAAGACTGGAAAAATGTTGCCTGGTCTGATGAGTCTCGATTTCTGTTGAGACATTCAGATGGTAGAGTCAGAATTTGGCGTAAACAGAATGAGAACATGGATCCATCATGCCTTGTTACCACTGTGCAGGCTGGTGGTGGTGGTGTAATGGTGTGGGGGATGTTTGCTTGGCACACTTTAGGCCCCTTAGTGCCAATTGGGCATCGTTTAAATGCCACGGCCTACCTGAGCATTGTTTCTGACCATGTCCATCCCTTTATGGCCACCATGTACCCATCCTCTGATGGCTACTTCCAGCAGGATAATGCACCATGTCACAAAGCTCGAATCATTTCAAATTGGTTTCTTGAACATGACAATGAGTTCACTGTACTAAAATGGCCCCCACAGTCACCAGATCTCAACCCAATAGAGCATCTTTGGGATGTGGTGGAACGGGAGCTTCGTGCCCTGGATGTGCATCCCACAAATCTCCATCAACTGCAAGATGCTATCCTATCAATATGGGCCAACATTTCTAAAGAATGCTTTCAGCACCTTGTTGAATCAATGCCACGTAGAATTAAGGCAGTTCTGAAGGCGAAAGGGGGTCAAACACAGTATTAGTATGGTGTTCCTGATAATCCTTTAGGTGAGTGTATACTTCTACTTGAGTAATGAATGTGAATACTTTTGACACCTCTGCATATATATGTTGAATTTTCTTGTTCTTATACATTTGATAAACATAAAATAAATAAACACGTAAATCTTTCTCCGTGCCGGCTGGATGTGTAGATAACCAATTAGTTACTATCACGTTTGCCTTAACTTTACAAAGGGATATGTCATTCTTGTTTTAACAGATTGTTTCTGCTCCGCCCCCGGAAAAAACAAAAAACAAAACAATGATGCATCTTTAAAGACAAAATTAGCCTAATTAGCCTAAAATTAGCCTTAACCTAAAGGAAAGGTTTGGGATTGTCTTTTTTTACTACAGCAAATTCTAAACCTTTTTCTCTCAACAGTGAACATTGCTGGCATCTAGAGGTGTGTTTTTACCTGTAGATGTCCACGTTCCTGACTGTCATGATGTAGCTGGACGACCTCTGAAGGCTGCTGTGTTTGCTGTTTGTCTCCTTTAGGGCGATGCTGAATGACATTGGGGACTATGTAGGTAAAGACATTCAAATATCCTGGTTACCGAACCTGGATGAGTTAATGAAGGGCTATGCCAGAAATTTTCGCCCTGGGATAGGAGGTGAGTATGAGATCTACTGCTCGTGGCGTTGGGTTGCATTTCACCCCCTCACATTTACAGCCATCCTTAGCATCACCCACCTCAAGGTGCAGCAACACGGGCGTTCACATTTCATTCTCCAATTCCATCATCCTGAGAGGTTCTTTTTTTTTTCTTCCTGTACGACATTTGAAAACAAAGCCGTATTTACCTTAAGCAAATACCTGCTTTGACTCTTCAGTTAGGCGAGTCATTTGTTACGGACACGAAAAAAAAAAGAAAACCATCAAGGTGGGAGAGAGGCTTTGCTTTAGGGGCTTATCGAGGACGAGAGGGAGACGGGTGGTGCTAACGACGAGCGCCACTCTCGAGACGTTGCTAAGAATGGCTGCAAGATGTGAAACATCCAATGACCACAGCGATAGATTTCTCAATCTCACAGCTTAACTCAGCTGAGCAAAAGGTGAAAATGTGGAGCAGGACCACCGCTTTCACCACACGCCTACGCAGACCAGCAAACCACAGCACCGCGTGGTGGCTGCACTCCTATTGATGGAACATGAGAGTAGGCTGACAAATGGCAGCTCAAAGGAAAGAGGCTGTTTCAACTCACATCCCCATAGCCTTTTAATTCGGAGTTATGTTTGTGTCATTACATCACAATCAAATATCCATGACATTTGCACAAATACTAATAATTACAAAAAAGGATTCATAGATGTTTTTTTTGCATCTTAAAAATGAGGTAATATTCACAAATATGGCTTTAAGAGAATCCACATGAGCAAGTATACGCACAAATGGCTAAATATAATATAATATTAACAATTATTTTGGTTATGAAAGTACAAACACTATTTGTTAATCACATTCTTTGCTTGGGAGCCATTCATAATAGATATTTTGCAATTTTGCAATCAAACATTGACATGATTGGATTTGTGTAAATGGAAAACCATGTTTGTGAAACAAACCATTTGTTTGGATTCATGAGTCCCATTGTATTGTGGAAAACACTTTTACTTTACGATCATTTACATAACATTCTATTCATTTTGCAGATGCTTTTGTCCAAAGCGACTGTTAAATTGCATGCCTCCCAAACAGACAAATATATCAGTAAGTGCTAGCATTTCTAGAACTCAAAACACATTTGTGGACGTTTTTCGCAAATGCAGAGTAACACCTCTGTGAATCCTAATGTATTTGTGTAATATTCATGCTATTTATTTTAGGTTTTATGATACAAAAAATGCCATATTAACATTAACATTTCAGTATATATATAAGCCAAATTGTCCATGTTACTGCTCATGCAGTGCATGTATTTCAAATGCATTATTAATCCGTGCATAACCACTGGAGGATAATATGTAAAACATGCTTGCTATTGCATCAGGTGACACCCTCTAAACGTGTCCGGCTGACCTTGGCGTGCAATGAACATGCCATTGTAAATCACCTCACACTTTACATCCAGTGTATGGCCAACCGAATATGATTTGAAATGGTTATGGGAAGGTGTTGTATGGTGGGGAATGGTAATATATGATTCCTTAATGCTCAGTATAAATAGCCTTTCTGCTCTGCATCAGTGAGCTCCCCTGTAGTTTCTGCCCTCTAACATCCGATCACAGAGGCACACTCCATGCTAATCATATGGCAAACTGTGTGTGTGTGTGTGTGTGAATGTTGGCAGAAGCTCACTCTGTGCGAGTCCATGAAAGCCCAGTGCTGTTTATGAATGCCCACAGTGTGATGTGCCACTTAGCATGGTTAAACTCGATAATGCTTAATCTCTATGCTCTGTAGGAGTGTTGGAGATGTGGGATGATGGGAGGGGAAACAGGTGGGAGATGGAGAGCGGAGGGACTGATGGGCTCAGAATGAGCAGAGAAGGTGTGTGTTTGGAGGCAAGGTTTGCTTTCCTTTCTGACTTTTCCGCCCGCAGGTCCACCGGTGAACGTGGCCATGGCCATTGAGGTGGCCAGCATTGACCACATCTCCGAAGCCAACATGGTAACGTATATAGTCGCTTTCTCATTCCTTCTACACACAGATTCGCTGTCATCCCTTCAACTTCCCTTTTGCGGCACAGATCAAAGATTTGCTATTTACATAATCCTGATTTATCCCACTTGAGGGTTTCAACGTACTCAGTGTGAACATGTGTGACACATTGGCTGAGTTGTTAGATAATTCGATATTTTCAGGGATTTTGCATGGCGAGAACCAAATCTAGTCGATGCACTTTATGTATGTGGCTCGGATTCTCTTCCACACAAATACATATTTTCAAGCATTCCAATAAAGGCTGAAAACCAAAGCGGAAAACCAGGCAAAAGGCAAAACTGACTACTACATCCAATTTACAACATACTTAGCTCCACCCTCTTGTCACGTCTGGTTGCAAAAATCCAAGATGGCGATGACCAAAATGTCTAAATTGAGGCTTCATCACAGTGACTACGTCCACTTCATACAGTCTAAGTGAGAGCCACAAAAGACATTATTCAGATGTTTCACAGTCAGAGTAGAGTTGTTCACGGATCTAACTAAATCAGTTTAAGGTTTATTTGTATTTAATTGTATAATGAGAATCAGAACCATTTATTTGGCAGGTATGTTACACATCCAAGGAATTTGTCTTGGCGGGTGCTGCATACATTAGACAAACAACAACAATCAACACAGAAATAGTGTAGAACAGTGCAGAAATAGAAACATATTGCATTTACAGTAGAAGTGTAATGTTTAAAGTGACATGTGTATTTAAATATGAGTGGTAAATACAGACTTCAGTCTACACACATTGGTTTTGATTTATTTAAAAAATAGATATTCTTGATAGAAAGTGAGTTTTTAAGAATTCCTCTTTTTTCCCTAGCACTGTAGCGTTAGAGGTGTGTCCCCCCATGTCCGCGACTCAGCCGACATGTTCGCATGTGTGTTTGTTTGCGTGCTGTTCTTGGCAGGACTACACCATGACCGTGTTCCTGCGGCAGAGCTGGCGCGATGACCGCCTGTCCTACAATCACACCAACAAGACGCTGGGGTTGGACAGTCGATTCGTGGACAAGCTGTGGGTGCCCGACACCTTCATCGTCAATGCCAAATCCGCTTGGTTCCACGACGTCACCGTGGAGAACAAGCTCATTCGCCTTCAGCCCAACGGAGTCATTCTATACAGCAGCCGGTACGAGCAAGCAGATTATTGTCTCCACTAGTCTAACCAGTGAGACAGTTTGTATCTAAGAGGTTTTTTTTATATGAAAAAGCTCTCGCTTGTTTCCGATTTTTATGTTTTTTAACAGACATTTTAGAACACAGACATCTCTTATTTGCTGTCTTTAGGCATGCAAATCCCTCATGATCCATCACACGATGAGTCATTTCTTTGGGTAGTGACTTCATAAGCTTAGAAAAAAAATCTCTGATGTGGTCTGATGTGCAGACGGATGCAGAGGGATGGGGGAGGAATACGGAAAATAAAAGGTGAAGGTAAAGTGGGTCCAGGTGAATCATAAAAAGAGCAAAATTGGGTGTTACTGTGAGTGTGTCAGTAGAATCCATGAACTTTGAAACAAAATCTGTGAAGAAGAAAAAAAATCCTCCAACCTAAAACTATATCCTTTGTCGTTGCCTTTCCAAACCCCCATATACATTTTCTCTTCTGCTGCCTCTGTTGGCAGGATGCCATTGTTTGTCAGTGCCTCCCAAAAAGCTACAAATGAGAAAAAAAGTATATAATATGATAGTTTTCTTCTTCTTAAGGTATGGAAAAGATTGGACCTATGATTAAAAAACAACAACATTGACAGTTGGTAGGAGATAAGAGGCGAATAGTTGTCTCAGGAAGCACAGCTTTACGCTTTCCGTCCAACCCCAATCTTCTTTGTAAAAGGTTGCCCGCATTTCGTTTTATGTGGTTGAACAAATTCAAATCTGATTGGTCAAGTCTTGTTTTTATATATGTATACATATTCTCATTTGTTTTTTCCACACCAGACAAAAGAGCTAAAACACTCAATTCAACAATTTGTCTTCTTGACATGGTATACTATTTTTTTTAATAATAGGGCATTATCTCAGGTCACGGCGCCACGACAGGGTAGAGAGAGAGAGAGAGAGAGAGAGAAGGAGCAAACAACTGTTTCTATGTGTTTTAGTTTCATTGCCCGTACATGTTTTTGTATTGGTTCGGCCTAGCTGCTCTCATTAGCATTGTGGCCTCATCCTCATTAGCATGAGGCAGCATTTAGTAGCTGGAGTGCAAGATATTTTTCTCAGGAGTTGGTGAAAACCAAAGATAAAAGGAGAGTGAATATTCAAGTTGCACTCGTCAAAACATGAGGTGAATATTAATGTGGCTCTGTGTCTTCTGGATGTATAAACAAGTAACTGTTTGCTAAACATTTTGCCATTTGACCTTATGACATATGTCAGTGTTGTGTTTACCAAATCATTTAGTTTCCTCCCGAAATTGCCCCCAAAAAATCCATTAATTGGCTCAAAGGTTTTTGGGTCTTGTCTTAAAATTATTATGATTGCTATAGTAAGTATTGAGCTCCTTTTCATCTCAGCTATTATAAAATGTTGTAGTCTCTGGAAAGATGGGTGGAGCCATGTGAATGTGAACTATGTGATGAACATTAAGTCATGATTACCCGGGCTGCTTTGCTCCTAGAATCACTTCGACGGTGGCGTGTGACATGGACCTGACCAAGTATCCTATGGATGAACAGGAGTGTATGCTGGACCTGGAGAGCTGTAAGTCATATTACCATAAACTCTGCTTCTTCCCTCACACACTCATGATAACATTTTTTTTATACCCTCACATTACTGCATTATTGTAGGCTGGACTGATCAAATGTCTTGTTGTCATCGTTTGTTCTCTGTCTAGATGGCTACTCCTCAGAGGACATTGTGTACCACTGGTCAGAGAGCCAGAAACACATCCACGGCCTGGACAAACTGGAGCTCTCCCAGTTCACCATCACGGACTATCGGTTTGTCACTGAGATGATGAACTTCAAATCTGGTGAGCATCCATCTTGCTCTGCTTTGTTTTTCTTGTTGTCAGGACTAGCTCCAGTAGAGCCAGTGCGATAGCCGCTTCCATTTGATGGAGTGTTTTATGCATTATGTACCATTTTGCTTGCCTCTTGCGTTGGAAGACTTTTTGAAGCAAGATTTCTATTTTAACTTGAAGCACTTCTCTGGTAATATTCTATGCATAGAAGGAATTAATCAAGTCAGGCTTGCTGCTGAGCCAGGCAGGAGGTTTCAGAGATGATAGGAGTTGCTGCTGGGAAAATGTAGTTTGCAGCACTTCTTTCATGTCTGGCATCTTGGAGCTTTGCCACCAGGAGCACAAGTGAGCAGATAGCATTCTGTAGTAACAGTAAAGCAATTATACATTGTGTTAATTTCCTCAACACAGCAAAGCAATTAAACACAGTCTGTTTTCTGCTTCCCAGCGGGACGATTTCCGAGGCTCAGCCTCCGCTTTGAGCTGAGACGTAATCGAGGCGTCTACATCATCCAGTCATACATGCCTTCCATACTGCTGGTCGCCATGTCCTGGGTGTCCTTTTGGATCAGCCAAACAGCAGTCCCTGCTCGTGTATCCTTAGGTTGGTAATAGTTTGATGAGATCTGTTTTAACTTTAAAAAAATGACATTTTAAAAGGTGGAACTTAAATCAAAGTTGGTGCTCGTGCATCTGTAGAAAGGTTAAACCACGTAATGTTTTACGGTGCTAAGATGGTGCAGCTTGCTCAGGCAGATGTTGAACTTTCAGTTCGACACAGACTACACGTCTAAAATCTTGAGTAGATGAATGTAATTAATCATACTGAACAACACTGACCATTTTGCTATTTTTAGAGCCTTATCAGTGGTACAAATGTCAAGTGCATGCTGGTTTTGGTAACAGAGAAAAGACCAAGTCAAAATATACACTTAGTTTCTTCCAGGTAGTGACAAATGTTGTGTACAATGTTAACTTTCTGTCTCGACTGTAGCAAAGCTCATTAAATGTCCACGTTCATCCTCCGAGGAGCATAATATCCTCAGTAAATTTCATGGCAATATGCCGATTTAGAGATTTAATGTGTAGAAATAAAAATTGGGGCTTGACATCTGGCCAGATGTTATTGGGATTTATTGCTTAAGTGTCCCCAAGTGACTGTTTAAGTGCTGTTTCCTTCCAGTATTGTGAAGATCATTTTAAGTTTACGCTTAACCTGTGAAGAAAGTGATGATGATGATCATTACCGCTATAATCAGCTCGTGGCTTCAGAATTTAATTGTCCAAAATGTAGTAGGCAATATGAATGTTAAATGGTCACCGGGCTGCTAAAGTCAACATATGTGGTCTGTTAATGAGACAAAGCGCCTGCAGCTATGCTGGCGGCTCTGTGCAGTTGTAAAAAAGGCACAGTGGTGCAAGCATGGCTAAAAGAATAAAACTAAAGAATAACCATAATGTGCATGTTGTGCCTCTGCGTTGTTTCCACAGGGATCACAACCGTGCTCACCATGACCACGCTGATGGTGAGCGCCCGCTCCTCCCTGCCTCGGGCGTCAGCCATCAAGGCGCTCGACGTCTACTTCTGGATCTGCTACGTGTTTGTGTTTGCGGCGCTCATCGAGTACGCCTTTGCGCACTACAACGCCGACTACAGGCTCAAAGAGAAGGCCAAGGTGAAGGCCAACAAGCTCAGCTCTGAGGTGAGGAAATCATTCCTGTCATGTACTCCCATCAGCAGATCACAATGTGGAACTCCAGGGAGGGGAGTGTTGCGAGTAATGAGCACACAGACCTGTGCCGGCGCCGCAAACTCCGGCGCTGACAAGCAACCATCCCACTGACCTTCAGCGAGACAATGCATCTCTATAGAGCATAATGGGGAAATGGAAGAGTTCCCTTAAGGGAGTAATAGCTGCTCTCATCATACTGCCTGTTTGCTTTGCAGTTGATATACATTTTGCTGAGATATACCTTCAGAATAGGACATGAATCAAATGAAATACTAGAAATGGTAAGCAAAATCTTGTTATATTCTGATGAGGACAAAGACATGACAAGATGATTGAAGTGAGTGACATTGAAACGTACAGTGGGGTGATTGGAAATGTGTGGAGACCCAGCATGCATTGTTGACGAGGGTAAAATATCAGGGACTATAGAAACCTACGAAACAACAGAGGTGAAATGTAACTAACTACATGTACCGTACTTGAGTCTTGTAAGTTTACTTAAGTTACTTTACTTTTCACGCGCATTTCTGCTTCTACTCCACTACATTTATCTGTGAGCTTTAATTGCTAGTTAGTTTTCAATATAAGATATTTCCACAGAAAACAAAGAATTTGCCTAAAAGGGCAACTTATTTAACAATTTTTTTACAAAACCATTTGTAACACTTTAAATGCAGGAATTTCACTTGAAACAGGGTACTTTTAGCGTGTGATATTAGTATTTTTTACTTAGTAAAGGATCTAAATACTTCTTCTACCATTGACTAAACCAATGTTCTCTTTCAAAATCAAGACCCAAGGACTTCCTAATCAGACTCGTTTTAGGAACAGCTCTAAACAATTCTTGATTGTAATGTTTTATTGTAAAAATATTGTATAATAGTGGCCGGGGCTGAATGTTTTTATTGCAAAAAATGCAGAAAGTTACTAATGCCATGTCTTTAGATTAAAGAAATGCGCAATTAAATAATACCAAGTACTTCTATGATAAAGCAAAATGAGGTGATGCAGTAGCACAGTGCAAGAGGTGGTTTAACAAAACGTGTAGGGCATTCTACTGTTGGGTTTGTAATAATGAAAATAGTGAATAATATAAAACTAAAATTTAGCTCCCTCTCTTTTTTCTTTGGATATTTAGCAGGGTTTATTAATTGTATCTGGATCCTCCACAACTAGTCCATCAGTCACATTTGTCAAATATTTGATGCTTAACGACTCAAAACTGCACTCGAGCATGTAAAACCTCAGAAAGTGCCTCCACGCCTCTCTCTCTGTCTCCCCACAGTCCATTGTGAAGAACGGCAAACAGGCTATGGTTCTGTTCTCCCTGTCGGTCACCGGCATGAATCAGGGCGTGATGATTTCCAACCGCCACGGGCGGCCCCAGCGCTCCAGCAGCGAAATCCCCGGGGAGGGCGGCAGCGAGGAGGTCGAGCCGAGGAGGAGAAGATCCAGGCAGCCGGAGGAGAGCGCGGAGGAGAAGAAATGCTGTTCCAAGTGCGTGTGCAAGCCCATTGACGCCGACACCATCGACATCTACGCCAGGGCCGTGTTCCCTTTCACTTTCGCCGTGGTGAACGTGATCTACTGGGTGGCGTACACCATGTGAAGAGGAGGCAGCAGGATGAGCGAATGGCTGCCATCCAGGGCTGTATATAAGAAACTGCTGGAGTTGTGCCACTTCAATGCTGGCAGACTGGTGCAGCTTAAATATACTGCAGGCCTCAGTAAAAAAAGAAAGAAGACAACTTCTTTTATGGCCTGTGAACATGGAAATATGGTATATTTAAATAAATACAGAAATGTGCAATGTAAATGCAAAGCACTGTCTTGCCTGTCGGAGGTTTATTTAAACCGCGAGCACAGTTTAGCCAACAGTCCAGATCCACACGCTGTTATACAAACTTAACACGGGACACCGAAACAACACATTCTGCTCGAACACGTGCAGTACTGACCACGAGTGCACTTCTCGCAAACACAAATAAGCACACTTGGCTTAACTAACTCAAAAGCAACAATCTGGAGTGAACCGCCTGTTATCTCGAAAAGCAAACGCGCCGCCCAAACTAGAAGGATAACAAGATGAGGTGAACTACTATTCTGCATGGCTGATAGCTCACTCGCCCTCCTCCCGCACCATCGCCACCCCCCTCTCTTCCTCTCCCGCCTTTGGTCCTCCACCCATTTTCTTTTCAATTCATTTTTCGTTCAGGACACCGTCTGGGGTGTCTTATCTCCCTCTGCCAGTTCTGCCTTTTTTCCTCACCATTAAAGGACTTCTTCCACTACAGTACCTGTGTGTCTGTCTGTCTCTCTCCTACTTCAAATGGTCACTTGAATCTAAAATCCAAATGGTTGTTGCGTGTGATTAAAAGAATAGAAATGCTGAAATCCCTTGTGGGAGATGAACATTTGTCAATGCAAGATTTCTTGCCACAGTGATTTATTATTATTATTATTATTATTATTATTATTATAGGGCTCAGAAAACTCTAATTTTGAGAGATTATGAATTACTTGTATGTGCAACTGACAGAGGTCAAGTTTGTGCTCTTATGAATAATTTTAGACTCTCATGCGTCCTTTGTATGAACTTTGAAATTGATTTTGGGGACGTTCGGGATGAGAAAGCACCACTGTTTCCCAGTCAAAGACCTAGTTTTCCTTTTGGATTCAACATCACAGTATTGCCCACAGTATGATATTCAGGTCTCAGGTTTCTTGTCTTACTGCATTCTGGGGATCCAATTAGAAGATATTGTATAATTTGAAAGTCTAATGCTACATCCACCAAATAAATGTGTGTTGTGCTATTTTGCAGCCATTCTCTGACAACCATAAAGACAAATGTCACTGTCCGTTAGATTTCCTGTATACAAGGGCACATTTTATTTACCTGATGCTGTCTCTAGAGGAAAGGTCAGAGGGTCACCAAAAACATTAGGATTCATTCACTGGGGACTATTAATATTCACCACCGATGCCATGGTTAGTTTTCACAATAGATTTTCATAAACATGGTCAAAGGAAAATCCTGACCTTACAATGGGTCGATAGAAAAGGTCAGGTACTCTGCACAGAAACATCCCAACAAGAGTCTGAAAAACAAGCAACTGCAATACAAACATACCAAAGATATGTCTGAGGACTTTTAGAAACACACTGCACAGTCTATGTCTCTTTGCCCCAAACAGCCAACGTACTGAACGTGTAGGTGTTAGCTGTGGCTACACACACCAGATGTGTGTGGAGTGTGTTGTGATGACGTGACGGCTCAGAGTCAGACCCCGACTGAGCTTAAAACTTCTCTCTGTATTTCTTCTCGACACACACCTCCCCTGTTCTTCTCGTCTCCGTATGTTTACACATTGGAGTTCTAAAGCCTCAGGATGAAATGTGAATTTTTCGCTGCAACATTCTCAGCTCTCACTGACAAGTGTTTGCCTCAATGTGCACGAAATGGAACAAATACTCGTCTGTTCATTGACGTCACATGCACTCATGCCGCCTCTAAAAAGCCTTGCATTTAGTCTGGAAACACCTAAAGGCTCGGGTAGGTAAGTTGATTAAAAAAATGATCCAACAGGAAAAACCCAGCCCATGTGTTGCCAACGCTTTTTAAATGAAAGTAGCACGGGCTCCAAAAGTCACTAAATCTTCAGCGAATGTCCCCCAGTCGGCAAACACTGACGACCCGTCCTTCAAAGACTGAGGCGTCAGCAATCGGTTTTCGACATCTTGGCAGCGACAACACAACCGGCGAATCCAAAAATGGGCCCTAATGGCACGGCAGAGCAGACAGCTAGCAGCTGGCCACCTGGTACATCACTCAAAGTGGTCACACTCTCAATTATGCCTCACTTTAAGCCTTAATATAATTGAAAACCTGTAAGTTAATAAAATAAAAATGGCTGTCCATGGCAACTGTACGAACTGGCGAATTAGCTGTAGAGAACGAAACCCATTTTTAAAGCAGGCTGTAAACATAGTGATTGTTCCACTTTCGGACTTTAGTGGACTGGAGTGCCTGGACAGCATCGGCCCATGCAGGCAGCCTCCAAAATGAATATCCACTCACCCCTCGCCGTCTACAATTAGCTCTTGTTGCTCCCTGTTTTTGTGCTCCATGAGTGCAGTGGCCATGGAGCGAGGCTCTTATCAGGGCAAACAGCGCAGAGGCAGCGCAGGCATGGGTGGGATCCGGGCAGGGCTGGGTGCTCTCTGAACAGGGAGCGCGACAGGACGGCTTCTCCCAGGGAGATAACTTTGTTCTGGGCCAGGAGAGATGACATCATGACGGATGGCGATGAAGATGTGGGCGCAGGGGGCAGGAAACGCTATCTCCTACAATGGCACCGAGGGGACGGATACACACACACACACACACACACACACACACACACACACACACACACACACACACACACACACACACACACACACACACACACACACACACACCATTGACATATCTACACATCCAGTGGGTCTTGGAGGTGTCATTTAAAAGGCAAAACCGGACCGTCACAGGCCTGGTCAGAGTGTATGACTGTTCTTGTATTGACATTTTCTACTCCTGCAGCGTCCGAGAAACTTTTTGGAAATACACTGAAGGAACTGATCTCAACCAATCCAGCTTATACTGTAGGTACTGCATGCAACTACATTAATTGTCTTCAGGGCATATGGACCTGTCAAAACAGAGGTCATAAAAAAGTTATTTGTGATTTCAAGTCTTTGTAAACAAAGAGAAACAAAATATATAATATGTTACTAATTCATTAATTAATTTAATATAGTAATGATACCAGCCACATTTCTTTTCACTAACTTTTGCTTTTGCCTTTGTCTTTATTAATAACTAACATTTCATTGCTGTCCAGTGAAAACCACATATTCTATTCCACTCTATTGTGGGTAACAACCCTGTCCTTTAGAAATTAAATGTATATTACAGTATCAGCAACACTGTTTTGAAGGGAACATAATGCCGACTGGATGATGTTTTGTTGTGACAACATAAATGTTGTTATTGAAAGTATACTGGTAACTGCAGCGTTGACGTCCTGCTAGAAAGTAAGAAAAATACCTTTATTAACGACTTGCTAATATTTGTAATGGCATGGAGAGCGCGCGAGAGAGAGAGAGAGAGAGAGAGAGAGAGAGAGAGAGAGAGAGATCTTTCACAACCTGGCAACACTAAGTTGTTCTTATTAATGGTCTGTGCTTCATCTGTACAGTGTTAGTAAATATTCTTTTAACCACAAAACAAGTCGCCAAATATAAATCCTGTTACCAAGTGTGCCTTATTAGAAAGTAGCATTATAAATGATTATTTTTGCATTTTGTCTTAATTACACGGTGACAGTTCAGAAACAAACAGGAAACATAGGGGACAAGAGAAGGATATGATTTGCAACAAAGGTCCCTGGCCGGAATTGAACTGGATTAAACGGTATGCATTTTAACCCCATTCAAGTCCTCAAGTCATCATAATAATCCATAGATCCAGAGATCAGATTTAAGCAAACCCATGCAAAGCCTCCTGGAGATATTTAATTTGGACTCCAGATCAGTTTCTCTAACTTGCTTACTAATCACTGCTTGCTTTGAATTCCCCCAAAGATCAGAAGCTTTTATCCTAAGCTGACTAATTGACAGTGAGGACTGTTTGCACACAAACATTATGAAATAGTCATTGATATTGAAAGCTCAATTGGGGCATATAACATGTAATGATGCAGGCGGTTAGTTAACTGTTTACTAAATTTTCGTGGTTGGTTTGTTTTTTTGGCTGCCTGACACTGACAATTCTGTGTGAGTTTATTGATTGAATTTATTGCTAAATGCAATCAAATTAAACTGGCCTTTGGCAATTGTCAATTCTATACTCCGTCAAGGCCTTTACTGTTGGACATTAAGTGTGTTGCAGTTAAACTATATGAGATTCAAAAGAACATAAAGGGCTTTATTGTTGCAACTTTTGAGACCTTGTTAACAAAAGTTTTGTTAAAGTTGCGCAAAAATACTGGAAAAGTCTCAGCTTTCATTGATCTTGCAAGAATGATCTGTTTCAAAGCAAATGTGGCATGTAAATAGGATTTTCCCTTTATCATTTAATATACTTAATATGTCTTTGTGTCATACTGTAAGCTAGAGGACGTCAGTGGTTCAGGCAGTGTCAACAACACCAAATAATCTAGTAATGGCTTTTATACAGTAAATTAAGGGAAGAGGAAAATCCAGGGAGGATTTACAACACTTTTATTTCTGTTTAAAAACGTGTTTCCATCATTTAAAGTAAGTGACACAAGTCTTCTCTCCAGGTTGTGCGTGATGTGTCGGCTCCTGAACGTCCTGCTGGCTCTGCTGAGTCGCTTCCTGTTTGCGGTCCACGGGGTGGTGACGGTGTGGCGCGTGGTGGCCGTTAAAGAGGAGCCACTCTATTGGCTGCTGCTGACGGGCGTAGCTCTGCTGGGCGTGGAAATGGCCGTCACTCTGAAGTGCACCCAAAACGCAGAGTGGAAATGGTAACATTTAGGCCACAACAGTGTTCATGTCAGGACTAGGTGGACATTTTGGGCTAAGATTGGACCTTTACTCAAAAAGTGCATTGTCTGCAGCCAATGCTGACGGCTCTGCGGGGCTGTATATTAGCTAAATGCTAATTTAGCATAATTCTGATTGTTAGCATGTTACAATTTGCTTATTGGCACTAAACGCAAAATGCAGCTTGGACTGACGAGATGACGATAGTTTTGAAGGTATTGGACAGATAAAAAAATGGATCACCAAAATCATTAAGTTTCATCCTCTATAAATGCCTCTCAAAAGATTATCATCCCTCGAGCCACGCTGCTAGAATAGCTACAAATCTGCACCCATCGATTGCAGACATTGACACCACAATGTTAATAACATAATACTCTGTTCCAATCTAACCAACCTGCAAAGCAGGAGGCGTACTTCAGCAGTTTAGTATTGCACTTCCATAAAGTTGTGGAACTCACAAGAGACAAAAAGAAGTCTGAAATATCTTGACTGTAAGTATGGATCAAGTTCCGAAAACGCTGGATCCTCCATTTCCCATAATGCAACTTGATTGTGTCTCTTTGTGAGGGCATCCCTGCCTGGTAAATCAAACCAAATGAACCCTGACGCAACATCTCCAGAGGGGGAAATGTCTCCGGCTTTACAAAAGGGACGCAGAAGACATTCTATAACTGTTTTCAGAGGTTGAGTAGTTCAATTTGATAAATAAGGATCCTGGATCTGCTTCAGTAAACAGACCAAAACATATTATTAGGCTAAACAAGCACGTACAAACCACCTTTTGCTCTTTCTTAAAGCGGTGACATGAGGATTGAGGTGTTGTGAGCAGGACTTTGTAAACCTGTTTTGTGAGGGAGAGTAAATAACTTCTGAACATTTTACAACCCATCTGCCTCGGGTGGTGAGAGGCAGCTTGTGTACGGCCGGTAATATTCTCTGCCACTAAATTCTCTGTTATCCTCTGCAGCTCTTTCTCTCTTTCTCTGTCTATCAAAAACAAATCTATTCCTCCGCGCTGTTATTGCTCTGTCTTTCGCTGAGCTTATGTTCTGATCCTGCCATCACGTCTCTGTCACAGTCTCTACTTTCCAGTGGCGGGAGAAAAAAAAGTCTGCTGCTGGCTCAAGCCGTTTCTGTCCAGCTGGATTAAAATAAATAAATAAATATTTATATATTTGGCTTGAGTAAACATAAACTGACACCAACCTCTATTACGCGAGCCTCCAACGGATATGAGCATTTAGTGTCACACCTCATTCAACATCAAGCTGCGTCTCATTCAAAAGCTGCAGCTCTCCGACACATACAGTGAGCATCCACAGACACAAGCTTTCTTCAGGCCTCTCTCTTTCTCGCTGAGTCTTACTTTGAAGTTCTCTCCTCGTGGAGAAGGCTTTGCACTGTCAAGAGGGATTTGCATATATGATGAGAATAATTGCGTGTCTGAAATTCGATGCTTCTTTTGGAGAAAAAAAAAGAGCGACTCTTTCTTCTTAAGCGGGTGGCAAATAAAACACAGAATGTCCCTAAAAATAACCTACCCCCACCTTTCCCCCGCCCACCCTCCCCCTTCTTTGGCGGCCCTCTTTTAGGTTCTCCCCCATGGTTTTCCTCTACCTCAGTACTGTCATCCCGTCCATTTGGTTCCTGGAGCTGAGCCTGCTGCAGTCCAAGCTGCCTGTCAACAATTCCTCAGGCCCCGAGCTTCATTTGCTGGCTCGCATCCCGATCACAGCGGTAGGCGGCCCACCACAAAACTGCCCTCCACGCAGCCACATTAAAGCAACACCTGATGTCAGATAAGATTTAAATCTAGCAAGGGGATGGATAAACTATTAGTTGCAGGAAATGTGTAATTGACACAGTGAGATGAAGTCCAGATAGGCTCCTGTTTGAAAAACTCTCAGATCTCTCTCCTTCTGGGGTGATTCTAGTGCAGTTTCTTTCATGTAGGATTTGGGAACTGTTTTGCCTCATGGCTGTGCTCGGGGCTGGGTGGCAGCTTTTGAAAGGGGAAGACATAGTGTTTCGGTAATGTTGTGAAATGTCAAGGGGTGCTGTCAGGATAAACTCAATTATCCTTGCCACAACGGGGTGCTGACTCAACTTACATCGAGAATAGAGAAGAGAGGTCTTGTTGAGTGGATGATTGACAATACCACATACCGAGATTCAAAATAATCATATCTCCATGGATGATTGGTCAAAAAATAATTGCAATATCGGGGAAAGCCAAATGTGAATACAAAGGAAATTCCCTGCTCTGTAACTGTGAAAAATGAATTGTGGAACTTGACGAACGCCTCTGTCATACGTTGCTGTTTCCTTCACCCAGGCCATCGTGGAGCTGGACCCGGAGAACTGGGTAGCTGGCCTGGAGCAGACCATGCTCATAGTGTTGGTTCTGGGTCGCTGGCTGATGCCCAAGGGTCACATGTCCCGAGACCAGCTCTCCCAGCTCCTCATGGTCTATGTGGGACTGGGCGCCGACATCCTGGACATCTTCGACACCTTCAAGGAACCCGAGGTCAAAACCAACCAAACGGTTGTCTACATGGGCCTGGGCCTCTTCTCCTGGGCGCTCATGCAGTTCCCTTTGGTGCTGACCCAGACTCAACTCCCAGAGGCCGAGCCTCCGCAGAAGAGGGCACCAGGCCTCACCCGCCGCCCGGCTGCTCCGCCGCCGCCCGCCTCCTGCTGCTCCAGCGAAGCGTGGAGCTTGCTGCTCACCGTGGGACTCCAAGATGGCCCGTTCCTGGTTTACCGGCTCTACCTCATGGTCCGAGAGCAGGTGCTCAACCAGCTGATGATCTTCTTCACCTGCAAGAACATCCTCATCGTCCTCTTGGAGCTTTACAGGATCTTTGTGGTGCAGTGCGAGCAGCGGGTTGGGGAATCGGGGTTGAGGAGGTGTTCTGCACTGGTGCTCCGGTGTCAAACCCAGAGGGGTCGGGTGGAGGAGGAGGATGAGGAGGATGAGGAGGAAGCAGGTGGAGAGGAGCGGAGCTGTCATGCAGACACAGAGAGAGGCACTGAGAGGGAGGAAGATCAGAAAGGCGCCCAGGTATAGAAAGGCTCAAAACGCCGTGAGGCACGGCTTTAGCCCTCGGGGGGTTTGGGGGATGCCTTTCACACACCAAGGGAAAAGTCAAACCCATCTGCCATCTCTTGCATCTCAGCCTCGCCCAGAGACGGTCTCGGCTCTCTGGAGGTTCAGTGACTAGAAATAGACCACAAGAGAAGAGAATAAGTCCCCACTGAAAAGATCAGAGAGGAGTTTATGCAACCCCCTTTGATAAAACCTTTCCAAGAAGGGGTGTTTCAGTCAGAGGAGGTTTAGAAAACTAGTTCCACAAGTTCAACACAAACTGTCAGTCTCTTTGATACATGAGAACATTTTATAAGATAGCTGGAACCAAATCACATTGCTTTATGCTTTAATCGACAACAGCTTGTGATGATCTCATTACGTATGGTGCGTGATGTGAATTTTTAATAAAACGATTGTAATGATGATGGCTTTGACAGGAGAGAGTATGGATTGTGTTAATATGGCAGAGTAAGATGATGATAATATGCCTTGCTTAATTAATAATCTTTTTCCAATAAAGATGTTTCGGAAAAGCAATATGCTGTTTTTCTTTTTTCTTCTTTTTTTGTTGTTGCTCTGATCACCATGAGATGGCAGTGTTGCCAAGTCAACCAAAGCACCACACATGTACCGTGTTTAGTGGAACATGCATGCCTGGTACATGGACAAAAAAAACAACACAAACCTGTGAGACGGCAACACCGTAGCACAGTTGCAGAGTTGGACTTCCTCATTTGTTGGTTTCAGGCATGGCAATCCTCTTTATGATATCTCCCCTCTGATTCAATGAGGAAGTAAGGCATTTGATAAATTCATTTAAAAGATTTAGTCACCTTCCGGCTGCGGCTGTGTAATGAATAGTCAGATGAAGGCAATCTAGACACCTCAAACAGTATCACAAGTAGGAGGAGGGTGAAGAGGTTTGCTTCATTTTCCGAGGTTCGTTTCCCTCTTGAGCACAATCAGCTCTGTTTGAGAGCTATGTGCATTTTTTTAAATTATCTCTGAAAAAGCACACTCGTGATTATGTGGGAGTTGAACAGGATTCGCTCTCACTTTCTCTCTTCTGAGAGATGGAAGGTGCTTTTGAGATGTACCTCCACAGCCCATAAAAGCGGGAGGTTCGTTCGAGAGCCCAAAAGGACTGAGAAATATTCAAGCCGCGGCTCTGGGGTCCTGAGACTTCCAGCTACTTCAGAGTGGGGACAAGCAGTCGATCCGGACAATACCTCTCCTGTCCAAGCGGGGGCTGGGATGACCCACTGTGCGTCCCTCACACCACGTTGGGCAGGCCCGGGTAATGAAGAGCGGCGACGGTCAGCGAGGGGCAATTCAAACAGAGGCCTTTCCCCCGCGGCCCTGTATCTGTGGCCATCAAAGTGCTGCCGAGGCTCTTTGCTTTCACTCAGCTCTCAATGAAAATAGGCAGAAACATGAAGAGAAAGGGAGAATAAAAAGGTTTGTGTGTGTGTGTGTGTGTGTGTGTGTGTGTGTGTGTGTGTGCGTTTCCTCCCTTCTGTTGTGCTTGATTGTGAAAATGCAAACACTAATGATATAAAATCGAGATTTTCTAAATCGACGACCGTCGTGGACTTCTTCTTGAAGATTTTCTGGAGAGCACTACTTTCTTTCCTCTGTTTCATCTTTGTGGCGGCACTTGGGTCTAAATTATTGATGGTGGAGCCAACTTCTCACAGAAAGAGGAGAAAAATGTATGGAGAGTCCCAATTGAGCTGTTGATTCTTCCCACGACATAATGCTATCTGGGCTCCTGGAGTGCAGGCTAATGCCCAATTCACAAAGTCACTCCCAGGCAAATGACATCAGGCAGAGGCGAGGCGAGGGCGTCGCTTCTTCTAAGCACCTGAGGTTTGGGAGAATCCGATATTCGTGTGACAACGTGACGTGGGCAATACAAAAGGGTGATGAAAGAGCCGCTTGCTTGTGAAGAGAGTCCTTTCCCTCTTCAGATTAACTGCATGCTTTAACAAGATTGTGTGGGCAAGTGGGAGGATGGGGATGTCAGCTGATCCACGGGCTGCCCTACATAGATAGAGAGAGAGCGTGAGGAAGAGAGCGTGGTAACTCAAAGCCTGCAACTCCATTGCACATGATATGAAAAAATAAATAAAAATAAATCAACCCTCACAAGCCCTCGACTGAAAAATATCTGCTCACACGGCAAAGAGCGATGCTGCCTCCAGGTGCATGCTGAAAAGCTCCTGCATGTACATCTCTGACTCGATCAAGTCCTTCAGCATGTGATATTGTTTGCAACGAAGTCTTGGATCACTGTCAACATATCATTTAGTTGGAGTGATGTGGATATGAGTCATGCTGATGTAGTTACAAGCATGGTTCTCCAATTGATTTTTCTTGATTGCTGCTCTCCCGAGCTGAGAGCAACGTTTAACGCGTCACACCCCGCCACGCTGAGAACCACAGATGCAACTTGTTGCACGTTCAAGTGTGTTTTCTTTGGAAATACATTCAAATACAAAATATACCCACTTGTATTGCTTTGTAGTGGCAGGCATGGGTTAAACCCACAGGGGGCCCAGGGCATGAGCTGTTTGATGTGTATCCTGGTACCTTTAAAGATGCAGTGTGTAAGATCTTGCCAGAATGTTAGTTTTAGGCATAAAAAAGAAAGAAAAACGGAACGTGAGGAGGTGAGTGTTGACGTTATGTCAAAGACGTGTATGTCTTGTGTTGCATAGATATAGAAATTAGAATAAATGATTAATAAATGATTCTTTATTAATCCCCTTGGGGAAATTCTTCTCTGCATTTGACCCATCCCTGGTTAGGGAGCAGTGGGCTGCCCTGTGAGGTGCCCGGGGAGCAGCTGGGGGTTGGGTGTCTTGCTCAGGGACATGAGACATGTGAGCTATGGGGGGACTAGGGATTGAACCGGCTACCTTGTGGGTGCGGGACGACCACTCATTCCCCTTCAACCACAAGCAACATGCTAACCAGCTTGTGAGTAGGTACGGTTTTCATTATATAGCACTTTTTTTTAACACAGGACAACAGTACAGAAAACCCAAATACCAAGCGCAAAGCGCACAAGAGAAAACACATTCAAACTCACTTATACAGAAAGCATAGAGCAACTAAATTAGTTATAACATTTAAAGAAATTATAGAAAAGCCAACTCGAAGAAATTGATTTTTGGATGTTTTTTTTAAACAAACCAAAAAGTAGGTAATTACACTGAAGTCATAAATAAACACTGAAAGCATAAATAATACGACTCAGACTTTCAATTTGTTTCAACCGGGAGACTACCTCGCCGAGAGGAAGATGGGCGGCAGATCCGGGAGATCTGTTTGCACTTTTGTAAATCTAAACCAATGTAACATATGTAAAAAGATGAAAATTATTTCACACTACAGATGTTTTTTCTTGTTAGCGGTTCGCTGGATTTAAGTTGCAAAAGCTGTAAAGGTTTGTCTCCCGGAGCTACGGCACGCTCTCCTGTGCTTCAGCCACCATCTAGCGTCACAGTAAACCACAGGCCGACCGCGTCACATTTTGGCAGTTTTGCCACATTTTGCGTATTCTTGCCCCGCTGCTAGTTGTTGGTTGTTTTATTTTTAATTCAGATTGTATGGTAGTAGAGTTGAAATGCTACTGGGATTTGTTTAGAGCGTGATGAGTGATGTCCACGACAAACAGAGCAAAATGTCTATACCGGGAGATGCTTAAGCTCTGGATAAAGCTATTAAGTGGACAATGAGTCAATATTTCTTTGTCCAACTACTATTTCTTAAATTAAGGATCCATTTCAACTCTGCAATGAACAATTAATCAAATTGGCACAAACTAATGGCCTCACAACGTCAACTTGGTTCCTTTGGGGCCCCTGAGGGCCTGGGGCCAGCTTTCAATCCAGCCTTGTGTGGTGGGGGCTTGTAATTCTTTTGTTTAAAACTTTGCAGACGTGGAATGAAGAGGATCAAGCATGTAATTGATGTTTTGATTTATTTGGAAATGTGTGAATGTAATCAAAAGCAGAGCTTGTGCCTTTATGGTCTTCCCACAAAAAATGTACTCACAAGTCATATCTGCACTGCTTTATGATAATACATTGGTAAATAGGGAGTTATACTACAAGACTGAAATTAGGTGTCTAAAAGAGAATCATAGAAAATTATTGCTTGAGATATTGTGACATAATTACAATTTTCTAATGTTAACGTAAACGAGCGAGACAAAGAAACCAATTCACTCAACCTGAGCAGGTGCATTTCCCATAACAGCGAGGAGCGTTTTCACCACATGCCACAATTTCCCTATTTCGTGTCAACTAATCAGGAAGTCCAAACACACCAAGGTGCGCCTCATCAGCTTCCAAGATAAACCTGTCAACATGCCACTGAAACGTTACAGCAGGAGAGGAGGAGGGAAAACAAAGGCAAACTTCAAATGAACTCCACAACTTTCTGACAGGTAGCTGAGGATCCAGACCGAATGTATCACCATGGATGGCAAAAATAATGAGCTTTACTTCACTGGTTGTGGATCAGGGATGGTACATGGCGGTCTTGTTTTGACATAGAATAGGATTTTGACATGGAGTCAACAGTGTGATATAGAGGTGCCGTTAAAGGACAAATCTACGGCAACTTCTCTGGACATAATATTGTCGTTCCTCCCCGGACCAGTGCGGGCCAGCATATCCTCCTCAAGGAGCTCCTAATCATATCCTCAAGAGTTCAGATGTCCTGCAGAGTTGTAGCATTAGGTTTAAGGAATCTATAAGCCAAACATCTGGCTGTTAACATTCATTATGTTTACATCCATAATGATTAGACTTCTCTGTTCTTTGATACTCCATTCACCATACACAAATGGTCATTTTGTGGGTAAAGTATTCATTTAAACCCAAATCTCATCACACTCAGAGGCAAAGTGCTCCAATCAGAGATTGGACAGGAACAAGAGCCATCTGGCAACTTGGTTTACTACAACCCTAGAGTCCAACACATGTACTCTTGGCTGTAACTGCCAAAGGTAGAGTCGAAGTCAACACCTGTTGGGTGAAGATCAGGTCGACCTGTGGCTCAGAGGTAGAGTGAGTCGCCTTCCAATCGAAGATCGGCGGTCCGATTCCCGGCTTCTCCCTTTGGCAAGACCCTGAACCCAAATTGCGCCAAACTGTTTAGTGCAGTTGGCATTTGCATGGTGGCCTCCGTCATGTGTGTGAATGGGTGAATGATGACATTTGGTGTACAGCTGGGAGACTTGAAGGGCTCTATACAAATGCTCTTTCTGGGAGGAAAAGGTGTTGTTGATCCATTCTCTCATATTCTGCATAAGTTTAACTTTTAGCTTAACTTCCTGATCCAAAGACAAAACAAAGTTGGAGAAGAGAAGGTGTCTGATTACGCCAACATGTTGTCCCTCAGCCTTATTTATATTCATTTCATTTTTCCTCCAGTGTTAATTGCTTCTGTAACCAATTCTATGCAGAATGCAAAAGTGAGCGATGAATATGAAATCCCTTTCTAAACCGAGCATTTTGAATTCGTACTCGCATGGCAGTTTTGAAGATAACTGTTCCGACAGTTAGCAGTTTAGTCAGTCAATCTCAGGCCACAGAGGATGTATTGTTGAAATATTAATTGGCCACCTCCTTTGCCATCCCCCAGTTCCTCTGAGCTGGGAGAGCTGCCACTTTACCCATTTCCAATCTACAACATGGCCTCTGGTCATCGAGGCCGAGGCCACGTCGGGACACCAGTTCTAATGAGGAAATACAGTCGACTGTCTGACTGGACGACGTAATTAGGGCAGTTGAGAGCACTCGATGAACAAACGTTTTTGAATGTAGCTCAAGTGTTGCTCAGCCATATGCCTTGCGATATCCCCGCAGTATGTTGCTGATGCCCTACTTCTGTCCTCCACGCGAGGGGACTGGCTACTCCCTACTCGTATGCAATAACTCAACCAATGCAGCCCAGAGCTTTTTGTTGGGGAAAGACTGGTACATTCATGTATTCACTTTGGGTGCCAATGCAAAGGGCATACTATAAAGCAGTGGCTCAAAGTTGAACTTGAATTTACATAATTTAGATGGAGAATGTAGTCTAGTTCACTGGCACTACTATTACTCTATCCTTTCAGTCAACAGTTTGTCACAACCGGGTGTGGTGGGGCAAAAAATTCAGGAGCAGAGGAGACGACAGGAGTCATGGTGAGGCAAAATCCAAAAGGTATTTTACTAAAGAAAGTTACAAAACAATGGAAAAGACCAGTCTTGGAAACAAACACAACTACAGTTCGAAGGCGATATACATACATGGGAGACCAAGAAGACCATCCTGCAACGGACAAAGGAAAGACACAGACTAAATACACAGGGGAAGGCAGGCAACGAGGCACAGGTGGAAACAATGAGGGCGAGGCTTTACAATCACACAGGGGGAAGGCACACAAGGGAGAGAGGGCAAGCTCAAATCGCGGCACCGGCACCTGCCGCTTACCTGCTGTGGCATCTCTGGACATGCCGCGGCGGCACCGGCACATGCCGCGGCGGCACCGGCACATGCAGCGGCGGTACCGGCACATGCCGCGGCGGCACCGGCACATGCCGCGCACCGCGGCGGCATCTCTGGACATGCCGCGGAGGTTCGGGACCTGCCGGGAGCCGCGAGCTGCCGTGCCGGAGCAGTTGCCACTAGTTTTTAAATCGTGGCGCACCTCGTAGAGCACTTGTGTCAGACCCGTTTTCAGTGAGTCACGGGTCTTTCATTTTGAAGGAAATTTTTAATGCAGCATAGTGCCGTGCTCACACTCCTCAATACTGCGTTCACAACACGCTTTACTTGCGTGAGTTTACACGCCGGACTATTTGTGATAGTTCGCTTCATTCCCGACTTTTTAATTTATTTAATATTAGCTTAAGCAGTTCAGAACCACTGCCCCATAATAACGTGCGTATAATCGTTGTCTTTGTTATTTTCTTCTGTTTTAAGTTTGATCTTTCATAGAGTAATGTGGGTTTCTTAACCCTAAATTAAATGGATTAATGTCATAGTAACAGAACAATTTGCTTACATATATTTTTACATTTATATAAATCCATGTACACTATTTTTACACTTGAATAAACAATAATCAAATACAAAGAAAAACACCTATTTGTGGCATCTGGTTAGATGTCCAGATGCATAGTTTAAGGATGTCAGTCGTCAATGTTGTACTCCCTAGAAGTAGCATTTCCATCATGTGGTTTTTGCATTCATTTGCAAGGTTTCCTTCTGAACCCAGTATTTCTGCACATATTGAAGATGAGTGTTATTGACCCATTTGGCCACAAGAGTGAGTTTACCTTTGTGTGAGCGCTTCTGTCAGGAGTAAACAAATGCAGGCCACATATATATATATATATATATATATATATATTAGTGCTGTCATATTAGCGCGTTATTAACGGCGTTAACGCAAACCAATTTTAACGCCGTCAATTTTATTAACGGCGTTAACGCATTTTAATTTTTCTATTATTTTTTTTCCGCGAGCACCACGCCGGATGTAGCTCAACCGGAAGCAAAACAATAGGCACGCCGTTTGGGCTTGGAAGCTAGGCTAACGTTACGGTTTGAAATGAATGAATGGTGAGCGTGATACGGCAAAATGAATGATATTCAGTGAACTGCGAACAGGTGCGCGTGCCAGAAGGGAGCGCGAGTGAACACATTGAACACAGCAGGAGAGAACGCAACGTTAGCCAGCTAGCTAAAGCTCCGGTCGAAAATTATTAGCTTAAGCCGCGTTCACACCGGACGCACCGCGTCCGGTGTGAACACGGCATAACGCTACCGTTTTTGAGGAGGTAGATTTTGAGGTGAAGGGACTGACAAGGCAGAAGGTAAAGTGGTCCACCGTTCTATCAATAAGCAGACCTGCCAACCTGTACGCAATTTGCGTAGCGGATACGCATTTTGACGTCAAAGTACGCTGGTAAAAATTAGTCTAAAATTAATTTTAGACTAATTGACCAGCACACATTATATGCAATGCAATATAATGCATGACGAGTATTTAATGACTTATCAATATATAGGTTATATATCAAGGTTGGCAGGTCTGAATAAGGCTAAACTAGAAGTTAACACTAATACAAACATTATTTTTGTCAGAATGAGTGTGAGGGGAGAAGGATGCAGCCATTGTTAAACAGCTGGATGCTGGATTGAAATGCAGCTGGAACTGGTCATGGCTAAAACTGGAAGGCAAGGTCTCAATAAAAGGGCAAGAGGTGTCCTTTCATCTAGGAGATGTATTCTCCAAAATCAACAGGCAGGGATTCGCCAGATGCATTCTCTGCATCAAAGATATAAATGATGCTAACAAAGGCAGCCATGCTCTCCCTTACCACATTGTGCCTCATATACTGTAAATGTTAGACCCAGTGACAGGCTGGCATGAAATGGCTTGCATAATACTTAGTAAGGAGGCCATAATCATTTTTGACTCATGGCTGAAGTTAAGTTTCTCCAGCTCTCCCCAGGTTGTCAAAAAAAGCATCTCAAAATGCATCAGATTGATGCTTTAAAATATGGAATATAAAAAAAATTCTTACGGGGGAGCATGCCCCCGGACCCTCCTAGAGGGGTAATATCCTTCTCACCTTTTTCACCCCTGACCCGTTTTCATGCCTGGTGCACTCTATAATTTTATTTTGTAAACCCTTGTTTACCTGAAATGTGCAGTGATTTTATTTTGTACCGCCCTGTTTGGCAGTTGTTTTTCAATAAAATAAAGCAAGCCAATCCACTTTTTCATGTTGATAAGAGCATTAAAATGCAAAAAAAAATTGCGAAAATATTTTAATCGCTTGACAGCACTAATATATATATATATATATATATATATATATATATATATATATATATATATATATATATATACACATATACTGTATATTTCCAAGTCAATAGGTTGTATGTGTTGTCATCATTCTAAACAGTAAAATGCCTTTACAATTTGCATTCCTTCAGTCCGCTGCATAAAGTGTGTATCGTTGCCATGGCAACAAGTGCCAACTGACATAGGCTTAGGGGGCTGTAGCTCAGGGGGATGAGTGGTCGTCCCACAACCACAAGGTAGCCGGTTCGATCCCCAGTCCCCCCCATAGCTCACACGTCGAAGTGTCCCTGAGCAAGACACTGAACCCTAAATTGCTCCCCGGGCGCCTCACAGGGCTGCCCACTGCTCCTTAAGATATTAAGGATGGGTTAAATGCAGAGGACACATTTCATGTATGTACTATGACGAATAAAAAGGATTTCTATTCTATTTCTAGGAATATATTAGCTTAATATAAACGAGTAGCCATACTATTACAACTCAGCATTTTTATTTTTACAACTACCAACAGTCATACCTTCCAAGACCTTATGTGTTGTCACATATTGTATATACCTTCCAGGACCTTAAGCAAATCACGGCACCGCTCTCTCAAACACAGGCAGCTGCCTCAAAAATGCTGCCTCTAAATTAGTGGCAGCTTCCGGCATGGCAGCTCGCGGCTCCCGGCAGGTCCCGAACTGCCGCGGCATGTCCAGAGATGCCACAGCAAGTGCGCGGCATGTGCCGGTGTGGCATGTGCCGGTGCCGCGATTTGAGCTTGCTCCTACTGACACAAGGAGGGAGGAGTCTGCAATGAGAACAGGTGAAGGGAATAAACAATCAGGAAACACTGGGAAGAAACATAGAAAACACAGGGGTGTTACACACTTACGGTATTCACATTAATACCGTAAGTATAAATATGGAGGAAATCTCTCCATATGGGATGACCGTAACTAAGGCCCTGCACACCCTTCATGTGTTTTCAGTTACTTTGTATTAGGTTGATGTTGGAGTGTACGTGATGCATCGGCTTCCTTGAACCAATAGGAATGATACAGAAGCAATTTGTCCCATGCTAACAGGTGCGTCAATCAAACAGTCTACCTGCCAGGAGGTCAGATCTGCCAGAATAAGTGGAATTCACTGTGGGGATTTTTCACATTTTCTTTCAGTGGATTGATAATCAGACGGTAAATGCCATGCCATCGTGTTTATGATTGCCAATTTCTGGTTGGGAAATTATGATCTGTCCTGCTAACTTCCCTCTAGAAACGGAAACAAAACAATATGCCACAATCCTGGATATCATCCACACTTGTTACAATTGTTCTGCCAAATGCAAGTTGTAGAACGTAAAATCCTATTGCGGTGTCTCTTTTGATACTACCATTTGGAGTCATCAAAGTCCCAAATTGTCAGTTGCTTCACATAGGGGCTTCAATATCCTGTGACAACAAAAGTTTGAAAATCACCATCGAGACACACATTAAATGTGACACGTTTAGCTATTGAGAAGTAAAGAGCTTTCTTTGTCACTTCAACTTGGCCATCTTTTTTTGGAAACAGCGTTGAGCATTGCACAAGAGTTACTGTGATGAATACTCCTTTGGCGAAGATAAACTTTATGAAGCCTTAATGGTGGTTCTAAACACCAGCCTGGGCTCGTAAGTGTTTGGCATGAAGCACAGAGTGTGTTAAACCGTACCATTTGGCCCCCTTCCTCACCCAGACACACATGTTAAAGTGTCGACATCTCGTGAAACCCCAACATAAAAGAGTAACATGGTCTCCGAAGGAGGTCAGGCTCTGACATGGTCCGTTATGTGAACATGTGATGTGTCAAAGAGAGGCCTCGATAGTGAGAAAATGCAATCACTTCACTTTATATGCGTCTTCATTGACCTGACAGGCTTAGCTGAGAAAACTGCCCCTGGCTTTAATGGCACCAATGGGCTATGATGTAGGGGTTCTAAGTGTGTGTGCGTATGTGTGTAACCCAGGACTCCTTAAGCAAATATAAATAAAACAAAATAAAACAAGAGGGAGAAAGCGAATGAGTGATGTAGACGCTTTGCAGATTGAACCACGCTGTAATGGCACAAGTGGTCCCCAAGTGAGCCAATATAATCAATGGAAGCATCTGAAAGAGGACAGGCTGTTCCTTTTAATGGCTGGACCAATGAGCTGTGTTACAGACATGCTGTCACATAGATAAGGCACGCAAAGCTGTTTTTATTACGTCTTCTCTCTCCCTAAGCTCTGTCCTCTTAGACCTTCATTATAAAACTATTCTATGCAGCTGCAATTTACCGAACATCAGTGAGTGTAATGATTGTGTGTGTGTGTGTCTGTGTGTCTGTGTGTGTGTGAGGGAGAATATTATGGCGGCGGCCCATTGCCCACCGCTGAACGACGAGCAGGCCTTGCAAGGTGCATTTCATGAAGATTGAGGCACCAAGTGGTTTCGTTAAGAGGACAGAAAATAGCCGTTGTCATTGCGGTCTCGAGAAAGCAATCTGCTGTCAGATAAGACGCAGTGTCGGGGCTCCCGTACATGCTCCTCTCGGCACTGGAAGAACTTCTTGAATCCTGTCATTCATACACGCACATAAAAAATAAAAATCAATATTAACAAACGACTCAGGCTGACTGTATCCCAGGAAACACTGTTGTATTAGCAACAGCAGCACCACGCTCAACCAGAAGCCTTATACATTTATAGCCCTCTCAATGATCATCTGCCATTGATTGCGTGGTAGATTGTGTTGTGGGCGGGTTCTTTCTCTTGGTTTGGTTTACATAATTACATTATGTAGGACATGGGCAGCCAGAAGCACTTTTTCCTCTTTGGAAGACTTCAGAGTGTGAATGGAGCGGATCTATTTCAGGAAGTGGGTTAGTGGTGAGGGGAAGAGGCTTGATTCAGAGAATAAACACATATTTTACACATTAGGATATTTGTTATTGCACCATGCAGCCCCTGGTGTCCCCACATCTGTAGATAGTGAGACAGAGCCATATCTCAGCCTGGATGAAGCGACTACTTTGAGTGCACGGTAAGTTTGCTTCTGTATTATTTACGTCATGCATTACATTCAGACCCATGTGGAGGATAGTTCAGCAGCATGCAGGGATGCGATTATCAGGTTAACAACTTCCACTGCTACTAGCTCCATCTTTTGGATTCAACAATAACGGCTTTAAGAAATACAGAGAAGGTTCGCTAAGCTTAAAGATTGATATCACGTCTCAGTGCAACGTGAAACAAATACTCACTGACTCAGTTCTCTTGTCTGTTTAAACCCAACATGAACAGATATGTAAAGCATTTAAAATCCCACTTAAGTACATGTATTATGAATATGTTAATACTGATGTGTCCCTGCATGAATATAATTTTAATGTTGTAACAGGAGAATGTGAAGATATCATTTTACTATTAGGTACATTAGGTACATACATGACATTTGACCTCAGCATTTAACTCAGCCTCAGCATTTAGGAGCATTGGGGTTCAGTGTCTTGCTCAAGGACACTTTGACATGCAGAAAAGAGGAACTGGGGATTGAACGCCAACCGTGTGGTTAAAGGACAACCCGCTCTAACCTCTGTGCCACAGCTGCCCTGGTAGACGTATAAAGTTGCATAAAGTCTGAAGGCTTTATGCTAAGCTAGGCTAAACCCCTCTAGAAATGGAGCTTAAGCGGTAGTTCAGAAAGGAAGACTCTCTTTACACTACTTGTCATTCATAAATATCTCAGTCTCTAATTCTCCCTGTGATTACTCTATCAACTGATTGGGGGGCATCAACTTGAAATCAACCAATTGGATGCTGCACCGTGTCCTTAAGCCAATCATATCGGATTGCAGCAACTCCCTTCTTCACTTCTCCTGTCTGGACTCCAGGGGGATTCTGCCTTATCAGAACTCAGCATCACTGCCCCTTGATTATCCTGTTTTAGGATAGAGTCCAATCGCCGAAGACTTTTTACTATTCAATTGTTATGCATATGTAATACATATATTGTTTATTTGAAAAAAAAGTCTTTCCTGCTTGAAATAGGATTGATATCAACCTTCATATCTCACCTTCTAAGAAGATGTGATTTGTCCTGAAAAGTGTCTGACCACAATGTAGAGCTTTCTCACCATGCTCAGCACAGCTCCTAATATTCAAATCCCCAAAAACGTACTGTGCAGTTTAATCAAGCCAAGCAACCATCAAATTGAACTAGAATAATGCCGAGATTGAAGTAAAAGCCAAATAATCTGTCGGCATTAATTTAGTCATAGCATTCTTAATGCGCCGCTGAAGTATTATTGGACTTGTCCTTGAAACTCACTTGCTGTGAATTGAGAAAGCGTATTCTTTGTTCTGCCCCACTCAAAGAGCCTCCTGTGCAATTGTACTACGGGCTAAGACTTGATTTCCATTTCTACTGCACGATAACAGCCTCGCCTCACTCCTACTGAGCGACAGAGGAGGATGAAAGCAAAATCAAAGCCAGTCAAAAACAATTTGACAAGCTAATGGGTTTGAGGGGCTCGTGTTCTACGCCCAGATTCCTCTAACGTGACACACACATGCCGCTGTACACAAATCCCACGGTTCACCATTTATGTGCTGGTGAAGTGTTCTCCACTGGTTAACGCCTATTAATATGTGTTACTTAAATCATAATTGACGGACCCGCTTTGATGTACCACGGAGTACATACATGCTTAAAAAATCATCCAACAACATCCCCCACGGTGAGCTCGCCAGGAACGGAGAGCAGAATCCCAGAGGAGAGGGAGTGGTAGCTATACACTCAGTAACGTGGCTCATCTGCCATCTATTCACACTCCAGCTCTGGCTCCCCACCATAAAAAAAAGAAAAAGAGACACCCAGGCCTCATATGTCACTGTCAATACTGGCTCACATGAATCCAATATGTACAGCAACGAGAGACTTTGTTCGAACAGATTACTTGGTATTGGATAACGAGCAAAGTGGTTCCGAGTGCCTGTGTTCATCCCTGTGTCACTTCTCCTCCATACAAGGAGTCAAATCTGCACGGCACAACGCATTCAGGAGTATACACAAGAACAAGAAGCAGGGAAAACAGCATCTGAGCTTCCCTTACAAAGTGAATTGTTTCCTAAAAGGACACGCTGTGTTATTCGCCCCACAGCTAAAGAAAAGATTGCTTAATCCAGAACACAAATGTTTTATTTTTTTTGCTGATCCTTTGTTTTTTAACAAATAATTGTATTAGCCTACGTGACGCCTCTGGGATGGAAGGGAGACAGAAGGAGAGAGGAGAAGAAGGGGGTGGCAGCATCAATATGAATGGGAATATATAAAAGCAGATCGCAAAATCGTCGTCTGACAGGGACCAAACTAGAACTAGTTTGGTCCCTGTCAGACTTTCAATCATTTGCAGACACATGAGTATGGACGGACAAAAAGAAATGAGCAGGGATTAGCATTAACATTTCCATTAATTGGATCTCGGTCTAATCAGAAACCCCACTGACCCTCAAGTAATATGAACGCCAACTCTACACACTATAACTGCAATATCTGCAGTGCAGTCTGTAAGTATTGGGACAGCGATGCTGTGTGTTTTTCCAGTGTTTCGGCTCAGCACATTGAGGTTTAAGTACTTTGTTTTTCTCATATGCCTCCACGGTGAATGAGGAATCAAAAAACGGAGTGAATCCTCGATGAACTGAAGTAAACAGGGGCCGCGTTAACAGCAGCAACACTATATAAAAACACACAGCTACTGCAATACGATGAGTCTCATTTATTCACTCACATGCTCACTAGTTCCCAAACACATGCACCTTCGCTAAAGGCTCACTATTTACAACACTTCGGACTCATCCAGACGAGTAGCGTTTTTTCAAATAGCAAGGTGTGAGCTAAGAAGCATACGTTTGAGAAGTAGTGAGCATACAACTGGATAAATACAATTTTCATGGCTTTTACTGACTATTGTACATGCATGTTGTATTACCTTGTGTCCTTAAGATGAACTTTTTGGTTTTTAATTGACTGTAAAAGAGAATATTTCTAACTAGTTTTTATCGTGCATACTGTGATATTCTGTACAATCTCAGGTTCAAACTGCACCATCTTTTCATTAAATCAATTTGAGAAGTTGAAAGTGTTCCTCGATTTGGCTTGTCATTCAGGGGTGATGGTGGGTCCCGCAGCCTTTCCAGTTGAGAACCACTGATTTAGCGGCAAAATGGCCCCACCTGGAGCCAGTCTTTAGTTTGTCCGCTCTGGGCTACTGTAGAAACACAGCAGACTTTTGGAAGAGGACCCACTCCGTATGTCATATGTCATAAGGCAACAAAATCACAAAGATTCTTATTTTCAGATGATTATACACAAATAAAAACATACATATCAATAACATATTCCATTTCAGACAATTTCACCCCATAAATGCGACACACCGGCCCTTTAATTAAAGACAGGTTAAATGAAATACTACAAAACCAAAATGGGCGTTGGAGCAAGGGCAGAGAGAAAGATTGTCCGGCTGCCACAAGCTTATACAGAGCTGAACTCCCCGACCACCTGACACCAGCCTCCAGGCCGCTGCAGTGAGATGCCAAGGAGTCACGGGAGAGGAGATGTCACAGCATCATGCGTGCAAAAGTAGGGAGTAAAATTAAACTATATAAGCAATCGAACGCTATGTTAGCATCAGTCTCACCTGGCCACCAGAGCGGGAGTTGATGATTGACAGCCCATCAGGCTGGGAAGTAGAAGGGCTGGACTCAGGAGCACAGAAGAGGAAACATTGAGTTCTAGTGTGATTTCGGTGTAATCTCAGGCATCTGCTTTTATTTGCTTTGTTGCGTTATTTGTTTACCACTTGAGCCTCTCCATACCGTCAAGGTTACAGTCTGTTGTTGAGCCGCTGTAAATGTCAGGGTTGGGTTCTAAAGCAACAGATCTCGGCTCTTAGTGGAGTAATCCCTGAGCCATGGGAAGGGAGTAATACACAGTCCAGGCTCCCCACTACACACACACACACACACACACACACACACACACACACACACACATATATATATATATATATATATATATATATATATAGATATAAAATGGGCATTTTGTGTCAAATTCTTACTTAATGCCCCTTTACAAATGGAAATACCAATTAAACCTCTGATGTGAAACCAGCAGCAGTACAGTTTCAGTGCATGACAGAAAGCAAATATTACCTCAGGAACATAACACATTCGGGATTTTAGGATTTTCATAGCCGAGTCGGAGGACAGGAGTTTATTTTTTCCTTCTTTTTGTTAAGTCGGGAGGCACATCAAAGTTTGATGAGAGATTTGTTTTCGATGCTCCCAGTTTTGTGTCGCTCCAGTGCACATGGTGGAGCTCCCTCACTGGATGATCTAGTGCAACACTTAAAAGTCGGCCGACTGGTTTTATAACCGCATTAATCATTGTTGCTCTTGGATGCTCGGCGAGCACCCTCAGACATTTGTGGAAGGGCAGAGCGCAGCGGGGCTTTCCATGAATTAAGACCCAAGCGGGCCAGAGGCCTGTCAATAGCATGTCCCAATACACGCCGCATGATTTACCATTGTCGCCTTGCTATAAAGTTCTGTCTTGCAGTCTGACATGAGATTATTTTTCATGTTAAGAAGTGGAAGGAGGATTTATTATTGTACTTCTCTCTAATTTTGCTGGAATTTAGTACCGTACAACAGAACAAAGGCACACAGGCGGATGCAATCGCTGCGCACTATTTGCAGCAAGTTAGTCATCATCGTGGAGGGCTTTCTGTATATGTCTGTCCCGTGTCTGCCATGTTTCCTGAGGAAGGAGGAAAGAGGAAACTCAGGAGAGATATCGGTGTCTCCATATGACTGACAGTCAGTCTGGATCAGTGTCCCATGCTTGGGTTTCTGGTCTTCTTTTTACCCCCTCCTATAGTTTATACACGTCTGTTTTTCCTTTCTATTATCAACATTCTTTCCATGCTATTTGATACTAAGTGCGCCTCTAACAACCCAATAACCCTCATAACTTTATTACAAAATGTACTGAGGATTGACTGCGACTTTGACCCTTCTGTGTACCACGATGAGATAGACGCCTTTATCAAGCGAATTGTTTCCTAAAAGGACATGTGACACTCAAACACCAAACTACAAGAGATGTTCCTCGACCCGAGGCAAGTGACTGACTGATGATGAGTCATCAAAAACCAGACAACCACACAGGTATCCTTGTACAAATACTTCTGTGTCCACCTAGACGCTCTGCTTTGCTGGAAAACACACATTGATAATGAAGAGAATTTATGATTTATATAGCATTGGCTGAATACTCTGTTTAATGATTTATATAGCATTGGCTGAATACTCTGTTTATGATTAATATAGCATTGGCTGAATATTCTGTTTTTAAGATAATGCTTGCTTCATGCTGAAGGATGTGTGTGTCTCAGGTGTGAGAAACCGCAGAACTCTTACTTCCCACTCTGTGGTTTTGGTTCCGCAGACCAGACATAGCATTGGCAATTGACCTTTTTCTGACTCGGTCAGACAGAGGCCGATGCAGCCTTATATGTACATGTTGACCAGGTTTAGGCCTACAAACTTGCATTTATCCTTAAACGACCTTATACGTGGCCTTTTGTCTGGTTTCTGTCTAAAAGACGGGGTTCCTCTTTCCTCACAAATGTCTGGGGGTCACAGTTTCATGTGTGGTGGAAAAATTATCTCTTGGTCACTGGGGCAGAGGCAGAAGAGTTGAGAATTGTAATTTGAGCTTTCTAATGAACAGACAAAAAAAGTCTTCTGGAACACAAGCTGTAAAGAGTGATTCTTTAATGCTTGCAAGCGGGGAGCAGTTTACACAGGCACGTATCACAGTGACAGTGGAAAGACTCCCACGGACTTCTGTCCGTTCCTTGGTATTTGAAAGGTTCCTTCCCTGTCTGTCGGATGAAGTTTGGGACAGCCAATGAAAATGAGCAGCACACTTAAAAGAGAACCATAATATGAGTCTCACACACAAAGTCTTATGTTCTTGTTCCAACTATCAATTAAATTTATCAGCAGGTGCAAACTTATCTATTCACCCTCGTCCTGTATCCGGCCTTGAGGAGAAAGCAGCAGTATTTCAAAAATAATTGTCTGGGAACCTGGGTTGTGTTTTTCACTGGGAGTATTTGGGCCTTACAGTTTTGGGCTATGGCAAGATATATTTTACCATTATACATGTTGTGACAGTTGCCATGGTTACAGACAGAATAACTCATCCTCGTGACATTTCCATGGCCAATGTACTTATGGACCGCTCCCCTTTAAGGTATTTGAAAAGCATTGGAGTCATATAAAAGAGGAAGTCAGATAGAAAGAGGATAAAAACCCTTTACTCTCTGAGTTCGGGGCTCACTCATCTCTGAGGTGTGCTGACCGTGTGAAGGCCAGACTAGCAGGGGAGCGGAGTCCAAGATCTTGTATTAGGTATGCATTTCATGTATGTGTGTAATTGCTAAAATAAATAACCTTGATTGTAATATAACCTGTTCTGTCAATTCTTGAACACTCGAGGAATATCCCGGCGAGGAGAATTCCACTTCAATAACCTGGGCAATAGACTGCAGAAGAGACTTTACTTCCTAAGGCGATTGAGGTTGTATGGAGCGAGCAGCCACATCATGCTGATGTGCTCCCATTCAATCTTAGAGCATCATAAAATATGGAATTACCGCATGGTCTGGCAACCTACCAGTGCAGTATAAAATGCAGGCTTGCCAGTATGCACGCAACAGCTATAGGAAAGAAAAGACTCTGAGCTCATGCATGTACGAGCGGGCAGTCATGACACAAGCGACAAAAATCATTGCAGACTTTCAGCATCCTCTCTTCCCTGAATACCAACTTCTGCCATCAGGAATAAAACACTGTGTGCAAAAACCAAAGCGCTTGAAGCTATCGTTTGTTCCTGCAAAGCACTTTAGCACTTTAATCTGACGCGTTGTCAATGTAAAATGTTTCTTGCTGTATGTTTAACCCTTGTGTGGTGTTCATATCTTTGCTATTCAGCCAGTGTTCGTGGGTCTGGTGGCCTTTTGGGTTTTTTAATTCAACTCAATCACACAATTTTATGTTAAAATACTTAACAGATGCTTACTTCATCCCAATTACAATCCATATAAACAGCATATATGGTTAATATTTGCCTTTTACCTTTATTAGATCACATTTAATGTGCTACTCATTTTTTTTGTTTTATTTATAAAATGTAACAAAAAAAGAAAATCAATTATAATTAAGATATGAGTGATGCTCCTGGCCACATATTCTCCCACCCCTGTGTAGTACTCATGAGCACCACATTCTTGCCTTTCTTTGGCACATAGGATACACAAACTTGGAAGAGTTGACCGGCCTGTTCTGTGTAGTCAGCAGTTGGGATGGAGCTGAAAATCCCAACTGAACCCTGAGGTCAGAGCATGGAACCCTAAGGTCAGAGCATAGAACCCTGAGGTCAGAGCATAGAACCCTGAAGTTAGAGCATAGAACCCTGAGGTCAGAGCATAGAACCCTGAAGTTAGAGCATAGAACCCTGAGGTCAGAGCATAACCATGAGGTCAGAGCAAATAACCCTGAGGTCAGAGCATAGAACCCTGAGGTCAGAGCATAACCATGAGGTCAGAGCAAATAACCCTGAGGTCAGAGCATAGAACCCTGAGGTCAGAGCATAGAACCCTGAGATCAGATCATCCATAGTTCTTCACTTGCTAGATGCTGACAGGCTGGTGGTCCTGGTCCTGGTCTTCATTTTGTAACTAGCTGATGCTCCATCTCATCATCTTCTTCAAAGTTACTGTCAGACTCTGAATTTCCATAAATGTGATCCACACATCATCAAAAGCTTCTCTCTCTTCCAACGTCAATTACAAGGCCCTCTGAGTAGTTTTGGCCATCTTGATCAATTGTGATAAGGATCCACACATTTATTGTGTTCCGCACCCAATTTGTAGCGGGAACAGCAGGGGCATAAAAACAAAACTGGCCCAGACAGGAGGACAGAGTGAAGGTAGACAGGACCTACAAGTTCCACACTCTTATTATCCCTGGGTTCAGTGGACTCGATCATCCTGTATGTAATATAAATGTGTAGGGGGGGTGTACAGGGTGAGGTCATTGAAAATGTGTTCTGATTTATGTTCTTTACAGAAAATGAGCCAAGGCCAATGAGTCTGAGTTAGAAAAATAAGGAATCGTATCATTTTTCTTTTGATCAAAAATGAAAATGGGTCCCACAGACCCGAACACCACACAAGGGAGATGGTTTCCTGTGTTTTTTGTGACTTTTTTAATTTATGGACTGTAACACTGTTGCCAAGATAAATATCCCCGCTGGGACAATAAAGTGTATCTATCTATCCATCCATCCATCCAGTTTGTTTTGTACATTTTCAATGTATACATACAACAGCTTGCTTGGCTGAGGTGGAGCAATTGGCAATAAAAACGAAATGCAACAAAGTGCGAGAGAAAGAAAAGGTCGGCGGAAGAAAACATCACAGATGTGTGGCCTCATGAATAGAACGTGACAGGAATACATGAAAGACACAAAAATGCCATATTTCCATCATATTTTATTGAGGATTGACTGGCGCTCTTTCGGTCTTTTCTTCTACAATGGATCAATGGCACCTGCCTGGAGAACAATATTATATGTTTTTGAATGGTAGTGGATGGAAGCACACATTTCATTTGCCAATTTACTGGCGATTCAGTTAATATTTTCATAACGTTTAGATGAAAACTTGACCGCTGTCCTAACAGCACTGGGAATTTATTCAAACACTTAAAAGGACAACTCTACAAAACCTTTGACTGTGGTTCACATCCCGCCTTTTACCGACAGCGAATGCTGGTTTCTTTTAACCATGACCACCATTTCTCCTGAACTCAATCATTTTAGTTTTAACCATAGAGGTGATTAGATTTAAACAACATTTGAGTGGATGAATGTCTGTGGGGCATGGAGTAGTTCATTTCTACCAATTCTCTACCTGATTTTTTTTCAAGTTGTATCTCCCTCTTTCAGTTTTGCAGCCTTTATCACCCTGAAAAAAATATCCAGAAACCCAAATCCCAGCCTGCTACAACTGTGAGTGCTTCTGTTTGTTGCTCCCACAATGCGTTAAGTGTGAAGTGAATCCCCCTGTCTGCCTCTAACAACATTTCACCATAACCAGCAAAGCAGACAGGGGCACTTATTGTGCTCTGTGTGGAGTCAAAACCTCCACTGCCTGATTGGCACCTCATTTACTCAGCCTAATGGAAGGAGGTGGGCCCCTGGGTGAAGGGAACCTCGCAGATGCACCGAGTGAGTGACAGGTCTGCTACATTGTTAGAGACAGTCCCCTGGCCTCGACTTTGTTGCACACCAGATGCTCAAACAAGGCAGAATTAAAAATAATCTTTTGATAGACTGTAGAAGTAAAAGTTTCTCAGTTGGGTGGAGTTGATTTATTCAAGGTGTCATGTTGCCCCTTTATTTTTTGTCAGCGGTAAGCTCTTTGAAAGTGGGTCAAAGAGTAGGTTAAATGAGGCAAATCTACCAGGAGTTGTTCAAAATGTGAGCTAGGATATGTTAAAAAGTGTGATGCATCCAGCATCAGTTTGGATAAGAGGACACTGTGGACTGAACTGAAATACTTAAAGTGGCTATAATCAATATTTTTTTATAGTAATTCATCAAATGACCATGTGAAAACAATGTGAAAGGGGCCGCTCGTAGTGATGAACCTACAGAGAATCAGCAAGCAAATCTGAGTTTCAGCCCTTTGTTCAGCTGACCAGGCCGCGGATTTAAAGGAACAGTGTGCAAGAATTAGTGGCATCTAGTGGTGAGGTTGCAGATTGCAAGCAACAACATACCCGTTCGCTCACTCCTTCTTTTCCAAGGGTGTCAAAGAACTACAAGTAGGCCTTCAAGTAGGGAAAGGTATCTTTAGGATATTATTACTACAAGGAGCTACTCTTATCAATATTCTGTTCTTCTACATAATTAAATAATTGCTTTTAAAAACATATATATATATATATATATATATATATATATATATATATATATATATATATATATATATATAAATATATATAATAAATACTAAATTCAGTACAGGATTAGGAGTTATTTATGAATTATATATACTTAGATATTGTTTCTAGAGCAGCATCAGTAATTTTCACAACAGCAACATCATTAATATCTCACTGGAAACAAAATTAAAATGTCAATTAATAAATAACCTTCCTGAGTGGAGTTTATTCATGATAATAATTAATGATGAAGAACACAGACATCAGATAGTTTCACCACCAATGCTACGAGCTAAATTGTCATCAACTGGAGTAATCTCCGCATCACCTGGTTCACTTCATTGTCTTTACCGGCCTCTCTGTGTGTGTTGCAGGAGCGCAGCTCCAACAGAGAGACAGGGTACCCGCGAGGTCTTAAAAACTTGAAAAAGTCTTAAATTTAGTATTCATAATTTAAGGCCTTAAAAAGGTATTACATTTTGTCAACAGGTCTTAAATTTCTTTCATCAAGTCTTAATTTTTTACCCCCTTCCTTATTTGATACGGCGCCACAACATTTGTTTATTGTTCGTTGTTACAACGAATCTTAGTACACCCAAACGTCGCATCCAAAATATCAGGCAACCTGTATATGGCTCTGAACTGGCTGAGACGCTGTAGAGTTTAACAGCTGATCGCGCGCTGATCGCAGGTTTGCATCGAGCTATGCAAACCTGCTTTCCCGTTTCCATCGCGCGTGTCTCACCAGCAGGGTCAGATGCACTTGCCAGTAGTGTTACAGAGTCCACAGTCCTCCAGCCAAAGATTTTTCTTCTCTGTAAATTAAAGGGTTCTTCCCCAGGTAGCCAAAATGACCTTGTCCGGATCCGGCTTAAGCTAGACACGCCGGAAGAAACATGTCCGGCCCGGGTCCCGTTGCCGATTCTGCTGAGACTCGGCATGAATGACGCCCCAGAATCGGACCGAATACACTGGCCCGATTCCGGCGGCCGTCACTGCCGTCACTCGGCCGTAATTGAAACTAACCTGGGGCCAGCACTGGCCTGAAGCCGGCACTACAGAAAACACGTCGCCAGGGTCCGGTTGCCGACTCAGCGAAGTCTCAGAATGACGCCCCAGAATCGAGTTGAATATATTCATCATGACACAAAAACAATACTTTACTTACTAAATTAAGCCTATCAAGATCCCATTGTTTGGTAACACAAGCAGTCCAATAAATGCCAAATAAGATTAACATTTTATATATAATAATATATGATAAGAAAATATTGTTCATTATTATATAACAATACAATAAAATAAGACACGTAGACCAAAACGTACACCCCTCACAGTTATTGTTTTAAATGGTTCTGTCTTATGATTAAAGTTATTTGATTGATTGGTTTCCTATTTTTTTTCATTCATACGCATATCAGGAAAGGTGCGATGTTGGTCTTAAATTTCATTTAAAGTGGTCTTGAAAAGGTCTTTAAAAAGTCTTAAATTTGAGATGAAAAATCCTGGGGGTACCCTGGAGAGAGCAGTTGAGACGCTCGTTGCAGCGTAAACACAGTGATGCAACACGGCGGACTCCGTGGAAGAGGACTCGCTCATCTAAGATAAATAAAACATAACAATTCTTGGTTTTAGGTCATTATAATGAAAACATAGTTATGCATCTTAAATTCCATTTCTGCCAATTAATCCCCATAAATGTTACACACTGTCCCCATAATGTTTCGGTTAATTTTCACCTGCAGGCAGCTGTTCTCATAAAATCCGCCCGCTCAGCACCAAACCACTGGTGAATGTAGTCGAGCGCTTAACAGCTAAAGAGTCAGATATTTTTCCCAGGGGTTGGTTTCATTCTCAAAACAAAACCTATATGTCAATTTGGGTTATTTTTTTCCGTATGAAAACAAGACTAAAACAAAATAAAAAGTTACCTTTAAAAATCTGAACTTTGAAAAGTGTAGTTTATTTTTTTATTTATCCTTTTTTTTAAATATATATATATTTTTTATAGTCCTTTATTAATCCCACAGTGGGGAAATTATTCTCTGCATTTTACCCATCGTTAGTAATTAAGGAGCAGTGTGCTGCTGTGAGGCGCCCGGGAGCAACTGGGGGTTCAGTGTCTTGCTCAAGGACACTTCAACACACTATGGGGAGACCAGGGATCGAACCGGCTACCTTGTGGTTTCAGGACGACCACTCTCTCCATGAGCTGGATGAGAACTTCTCATAGTACAAAAGTACATAAAACATTATGAATAAATACATGGCAAAATGCCTGTACTTTAGTGGAAATGTTTACGCTAAGATTCTTGGCAACTCACCGATTCTTAGCGTTTTGCCAAAACCCAAACAGCAGAAAAGCCTATCTCACGGAGATTGGCTTTTTGTTGGGGTGTTGGGGCGTGACAAAAAAGTTTGAGAACCACTGCTGTAGATGTTTGCTAAAATACTATCGCTACATTATCCAGTGTTTTAGCTTCTCCTCTTAACCGAGATAACAAGCATTGCAGTGAATAATGGAGTGAATCCAGCTTCTGAAAGATCGGCTGCTCTGCTCATGTTGCTGTGGTGGCAAGATCAGCACGTGTAACCGCGGCACACAAATAAAGACGGCATCGGCTGTAGCCTCAGAATGCTCAGAGGATATAAAAAGGATGAATGCATAAAAGAAAAACTGGATTAAATCGAACAAAAATCCTGTTACTAAAATTGGACTAAAAAACTAACTATGTTTCTGTCAAACTATATCAAATGCAGGTTACATAATTAATGAACCCTGGAGAGTACGAGAGATGGTGAATATTTCACCAGGAATACGTCTCTCATTGAATGATAATGTTGCTCTGTAACTGAGCAACTCTTTGCAAACACGTTTTACATTTCAACGTAAAAGTCGCGGATATCTATTTAACAGCTGGTTTGCTGCTGCCTCCGAGTGACAAGAAAAAATCACTGAACATACTCAAGAGTGTACTATAAGCCAACCAATAAATGGATTATTTTAATGTAACTTGACATTGAAGCTAAAATTGCAACAACACTTTCATGCCCCACCCATTTCATGCATTAATGTGCTGAGTCAGCTTCTTCTGTTTAGCAATGTCTCACCCAAAACTTGTTAGGTACATAATCATAATCCATACAGACGATGACCAAATCGTATTCCATAGTAAAGAACAAGCAATGGCCTCAAACCAAGCAGTAACACCATTATGCATAATATCCAACATGAATAATGTTGTGCAGTCTTCAACACAGACTGTCATGTTGATCCAGTCTCAAGGAATAGCAACGTTGGCCTACCGGTCCACCACTTTGGTCCAACTGTCAGATGGATTTCAATGAATCTTCGTACACACGTCCACGGTCCTCAAAGGCTGAATCCTAATGACTTTGGTGAACCCCCTTCCTTTTCCTCTAGCGCCACCAGCAGGTCAAACGCAACACTTATCCTTTGACATGTCTCGGCGTCTATTAGATGGATTGACACAAAAATGTGTGACCTCCTACTTTTCCTCCGGTGCCACCATGATGTCGACATTTGTGGTTTTTAGTGAAATCGCTCAACGTCTCGTTAGAACTGTCATTGTCAGCATATTAGCATATTAGCATAATTAAAGCACCTCTTTGCTTAAATACAGCCTCACAGAAGCACTAAGCATGACTCTGTCTTGTTACTCTCTATGGTCTATATCAGGGGTGTCAAACTCATTTTAGTGAAGGGGCCGCATGCTGCCCATTTTGATCTCAAGTAGGCCGAACCAGTAAAATCACAGCATATTAACGCATACATAATGACGATATTTCTCTATGTTTAAATCATTGGTGAAGGTTTTTGGATGGTAAACCCTATTTTAAGGTATTTCTACAATAAATTAGAAACATAAAGACCAAAAATTCAGACATCAGCCCACTGTTTACCTGCCTGGGCTCTCCTCTGCAGATTCCCTCGCAGTTAGGCAATATGTATAGTAAAGTCAGTGCTGTAATCAATTGTGACTCTGGGTCAATCGATAGCGTGCCCGTTTTTCAATCAGTGGATCAGTGGTTTGAGCCCTGGTTCAGCTTAATTTTTTTTTCTTTCTGCAATTTTAAAAATTATCCCACGGGCCGGACTGGACCCCCTGGCGGGCCGGAGCCGTATGTTTGACACCCCTGGTCTATATGAAAATTAGAGGTAATGCAGTTTGTATAGATTGATTCCATAATTAGCATAACTTGCAGAGTTATATATATCATTGTAATCATAAGGGACGTGCAGTAATTGATCCCTCCTGTGATGCTTCTAGACCTCGTGTCTCAACTCGATTCTCATCCAGCAGTCTCTGTGAAGTCTTTCGCTGGTGATTTTTTTTCCATTCAAACACCGTGGCTGTTGCTCCTGCTAATTCCACGGAAAACTAAATCCGTGGAAAGTGAAACTATTTGAATTGTCTTCAAACTTCGCCACGTTTGATTTTTTTCGAGTGCACGGAAACTCAAAGGGAAAGTTGTCACAGTGCAATTTGTTTCTTTTCCGAAAGAAGAAAAAGTCTTCCCTTTTGAGTTTGTTATTACACATGAAACTTTGACCTGTAGACGGAGAGAACAGACTGCCTTCTACAACAAAGTTGAACTGCGACCAATTAGAGAGGGAAAGTTGCCACGAAAAAGCAAACACGGAGCTATCTGCTGCTGAGCTAAATGACTGCAGCAGAACGCATCAGCGCACACACACACACATACACACACACACACACATACACACACCAACGCAGACGTGGCAGTGTTTACACACATAGACAAAGCTGTGCGCTGGTTTGGAAGAGTGAAACAGAAGCTCCTGCTCCCTTGATCTTTGTTGGTGTGTCAGAGTGTTATCAGGTTCGGCTCCTCATCGCTTCAAACTACCGCCGCCTCTCAACTAATGCAGTGCAAACACATCAGTCTGAGGTGCAAATACCTGTCCTTTACACCACCGACATGCCATACATTCAGCTGTACATCTCATTACACCCTGAACTCTAGAACTGGTATTGTATTATTATTATTTTGAACTCATGTTGCCTTCCATCCCCGTTTACATGCTACTGCTGAGTCGTCTCGAACACTGTACTCGTAATATGGCTGTTAACATGCTATCAAATGCAATTTGTGAAGCTATCAAAAGGAGACCACCGAACTGTAAAGTTTGTTTGTGGTTCTCTCTGTTACAATAGGCTGGATCTGTCATTTCACAAACTCTCCGCCTAAACAGGCCGCGAAGAGTTAAAAAGCTTTTCTGACAGTTCATGCTTTATGTTAAAATTACCTCTCGCTTTCATCCCCCCTGTGCAATTTCAATTCTGTGGTTTCCTTTGCTTGCGCGCACACACAAACACACACACACACACACACACACACACACACGCACGCGCACACACATGCACACGCACGCACACGCGCGCACGCAAGCGCACGCAAGCGCACACGCACAATTTATGTATTTATTCATTTCCTCCACAGCTTGTTCAAAGCGATGTACACATCACCCTCTCTTGACGTGTGAAGCTTGGGTTTTTAATTATTCATTCTGCAATATCTAAAGCAGATATATTCCAGCACTTTTCTGCTGACAACCTGGACTTAAAAACAAGAGCAAAGCGGAGGACAATTTGAGTGAGCAAACAAACTCCTATAAACTCTATCAGCCCGGTCCTCTCACTCATCATCATGATTCTGAGCTCTATTTGACATGCTGGAATAAATCACTTTGCTACAAGATAAACTCACTTTGACGAAGATGTAAGATCCCAAATCCAGCGATCTTCTCACAGGTTTATGGGTGATACGTTTGTCACATGACGCGGCCCTCTGTGCATTTCGATAACCACTTCCAGGCCCTAATGTGCAGGTGGACGGCATGCTGCACCGTAGCTGTAACTGAGGGCAAAGTCTCTGGAGGCTGAGTTACATATTCATGTAGGCTATTGTGTTGTATATGCCCCTTTGGTCACTAATGGCCCGGAGCCTTTTTAGTTCACAGCCATTACTTTGTGTTCGCCTGCAGTTCTTCAGCACGGGGTGATGATACAAGACACGTTTTTAGCAACAGAGCTGCTGAAGGCTGAACAGAGAGAGAGAGAGAGAGAGACACATATTATGAAGCAAATCTATAGGACAGCTGCTTGGAGCTCACATAAGGTGGCTCTGCAAAAACACTTTTTTTAAATTTTAAGCACGAAGCCCCCCATATTGGGGGCTCTGGGATTGGACCTCTGGCCCCCCCGTGTTCAAGTAGTCGTATGAACCCCAAATGAGTTCTAATATTTATATAGAATTAGAATTTATTTGGGGGATTTTCAAAAGAATCACTTTTAGAACATATTTTGATCATAACTATGAACATCCAGCATGATATGAGCCAGATTCCCCAAGAATGCCTCCTTGAGCGGTCCCAGAGTTTTTCAAACTGTATGGTTCTGGTTAACAACAGCCCAAATACCAATAAGACACCTTTTTGGAAAGATTAGGACCTACCTAAAGAATTGGAATCTGCAACAAAAATCACAATAAAACAAAGCATTGGCATTTTAGGAAAGAGTTTCATAAAAAAAAACCTCAAAAGAATACTTATTTTATGACAAAACATTAGCCAATTTTGGCATGCTGGGTACCGAACTGTTAATCTGCTTCTGCAATTGCTGTATGACGAGGTTTTAGAAATGTGGGCCGGCCAGGAAGGCTTCAGGAGTCAGAAACGTTGTAAGGGGTACTTATTAACGTTTTAGTGAAACGTTACGATCGCCGCGGCAAATTTCCGGAATATCCGAGCCGACTTTACGTAAGTACTTAACCTTAACGGTTACTTTATTGTTATTTCTCTTCTCACAAGGGTTACGGTCATTTTGAAAGTCAAACAACGATGTGGTTGCGGAGATAATTAAGGAAACGTTTTTTTAAATGTTCTTTTCTTTTTGTCCGAGAATAGGCAAGGGGGGGCTGGGTTTCCAAAAGGTGAAATGTTTTACCAATTAGCGGACACCCAGTTAGGTTTGTCGGGCTCAATTTAAAGGAAATATGTTGTATCTGAATGTGCTTCTTGTCACAATGACACGGGGGGAGAAAAGGACAAGGGGTGGGGGGAGAAAAGGACAAGAATAAACCTCTTGGGCCTTGGCCCCTGCAATGTTCATTAGACCGTACAATATGAGGGTAATGGACAGAACATAGAACATATTCATGATTCTGACATCTTCAGATTCAGAGCCTCATGGTATGGTGGAGAGGAATGTAAAAACAATGGGTGTTTTAGTTTACTTTTTTTTTGGTGGGCTGAACAAGCTGTCAACACATCACTGACAAATGATCATCTTATAATTGACATGATGAACTTGTGAACAAACATGTTGCCTATGTAAACACCCAGCAGACACGGAGTAACATTATCACTCGCGTGTCTGGTAGGCTGACTCACTGAATGTAAACTCTGGGTTTGTGCATCTTGTGCTTCGCGCCACCCAAGAGCGACAATATGTTGAGCCAGACCTCAGCGCTGTGGAGATTGGTCAGGCTATGCAAGACTGTGTGTGTCTAGCCATCTGATGAAGGAAGTCAACTCTACTTTTAGCTATGTTTTGTTCTCCCCCGACTCCTGAGAAGACTGTATTCTGTCTACTGGCGTTGGGCAGTTAGCGTTTAATCACTTTATCTACCTGCTGCTGTTGAAAGTGAGCCAAAACAGTAAGGTTACGGGGCCCTAAAACCCAAAATAATGAGATAAAAGTGGCAGAATTGAGGCATAGATTTGAAGGGGGAACTGTAAAGTTATCTTTATCATTAAGAGTAACACCTTCAATATTAATAGCTCTTTCATCAGTCGTTGCAATAAAATGATTTGTAAGTGCAGCTTTACAATCGTTCAATTCCCTGCCTACAAGATAAAGAGAGATGTTGTGTTCAGAGTAGACGTGTTGGCCTACAGGACAGCTCATATAGTGTCCAACAGACGAAAGGTTCGTCCTCTGGAGAGCATGAATGTCCCCAGTAAATACAAATAAAAATAAAAAGCAACTCCTGTTTAAGTTAGTAAAACAGCAACCTGCTGCTGGAGCAAGATGTTTTATTGGTTCAGTAACATTAGTGTTTTTGAATGATTACTGTGATGGAGACAAAATGCATTTGTTAATCCAGTCGGCGTTTCAAACCAGTAACGCTGAAGGTAAGGAAGATAAAAGTGTGCATCTATTGCAGTCAATGACAGTGTAAGATGCCTTTACTATGCAGTCAGCAGAATAAATGTATTTTGTTACCGATGATTGTCAAATCTTTACTGCCCCATAAACACTGCGGTTACCCCCGGCTGTGCTGCGTCTAGCACTTCTCTGCTTTAGGCGCCTTGCATTTTTGGAAGAGTGCCTTGAGCGTCCTGAGTTAAAAACCTACTCCACTCTTTTTTTTTTTTCACCCTCCGATTTTATATAATACCTATGTATCCAAATCACAGCAACCCAGCACAATAAACAACAGCTGGCCGTGTGACTGACGGCAGATCGTCAGCTATTTTGCAGTTGCCTGGCAACAAGCGAAACAAAACCACAGCGTGATGCTCGGTGTGTGTAGGCCCCTTCCGCAGATATATAATAGTTGTCTGCTTTTCTTCATTTCTGTGCTATTAACGCGGATCTCTCTCTCTCTCTCTCTCTCTCTCTCTCTCTCTCTCTCTCTCTCTCTCTCTCTCTCTCTCTCTCTCTCTCTCTCTCTCTGTGGTTCAACCTTCAGCTTGCACCCTTTATGTCTGGGTCTCCAAGCAGCTCCTCTGCGAGCTCCTGCTCTGTTTACACTGCGTCTGTCATCGTGGACAATTAATCACAATGTATATTCGCCAGACTCTTAGTGATTACCTTTAATGCTAATGAGGCTTAATCACCCTAATGCCATCATTATTAAATTATGACGAGAGTCCTTATTAGTTAAACATGCATGCATTACATGTTATTCCTTTCATCTGTTGTACAATACTCCATTGATATCTTTTTAATTCATTAACGTGTTCTTCTGGCAGCTTAGAGCCATGTCCAATGTCTAGTGATTGCATTAATTATCTCATTTTGAGGAGTCACTCAAATCAATGTTATTCCATCTTGGTGGTAGATTATGAGTCGTATAATTAGACGTATTAGATACATAAACCACAAACCCCAGCATGAAGTATTATAGTGTTGTGACACCTGGTTCACTGGTAGTCATGCATTGAACTGGAATAAGACAGATTTGATTTTCTGCAGTATATAACAGTCATACTGTAAATCCATAAATTATACAACAATGTATTGCCATATCAATCACAGGTGTAATCACAGCACACACTTCAAAATACACAGACATCAGATAGTGTGACTTCACAAACACTCTGCCACAATTACAAAACAGTCACAACAGTACAACCAGAGGGGGTTCTAATTATATTCACGTGTTTTTTAAATTAATTACCAAAAATACTTGGTTCACAGGGGACACAAACAGCAGAATCCTGTGTTCAGGACTTGTACATCCATCCACCACCTCGACCTTTACACTTTATTTGTGATAGGTCAAAATCAATAGTAATTCACGACAAAATATGTTTTTGGAGCCTAAATTACAATGCAGTTTCACTGTGTGGATTTTTTTTGTTGCAAAGGTTGGCCAAACACGTGGTGGTCTTACAGAGAAGAGATTAATGTGTCCAAGAAAAACACAAGCAAAACTGACAAGGTTTCTTATTTCCTCAAAAGCTTTACATTTCCTTTTCATAGTCTATTGTGTTATTTAATCTAGTATTAGTCCCATCAGAGCTGAGCTACTGTTATGTCTCTCAGTTCAAACAGCTCAAGTTACTGTCGATGAAGAAACTGCAGCGGAGTGTGGCGGCAAGACTCAATCGCCCAAACTGCTGAGGCAGGACCTGTGCTATTGTTGCTCTGTACAGTGGCGGTAGACGCCTAATAAGCCTTGGGAGACAGTTGTGGACTTACTGTCTGCTGTTTTGAGGGTTTTCCGCCCCCTGGTGGCCTAAAAATTGTGAATGCAGCTTTAAGGGCTGAACATGACAAGTATTTATAGCTTCACCGAGACGAAACCTGTTCCAGTTGTTGAATTGGGAATTGAGTAGATTTTGTGCAGCTCCATTTGGAGCAGCTTTTTCTACACATGCAGCAGCACGACCAGGACTTGTATACAGACTTTGAAAAAGCCAGCAAAAATACTTACGAAAAAGAATGCACCGTCATTCGTAGACGTCGCGCAACAATGATTTAAATCCAAGTAATCTTGAACGAGGAAGTATAAAGACCGCTAAAGCAATGGAGGGGCAAGTCAGCGTTGATGTTATTGTCACGTAACTTGCGTACTTCAGTAACAACAATCTTTTCCGAAACCCAACCAAGTAGTTTTGTCGCCTAAACCGGACTGAGCTTCCTGTGCAGACGGACCTTTTTGTTGAAAAGGCCGCATACAGGTAACGAGCTGAAATTGATGGGAAATATTGGTCAAGTTCCCATTTGATATTTGGAGGAGTGGCTCAGTTAAACCCTGCATATCCCATGGAGCTGACCCCTTTTGCCACAACGTATTGATGCCCGACAACTCGCATGTATTGCTCCCCGTTGCTGTGTCTACGGTGTATAGGGCAAAAAAAAAAGTAAGTCGCTTTGGATAAAAGCGTCAGCTAAATGACATGTAGTGTAAAATGTAATGTATACAGTAGATGGCCATTGTCTTGGCCCAAATTCTCAGGAACAGCATTTCCTCCGTCCGTGTTACGTTTCTCTGTCATTGAGCATCTCAGACTTCTCATAACCTTTAAAACTCCTCCACCCCCTAGTGATCCCACTCCCGAGCTCCTTCATATTGTTTTGCCGCACGAGGAACAGATGTGGAGAAAATTATGGAACTACTGTGATTGCTCTGAGGATGAACAAAACAAAATGTTGCTGGGAGAAGTCAGCATTTCTCCAGCATATTGTGCCCCAGAGCAATAGAAACTGAACACCACAGACGAGCAGTACATTGTATCCATTATTTTTTATGACTCAAAACACATTTAGAAGTATGTACTGAGTCATTCAACGCTGAGAGGATTATTCCGTCCCTCGCTGCCATCGGCTGAGCTACTGTGAGCCCTGCGGCAATCAGTTCAAGATGCTTCAGCGTCAGCCTCCCCATAACTGGAGACGTCCTGGACTGTTCTGCCGGTGTCACACAGTTTATATCAGACTTGCCCTTGCGGTGATGGTAATCCCAGAGTCTAATATTGGCACAGACTGTCTTTACCAGACAAATGACAGCCTTAGTCATTTGGTCAAGCACAACCTATGTTTACATTTCCCCTCTTGTGACTGTGCAAATATCGACTGCTGTCTGTCGGAAAGGCAGAAGTAGCACAATATTGGCATAGCACCACACACACTCTGAAAGGACAGGTCACTACCGCCCTTTCAAAACATAACGGCGAACATGAACACAAGATCAGACTAAATGATGGCTGAATGGAGCTTTGATCCGATCACCGGTTCCGTCAGCAGATCCTTTGCATAAACAAGTGTGAGATTGCAGCTACAGCTATTGCTTTTTGAGGTGTAAATCCTAAAATGTTAATGTCCATGTCCATGTCTCTTTCATCACAGGCTCTGGAGTGACAGGTGGATTTTCAAAATCAGGGTTTTATTCACCCAAAATTGTGAGAAATAACTGACAAGGAACTTAATGTTTGAATGTAAGGTCAGTCTTTGTAACATAACAGGTAGTGAGATGAATACAGGTCTCTGAAATAAAGGCCTTTACACTCCAAGAGACGATTTTTCTGAGCTTCCCATATTCAAACTATACGCTACAGTGTACAACAAAATGGAGGCTCCAGAGTCTGGCAAACTCTCAATCGCTTCCCACGAGGCCTTTAATTAGTCTTAAAAACCTGCTGAGGGCCGAGGGCACGTGATGCGAGTGGAAAAGCATCCTCGCGAGAGAGCATTTCTGCTCTATATGCACAAACGAGGTCCCACGAGCACGGGGCTGTGACGAGCGCAGAGCTGCTCCTTCATGAAGATGCTTTTCATGTAAGTGCGTTTTGAGACTCAACGGAAGCGCATTACAGTTCTTTCTTTTCACAGTAAAAGCCCTCGACATACACATCAGGTAACTGTTGACCAGAGGGGACTAAAATGCACTTATTTCGCTAAAAATGAAACTCAATTAAAATGTGCTTCCATTAGCTTTGGCTGGACAGCAATCTACAGCCTGTCAGACGCTGCTCTGGGTCAATAGGATCCAGGAAGTTGGACATTTGCCTTCTTGAATCTATTCCAACTTTGTGTTGATGAAATGTTGCATATGTGTGTGTGTGTGTGTGTGTGTGTGTGTGTGTGTGTGTGTGTGTGTGTGTACTGGCAGAGCGTATATATTTGTTTTACATCACAATCAGTTAATTTGCAATCAGTTTTTGAGGTAGGCTACACATTTCCATTTTCCAATATTTACTTGCATAGGCTACTATGCAAGTAAATATGGGACCAGATTCAAAACATATTTCATATAAGTCAGTATTACTGTCAATGACTTCACTGTTGTTTCCAGATCAGTGAATTTAGATGTGCACATGCTATGTATAGATATGGAGGATGCTAATATAATTGTATTATCAGCCTGATCAATACATTCACATGTTCCGCCTTTTATGTTAATTTGCTCAGGAAAATCCAACGCCTACCCACAGACTTATGTCAGCGCCTGTGTCTGGAAGTGTGGATGAGCGGTGGGAAGAGATGGACAGGAGAGAGACGCGCTGAAATTAATGAGAGAACTTAAAGAGCTGGAAAAGTCAAGACAGGAAGCAGGTGTTCTGTCTGAGTCGGTTCCCCCATCGGGTAGTGTTTCCCTCTTGGTAAAATTGTAACGTCCTCCTTGGTGTTTTTGCATTCACGTGTTTCCACGTGAAGAAAAAAACAACAACAATTATGGCAATATGTTGCAGAAATATATGAAATAAAATGATTTTGCGTGGTTGTTCTCTTTAAAAAAACACTTTCTCTTAATATTCTAAAGCTAACTTAAACAATTCTTTAGGGTTGTCAATTCCATCACGCAAAAGGTTAACATATCGTCCACCTGGACTAAATGAATGCTCAAAAAACACAAAGTTGACTGAAAAAAACAACGAGAGTCTACAGGGATTTATATTTGTTTGTCGTTGCTGCCGCCCAGTCCAATGGCCATTTATCTCCATCCAAAGTGAACACATTAGCTTCAAAGTTTTTATTTGTATGAGACTCACTTTTTTTTGCTTGGCAGCCGTTATGCTAAATGTCCGTGTTGTGCCTAACAATGTGACTTAGCTGTTGTAAAATCACTTTTGTGGCTTATTGCTTGAATAGACGAAGATGCGGCTAGCACACTGCGACAAGATAGTGTAATTAACAGTCAAAGATTATACATACTTGGTGTATAATAACCTTCAATTAGGTAGGCTACAGCAGGACAGATAAAAAGGTAATCCTCTTCAATTAAGTGACAAAGGAAAGGCTTTGTGACACTGGTTGTTGAATGGGGTTCTTGCTATTTTGGGGTTACTTTACCTTTGAATAAGTAAATGCCCACAGCAGAAATAAACCTGTATGAAAAGTTAGAATTTTGAGAAGACGTTTTATTCATTATTTTATTCATTTAACAAGCTCTCAATGAGTAAGACACACTGTCTGGCTTTCACCAGCCGGCACAACCTGCCTTTAGACCGATCAATCTCGATCAATTGAGGACTGTAACGGACAAATTCATCTCAGGTAATGAAGACACTTAAGGATGTTTTTCTGATGTTAAACTCCTCCTAAGAAGCGCTCGGAAAAATACTGCTTGTCTGGTAACTTATCTAATTGCCACGGGGCATCACCTCTGCGTTAGATTTTCCTATATTAGTTTTCCGAGCCCAAACGAGGCTCATTAGCTGGCTCGCTCTAATTAGTGGATATATATCAGAACACTCTAGGGTTTCCCACGCTGCATGCTGGGAAAAATGAATTGCCATTAATCAATCTGGCCTCGTGTTTAATGTCTCGGACAGTGGAAACAAACAAAATGCTGATTGAGTCAGTGATGCGGAAACAAAGTTTGTTCGACGCAAAGAAAGTTGGCAACGAAGCAAGTGAAGCGTCGCAGACGTGCTTTTGTGGAAGAGTTCTCTGAGGTCCACTGAAGTCAGGCATATTTTAGTTTGTTGCATCAACACTGGTGTAAATGAGAATTTTATTCATTCTAGTTAATTAGCCAGCTGCATGTAATTTAAATATTTCTCGATATTTAGAGCATTACCCTCAAACAAAAATGTTTCAGGCAATTAAAGAGACATACTTGATATCGCTGTGTGTTTAAATTGCTCGGGAAGAGTTGGGAGAAGTGGAAGCTGGTGTTGTATGGGAAGAAGACAAATACAGTTTGAACCTGGAGAGATTCCAGCTCAATAAAGCGAGCAGACAGAATTCAGCAGTCTATAAGACCATTGTGCGCTTTCACATATATTGTGACAACTTCACATTTGGCACAGTGCTGTATACTGAGCTCAACATGCCATTCATGTCTTCAAAATGACACTCCTTTTGTCTCACCCGGCATTTGAGACATTCATGAATTCGAACAGCTTTCATGTCATTTTCTAAAGTGATTCTATTACCCTGAGGGATATTTTGAGATTTTTAGTCGTTTGCAACAAAACACTTTATTTTTATTTTTAAAGCTGACTAAAAAGGCTCTACGTCTCTTCCTATGTTTTAATTAAAAGTCAATATTCTTTGTAGATTGGCAGATAAATAATTCTCACTTTTAAAATATTCATTGTGATTTTTACAACAAGCACTTTTCACCACAAGGGAGTCAACGTGTCAGTTGTCATTCGGGGCCTGCTTGGGTTGCATTTTCTAAGATACTCGTCTTTTCAATTCAAAAATTAAGGCTGACAGCAAAACACAGTAGAATATATTTAAAAAAAATATATAATAATAACTGACAGGCTGGACACGTCAGCTACAAGAGAGCGAACGGAATCAGAAGAAGAAGAAACAGAAAACTTATTTTCAAACATTTTATATCGTTTTTTGAATGTCTTCCAAAGTAAACATCAAAACATGCCGCTTGTCCAGTCCCTCTTTGTCACTGCCCTCTCAAACCCTTACAAATCACCATTGAAATTATGTTCAGGGTTAGAGAAAGATCATAATTTGAGTTATTATTATAGGTTAAGGTTAGGGGACCTTTGTTGTGACGGTTAAAATAATAACCAGGGAGCGGCCATATTAGATTAGATTAGATTCAACTTTATTGTCATTACACATGTACAAGTACAGAGCAACGAAATGCAGTTTAGCATCCAACCAGAAGTGCAATAGTAGTAAGTACCAATATACAAATAATAAGTAAGTATTTTATAGATAATGAGTTAACGCTCCAAGTGGAGCTGTAATATATAAATATGGAATATGCAGATTGATTGATTGAGGTAATATGGACATATTATACAGGTTGATTGTGGGTTAAATGTAGGTAGACTATAAACAGGAACTGTAGACATAATTTACAAAAGGCAAATGGGCGTATGATAAGTTAGGTAATACAGATTGAGTGAACGTTAAATAATGCATAATAATAAACAGTAGCTGCCTAACGTTACTAGACTAGTGCAATGTTCAGTACATAGTTTTTAGTGCAAACAGATTCCAAAGTGTTTGAGTGCAGGAAGGTCCAGTAGTGCTGCCTGAGGGCCGGAGGGCGAACAGTCTGTGTGCAGGGTGGGAGGCGTCCTTGAGAATGCTGCGAGCTCGATGCAGACAGCATTTTCTCTGGACTTCCTCAATGGCTGGAAGTGGAGTTCCTGTAATGCGTTGGGCAGTTTTCACCACCCGTGAAATGTGGTCTAGGTTAGGGTTAGTCCAGTTTTGTATGTGTAAAGTGTGACACTTTTCTATATGTGACTTACAATTGGAGGCCGTACTCAACAACAAGACCAGAAATAACAAGGTCGTATACCATTTATGCTTTGAGTGCCTTGTGAATGGCACCAGGATGCCTTTCTCTCCAAACACAGATCCGAGGTTAGCGAGAGCATGTTTAGGTCAGGTGATGTTGTGCAGACTCTCTGTCAGGTCTCATCCTGTCTCCCACATTTGTCCACTACCTTTATGAGATGAACATGCCCTGCACAGTGTGTTCGTCCTCCAGCAGACTGAATTGTATTCTGTATGACAAATGAACCTTCTCTGCGTAGAGAATAAAGATCTGAAAGACAAGCTCTGTTACACACTATTCTTTTCTTCAGAAATACAAGAAAGCGGGTATACATTTTTTTCCCATTACAAGACATATATGCATATGCACTTATATGCTTTTCTGTAGTGAGGACAGTCGCTCATTGATGTTTTACCCTAACCGTAATCCGGTTGTGTTACTTTCCACAACCTGCACCATTTGAATCAATCGCAAACAGAAAAATCAATTGGATAAAGGTTTTATTGTTACATTATGTTACAAATGCAAAATAACAATGGGCCATTGTTTGTTTTGTTTTTTAGACATGGCTGAAATGGGAGTCAACCCGTCCATTGGGCGCAAATATCATTGAGCTATTCTTGAATTTTGTTAGCTTAAAGTAAACTTCTGTACATATTGACTTAAGAGTCTTTCTGAAACCAATAAAAGGTTGCATAATAAGCAATAAAACACACCCATTTCATAAACTCATAAACTCACAAGAGTGTGCTGTGGTCTTGCTGGTGGCTAATGCTAGTTGATGTTTGCAAAATGTCGTTATTTCACATTAAAATTATATATATCGTCCATTGGATTCTGTCCAAGTTAAACTTACTACAAGTTACTTTCCTTTTATGTTGATTTTGGCGGCCCCTGTTTCCAAGAGCACCACTGCTTTGCATCGTGAAGATGTGCAGCTGCCTGACTTCCTTTAGCCCAGTGGTTCTCAACTGGTCTGGCTGCAGGACCGACCATCACCCCTGAATGACAAGTCGAGACCCAAATCGCGGAAAATGTTCAACTTCCCAAATTGATTTAATGAAAAGATGGTGCAGTTTGAACTGCAGATAGTACAGAATATCACAGTATGCACGAAAAAAAATTGTTAGAGATATTTCCTTTTATAGTCGATTAAAAACCAAAATGTGCATCTTAAGGACACAAGGTATTACAACACGGATAACAATTCAGTAACTTCAGCCTTTTTTTAACAGACTCAAGAGCTTTCATGCACAAAAATGAAATAAAAAAGTCAAACTACTAAGAAGTAGTTTAAAAAAATACTGAGAATACTCACTCACTGAATCTATGACAACCAACGCTGCACTATGGAAACAATTCAGTGTCCTGAGGAGCAGCTTTAACCACAAACTCAAAGTAAATTAAACAAAAAGTATACAAAATGTACTTTTCTTCTAATTACCTTATCAGTAGGTAAATACCGAAAAACATGAAGCAGCACTCAATTCAACCTGAGGTGCAACACTGACATACTGGGAGAACTGGGGATGTGTTTTGCTCCCGACAGGAGTCTCAAAGTCTGGAGTTCTGCTGCGTTCACACCACAAGCGTTGCGAGTAGATTACATAGAGTCAGTGCACAGATGTATGGATGCGAGTAACGCGCATTTCCTCCGGGCGGCGTAAATGACGCGAATGGCGCAACGTGAAAAATGTGCCTCATTCACGGATAATATTATGAACCCAGACACGAGGGCGTTTTGACGTTCCGACGTTTGTGGGACTTCCACAACATGTACAAAGCAGAAATAGTTGTTATTTCTTCCATGGTGGATGGTGGAAATGAACTGTTTTCATGGCGATAAGCCCCTCCTCCTCTCCGGCGTGTCTAGCGCGAACGCAGCATTAAGGAATGTGAATAGACGGCACTCCCCTTCAAAATAAAAGCACAGGTTTTTTTTTTCTTACAAAGGTTTTTCGCCCAGGCATGGACCCGCGAACCATTTCTGGGTCGCAACCCACAAGTTGTGAATCACTGCTTTAGCAAACCTCTCATTTTACTGCAGAACTGAAGAATACCCCAGACAGACATAGCCGATCTTATCGCCGATGGTCTCGTTTGCAATTCATCCAACTGTAAAAAATGATTCAGGTCCAGAATATCAAACTGACTGAAAATATCAGAATTTCTTTTTAAAGAATATTGCTGTCTTAGATGACAAAGATTTGTCTGTACTTTATGTTCTTCTATGCCATAATTTCAGTATTTTGTATCAGACGAATAGAACACACTGTCCCGAAGAAGACATGTTTGTTGTTCCCTCTGTTTGATCTTGTTCCATTCATTCTCAATGAATCCACTTGTCAATGACATGTAAACTCAAAAGGATTCCGGGGAATGAAAGGAAATTGTGCCGATACCTGTTAATACGTATCGTGTACAGACCCTTTTGGACGGAAGCTACAACTTATGTCTATTCATCGTCTTCCCTGATGTTTGACGTCACATTCAAAAGCTCTCTGACGTTCAGGTGGCAGATCAACACAAATATCAGTCGGTTCAAAGTTAACTTTGGCTCAGTTCAGTGGCTCCACAACACTTGAGGAGAATGCAATAAGTAAAAGGAGGGTGTTGTTAGCTTTGACCGACAGCTAAAAACACACTGTGCTCAACAATCTCGGTTTGGCCGGGAAGAGATCAAGACAAATACTGGCATTTTCTTTGACAACAAACAAACCACCCATAAAGGACAAAAGGACATTCACGGTGCTGCCTGTGAATCCTCGAATGTCACGAAGCCCTCCAACATTTAACCGTGCTCCCTCATCTCCTGTCACATTGTATTGCAGTTTATACTCTGGATGCGAGTAATCTGCTTTCTTTGCCCTGCAATTTCTAGTTTAATTGCTTTTGTATAGTTTATCTTTGTACAGTACTTTTTGAGTTTTCCTCTTTATCTATCTGCATTTCTCTCTGCCTACTTATATTTGTCATTGTGCTGCTGCATTTCCCGTCTGGTCATCAATAAAGGTGTATGTTAACTTTCATTATGGTATCACTTTTATAGATGGCTTTGAATGACATGTTCATGCGCTATAAATAGTATACTGCATATCCACATGTATCTGTCACCCGTCCACCTCATCTCACAGACACACAGCGTCACTGGATGGAGTGAGGAGAGGGGCGAAAGCCTTCTGAGCCTTGCAACCTCTAATACACTGACGCTATTGAACAGGCGAGAGGGGCTGTATTGACTTTGATCTGAATTGAGCGACTTTCATGGTCAATTTTACACGGGCCGCTAGCTCTGCGCATCAATTCACCCCGAGAGGAAATGAGATTCCTTCTTCACTACTGGACCTACTGCAGTGTGAAGACCAGATAGATGCTCCCCCCGCTCTCGCATAACGTGATATTGTCTCTTCAACGCGTGCACACACACACAACGTAGAACTGACCTTTGTACTGTGAGATTTGTGAAGACCTTCGGTGGAAATACAGCCGTTCCCTCACTGTTACCACGTACCTATTTTACCACTAAATAAAGTCTCAAAGACTCAGTTTGTCAGCTGGTCATGGACTTTGAGCATTTCATTTTATTCCCCAGCAGGATTATGTGGCCAGGACTTTTTCAACTGTTCATTTTTTATATTTAAGGCAAGCAGAGAAATGTTGTCATGAAATAGTCTTTAGGGCAGTAAAAGCCTAACAGTCAGTTGTGTTATATTTTACTGATATAAAAACTAATGTACATCTTTTGTTCAGAATGTCATTACTGGTCATGTTGTTACCAAATATTCCTGAATGTTAACACTGAACTCATCAGTTAAATGTTCACTGATAACCACAATCCAATAACTGCTTGTCAAGCAGGGTTGAGCATTAGTGTTAAAAAAGGGGAATGTTTTGCGATTTATTTTAAGAAATGTTCAAGGCAATGCAAATGTGTTCACATTCTGTCCTGACAGGAAGTGAAACCAATGGCTGCCTGGAAGGTCTGTGACGTGACGTTGCTCCATAATTCAGCCGCATAGCGTTGCTTAAGTCAACCTTAGGGGAGAGTTTATATTAACCTATTTTCATGCAACAAGTCGCATCTTCAACAGTCTGTGATCTCACAAATGTCTCCACCCAAAATTATTAAATCCCACTTTGAAACCCAATTTTGCGACAAGACTTTCCCAAGCTGAGGGCAGCTAGTAGCCAATAGGCTCGGACACTGCGCGAATCGTAGAGCCATGTTTTTGGTAACTTTTCCTCATTCCATCTGAACTGCATGGACATACCTTTGAAGAGAAAACCCACGCTCCCAACCCCCCTTGAGGTTGGCTTAGGCCAGTGGTTCTCAAACTGCGCAACCCTCTAGTGGGGCACGGAGGTATTACAGGTATATTTCTTTTAAAATAATCCTTTATGGGAAAATTATTCTCAACATTTTACCCATCGTTAGTAATTAAGGAGCAGTGTGCTGCTGTGAACCCCCAGTCAGTGTCTTGCTCAAGGACACTTCAACATGGCAACTATGGGGAGACCAGGGATCGAACCGGCTACCTTGTGGTTTCAGGACGACCAATCTCCCCATGTACATGAGAACTTCACATAGTACATAAGTCATGAATAAATACATGGCGAAATGCCTATACTTTCGTGGAAATGTTTACGTTACGCCGTTAACGCATGACGACCATAAGGAGAAGAAAATATGTATCATCTAGTAAACAGCGCTGTATTTTCCTTCTGAGCGAACGATGTGCCTCTCAACATAAAAGGGTCAGCCTTAATGGACCATTTTCACATTTTGTATCTAAAACATCTTCTTTCATTTTCTGCTATTCGGTCAATACATTTAGGCTCTCAAAGATCCAAAAGTACACACACACACACACACACACACACACACACACACACACACACACACACACACACACACACACACACACACCACTGGCTCTAAATGGCTCCAGTTTAAAAAGCGTCTGTGTCATCTTCAGCTTGTCCAGCAGCCATATGACGCGGTGCATCTCTCCCAGCGGCTCTCTTGCTAAAGGGCTTTGGCAACTGGGAAATGCAGCGGGGGTGTAAGTGTATGGATGAAATTAATTAAAAATGCAGGAGAACATCAGCACACTCTTTCCTCAAAGCAGGCGCTCTCACGCTCTCTTCCGGTACGTGTCTCATAAAGTGCACTTTGGACTACGTCGCCGTTGTACTCATTTGGCGTTACAAGCCGACCACTCTCGCTGTCGTCTGGCGGTGTTGCGAGGAGATGAAGCGCAGGAGCATCTCCAAAAATTTGAGAGTTCCTTCTTTTTGTTGTTGTTGTTGTTGTAAGAGTCCCTAGTATAAACTCTAAACTGTGGATTACCCAATCATCTCTCAGAGGAATGGAAGATTGTTTAAAATTTGATTAAATTCACTGGACTTGACTTTGTTTGCTTGTGGGTCATAAAAGTCAGCGGTTTAGTTTTATGTAATGTGTGAGATTATGGAAGCTAAAATATGCTCTCGGTGCGGTTTTGCTGGGACTTTCACAGTGCTTAAAAGTTACACAAAAATATTTGCGAACAATTCCCTATCTAGACAGCATTCATTGACAGTTCACTCACAGTTGCAGCACTGAACGTCGCTGCATATGAACTGTTATGTGGTCCCTTACTGTTGACTATAGCCTAATGAAGTACACTTGGGCAGTGATCTGTATGCTTAGTTTAGGATTTTTTTTTTTTTTTAAATAAATAAATATAACTATCAACAATGAGTAAAACTGATTCACTAATTGATCCAAGAAACTCCAAACTCACTCTGCTGTGTGTTAACAAAACAAACTCTGCTCACTTTTACTGTGTGCAATGGGTTGTTTCTGCTACTTTATACTTCAAGAAGGCAAATATAGTACTTATTACTCAACTATGTTAATTTGACAGTTTTTATTTGACATACAATCCAAGTAATAAGCTTGTAAAATATAATGCATTGTTTCATATTAACAACCCTTTTGGCTCATGATCCTTTATAAAAATGTGTAGTTGAGGTCCCTTATGTTTCAAATGTCTATAAGCCGTTAGCAGTCATACCAAAGTGGTATTTCTCCTCTAAACTATTCAGATATCTTTAGTGTTCAAGACCCTAAAATTATACAACATTTCGCAATAATGCAAAAAAGTCAAAAGAATGCATGCACATTTGTGTTTTTTTTGTTTTCCCCTACCCCGTTAATCATCTCATGACCCCTCAGATTTGTCTTGTGACCCTTGAATGGCCAGGACCCCCAGGTTAGGAGCCACTGGACTAAACTACCTAACAGTATACACAGTAGTTAAAGGAATAGCAGGGACATGTGTCCACTATTACATGTGTCCGCCATTTCAACATTGATAATCTTTGGTAACTAAGCATAGCTACCGATAGCTACCGGGTAAAACAAAAGCTCAATCCCCTCTCCATTGTCGTTGCACAATGGTCGACCCACTCGCGGTAAATCAAGCTATCATTTTGTACCCAGTAGCAGACAGAATTACATAGGTGTCATTATTTTAGAGCCATTACATTGTGGAATCACCATTGACTGATGAGGTAAAGCAAAAATGTCATCTATTGCCACTTTAAGTACATTTTGCTGATAATACGTCTCTGTAATTCATGTAAAATTATGAATTCCTGGCTTGTACTTGTAATGGATTACCTTTACATTGTTGTGTTGGTACTTCTTATTAGGATGTGAAAACGTCTTCCAAACCCTGGACACAATGCGTCCCATTCTTAAGATCTGAAGCCTTAGTAATGTGTCATGATTAATGCCGTGTTCACACCGGACACGGCGCGAATCAGCGATTTTTTCGCGGGGCGGCGCGATAGACGCGTTTGAGGCGGCGCGAACAGAGCGTTTGACGAGGGGCGAACAGAGCGAAGGACGCGGCGCGAATTCGCGTGAGTTGAATTATCCCAACTCCAGCGGAGAAATCGCGTGACGCAAAGTTGCGGCAGCCAATCAGCGTTGAGAATCAGCGTTGAGAAGCTCCGCCCGTCATCACCGCCGTCTTGCCGGTCCCGAATGAAACTGCTGCTGCTTCGCCTGAACCAGCGCTGGCAGCGGCCGTCATTCAGACACTGTTGTGGGACTACGGATAATATTATGAACCCAGACACCATGGAGTTTGATGTTCCGACACATGTGGAGTTTACACAACAAGTATAAAGCAGAACTAGTGGTTATTTCCATGGTGGGTGGCAGAATCGGTATCCGTTTTACGGAGAAGCCAGACGCAGTTCCTGGAGGAGTCGGAGAAATTCACCGAGCTGTGTGCGGCTACGGATGGTGTTATGAACCCAAACACAAGGGTGTTTCATGTTCCGACATGTTTGGGACTTCCACAACAAGTATAAAGCAAAACTAGTGGCTATTTATTCCATGGTCGATAGCGGAAATGAAAGCTCCTTTCACAGAGACGAGCGACTGAGATAAGCCACGCCCCTTTCGCGGCGCGATGTTTCGAGTTTGGTGTGAACACCCTCGTTTCACTCGCGCGAGTAAACTTCCGCGGTGAAAGCGGCGCGAAAATTCGCGCCGCGTCCGGTGTGAACACGGCATTAGAGCCCCATCAACAAGGATAAACACTGTCTAGAAGATTTTAAGTTTCTCACCTTTAGATAGAATACCTGACACATTCCCTCGGTCTGCAATGGAAAGGCGTGCGCTCACAACCGCTGACAGACGAGGCCACTTTGAGGCACTCGCACATCAGCGGTGATCAAAGCCAGAGCCCTGGTGTTCTTCATCAGCTCTCAGACTGATACCTGGATCTGCTCCCTCCCCACTTTGTTCACCAGTTGTACGTGCTGATACAGAGCTATGCGAGGGAATCCGTAGTTTACTTTACGCCACAGTCAATAGCAGCGAGTGAGAGATTGAACGCTTCTGACAGATTGTTCTGTGTCATCAAGCAATATGGTTTTCAAGTCTGCATGTGTGGAATGTGTGGAAGTGTAGGAGCTATTTACTAATATTATAAGTTATTTTTCTTCACATGTAGTATTGTTTATTTATGGTTGTTTAGGTAGGTTTTAGTTTGTTAATTGGGTAATGCTGTGGGAACGTGGGCACCTGGTGTCATCAGCCCTAAGGGATACCCTAGGGCTTCTACAGGTGTTCTACAGCTCATATGACCTTGATATGAATACCAGCCCCTAATGCCTTTAAAAAATAATAATAATAAAACAAATATTTATTATTTATTTTCTGCATAAATATGATCAAAAGTCAAGAGTCTGATCAAAAAATGAGTCCTCGGTCGCTACCCGAGTTCTTTGAATTGTATTTTTGCATTCCCATCATGACCCAGAGTAATACTGCACCTCTTTAGAAAGATTAAGACCGAAAGCATCCAAATCTGCAATAATAATCACAATAAACACAAGCAATGACATGTTTCAAGCCTTTCCAGTCCAAAAATCATGTTTTTCGGTTCAGAAATAAAGAAATGAGCAATGTTTACCTAAATCTTGGTCGCACCATGAACTAACTGTACTTAAAATGACCGTCTACTTCCGTCTGTGTCATCTGACACGCTTTCAGATGCGTTTGCGGAACAATGAGACTGCAGGACCTCGAATAACGGAGGACAAAAATCTAGAAGAGCAGCCGTTGCTCTCTGGCAGCTCGCGACGTCAATACTTTACACACAGTGATCCCACTACTACCGGAAGATTCATACAGTCTCTACGGCTACATACGTGGTACTTTGAAATCCGACGTTGTAGGGGTACTAAATTAGCTAAATAGTGAAACGTTATAATTGCTCAGTCATGTTGAGGAGCTTTCGTAATTACGTAATTATAAAAATATAACAATCTTTTTTTTAAATGTAGTCCATCGTTTCTCTTCTCATAAGGGTTTACAGTACTTTAGCCATTACATTTATTAAATCGGACCTGTGGTTGATGATTTAGAAGCGTTTGAGTATAAAAAAAAACACTTCCTCATTATCAAAAAATCTGTAAAAAAAAGCTCCGGGTGGATCAGATTAATGGAGTAGGCGGGTACAGGACCGGGATGCACCTGGGTAGGCCTATGGTTTTTTACCAGCACAGCGACAGCGACAGGTCAGCACGGGAGAGGCAGCATGGGGCGTTTTGTTTGTTTATTTGTTTGTTTGATTATTTTAAGTTACAATAAATAGCAATAAAACCGGACTCCCGCATTGGACCCTACATTATTTTGGCTGCGTCATTTATATTTATTTATTTGATTTACGGGACAAATGGCCACTACAATAAGTTTAGGCAATTTGGATACGCGACACGGTCGAACATTATTACCCTTTGACCAAACAAACAATAGATGTCTTCGCAGCAGCGGAGGCGCGGCTCTTTGACTGAGGTTGGATGCCGGATATACTCCTGGTACAAACTCTTCATTTCCCCGGAGTCAACTAGTGATCTTTCTTTCCTTAACGGACACGTGCTGAACAGGCATGCCCCCAGGCTGGGGGCTGGGGCCACATGCGATTGTAGGTGCACCACGAATATTAAGCACAACTATAACATACCCTCGGGAGGTAGAGCTGTTATCCATTAATCTGAATGTTGGTGGTTTGATCCCTGGCCCCTGCGTGGTCTACATGTCGAAGTGTCCTTGGGAAAGATCATGTATCCTATTATCCTAATTGCTGGTGTGAGTGTGAATTTTCCTTGCTCCTTTGTAACAGGTGGTATCCTCAAGGGTATGTGTGTGTGTGTGTGTGTGAATACTTTGAGTGGTCGCTAAAACCTTAGCGAGTGGTCGCTAAAACTGAAACCAACCCTAAAGGCTTGGTTCTCCAAAAGACTAGCCATACACATATAGTAATAAACACAAGAATACTCATTCAGTGCTAACATAAATGTGGGGCGATAGTATGATTATATTTGCCAAAGTTAGGGGGGCCCAAAGGCGAAAGGTTTGCAGACATGTCCCGACCAATATTTTAGCAAACTTCTGATATAACGTTTGCATTATCTTCTGTCTCACTAAGAGGAGCAGACTCGCTTGTTGACCGACGCTTCTGGTGCGATCATGGGTTTTTAACCAGCTGTGAGGTCACCGAGGGCCGGACCTCGGCTCCTAAAAAGCCCACCGTCTCCGCTTGAAACTGACAGATATTAACCAGGCACCCGTCTGTGGTGGTGAGGTGAGCAGAGAGGGTGTGGCGCAGCGATGTCACACACAACAAAAACGTATTAGGTGATATTTGCACAGTATTAGAAGATATTATCTCTAACTATTTTAGGGCTGTCATGCTATTATTTGATGCTATTTGATGTTATATTTCTGCAACCGATGATGATCATTTCATCAGCTGCTCCACAGCAGACCAAGAGTGTCTGTATAGCAGAACTATAGAGGATTGATTTCGGATTTGAGTCGGTTTATAACTTTTTTAATTATAAGATGCTTAGTGGAGTCAAAAGTGGAGTCAAAAGTTACACCAATTTACAAGTTGTTGTAGTTATGGCTAAAATGTTTATTTGAATGTTTATGACATGTAATATAATGATCAAGTGGATCTATAGCCTGTACTTTATCAGAGTTGGTGGAGTTTACATTTGTGTGGTTAATAAGACACACAAAAAGTTGCCTCAGTTTTACAGGGCAGGTAGATTTTTTTTCTTGAAATATGATGACTTTATTCTCGTAATACAATTACAATGTTTTCCCCAAAATATTTACACTATTTCCTGACTTCCAGGAGAACACAGATATGTGGGATATGTTTTCAATGTGAAGAACGTTTTTAACTTGAGCGGAAATCTTGTAGAAAGATATGAGCTGGTCAATTCTAGAGGTTTACAAATTAAGCAAAATGTATTTAATTTGTCATTGAGGTGAATACCGTTCACATTTATAGAGGTGAAAGACACAAAAGATGAGGGAAGACCAAGAAAAGGAGCAGAGATACATGTAAAAGTATAGGAGAAAAGTTGATCTACAGGAGAATACATATTTGAAAGTATAGAGAGCTTTACCTTTCATTATCTTTTTTATATTTTGGATTGTCACCTGCCTGAATTTAGTTTTTGCCTTTACATGAATAAAGACTTTTCCACCATACTGTAAATTAATGCAAAATTCACCAGAATGCAATAAATCAAGTGTGTGTGTGCGTGTGTGTGTGTGTGTGTGTGTGTGTGTGTGTGTCCCTCCGAGCAATGCACTAGTGATTTGATCCAGCACAGTGATTTCCATGACTGGATGATTATTGCCTGTCCCTGGCTTTGCCTTTGAGATGCAAAAGTTAAATGGCACTGATAGTTTTAGGCATTTGAACAAATGACCAATGTGTTCTTATGCTGAGGACTCGTGGACTCTGTTTTTTTAATCCCACGTCCAGCCGCTAGTTAACAATTTGCATCACAAAAATGTGACCAGTTGTGGTGGTGAAATAACAGACAGAGCAGTCTCTCTCTCTCTCTCTCTGAAGCTTTGAATTCAATCACTGCAAATTTGATTAACAACAAACCCAGCGCTGGCCTTGGAGATTAAGTTTTGTTTAATTTTTCATCAGCTCTGTCAAACGACGGTGAGGGGCAGCATCACCCGATGGCGCTGGATCAATGAGCGGATGTGTCACTCGCTGAGGATTAAGCTTCCAGCTCGGTCACGCGGCACTGTTTGCTGTGCTCTTTTTGTTGTCAATATCTAAAGTGCAGCCGCCCGATTCTGTCCACATAAACATGCACAAACAGAGTAAGAGCCCGGCTGTTACAATACTCTAAATCTAATCCTGATGGATTTTTTTTCTTCTTCCTTTTCTTGCGTATGTAAGCCTCATAGAACATAAAATCAGGGACTTCATTGCTAGGCAACTAGTCTCTGCACAGAGATGGGGAGGGTGTTCTGTGTTTACTGTCAGAGATCTGCTGCTAGTGGGAGGGAGTGCAGCCTCTCCAAAAGAGAATAGATAAAAAATAGATAAAACGGATACTAGTCGTTTGTGCAGACTTGAAATAATAATAAGACAATTGCTGAACTCAACAAGATCATGTATGACTTGTTCGTGTTCGAGGTCACTCCTAACGCGGCACATTAAGGCGAGAGGCGCTCCCTGGATTACCGCGCTGCAAATTTACTGGGCAGACTACAGAGGGAGAGGGAGCTCTCTGGAGAATGGGAATGATGAGGTAATCATTCACCCTGATCTGAATTAATAAGGCCTCATTAGGCAGCCGGAGACACACTGCAGCGCTGAAAAGAACCACACAGTGGATTCGCCCCACCGTCTCCTCCAGTCGGATTTGGCCTCTGCAGCCCGCCGGCGCACACCGTGTTCGTTAAGAGAACTCCGTGTATCATTCGCACTTGTGCATTAGCCTGATGGACAGCCGTGTGCTACACGCTCGTGCTATGTCACAACAAAACAGTCGAGGGAGCAGGTCTTCTCTGAAGGGAGCGGAGGATGTTCGTGCAGCAGACTCGATGTTCTGTTGTTCAATAGATTTGATTGCATCACATATTCCAGCATGTTCCTCCGTGTCTGAACGCTCTACTTCTTTCCGAGTAACTTTTTGAGTCTGTCAAAGCAAGCGGTGTGTTCTGGGTCAGCACGAGAGGGCCTAAAGCCCCCAAATGCCCAACAGGCAACTTGTGACTATACTCTCATTCCCTTCAACTGTCAGAAGCTTTTCTGGGTTTGCACCCCTGTGAAGTGAACCCAGTGTTTCCCCCACCGTTAGAATAGGGGGGCGGGGCGCCCCCCTGAAAAAACCCTCCGCCCCCCTGTAATTTTCTCGACAGCGCCAGATCACAAGTCGTCATTTAAGTTTCTCTTTCCTATAGAACAGGTCAACACCTTGTTCTGTTATTAAACAAACTAAACGGCCGTATTTTATTTATATTATCCACACACAGCTTGTCATTTCGGTCTCTACATGGTCGCGTTAACACTTCTCCTCTGCTCTGCGTCGCGCACAGCGGAGTTCCGCCCTGATGCGCACAGACAGGTGAGCGCTGAGCACACAGCAGCGGACAGAGAGCGTCGAAAAATATGTCGCGTGAAAAGCAGACCTATATATGCGTTTTAAACGCTCCCAGGGTGAAGACGGCAACGGAGCAGCTCTCTTTCACCTGGAGCAGCTCTCCTGCTCCAGGTGAAAGAGACAAAGTGCTCATGTCTTCTACCAACAATGAGCTGCTGGCTTCACATAGTACAAAAGTACAAAGTACACGGACATAAAACTAAGTCATTAATAAATACATGGAGAAAAGCCTGTACTTTCGGGTAAATGTTTACGTTATGCCGTTAACAGGTTACGCATGCGCATAGCGACTGGCCGACTTTTGGCTCTTTGCCAGAAGTCTCCGTGACGTCCTTTCTGCTGCTGCATGTCTCAAAACAGAAAACAGATCTCAGCACAACGTTGAGCATGAATTGTATCAAATCTACAACCCCGTTTATAAAAGATGCGTAGAGGCTCACTGCTCCACTAATACTGATGCAACCTGATGCTCACATCTCTGCACTCATTCTGTTTTGTTTGGCAAAAAAAAATAGCTTGTTTTCCACAATGAGCTATTTAGTAGTAACTAAATATTAGTTATTTTTTTGCACAGATATAACTTTATTTTCATTGTTCTAAGTGATTGCAATTTAAAAATAAAAAAATGTCTGATGGAGCAATCTGATTTACTTGAAAGTGATTGCAATTTTCTTTATTCTGTTATTTCTAAAAGCACAGATGGAGTCACAAAATGAAGTTATTTACAGAAAAAGTTTGAGAACCACTACTTTAAGTGTTTGTGTTGGTGTCGTCGCCGCCGCCGCCGCCGCCTCCGCCGCCATCGCCATCGCCGCCGCCGTGCCGCCCCCCTGAAGCTGTAAACCTAGGGGAAACACTGGAACCTAAATGTGCAGACAGCCCCACTGAAAAACACCATTGATTAAATGGCCAAAGACCTCACCACAATCTAGATTTCATTACCCAGAATAAACACGTTGCATCAGGGCCTGAGCGTTTGTCTCCCTGCCAGTCTGTTTTTTAAATTCAATAGATTGTAGTGGCAGATCTCCGAGGAGTGGCAGAGAGAATTGTTTCATGGAGTGGAAGCCTGTGGTTTGGGTTTTATTCCCAGGGAGTACTTGCCCGAGCAGACTGAAGGGCACTTTGGTTCAGAAAGCACCCCACCTCGCCTCAATCTAAGTAGATGTGACAGGTAGCCATGAAAAAAACACACACACAAAAATAGATGAAATGCAACAAAGACACAACAGCAAAATTACAGACATGAAAACCTCTACCTGTCCTAACTCTCCTCTCTGCGCTGTACATGGTATTGCATTTGGAAGACAACCGACCAGAAAGACACGTAATAGGAACAGTTCCAGTTTGATGCATCCTGTTTATTTCCATTTACCTCAACCTTCAAAATAAAATGGAAGTTAGGTAACGGTTAAAGATCGTGCTGGAAAGGTGAAATAAAATTCCATGAAAGTTACATGACGTAAAAAGAATTCTGTTGCAACAGTATCATTCGGTGTTTCATCAGAATCGTTCACTGAGGTGTGACAAGCATGCAGAAGAAACCCAGGAGTAAATTATTGACGAGTTAGTCATTAACCTACTTCTGCTGTTTCGTCAATATTAGACTCAACTATGAATAAAGTAAGAAGGACCAGACACCAGATAATATAAGCACATTGTGTTCAGATTTTAACTTTTCAATTGTTCCATTAGCTCAGAAAACCCAACGCGAGTGAATGTCCACATACTGACTGATTAAATGATCACAGTTACCAATGCAATGCGTCACAACATAAAGCACATGGATCTGTACATTTTCTTTTTTACTGGGGCAGATCTACTGCTGTGAGAAGAAGACAGGATTCCCAGAGGAGAGGTCATATATAGCAGTGATTCTTAACCATAGGCGAGCGCCACCTAGAGGGCCGCCAAAAACTTTCCGGTTTGCACCTGTGGGCCGCGAGGGCCGTGGGACCGCATGGGTTATCGATTGAAGACAGCAGAGACATTACAGTTGTCCATGAGACGCTCAGTTACAATATAGCTTCCCACCACTTGGTGGCGGTAATGCGTCAGTCAGTTGTTTAACAAGCTCCAATAAGCAGAAGAAGAAACTCAGCCAGCAGCTAACTAGCCTGTAGCGAAAGTTATAGAGAAGTATTTAAAAGGAAAAAATGAAGACGAAAGTGCTGCCGAACACCTCCCCAAACGTCTAAATGTTTGTGCAAGTATAATCCTGACTTCACGAAGTAGGGCTTTATGAACGGAGGTAACGAGGCGGAGCCCTGAGCCTGTGTGGAGTGTGGGCTAACGCTAGCAACGCTAGCCTCGCTAGCTAACGCAGCACTGAAGGCTTCAAAGCTAAAGCGGTATCTAGAAACCAAACATCCAACGCTCGTGGGAAAGCCGGTGAGATTTTTCAAGAGAAAGGAAAATGTACTACAGATGCAGGAAAGGTCTGTCTGTCACTGACTGGCAACTCCAAATGTGCTGTCACAGATAAGATCAACTTCTGGTTCTGCAAAAATGAAGACTGCTGAAGCATATAATTCACAGATTATAAGGCTATATTTTAATTTGCACTTTATTTAAATGTTATTTACAGTTTATTTAATTTGAAAATCATTATTTTGAATTGTGTGCACACTTGTCTGCAAACTAATAGTTACCCAATAACTGTGCACACACAGATATTCTCCTAAGAAAGTAAAAACCTCACTTGTACTGTCTTAAATATTCAGGTTTAAGATTTATTAAAACATTTTGATTAACCGAGAGCACTGTAGTAGTTCAATAATACAATTAATCCTCAAAAAACTACTTTCATAATAATTGTGCACAGCGTTTATTTTATTACCACATATTATTTATCAAAATCAATTTTTTTTCTCAGTTTATTTTAGAGTCTCCCTTATTTTTGTAGAACAATCAAATTATTAGTTATTTGTGTGTTAATACGCCTGATTTGAGCCTTTAAATTAGTTATTCTATCAGCTTGATTTGTTCCATGACTTGATGTCTGTGCAGGTTTACATACACATGATCAATAAATGTCTTTGTGATGATCACATTGTATCATGTCATTTATTTTGACAAGGTTTTTGCTTGTAGGTAGGTTTGATTTAGTTATTGAATACAAGGCAAACCAAGAGTGAGATCAATTAGTTAATAAACCAATACACTGTTAATATTTGAATGTGCCCCGGGGCACTTTGTACTTGGGCCCCAAGGTCAGAAAGGTTAAGAACCACTGATATATAGGACAGAGTCTGTCATAGCAAGGTTTGCATTGCTGAACACAGACACAGTTCAGATGGGAGGATTTCCACTGCACGGCCGAAAGTGAATCTCTTAAGGATCCTCCGATGACTCTGCTGGCGTAAAGATGTCCGAATGAAGACCGAAGCATCAGTGGACAGAATGGAGAAAGACAGAGCGGCGAGATTTGTGACCAGCTTGAATGAATATAGACTCATGTAATCATGTTACTTTTCCTTTGTTGGAGTGAAGCTATAACTGTTTCAATGTAAGTAATGGCCTATTGATCCACCAGGTATCATGTAACAAAGAGTCTTTATTCTCTCTGTCTTCTTCCTTGGTGCAGTATATATTGATATCCAGCCTTCAGGTCAAGTGCATATTTGTTGGAAATTGACGTAAACGACACATGAATGAAATAACATTAATAACATTTATTGAAGCATCCTAAAAGGACTAGTTTGACATTTCAGGATGTGTCCATAAAAAAGTCTGTACTAAATATATTTTTGCAAATATACAAGCAACATTAGATCAACTACAATAATGCCCTGAAAGCTGCAAAGTCATCATACTACTCTAAACTAATAAATGATGCATCTACAATAACAAAATCAAGAAGCTCCTAAGGCCTACTAGTATCCATCAATGCACGCTTTTTCACATTTTACTACATTTCTAAACCTCTACGATGAGGGTTAATAAGCACGAAGGGCAAGCAGCGCCTTTTATCGGACAACAGCGCCTATTATCGGACAACATTTTTGTTTTAACCTTTCCTTAATTATCTCTGGAACCACATCTACGGTAGCTCGGTCAGCTTGCCGCGGCGGCCGTAAGGTTTCACCAAATCCTCGATAAGTACCCTTACAAAGTCAGATTTCACTAACAAACACATCTCAGTAATCATACAGGCTTGTGGGAGTCTAGCAAAGCAATCAACATCCTTGTAAAATCACAAGTCGGCCGTTTTTTATTTTTTTTCTCTGTCTCACATATCCGCTTCCTGTGCCTTTCGTGTACCCCCACGTTTCTAAAAACACGTCATACAGCAAGGGGGAAGGCTTATGCACATTTTAAATCCCAGCAAGCCCCAGTGAGACAATGTATTGCGATAAACAAAGTAATTTTTCCATTTTTCAACTGAACGACACAGTTTGTTGACTAAAAATCCTTCGAAACACCCGTAAGCTTCATTTTATTGTGATTGCTGATTCCGATTATTTAGGTCCTAATCTTTCCAAAAAGGTGTCTTATTAGTACGTGGGATGTTGGTAAGGGCCTGAACCATGGAGTTTGAACAAGTCGGTGACCGCTCCAAAAGACATTTTTGGGAAATCTTGCTTGGAACATGCTGGATATTCATAGTTATAATCAAAATATGTCAAAAAAAATCACAACGAAATTCAGAAAAAAATTATATAAAATAACACAAGTATTAGAACTAATTTGGGGTTCATACGACTACTTGAACATGGAGAAGAAAAAAAATACAGACCCCAATTGGTACTACGGGTTACAACACGTTAACGCCTGTTCCCACTTTATTATTTAAATGAACCTCCCTGCAGTTTGCACACACATGACCACCATCATCAATAACTCAACCAATGAACTCCTGATGACTCTGGCGCTGTCAGCGTTTTGATCCTTATAGACCTAAGTGCATCATTCGTCCCGGTTTGACACCTACCCTACTTGACAGCATGGAAAAATATCTGGTCATGTGGTTTGCAATATTCCTGACAGGCCGTTCTTGCAGGGGTCCACCTGTCCTACTCCTCTAATACAAGGAGTCCCACAAGGTTCTGTCTTGGGCCCACTTGCATTCTACATTTACATGCCGCCTCTCTTGCACAGCATTAGGATATGTGATATGTGAGCAAGGATTTCATTGCTATGCATTAACCAAACCTGATTTGACTGACTCCTCCCTGACTGAAGCATAACACTCAGATTACAGATTACTCATCAAACCATCCATGGAGCCCTCATGTCCTGCATGCAGTGCTGGAAGAAATATTCAGATCGTTTACTGAAGTAAAAGTAGCAATACCACAGTGCTAAAAATCTAAAACAAAATCAAAATCAAATTACGCAGAATGGCCCATTTCAGAATAATGTTTAAATAACATGTATAGTATTGGATTTGACACATAACTAGTAATTAAATGTATCAGAAAAATGTTCTGGAGTAGTATTGAATATAAGTATAAAATCGCAGGAAATGAAAACACTCAAATTAAGTATCTCAAAATTGTACTTAAATACTGTACTTCCACCACACACAGAACAGCTACAGTCGCTGCTCTGAGAAACCAGGGATTGTGCAGGCGAACAGGCCATTGTAGTAAATAGGTTATGTGATAAACTATGGATGTCTTTTTCCCAAACTCTAGAATGAAGCACCTCATTTTTGCCATGCTTGTTCTCTGAAATGAGCAGTGTATATAGCTCGTAGTATACCACTTTCACACAGCAGATGACTGTATGGCCCATTCACAACTTTTCAGAACTTCTACTATGGTGTCTGATTGTCCCATTAGACGAGACTCCAGGCTCCAGTGCACCACCATACAATGATTTGATCATTTATGATCCTTATGCAACACAGTGTTGGTCATAGAAATGCAGTTATAGCCCATTTGCTACACATGAAACAAAAATTACAAACCAAAACAGCAGTCCATTCCTGTCGTGAATGGGTTATTTGATTCAGAAGGAGAATGTGAACAGCAGTAACTAAACAATTCTCTGGGCAGATAATATGGGTTGCATCTTTACATTAAATATCAACATTGCTGTGTTGGGTAGTGTTGATGATGGCTCTGTCCAAAGCCAAGTAATAAACACGAAAAGGCAACAGAATAAAAAAGTCGCAGTTTACTTATAAACCTGAGAAATAAATTACAGGTTTACAATGAATAGTTATCACTTTTCTCCTCTTGTGCAACAAACTGCACAGTGAGCAGCACCTGGTCAGTTGACGCTTGAGTCGCCCGTAAAATGATCCACATCTGATTCAAACCCACCCACAGATGATCCATCCACACTGCTCCTTATATAACCACAGTTAAGTATGCATGAAGCTCCAGCAGCCATGGCATGCAGCATTAAAGGTCACAGCGATTCAAGGCATGTGGATGAGCATCGATATAGAGCCATTAGTCAGGCCTCTCCTGAGAATTTTCACTTTAATACAGAACCTCCCATGTGACAGGCGTCTTGAGCGCATGAACCCCCCCACCCCCTCAAAGTTGAAGTGTCTCTTGTGACAGTGCCCACAGCTTCTCAGCTAAATGTGGGGAAGCAGCAGGCACTATTGGTTCCTGCAATTTACCCTAATGGTTTTACATACCTCCTTCATTGAAACAGTCACTTTGATTTACCTTTGCAGAGCAGAGAGCTGGGAGGACATTGGGATTCTAGCGGATAGGTGCCGTGTACAGCGGCGATAAATAATCCAAAGGGTGTGTTCAACAGATAAATGTCTCTTTGCTTGAGTTCCGTCCCCCCTGTGCAGACCGTGTGGGTCTGACGGTGCTGCCGTCCTACTCTGTACACTGTTTATTCTCACCGCCTGCAGCTCTAATACTCAGCCACTTCGCTTTCTTATTCCACTCACAAGATCATTCAAATACCGTACATACTAAGATATTCGGACCGACCAACACAACACAGTTTAGAAAAAAAGAAGAAAACACGTTTCTACACTTGCTGCTCTTAATGATTGCCGTCTAAAAACTGTTTCACAGTGTTTTGCCAAAATTGGTTTTCACCAGAGATGCTTGGGTTGCCTTCTCAATTTCACAACAGGCAGAAAATTAATGTTGTTATTTTGATTCCTTTTGAAATGCATTTCATAAATACAAAGAAGCCACTTCGTGATTAGAATTGACATGAATTAGTTTGGGAAGTTGTCAGGTTATATATATCAAAGTGTCAACTCATTACCCAAAGTCCGGATGAGGTTGAATGTCATTAGTTTTGTCGGTATTTCGTCGTTAAGTATTGGCTGTAACTGAGGATGATTCTTGGGGAAAAGTCAATGAATCATTAAAGGCGTTCATCCTGAGACGTACATAATCATGTGTGCCAAATTTCTTGCCAATAAACCCGACATTTGTCAAGATCTTTCACTCCAAACCATACAGACCAACCTCATGGTGGCTCTATAGGAAAAGTCAAGTCCTCACCAAAGTCAATAGGATTCATTTGACCAATGTCTGAACAAAATTTCACGACATTCCATCCAAAAGTTGTTAAGTAGTTTCAGTCTGGACCAAAAGGGTGGACTGATCCCGAAAAAAAAGCTATTCATGCAGAGTGCCTAAAAAAAGAAACTTGCCCGTGTTCTCTCGTGGTCAAACAACATAATGATGACAGCATTTCCAAATTAGCCATTTCTTTACTATATTTCAGACTGATATATCTGTGATAAGATAAAATCCGTAGGGCTCTTGTCCAGAGTTGGAATCCGAGTTTCAACGTAGGTCACCGATGTGACCCTCCTATAGAGAGATGGGTCACAAAGTCTGTAACACTTTCAAATACTGCACATTATGCCAATAAGCATTTAAAACATTCAGCAAAATAGCATGGGACGAGCGCCAGAGGACACCAAAGGCATGCCTTCTGTATTATTCATGGGGATTTAGGTTCCACCAAGCTCAGGAGCTTCACTATTAGAAGTTCAGAATGCTTAACTTTAAACTTTCATTCAATTTTCATAGATCTTTAGACTGACTGTGAGTCGGCTTGCATTTGCCAGTATGACGTCCATTTTTGATTTGCTTTCACCTGCATACCTCTGTTTCCTTTTATACTGCCAATGACTAAAGCATGTAGGTACAGTACGCACATAGCTATTTAAAGTACAGGCTTGGATCCAAAAAATCCTAGTACAGAGAGGAGGCCAAAATGTGTTGCCGCTCTCCTTCTCTCTAAGGTGCAATATGTGGTTCAGTAGCACCGGACAGCTGCAAGATAACAGCTTCAATTTCTTTTGCTCTCTGCTCTGAAATCCTGTGTGACTAAATGGTCTGCCATCTCAGTGCATGCCGTGGTGCAGACCGCAAACAGGGCCGGCCAGTCAGGTAGTGAAGGTTGGACAACAGCGAATGATGAAATGACATGCTGTACAGTATTTTTCATAGCTTTGCTTTGTGAGACTTCGATAAATGTAAGTACAGTGGCTCCAAGGACGAGCAAACCTCACGAGAGAAAGCACAACAGACAAAAAATAAAACCCGAGCAAAATTGCAAGCATTATATTGTAATATAATGCTTGCAAAAGGCTGGACTTTTTTTAATTTTTTTCTACAAACACTAGATTTACTAAAGTGTAGGCTACTCTATAAACATCATAATTTTTTTAGCAAACCTTTTTTCAAACATTCTTGTGGATTCCAGCCGTGGAATAATATGCATCAAGCGCACTAGTGAGTATTTACAGCATAACGCTGTGTAAATGGGATTAACTCAAAATATCCTTCAAGGGTAGCATCCTATTTGTGTTTTCCCTCTAAAATTGTGTCTGTGGGGGCCACATCATAGAACTGCTTCTGAAAGAACAATGAGAAAATATTCATATTCTTAATCTCAACCTTTCTTCCTCTTCTTCCTGAAGCTCGCTCACACGAGCGTCCCAAGTTTGTTTCACCAAAACCGTTTTAACTGCACAAGCCCGTCAGATGAAGGCCACCTGCTCATGAGGTTTGTGAGATTCGACCATTGGTATAATCTACACCCTCAAATTGCTATATAAGGCTACATGTCCTGCACCAATAGAGACATTTCATTCACAAAAAAAGTAGCAAAAAAAGAACTTAAAATCGCTGCTCCTCAAATCCTGACAGCGGTCACCCTGGGGGGACCCTGCTCAAACCTGGCATAACGTCTCTAAATACAAGCGCAAACGACTGCCAGGACTCCTCCAATCACTGAAACCATTTGGCAAGGCGGTCTTTGATCACACATGTTTTGTCGTGTGAACGCTAATGTGTCTTGAGGCGTCTCTCCGACAAGGACGCAACTGGAGAATACGTCATCACAGCCGTGGTTCACCTTTTGCTCGTCCTGGTTCTCCTGCTGGTTCTCAAATAAGATGCTGTGGAAGCAGGTAATGAGTCGTGCCTAAATTTATGAAGGTAGTGCAATAATAACACGTGGGCTCCCTAGTCTGAACCAAGAAAACTTTGTATTGCTCCCACATTGTCAACTGCAGCATATTATAGGGTCACTCTTTCGGTTCTTACCTTTCACAATAAAAGCCCTAGACATAGACTGCTTCTCAGATCAGAGCTCAAATTTGCTTAGAGCCTTTTACTTCGAGGCAACTCAACAAAACGTTTTCAACGTCTGCAATTTTTGAAAAACCCATAGAGGTATAATTCGAGTGTGTCAAACACCTTGGACAGTTTGAGTATCTTCCTCTTCTTTTAATATCTGGCAGAATAGGCGTGAACACTCTAATGTATGAACTGATGTACTTGGAGCTGCCCACTTGTGATCGGACCACCCAAGATCCAAGACCCACTCAGAGAATCTTCGGTGAAAACTACTAGACTGTGAAAGTTGTCAAAATATACTGATACAACCATTGACTTTAAATACATTTTAATACAAAAAATCTTGTGAAACCTGATCAACCCATGAAAATGGTAATATAGTAAACACACACAGAGTTTTTGTGGAAAAGAAAACAAATGAATGCAACGAGTTCTCTTAAATCCCTATTATTTGGGACTCAAGCATGAACTTGTGTGCGAGAGGTTTACGCATGAGGCTCATTGCATCCTTTTGCTATTTTTTTTCCTTCACAAATATGTAACAATCAGGTTACAACATGTACATAAGGCATTTTAAATTCGGAGTGGTTAAAAGGTCAATTTAGTTTTCTACCTTCTGACAGCTTGTGCTTCCTGTCTTTGTCCGAAGCTCGGACAAATATGGCCAACTGGTATACGGCTCTGGGCAAGAGTATGGTTCAATATGTTGGACTTTTTCCATGAATGAGTTGATCTGCTTTACACATCCAAATATTCAGTCAAACATCAAAGGTGGGCCTCCATATATATTGGCTTCTTCTGTCTGCCTTTGGCTTTCTCCTTCAAGTGGCTACTGATGGTGAAATGATGTTCAGTGGACCTGCACATTAAAAATCTCCCAGTCATTAATTACCATGCAGGGGCGATCAATCCCAACCACAGTCATAGCTGAATGAGTGAGTGTTGGTTGGCCTGTTGTACAACACAATCATGTTGGAATGGCCTCAACATCCCTTTATTGATGAGCCGGTTGCTTTCACACGAGACCGCTTGACCTCGTTAATTGCTCGGGGAGATGTGAGGGTAATTGTGTTTCACACACTCAGATCATCCATTTATCCGTGCAGTCACCATGTAACCATCAAGGATCTACTGAGTTACAGCAGCACAGCATCGTCAGAGCTTCAGACTGTCTCTCAACAAAATGTACCCTTTATGGGCCTAAGAGCTGTCGTCACAGGGCCAATCTGATTAAATTCACCTCTGACGTCGGCGCGGAAGTCAGAGGGCGGTGGTAGCAGGAGGCAACAGAAGTAAAACCAGAGGTAACAGATACAACTATATGGATTTTATTGCCCACCTTAGATATTCTTCACAATGGCCTCGGAGTGCTCCATATATTTGAGTGAGAATTCACTTCCTTCCTGCACAATCAGAAACAAGAAAGAAGCCGTCCCGCAGAACTGCTCCTATGATAATGAATAGGAAAAAATAGATAAGGTGACTGTAGGAACATTTTGGAGGACGGGGTGGGAGGAGGATAATGGGTCCTATTTCTCAGTCGGATCAGTTATCTCCATAAAAGAATGCTCATATGGTTAGAAAACAACAACACAAAACACAAAGAAAGCTCAATAAATCAACACGGCTCAATCGGTGTCAGTGAAGCAGCTCCAGGTTGCACATTGCAAACATCAGAAGATAAAGCGTGTGTGACGTCTGGCAGGAGGCAGGGGTTTCTCATGTTTGATTGCTGTTCCGTTTCATTTTCGCAGCAGTTAACAGCTGATAAGATAGACCCCATTTCTCAGGTCTGCCCACTAATCTTCCTGAGCAATAACTAGGTTGGAACTATCTTGAACCGGAGGCAGAACCATCATTCGATGAAACCCTGAAACAAGGCCAAACCCTCTGATGGAGAAGGCATGTTTGTCTCTGGAGCAGCTTTATTAATATGTAAAGCTCATGTAAATGCAGGATCTGTCACATGTCACTTGAGGGGGAGCGAGAGCACCAGCGGAGGCACTTTTTTTCATCTGCTGGAGCTCCTCTCGTTCCGTGAGGGCTTCATTTGGAGGAAGTGAGACAGACCTCTTTCTTTTTTCCGGTTATCAGCTGGCAGTGATAATATTTATTCCCCTCATTTAATTGTCACCCACCCACACACTGTGAAAGACCCACGCATATCAAGCACAAATGGGTACATACCAACTTTCAAGCGAAATTCACTATGAGATAATTCCGGGGATTCATTTGACACCGAGTTGTTTTCTAATGTGCATTTGGGTATTTTGCCGCTGGTAATGCAACAGATGAACACACTCAGTCTTCCATCCAAAGCCTCCAGCTGCATAGGATTTAGCCTAGCACCACTGGTGAAACCCCAGCACTTATTGTAGGGAGCGTGGGCAATTTATTTCACCCCCAGTTTTGGTACTCAAACAACACGTGCCATTACATAATGCTCAGCTGAACAGATAATACACAGAGTGCCTTGGTGTGCAGTTGCTTTTTCTCATTATGAGTGGAGGGCTGGGTTAGAGAACACTTTCCAATAATTAAGCCTGATTCTAAAACATCTGTTGTAACAATGTGGAGCTCTAGAATTAAGCTCAAATCAGGTATTAATGGAAGAAAAAAAACCTTAATACTGACACTGGACACAAAAGGTAACAGCTTTCGGGATGTCACTAACAAAAGGGCATGTGTCACGGTGGGAAATGTATCAACCAATATCGGGCAAGTTGCCTGAAAAATTTAATCAAGTATTCGTTGCTAATTACTCATCAGCAGAAGTAAATAGGCTGAACATATGCTCCTGTGAGAAATGGCAAGAGCTATGAAAATAAAACTAAGAAGTGTGGCAAGAAAAACTTAAAAATGTAGTTTATACTGTAGCGAGCCTACAGTTTGAAAAGTCTAAAATAGATATCTGATTCTGCCTTTTCTCTTTTGTGATGCGCGTAATCGTTAAATGCCAATTTCTTAGCGGCTGGTGTCATTGACCGATATTGCCTGGCTCTTGAGATGCAATTTAGGCTTTACATCTTAACAATATGAAATATACTAAGAAATATACTACAGACTTGTTTACCTTTCAGCCCAAGAGGTTTCAATTTTGAATACACCAGTTATCTATCACCCACAGTTTTGCTGCCATGCACAACATGTGTGTGTGTGTGTGTGTGTGTGTGTGTGTGTATATATATATATATATATATATATATATATATATATATATATATATATATATATATATATATGTACATACTTTTTCATTTCATTCTCACATACTTGCACATTTACAGCATGAAATCAGGCTGATTGGCGCAATCAGACGCCAACTGAAAGTCTGGTGTGGAAATGTTTACAAATCAGTTTGTTTATATTCAGAAACAGTGATTGGCTAAAAACCAAGACAATGAATCAGTTTCCAGACTTTAAATGTAAAATTGAAATGGGTCTCTGGGGAAGTAGATACCATTAGAAGTTGCGCAAAATCATGGCTGAATGGCTTCACTCCTTCATAATGTCAAAGTTTCATTTTTGCGAAGGGGTTTGCGGTGTCATTCTCTGATCCTAAGGATAGTTTAATACATATTATAGAGGTACTGTGATACATCCTGGGCCACAATTCAGCTGGGAAACGTTCACCTCCATGTAACCTGCAGCTAATTGGTGAACAATGACTTGATGGACAGACTTTCTTGAATTTAGTTATGGATATTAATGGCCATCATAGGATGATGACAGGTCCTATTTCCATTAAATGTATATCGCATATTCATGGTCTCCGGAAGGTTAATCAAACGTTGCGGTGACTACCAGCAGATCAAAATTTGCATTACACAAAAAAATATCCAAATCATGTGAAAGGGTCATGTAAGAATACAAATTGACTGCACTTCTGCATTGGCTTCACTTTTCAGATCTGGAGCTTCCCTGTAGTGCCACCATCAAGATAAATGCTGAAAACTAATATTACAAACTAATAGCTAGATGTAGATGCATTTTGCTTTTTCATTGTAAAAAATGTGGTGACCCCATAACCTTTCATCAAGCAGCTCAAAACTCTGTCCAGCGCTTTGATTTGTGACCAAACTAAACTCGGCAAAACTAATGAAATCCTCATCAGCCCGAGCTGCAGTTTGTGTTCAGTGCTAATTAGGAAACTAAACATGTTTCTAAGATGGTTAACATGGTTACTGTTTTACCAGCTTCTAGTGCACAGCATCACGCTCGCTGAATGAGTCCAGTGTGGACCTCAGTTCCAAGAATTATGAATAAACTATGCCCCTCTCAGACCTCCACTCTTTATTGGCTGAGATAGTGGAAGTGGTGAGCACTGCTGAAGTCACACTGAAGTTCCAATTCATAGCTTCCTAAAGGGCCCAAAAAAAAGAAAATCGCCATTTCTGATACCAACATACTAGATCTAAATTGGGAAAATGGGACCCTCTCAGTTTCACTTCACTTTTGCGGCAGCCCAATGGGCCTCTGTGATATAACTGGTATCAATGGAAGAGATGATTTTACACACACAAATCTGAAAGTGTTTTGTTTCCAAGTACACAATGAAAACATAAAAACCTTTTATATTCCCCTCACCCTCCCCAAAAAGAGCTCTGAGAATATTTAATAACTGGAAGCCTAGACCATGAAGAACTTGCATATTTGTGCAAACATTATAGTCATAAAAACCTTAGACTTCTGGACATGAAGGGGAGCATCTACAACAGCTCTGTTTGCGTTAAAGATGTCTCGTATACTGTATGCAATCAAATGTCCGTATTTAATTGAGTCTTAAATAATGCAATCAAACAGCAGCCTGCTCCTGTGCCAGCTAACATAACCCTTCACTAAAGATAAAATGACTTGTTCAATTCTTTATGAGCGATGGGAGGAAAAGCAAAGAGACGACCGGAGACTATAGGCTCAAATGAAATAAGCTGACTGCATTTCCATTTAGAGCGGACAGGGATTCAAACAGACGATTCAATAAAACGGACCGGCCTAAGTGGAAACGGAGTCACCATTAATAAAAGAGTTTAGCGTTCTCGAAGCAATTATGAGGAAAGGCGTTCGCAACGGTCATACCAAAGCACCATCATGCGATAAGGAGATGTGGAATATGCTGATATGATGAAAAATAAATTTTTCACGGTTATGAGGGAACAGAAGGCAGAAGCCTGGGTAGAGAATAAAGGGAGATTGTAACTCATTGGACTTCAAAGGAGTCAAAGGTTATCAAGGTGAGTCCCCGTGAACGGAGCAAGATATAAATCCTGGCCATTAAAATACAAATTACAGCCAAGAAAAAGGCAAACTGTTGATAACTGAACTCCATTTGTGCGGCAATGTTTAATGGACCTTGTCGCACTGATAAACGTGTGTGTTGTTCATGAAGAATTAATTACCACCCACTACCAAGAGGGCCATGTTAGGAAAAAAGCTACCAAACAACTGTGTCTTTTATTGGCGGAAGAATGTTTATAGGGCTTTAAAAGAGACGCGCTTTTAACAGCGCCTGCCCTTATCTGGAGTTTGCCAGTTCATTACCAAGCGCCCTACACACAGGAAAAGAAAGGTTCCTCCAGGATAATTCAGTCATGGCAATAATTTAGAGAAACCTGACAATTTATATGAATTGCTCTTGTCAGTTTCTTAAAAATCGTTTAAAAAGATTACTCATCGTACAAAGTACTCGGCGCATGAGATTTAACGGCTTGCCCTTTTGCAGAGGACGGCACCTGCCGTCAGCTTGGATCAGAGCCATGGCAGAAAAAAATGTGTCAAAACGTCCATAACCATATCCAAACCACTCCTGCAGCATAAGCAACGTTTCCACTCTTGAGCCACGTGTGTTAGGACCTTCAGTTGTTTCAGAAAGCGACGCATTCAGGTGACATGGCCCAAAAGCGGCTGTAGGAATCATGACTCTTGTCCGTTGGGGGCACACGAGGAAGTAGGGTTATAGATGTAGGAAAAAAACATTATTATAGAGGAATAAACTTCACGTCTCTTAAACCCAAAGCGTGATCTTTCACTGTTCCAGGTCAGGGCTCTGTGCAGGTTCTGCCACATCAACCTGTGAATAACATTGTGTGGCTTCGTGCAGCGGAGCGTTGCCTTATTATTGGATCAGCGCCTTCCCCAAACTGTTGCCACAAAGTGGGAGGCCCGCTGTTCTAAGATATCTTGAGCGTAGAGGTTTCCCTCAATTGGTACTCAAGGGTCAACACCATGAAAAAACTGCTCCATACTAAAAGTACACACACGTAGATGCACATTTCTTGTAGTCTAGCTCTGAAGCGTTGCCAGCGGTGGCATATTTAGCACTGATTGTAGAGAACACATGGATCTAACAGCAGAGACATGGATTGTGCTGCGTGAGCGTTTCGAGCAGTTTCTTAAATTATGACACCTTTATTTTCTTTCCGGCATGTAACTGTGGACCTCTATTGTAATCCAGTGTAACTGATGAGAATCCAAGCTGACTGCAGCTGCCATCCTCCAAGAAGGAGCGAGCTACAAACTTTTCACAGCCGCCTTTCAAGCTCACTGGGTAGGAGTTTGTTTTTGTGATAGATTCTTGGTTCAAGGTTTCTTTAACACTGACAGATATTTGATGCACTCTGAAAGTGACTCATTCCAAAATAGAAATAAACATGACATATACAAAGTACATGATGTTGATATACAAACATTTCAATGACATGGTTGAGCAAATAGGAGTGAATAAGGGCCGTCGACCCCAATTTGACGAGATTATGAAAATGTTTTATTGAAAAAGAGTAGTTTAATCAGAGATATGTGCATGTTTATTTTCTAACTGGTATTATTATATAATATATATATATATATATATATATATATATATATATATATATATATATATAAATCGGGGTGGGGACCACTGGCAAGTCCCAGGACCCCACTTTGTATAACAATCTATTTTTGTTGAGAGGATGATGATGTGGTTTCTTTTTGCTCCATTTTACATGCCGCTGAATTGGACCGCCACGTAGACAGCACATTATGCGCTCTGCAATCGAGTCAAGCAGAGCGACCGGCGCCAGAGCAGCTGAAGACAAGGACACCGGGGCACAGAGGGCGAATTCCTCCACAGTCGACTGTTCTGTGGCTCGGGGCTCAGGCAAACATCTGTTGGTCGGTTGAATGTATTAAGATCTAAAATCGAGCCAATTACCAGAGAGAAACACAGCCCCTGGTCAGTCTGTCCGTGGCCCATTTCTGGTCAACATCTTCCCCCCTCCTACAGGCGTGATTGGCTGATACTGGTCCAAGGACGGGGATGTGGGGCGCTACAGCGGCGATGAAAAGCCAAGCGACTGACTCATGTTGTTTATAAAGGAATCCGTGCTGGAGTGGGCGTGAAGAGGTGGACCTCTTTCTTTATGTGTGTATATGTGTGTGTGCTTTGTGCTTAATCTCTGGCAGCTATTTACCATCAACATATTCATATTCAGATGTGCTTCCAACCGCTGGGGGTTTTGAAGGCCTCTCTCTCTCTCTCTCTATAGGTGGCTTGATCTGGAAGGAGGAGGCAATTATTTCTGATTGGACACAGATAAAAGGCTTTGCTAAATGCGTACATGCCAGGTCTGTTCTGCGCTGTCGCTGGTGGTTCAGCGGCATCTGCACCGGATTAAAATGACGGTAGCGGGACGGTAGATAACGGACAAGTTATATAAATATGTGTCATGTTGTTCAAGGAAGGGACAATCGCCACGGCTCGGATGTGGTCCTGCTAAGTGACGCCTAATGCTGTCATCGAAATCGTTAAAATAATTTTAAAATAATTCTGGAAGTATTAAAGTGAAATCAGAGGCATGTTTGAAGGGCCTGAATGGCAAGTGTCCCCTTTGCCCAAATTTCAAGCTCAAGTATGTACCAAATTGGTAGCACCCTGATGGCATCCAGCATAAAACAACCAATGTTTACATTAATCAGACTGGGACCTCTTGTGACGATGCACATTTTGACTGTTGTCTTCTAAATGTAAAACCTAAAAAGCCCCAAGCTCTGTGACGTTATTGTAGCACCTAAAAAACTCTAATGGTTGGGCGACTTTGACACTTGAGACTGCTGTTTGTGTCCCGTTTCATAGCAACAGCCATCGTTGGTTTGTTTTAAGCACGATCCACAAGCTTTGAGCATCACTTTTGTCGGAGTTGCAATTAAAGAAAAGATCAAAATCAACGCAGCAGAAACAGAGCGTATGTCTTTTCTTGTGTGTGTTTATGCATTCTCCTCCTTCCTTGTGAAAACCCCGGCACCTAAAGCACAATAACCACAATGCAATTTTTAAAGGCAGCTAAAAAAATATCAGACCATATCAAACCTTTTTTTAGTAGCAGCTAATGTAGCCTCGAGCAGCGACACCTACCTACAGACTTTTTTTCCATTTTAAATCTAGTGATGTCACTTGAGGGAATTTATCAGATTTCATGCAGCTCCCTCCGTACCCCCCGAGACTTCAAACATTTCCGTCTATAGCGTCAACTCAAGGACAAAGTTTTAACCCCAAGGCTTTAAAAATGATCACTCCTTATGTTCTTGTTCTCATAACTATGTTTGTTCTGTGTATTACAATGAAAAGCTTGTATTGATCATTATATGGTGTTTTGTGAAACGTAGTTCGGGAGCCAAGACCACGCCCCGAACTCGGCCAATCAGCCGAGCCGTACGTACTTAAACTCATCGAAACCCATCTACTTCCTCTTCGACTCGGTTCTGACATCCCGACCCCCCCAACCCCGTTCTAACGGGGGACTCTGCACAGCCAGAGCTTCAGAAGAGATAACCCCCACTCACGAGTCTCCACCCCCGCCGTTCTCTCTAGCCACCGGACGGCAGCAGCCTCTCATCGCACTCCTTTAACCCTCTCTTCACGACCCCCTCTACCCGTCTCGTTCCCGCACCTACAACCATCCCTTCATCCCTCGACCCCGGTCCGGTCCCTTGACCTGACCCTCTCTTCCCATCGCACAATAAACAATCTGTAAACTCGTATCGCTACTGCGGTGGTCTTTGTTAGTGAATGTTTTTGGGTTTTTTTTGTCTTGAGAGGAAAGTTAACAGGCAGCACACAGAACGGCTGCAGTAAAGAGTAAGCTGGTGTAACACTGTATCTCCTCACACCTCGACCTCAGTTAAGGTGTCAAAGGACATAAATGTAACCTACATCTGGCCACCTGGACCGGATGTTAGCGGCTTGGTGGTTTCTCTTCTCGTTAAAGTTGTGATCTGCAGCAGCAGTGTTTCTTTCCCTCGATGCCTCGCTCTATTTCAGTCTCCGCAGGCCACTCTATTATTCTGAAGGCGAAAATCCATGCTATCGCCATCACGGGGGTACGCCGCCTCACTTTATGTATCGGATATGACAACGCTGTCTCAATTCTATGTTCGAAATAAAAATAAATGAATAAAAGTGGTCCAAAATGAGCTTTACTTGTCCACTATTGTGAACATGAAAGATGTGCTTGTAGACATTTTGAAGTACATGACCTGGCACCGGGTGCTTTAGTGCCTTTTTTTGTTCATGGGAGCTTGACAAGGATACGTTCTAAATTCCATCAGAAAAAGATCGGGGCTTTGACGAATCTCACCTGGTGGTAAAATAACACACATGTGTTCAGACTGATTCAATACTGTAGGTCAAGCACCTCCCATACTCCAGTGAAAATAAGATTTCATGCTCTACGGCAGAAATTTCAAAGTCAAATAGGGCTTTTATACAGCGCAGTCCAAGCAGTGAAGGTCAACATTTGGCCCCTTTCTCTCGGATTCATTGCTAACAGAAGATGGCCATCTTCAGATATTTGTTTTTTCTTGTTTATGTCGCGCCGACACCGCTATCAAACTGCGCACAACTTTCATGGGGGTGTCTGTCAACCATATCAAACTCAATTATTCCCAGGGAAGCCTCCACCAAAAAAGTAATTTCACACCAATTAAAAGCTGCAACAACAGAATATGCAATTCGGCTTTGCAGACCCCTTCAAACCTGCCTGCAGCCCTGACAGTGTGATACAATGAGGTCAGTCATAAGCTGAGCATGATGATCCAAATGGCTTTTCATAGGATGAAGTAAAAATGGGAAGGAATGATATTTAAAAAATCCACACTAGATGAAGGTGGGGTGTCTATGGGGGGAAACAGTTTGGGGAGACTAGAGAGCATTCCTTTAAGTGCTAAACACACAGCAGCTGTTGGAGGATATCCGGAGATAATTAAAACCCGCACAATACCTGCCTCTGCCCCATTGGTTTTTATAGCAAATGTTAAACTGCCAGATTCTATTTAATGAAAATTGGGTTGTCACTGCGGTCTGAGGTGAAGGAAAAATTAGCACGGGTTAGCGAATAACCTCCATTGGTGCCGCGTCGTCATTAAAACCGTAAAAATAACAGATAACACAGATGTGCGGAGAGAGAAGGGCATCCATCATGTACTCGAGTGTCTATGACACTGAACCAGTTGGGCCTTCAAAATCCCTTTATTATGTTGTGCCAGCGGGACGCGGCCGCTTATCAAATCTCTCATCCCACAGGACCTGTTATGGGGGATTTTCTCTGTGGGAATCTTATTATTGACGGTTTTCTCATTTGAATAATTTTGCAATAACAAGAAAATGAATTTCCTGTGTCCCTCGCCTGGAAGTATTCGCGCAGCTAAAAAGTATATCAGTGTTTTAATAGCCTGCCTGTGGTTGTTATTGTGTCACTTTGAACAAAGGCCGGGAAACTATTTGAATGTTGTCTGCTTGAAAATAATCTTCTGCTAATAAGGGTATTTGTATTCCTCTGTCACAATGGTGTTGCTTATTAAATGCATAGTTTTAAATATGGGCCCCTTTTGCTGTCTGTTTGATGGGATTTAATGGAGAAAATACACAAGCATGCTCCTAACACATCTGTCGGCACGCAGTAACACGACACACAGCGCCGGATCAAACCGTAATCCTAGAAAATACCATAAAAAACATAGAACAGGGACACAGACGTGTAAAGAACTATCAGTGAAATTAACTTTGAGTATGAAAAATAAAAAAACAAAAACAATGACGACCGACTGGCCCCAGTCAGTGCTAATATTATTATATATCCTAATGTGTGATTATTATTAATGATGCATTGGTGTGCATTGGTGTGCAGTATTTAGCAAAGGGGGGCACAATTAGATTTTGGTTCATATGAAGTGCAAAGTGCTATTTTGGTTCCATTTCCTCCACAGACGATGTTAAGTGACTCACAGTTGGAGCACTAACTACGTCTTAATTGCCAGATAAAACTTCCATCAGTCTAAACAATTAACAACTTAATTACACAAAATTCAAGATTCACGATATTTGTATTGTCATATGCACAGATAACAGACAGCTACTCCCTCGAATGAAAAGCTTATTTTGCTAGGCCCTCCTTACACACAGAATTGCAATAAACTTAAAATCTGGTCCTTTAATACAAAATAAAGTTTGGGAGAAATAACTCCCATGGTGTATTTCTATAGATTAGATCTATATATATTTCTCTGTTCCAATGGACAGCTCTGGCATAAATCAGAATCAGAATCAGAATCAGAAACCGTTTATTGCCAGGAATGTTTTCACACAAACGAGGAATTTTTTGAGGCGGAAGGTGCATACATTGGACATGGACATGGGACGTAGGACGAGACAAACAACAATCAACAATCAACAATCAACGAAAACAACAACAGTGCAATTGGAGTGCGGTTGAATTAAAATATGTGTAGGATAAGCAAGTGCTCAGTCAACTATAACAACTGAGTGACAAAAGAAGTAAGAGAGGTATGATACAGTTTCCATGTCTATGGTCTATGTTCTGCACAACAAGAGGATTCTATTATTACATCAGAATCAATCCAGTGATCATCTGATTGATGTGTCCGTACAGTGTGTAGCCTACAATTGTTCTGCATAGACTACTTGCGCTTTTGAGAAATGGGAAATAAAAGTGTCTCTGCCGCCTTCTGAAAAAGGGACACAGACCGCTTCCATTTCATGCAGTTACATTAGTAGAACAAAGCTGAAATGAAATTGGCATTTGCCTTATTCTCTTAATTTTTGCACTCGCCCAGCTCATTAGTAGCGTAACCGCACGCACACACAGCTCATATCGGTTGATGTAGAAAAATGCATATTAGACAACAGCCTAGTTGTAACAAAGGTATACATGGCAAATGTAGATTTCTGGCCCCCAAAAAACTACTTGTTTAAAAGGTGAAAGTACAGTTATTTAACAGAATGTGAAAAGTTAGCGTTCCTAAAAAGAAAACGTTTTCGTCCATTGGCGTTACATGTAACGCGTAACTACTCACCAGAGTGTATTTGTCCCTTGTGATAGCCAGATCATTTATTAAAGTATAAAAATGTCCTTTTAACCTTAAAATAAATACAAACATTAAAAAATGTTGACAAACTGATGAGAAACAAGAAGTATAACCCAGTTGCGATCACCATTTAATGTTATTGCAAAATCCTGGTCTGAAGTCTCTTTGTATTACTGTGTCAACTGATCTCGGTAGTTGAGATCATCTGAACAGAAAACACACTTCCCTAATTAACCAGACAAGAAACGTGGGCTTCAAAGTGCCGGTGCAGTCTCTGCTGTTCTCTTAGAAGCAGGTAGCACTACTGCTATTGTGGATCTGTATTGGCTAATTAGATTTCATCCCCCCCCCCCCCACTGAACACGGGGAAGTTGTTAGCACAGGCTGTCTTCTCGCTCCTGTACAATTTCTCCTCGACATCCCATTACTGATTGCGTTTTTTTGTTGTTGGGTGATAACAAAAGAGAAATCATCTAAACAAGCAGAAGGCGGCCACAAACTCGACAAAGGTAATTTCAGGACCTGTCAACACGTCAGCTTGCCGAAGACGTCGCCACAAACAGCAATGGGTATCAAGTCAGCAGAAAATGAGGGATAAAACTTGAGATACATTGTCATGACCTTCTGTTTGGTCATTTTTTCAGCAGTCAGCTGGCCCGGGCAGACAGAGTGTACACACAGATTTGTTGTCTGAGTGTTTACGTGGACTATTGACAAAGCCGCGGATGAAGAAGGGGGTCCATTAAACCACCTCGGGCCCCGCTTGTGCCACCGTTGAGAGAATCACATAATTTATCTGATTGTCTGAGGACAAAATCAATTTGGACAGAACAGCCAGCAACAATAAGCCGGGGTAATTACTATTGTGCTATATGATATGTTCCGAGGGCAGAGTAGAAATGTGTTCTCAACAGTGAAGAAAGTGAAGGAAGAAAAGTTCTTCCTGCCGCGCGAACACAAAAGCCATGCAAAGTCACAAAAAGGTAACCTTAACTTTGTATGTACCGAAGCATTTCCACACTTTTACTTTAGTCTAGAGTACATAGCATCAAGTCTCCAAGGCTCTATATTCACTAATCATACATGAGCAGTGGATCATAAACTGCATAACCTGCACTAATCTCCACAAACAGTGGATATGCACATGCTACAAATGAAGGCAACGGGGACAAGATGTTGGCATCTGGTGTCTGTTTGCAGTTTGATTAGTGTCCACCAATGTTCGAGCAGGCCTTGGTTGAATGCAGGTAAATGGTCTGTGTGGAGAGCAAAAGGTGCCGACCACATTGGCCGAAATGCAATCCCATTTTGAATTTTTTATCGGTTTAAAATTAGCTCGTAAACTGGCTGCTAGTTCGCCCTCAGTAATGTACAGGGAAACACAGCCGTAAAAGTCATTTTTTCTCCACTGATGGAAGAGTAAAGAACAGCAACAAAGGCTTTTCTTCTGGAATTATTGTGTTCTCCTCTCCCGACTCGCTTTGGTAAGAGTTTGAGCGACACATGTTTCATCCAATCAAGAAGAATTTAACATAAAAAAAAAAATCCTGCCATTTTTAAAACATTCTTCCAATGATGACTTATCAGATGGTTTCTTAATTCTTAATTCTCGCTGTCAGCAGGTCAAAGCATTATTCACGTCCTCATTAAGTACCCAAACAAGCATCCATTAAAAAAATCCTTTAAAAATAGCGATTTAATAAATATTAAATATAATATAAGTGTACGTTCATAAACTGAATTGTATATATTCTATATTAAATCAGACACTGATGGCACAGGGCTGTGTATTACATCATTTTTTTTTTTTAAACCAAAAATGCTTTGCACTGGTCAGGGGGTACTCTGAGTTAGAGAGTACCGGTGACGGGCGCGCGTTGTGAAGTGCTCGCAGTTTTGAGCATGTAGTCATAGTTCTGAATTGAAGAAAAAAAAACACTTGAAGAAAAAAAAACACCACACATCATCATGGTTTGAGTTCAAATAAGGACGTAGATACGGTTTATTATCTTTTGCGGCCGTTCTGTTCAGGAGGGCGTTCTGAAGCGTTCACTAAACAAGGAAACTATACAAGTAATTAAACAAGCTGCTTTACAGAGATTTCACAATCAATTCAACCTCACTGGATGACGGACGTTCTCATCGGGCTCATATAGGCCTTTTAGATCTATTTTGCACAGGGTTTTGTTTAGCTCTCACTCCATTTCAGCCCATTAGACAAGTGCTAATATTACATGCCCACAGTGCAGAAGGAATTATCTCCACACTCATGAATATTCCAGCGGGGTTTTGGAGCTACAGTATCTTACCCCAGATCTGACTGCTCTCATCAGCCAAACTCTCTGCAAAAATTATACATAACATCAGTCGCTCTGCAACAAAGACAAAGACAGAAATATAACTTCAGAGAGAGTTGTTGCAACTTTTCTGTCAGCAAACCATATCAACAATGTATGATAAAATGTTTGAAGGCTTTCTGTATTCACTTTCTTAAACGCATCGACGTCTTTTCATTGGAGCAACACAAAACAAGCTGAAACTACTTCAGAGGATCAGAAAGAGGCGGACTGACAGGGCTCTGACATAAATCGGATAAAATTGCTGTCTTTTGTTGATTCAAACACATGTTCACATCTCAGCAAAATTTCACAAGCTGTTGGCTGATACATAATATAGTAACTCACCAGAAAGTAGCACAAAAGGATAGTACTATGAGCATACTCATACAGAGCATACTCATAACAATGACGTGAACAATATAGCAATAGAAAATGGCACAATGTGCTTCAATGTATAATCAAGATCTTTACATTACTTTAAAAAGTAATGTAAAGGAATTAATGGGAGGACATTTTGCTGCTGTAGTTAATATTGTATTTGGGGCGACTGGCTCAGTGATAAAGAGAGTTGGTCAGAAGATCAACGGTTTCAAGTGGCATTGAGTCTGGGCCCAAGGTGCAAAAAAGCAACAACACCGATGAATTGAACTGACAAAGGAAGCCATTTTCAATTGATTGATTGATTGAAAAAGGAAATTCTGTATTTCTTGATTCTGTGGATGGAGACAGAAAGCGGCGATGGTTGAACAACCAATCGTTTCTCAACGTGTGGTAATATCCGGCTGCTCTGACCAGAAACCCGCTATTCCAATGAGGCTGAGCGCTGTCTTCCAAGCCGCTCAGCTCTGCACCGCACTCGTTTACGCTGCCAGCATACCGAGAGGGCGCCACTAATTCCACCTGAGACCAGTGCAACTCTCCTTCTGATAACACAAGAGATTGATTATTGAACCAAGCTCGTGCCACATACCTCGCTCTATTGTGGCTCATACATTTCCAGCTGATGGCTTTAACCTCGGAGTCAATGGGGGTTAGAAAACGAGATAGAGTTAAATGGAGACATGGATTGGTGCGGAGTGATTACTGTATATGGATCAGACTTGAGTTAAACATGCCTGTGCACTGACAGTGAAAGTGGGGTTTCTCCTTCCCGCTGCACGACATGCACTGAATTGTACGGCACGAGATACATCTTATGACCCCTTGTCGCTATGAAACATTGGGCGTTGCCTCCTCAACCTCCACAACCTGTGATTTGTGGCCCCGCAAGGTCATGATGGTGATATATCTGCCAGCCAGCGTTACTGGTTTACTGCCCAACAGGTTCTTGTCCAAAGCATACTTCAGAGGTTGAGCTGCCGTAAACCTGATGTACCTTGTCTTTGTCGTCTAAATGACGGAGATTTTCAAGTTCATATGGCGGCATATGAAGAGGGACAGATGTTCACGGAAATGTATGGATAGAAGACAAAATAGCCATTTCTTTATGGTTGGTATACATTTTGATTTGTCGAGATCACTCAATAAAAGGTCAGGTGGAATCGCCGAAATCATCCGTGATCATCCACGAGGGACCACAACCCCTTTTCATGTCAACCTTGACAGCGGTTGTTGACATATTTTGTGGCTTTGGCTCAGTGCAGGTCCAACCCACATCGCCATCTTTAAAGAAAAATTACGTTTCATGACTTTTGGTGATACTCCCATCAGGAATAGTAATGCCGTGTTCACACCAAAACAGTTGCGAAATATTTGCGCGACCAGATTACATGTTAAGTCAATGCACAGATGCGAATGGTTGCGAAAAAGCGTTTTTTTTCGCCGGGCGGCGCGATAGAGGCGAAATGGCGTTGTGAATATTCGCAAATTCGCAAATCTGCTTTTTCGCCTTTCCGCTGGTGGTGAAATATTTCAACGCCAGCGAATAATTCGCCCGACGCGGAGTTGCGAAAGTCAATCGCCGTTGAGAAGCTCCGCCGTCCTGCCGTCACTGAATCAAACTGCGGGTCTGCTGAAGGAGCGCTGGAAGCTGCTTCATTCAGACACTCGTCCTGGAGGAGTCGGAGCTGTGTGTGACTACGGATAATATTATGAACCCAGACACTGGGGCGTTTGATGTTCCGAGGTGTGTGGGACTTCCTCAACAAGTATAAAGCAGAACTAGTGGTTATTTCAATGGTGAATGGCGGAAATAGTCAATGTTTTCACAGACACAGAGATAAGCCCCGCCCCTTTCCCCAGCGAATGGTTGCGAAAAAATGAAAAACGAATTAACCACATAAAGTCGAGCGACTAAACTCAGACGAAAAAGCGTTGCAAAAATTCTATATATTATACAATATGGCCTTGTTTTGTCTGTTTTTGCCTGTTATTCATTTATTTATTCAATTTGATAATTTGAGTTTTTTAACAAAATAAATAAATAAGTTGAAAATATCCTACTGTGTTATTTATTTATTTATTATTATTATTTTTAATTTCATAAATAATTTTGGCGATGGGTGCCCTTTTTTTTGGTTTGAGCACCTGCCCCCCAACATGTCTGTGCACGTGCCTGCCGTTCCTCTTCAAAAGGGAGGAGTGTCGAGCACCGAATCCATGATGTTCTAACACTATAACATGGCAAATAAACTCAAAGGACGAGACACTTTTTTCTCTGCTGACGAGCAGGAGATGGGTGCGTAATCACCCCAATCAATCAGATTATATTTATTTAAATGTGCCTGCTGGCAGTAGTATACAAATTAATATTTACTTATCAGGATATATGTACTGTATGTATGTATGTATCATGTACTATATATGTGTATATATATATGTAGGTGTAGATTACCATATACCTGGAGTTTGAATATGTGTATGGGCGGATCAGTATGTATGTATTATTCATAATCAGAAATTCAATCAATTGAAGCAGTGAAAAGACATTGTGTGTGATTCTCTCTATTCTTATCATGAGTCCACCTTAATCATTGTCTACAATAATGATACGTATGGTGTACTAATAACATATAATATAACATAATTATGAGTGCTTTCAACACATCAATAAGTTTCTTATTAAGCGGCTTTCCCGATGTTCTCCACATCGCCGACTCTGTATAAAAATGTGCACTCACAAAAAAGCTAAAGGCTGTGATCCAGTCTGTGATCCAGTATATGCATACAGTCTGTGATCCAGTTTGTGAGACAGTCTATGCATACAGTATATGCATACAGTATGTGAGACAGTCGATGCTCGGCTGCACCGCGTGGTGTTCAATGTACAGCTCGAGAAGGTCCCGTAAATACATTATTCCTTGAATCAATATCGCTCGTACAGGAAGTCATGATGTGAGAACGGATCTTGGCGATCTGGAAGAACTCTCTCCCTATAAAACTAATGTAACTAACATCGCTCAATCATCTCTGAGGAAGGGAGCAGGCATTTTTGTCCGGTGGGAGTGGCCAGCTTATCCAGTGAATTTCAGTTAGCCTGCTCTGGAGCAGGTTCAAGGATTTGGATTTGTTGCTATGATGATTTTTCCAAACTTGCTTCGTGAAACCAAAAAGCCTGACCTGCGCCATCTTATCCTGAAAATTATCCGGCGAACTCAGTAAACCAGGTACGAAGAATAGGGCCCGGGTCTCTTGATCTTGTGTACTTGTGTAATGGATTTGGCCCATCTGTGGCCTTGTTGTAGTAGTATAGTGTTCTCATGTTCAGATCAGGTACAACCACTTGTGATTTCCAACAATGTCAGACTTCCTGTAAGAACTAGCTATTTTCAAGCACAACCTGTCCCTTACTGCTTTGATTTAAGTGAAGTGGAAGTTAAATGTTTTTTGTAATCAAAGTCCACTTAATTGACACTCTAAAGACAGTTTTATCCCAGTTCCACATTTACAGCAGGTTGCGGAATAGAATTAACTCACTCTATGTCCATCTCATGGTGAAGGAAAGACAGCTTGTCCAATTAAAGTCAGACACACAGAGCATGAGTGTTGCCCCTGTGAAACTAACATGCCTAAAAAGCAGCTGGCATGTCTAACTGCAGTCCAGTATCATCCTTGTTGAGCCCAGTGGCTGGCTTCTTTAAAAAAACCTGGCCATTACTTAAAAGATTGGCACCGGCAGAGTGTTCTTTTAATATGCTTTTGATCCTGCGCCCCTCAAGAAGGTCTTTACAATTCTAAAAGTGGGCAAGTGTCCTCCTCTTAATGAGCGCACCACAGACATTATTCACTTCTTAAAATTGCTCTCAGGCAGCTTGACCTGTGCAAAATAACGGCGTTGTACTCTGTCATAGACTGATGGTAATGAGCGAATTTAATCACAGCTTAAGGCTTTTCACAAAAACACGTGATATAAATTTAAAAATGGGCCGCTACTGTTTGGAGGAGGCATGAGGACTTTAAGTGGAATACCACAAAACTGAAATGAACTGAAATCATATGCTGGTTGCCTCTGGATGACCAATCACGATGTGTAAGTGGGGCTCTGACAACTATCCAGAACTAGAACATCTAGAAGTAAATCTCTAAGATGGGTCATGCTAATGTTTAAGGCTGGTGCAGCTCTGCAAACGATTAATACATATTTACATACTTGAAAGCTATAGGAGTCTGTACTTTTGTAGGGTTTTATTTGCCAGTTTATGCACATATAACCCTTCACTGCTGAAGGTTAACTTGTTCCAGTCAGGCTCATCTGTGGGTCATAAGCAGGCGACGGTTTCAGTTTGGGTTATCTTCTTAGATCGTTAGCAAAAAGCGATGGCCCTGCCAATGAGGGAATTATAGAGAGCAGAAATTCCCACATGCAAAGGGTTCACGTTTTCCTGTGTAATTATTAATTTATTAGTGCCACGTTGGGTGCCATTATTTCCAAATAAAGTGGTATAAATTATTCCGTTTCCGCACTGCATTGTAGCAATGTCGGTCTAAACATCTCAGCAATTCCTTTAGTGAGTACAATGTTATCATAATGACGATCAAAACAACAAAAATAGACACATCCTTTGATATTTAATATGTTTACTGTACTCATACATGTTGTGTAATTATTGTTGGTAAAATCAGCTTTAAGCAGGCGTGCATGCTAATAGTCAATAGAACTGTATCAGAAACATATTTAGTGCAGTACATATTTAGTTACACACATTCTCACAGTGTACTGATACTGCCCAGTGCATTATGCACTTATCTCATAATTATGAGATCCGTATAAAAGATGCAAATCTCGTAATTATAAAATCATCAATCAATGTAATTGCAAGATTAGCATTTCGTAATTACGATATCTTTTCTCGTTCATTATTTTTTGAATATTTATGAGATGATAAGTTAAAATTAAGATGCAGAAAGAGATAAGGAAGCCACAGTTATGAGATAAGGTCCCTATTTTGGTCTTGGTCCAGTTTGCAGAATGCAATGTGCTGCTGCACTACGCCTGAAGCCTGGAGCCTGAAGTCAATGCATCATTGACACAGAGTGTTATAAACAAGCACCTATGGTGCTTTTTAGTTAATTGGGCTATAAAGGTGTTACAGTGGATAGAGCCACATATCTAGAGGGTGGATAAGTAAAATGATTCAACAGCCAACAATAAATAGACACCATAAAAGTGGCAGAAAACCGCGAGGCTCGAGCCAATTTGAATGATGGGAGTAACATAAGAACGGGGAGATTGAGCCGTGACAGATCACACTTATTTGGCTTCAGAGTGTCGTATTTGAAGATCATTTCCACCTCTCTCCCTCCAGCTCATCAGAGCATTTGCATATCCTGTTGCAAAGGTTTGGCAGCAACTGACAGCCTTCTAATTCTGTTGTGAAACATCGCTGTCTGAATCAAATGTGTGTTTTGTCCATGCAGAGCGCTGGCACAGCGCACAGTAAGTGGGAGACTCTTATATCACCAAATAACACTGCCATTGACTCATATGCAGAATGATCAATACCAGTCAGGCGTTTTGAAGATTAAAACAGAACAACAGTGCATTCGAATGCAGTGACTTGTAGGCAGCGGGGAGGGTGCAGGTGGTCAATAGATGAGCGTGTCCTCATTAGGAGAACAGATCAGAATAAAGAGACTTGATTTCCAGTTCTGACACCTAACAGGAGCGACCCAATACATTCACTGCAATTATTACAGGTGCAATTCGTAATATTTGACTGGCTCTTGCGCAAGAAAGGACATCATTTATCGGTGGGTTTTTACTGCAAGTGCACCCAAGGGAGTGTTTCTGATTGCTGTGAAGATTTATCATTTTCTACACAGGCCCGGCCTGTTTACTCTGGGAACAGTCCACATGCTCAGGCCCCCCGAGCTACACATCCTGTTTGTCTCAGGTGCACAGACGTTTGGACATTGCTTCAGCCCTTGAAGGATGGAGGGCGCTTCAGAGTCCTGTGATGTGGAGTGGGTATTATTGTACATCTGTGGCACAGGCAGTGGTGTATAAAGTACCCAAAAGCCGTACTTGAGTAAAAGTAAAGATACCTTACTGGAAAATTACTCCAGTAAAAGTAAAAGTCACCTATTAAAATACTACTTGAGTAAAAGTCTTAAAGTATCTGATATTTTCTGTACTTAAGTATCAAAAGTATTTTTCTGATATAAAATGTACTTAAGTATTGAAAGTAAAAGTACAAGTACATGCTTTTAATAAAAAAGCAAAGGGTCAGAATTTTGAGAATTATGAAGTTTATTCTTTTAAGTGCTGTGGTCACCATGACCAAGGACCAGGAGTTGTGTTGATACAATAACTGGGTTGGCTGAGATCTCGATTTATATTATCAGATCCATCCATATATATTATGTTCAACATAATATATTGTACCTAAGTATACTTTTGCATCTGCTATGAACTTATCATCATAATTCTCCAAAAAGCAATATGACACTATGAAGGACTTGTAACAGTGTGGTTATAAGTATGCTCATTCCGCCCGCCGTGGGTCTCTTGGTACCGGTCTGTGGGTCTCTTGGTACCGGTCTGTGGCTCTCTTGGTACCGGGCCACAGAAAGAATGAATGAAACATTTCAATTAAATAAAAAAAAAATCAAGGCCGGAAAGATGTTTTATTGTGAAAAATGACCGCATACATCCGTCTGTGGTAACCTCAGACGGAATCTCTTGACACATGTCAAGATGTTACGTTACTCTAAAAATGAAACGTAAGTCTGTTACAACTCTGTCGGTGATCTGGAAACCAAGGCAGAGTATCCTGAGATCGCCAAAAAAGCATGAAAACCTGCTTCAGTTCCAACATCCTGTCTTTGTGCAGCGCGTTATAAGTTAAGCAGTAGACTGGACTAAAGGTTTAGTTAGGAGTAGAGTCAGTAGACTGGACATAACGAACACACGTTGGGTGTCGTTGTCTCCCGTCTCTCCGAGGTCGGACCCGGTCTGTGAAAATATTGTCTTCACGTAACCGGTCCGTGACGCATAAAGGTTTGGGAGTGATGGACTAGAGGATGTAGAGGGAAAATGCAAAACATTGTGATTCGCAAAACCTGCTTGGTGGAGTCTGTGTTCCACCACATTCCCCGATGTTTTTTTTTTTTTCTAAAGATAGATTTGATTTTGTAGCGAGTAACGAAGGTTTCAGGAGAAATGTATCGGAGTAAAAGTATAATTTTTCTTTGCAAAATGTAGTGAAGTAAAAGTAAAAGTAAACAGAAATATAAATAGTAAAGTAGAGTACAGATATCCCCAAAAACTACTTAAGTACAGTAACGAAGTATTTCTACTTCGTTACTATACACCACTGGGCACAGGTAACCAAACAATGTAACAAAGTAGTCATTCACATAAGCTGGTTAGTGATGTTGCAAACACCAGTTTGTCACAGAATCATATTTATAAAGATTTTACAAACATCCTGTGTTACTCGCATTGTTTTTTTGTTTTTTTTTCTGCGACTGTTGCTATAGTCAGAAATTAAAGATTCAACTTTCTACACTAGCAAGTTAACTTCGGTTTTGACTATAGCGAATGTAATATAGTAAAAGAAATGTGAAACTTAACTAATTACCTTTCATACAAAGTAATAGGTAAAATAATCATACTACTTTTTGAAGGTGTAATAACTAAAAGTAATGTATTACACTTCCTGATTAGCTGGTGTGTCACTGTTTGTAGCTCAGCTCAACACTTAAATGAACAACCTGGATAAATGGGTAGAAGTCATGGGCTCCATGCCTTCTCAGTCACCACAGTCATCTCTACATCACTAGGGAGCTTAATGAACTGACACTTAACCCCACTAACGTTATAAATAGTAACACCATCACTAACGTCGGGTATATTTAACCCAATATATTGACCTGATAAAATATACTTCCCATCAAATTATATTAAAATACAACAATACTAGGCAAAGTGAAGTACTCTTCTTTTATTCTACCCTATAGAACTTCTCGAAAAACAGGTATCATGGGGGGACCCTGAAAAACCGCTCAAAATCGAGTGAAAAATTACTTTTTTTTTTTTTTTTTATATAAATAATGGAACTATAAACTTGTTCTTTGGTCCACCCGTTCCTGGGACATGTGAGCTTTGTCTGGTGAAGAAACAGTCTCCCTGCAATGGTAATGTCCATCCGAAATCTTTTCACCTTCTATCACTAACGTCAGGTGAAAAACACCCAAACACGTGCCTGTTGAAAAAAACAGGGATGGGAGCAGAGAGACACGCCCACCTTCAATAACATCAGTGAGCAGCATGAAGCTACACAAGGACCAACGCAACTCAGACAAAAACAACACAATGAAAATAACATAACCACAATCGCTCAACGTTTCTATGGTTAAAAGGTCTTAGATTGTAGAAAGTGAGATTTCTGTGTGTTTTTTTAAAAATTATTATTATTATTATTATTATTACTGAGCAGGTTTAGTTCTATATCAATAATGTGAATGTCTTCCAAACAGTGAAATCGAGCCGTCAGGACGTGATGTTAAAGTCCCCTGCAGATGTGCCGCTAAACTCTTTGTAGCTGACACGCCCAGTGAATAAGTCTCCTATAACTCCTATAAAATGGAGAAAAAAAAGAAAAGAAAAAGATCAGATGGATGATCATTTAATGCACTGCCAGTACAAAACCCCTAAGCAAAAACAGAAATGTGGAAAGTTGAACACAACGCAACAGGAGTTTCCAGGGCACATTTAAACTGGTGAACTGTATGTACTGTGTGATTTGAAGCCAGCCTTTACGCGCCCCTGCAGGGTTGTTCAAGTTTGTGGAATTTAATTGAACTGATTAATTGCATCGCTTAACTGTTAATTCCTCCTGCAAATACTCACATTACACTGTAAATGTGCCTTATTTGAATATTGAGAAAGAATAATAAAAAATAAGTTTTTTTTCTTAATGGAGCGAATCTTTTTGTAACTAATCTAGTGAACTGTGTGGACGTCTGTCTGCTGTGTTGACTAATTATGTAAATTACATTTTTAGTTCATCATAAGTTCAGGGGGAGTTGGCAGGGGAGGATGAGATAATTTGAGAAATGCTTCATTCTAGCACCATTTGCATTTAATTTGAGGTCTCCAACACGACCCGTTCACGTCTCCGGGATGAAACATATTTGTTCATCTTCTCATGTGATTTATTTTGTCATTTACTGTACTGCAGACAATATATATATACATATATATATATATATATATATATATATATATATATATATTTCAAATTTACAAATAAAGCCATACATAAAAAAAACCTGGCGACTCGACAAAGATACTTGTACCACATATGTGTTACGTATACAGTATATTATAATTATAAGGAGTTATGGCTGTTTGACCATCATTGTGATTGATTGTCCCAAAGAGTAACAGTATCACTCACAGCAGGTGGCGTGTTTATTGTTGCTTTGTTTCAGAGCGAGTCCACAGCATCACAATTCATTTATAAAGTATGTGTCTGTGCCATGTCAGTTGACTCTAAATTTAGGTTCAATGCGGCTGTGTAATTTAAACAAATGGTACAAGGCGGCATCAATTGAGCATCATGGGGGCTTGAAAAGTCATGTATTTACTCTAATATTTCACTTTTCTCCGGCACTCAATCAACCCACTCCCAGCGCTGTGGGAGAAGGAGTGAGTGAGTGAGGAAATTGAAGGCAAAGGCTGTTATATGTAAGAATCCCCACACCACGCTCGCTGATTTATTTTTGTTTGCTCTCCCTCGACTCTTTTCCCTCGCTTACCTCTCCTTTCCCGCTCACTCATTCTCCCTCTCTCAAAGTCTTTCTCGCTCTCCCTTCACAATTATCTCTTATAGCCCGTGAGGTGATTAATGGGTTTCATTTGACGTCTTCTCCTACCCTTCGCCGAGCACCAACAAATAAAACCAGGGCCCAACACACAAATTGTCCCTCCGAAGAGCCGTAAAACTGGAGGGAAATACGGGGGCTGCGAAGACAATGAAGCAGAGAGATCTGGCCTTTGGAAAGAAAAACATTTGCTGAGGAACGGCCTGGAACGATTTCCTCTGTAGCCTCTCTCCCCAGAGAAATCCCCCTACTGCTAATCTACAGTTATTGCTACTGCCAATGGCAGTCTCCAAATTAAAGAAGGGAGTGGGATAAAAACACTTAGACCTTATCGTCCCTCCACTAGCCGTATAAACACTTTTCTTTCTCTGCGTAACAGAGAGGCCTTACAACTGGAATTGTTTGTCTCGTCATTGGCTAACAATTTCTGAATGAGAAAAGGTACAGCCTATCGACTAGCTGATCTTTTTTATTTATTTTTTGATCAGTGGTTGCTGGAGAAGCATTTAAAGCTTGGATTTGGGAATACCACTTACCACCTGTCTTGCTGAGGTCATAGACATCCAAATATGGGCAAAGAATTTCAAAGGTCCACCAGACTTGTAGAGCTTAGTCATTGAATGGAACTTGGTTCAAACATTCATGGTCCCCAGATGATGAATCCCAGTAACCTTGGTGATCTCCTGACTTTTACTCTACCACCACCATCAGGTCAAAGTTTGCACCGATCCTACGACATTTTGCGGGGGTGCAAGGTACAGTCTGAAGTGGACCCTCCAGAAAGTTAGAAGTTTACATGTGGCCATTTTATGAAGTGAGTATTTGGAAGGCTCTTGACACTCCAGACATCACAGGTATGCCCCCCTCGACCACGGCTGACCGACATCAAATAAACAAACCTACTCTGAAACCTACTTTATAGCACACACAGCCATGAACCGCTCCTGTAGTGCTCCTTTATAGTCACATAAAACATGGTTTTTTTTACAAGGAGCCTTTCCTACGAAGTTGTTCCAAAGGAAATGCACGATCAGTGTCCAATGCATCTGATCACAACTATTTCTTCCTGTGTACATTTTCAGACAGAGGTGGGCCTCTCCTTCATGCTCGGGGCAATTTTCAGCTGTCTTATCCATGAGGCATGGTGGGAAATGCCAGCCAATGACATTCAGCTCAGTAAAGGGTACATCAGTCCATCTGCTTAGCCGTTCGCAGCTGTCTGACCACTTACCAAACCCTGTCTGGGCATCATTACCGTATGTCCACCGACAACTGGACCCTATGTGAGGCAAATACAAAGGGAGCCCTGAGGTCATCCAGGAGTGGAAGTACCAGAGAGGAAAAGGACAAAACTAATGGCGATGTAAGTATCCTCGCATGCCATATCATCATCGGCACATAGAGCATGACATTTAATTCTTAACCAAAGGCTGTTCATAATAGTATGTCTTATTTTCCCTGTAACGATGATCAAATGTAATTTACATGCAAACGGAACATAGGCAGAGTCCTGCAGCCTCCTTAAAGTTTGCAGATATTCAATAGCTAAACAGCAAATGCATAACCCACAGCACCCGGCCCCAGCAAAGATATTCAGCTGAAGTGGATCTCCAATCAGCAAAGTGCCGCGATACACCACAGTGCTTTACATTAACAAGGAAACCAAAGCAATGTGTAAGTAAGGGAAGATATAAATCATTCAAATCACCTGTCTCGAAACCTCGAATTTATCGCAGAGTGTGGAATGGGAAGGCGGTGGCAGTGGGGGTGTCGGAGGGAGCTTTACAAGCCTTTCAATAAACATATGAATAATTTTGGGGGAGTCGTTAGAATCCGCCCGCGCTCTTGATCTCAAATCGATGCCATGAGGATGAATGAAATGCCAAGGAGAGGGGAATAACTTAGCTTATAGGAAGAAGGAGCAGAGCTGAGGCAATATTACAAGGTGATTAAAACAGTGTCTCTGTGAATTGCTAGACTGGGAGGCTGACGAACAATGAGGAACCGGGGTGTAAAAGAAAAAGGCAGGAGGCTATCTGTTAACCCTGATTTGTTGAGGAAGCGCTCTCCCAGAATGTGCCGATTTCACCTTTTACATTACAGTATTTGTAAAATGTCTGCAACAAAGTGTTCTACACGCTGTGGGACTTGTGCGTCAGCACAATCCGGACACGGACTGGTTTCCTTTGAACATAATACTCGAACAACCTTTCTGCGTTTATCCAACTTTCCCAGCCCCCTGACAAGTAGCACACACAGCTTAGTGATGCGTGAGGCGAGTAGTGATGCTGGACGGTTCCTTAAAAACAGAGCATATATTGCTTCTGTGCTTGTATACTGTAAATGCTTAATCGTAAGCCGCTATTAAGTGCTGTCATTGTTCTGTCAGGATTCCGATGCTCGATATTGAGAGGAAGTACGTTTGGTTCCTGCTTTACACTGGATTAAACTAATCTGATTTGAGCCTGCGAAGAATCTTATTGGATTTGTCCAGCAATGCCATAACCCGCCGAGGCCAGGGAGCACTAAAGAGGAAAATAGGTGTGGAGATGAGGGGTGAGACTGGATTATAAAAAGGACACAACTTTTGGATTTCAAGGCGGAGGGGCCGCCTTGACTGAATGCGCGTTAAATCTGCATTTACTCAAGAGACATAACGGAGGCATTAGGACAGAGGAGGCAAATTATTATGTTCGTACAGCAAAATCCTTTGAATTGCAGATGAAAGCAAGTAAAACCTATTAACTGCCTCATAATACGCCGGTGGCACACAAGCTCTTATCAAAACACACTATTATTCAGCCCCTGGCAGACATAGCGGTATGGAATGGCCCGGTATATGCTATAAGGATGATTGCTGCTTTAGCTTCAAGGGTCCTGTTCTTTACAAATGTCATATTTGCGGAGCTTGAGATGAGAAAAGAGTAGTTCATAGCCAGAGTGTCTTTAATCCATTGGCTGACTTCTTTTATATTGCTCAGCAGCTGAGTGATTTACACCATCCCGGTAGTACAACAGGAGGAGTAATACCATCAATTTGGCCTAATTCAGTTTCAGTGACAAACCTCTCACACTGGGTAAACCCATTCCCTCTGATCACCTCACTGCTTAAGTGGCCGGCAGTTAAGGGTGTGTGTTTGTAGCGCAAAGCCGAGTGTCCCAATGTGGCACTGTGACAACAACTTTGTAAGTCAGTTTACTGTCAAAAACCTGAGCAATCCCAACAGGGCTGGTACCATGCGGCTCCAGTACATGTCCAGAACTATGCAAGCTTGTCATTTTAGATCAGGGTCATTAATTGTGTTCATGTTGACTTAAAACCTGAGGTTCAAAGTCCATTCTTGACCTGGAAAAAAAAAAAAAAAACTGTAAATCATAGCTTGCTTTATGAAAAAAAGCCCCAAACTGCTGTATTTGGATGTATTGAACACCATAAGTAATATACAAGTGAAATATATGGTTTGGTACATGAACAAATTCAAATGTCACAGATGCGCGCAAATGTGCCCCAAGATCTGGAGACCTCGCCTGAATTTTCTTTGTACTAAACCCTGCTTCACTTTATCAAAGTCAACCTTTGCAGAGAGAATGTTCATATATTGTGTATGATTTGGGTTAGAGAGTTAGACCTTACAGCTGCATCAAGAAATCTCCCGGGACCTGAAGTGGACCGCTAACATCAACACCATCCGGAAAAAGGCCCAGCAGAGGCTGTACTTCCTGCGCCAGCTCAGGAAGTTCAACCTGCCTCAGGAGCTGCTGATCCTGTTCTACACCGCCATCATCCAGTCTGTCCTCTGCTCTTCCATCACTGTGTGGTTTGGATCGGCCACCAAACAGGACAGAGTCAGACTCCAACGGATCGTCAGGTCTGCAGAGAGAACCATTGGTTCCAGCCTGCCCTCCATCCTGGACTTGCACACCGCCAGAGTCAGGAAGCGGGCTGTAAAGATCACCACAGACCCCTCACACCCTGGACACAAGCTGTTCCAACTCCTCCCCTCTGGAAGGCGCTACAGAGCACTGTACGCCAAAACCACCAGACACAGGAACAGCTTCTTCCCACTGGCCGTCACTCTGATGAACAGTTAAACAGACTCTTCATCTGCACTATCTGCACTTTTTTGTTGTTTTACTACTGTCTTTAATGTCCTTTTTATATTTTTTATATTTATCTTGTATATTGTGTGTGAAAAAAGTACGACGAGCAAGTGAAACCGGAGTCAAATTCCATGTATGTGCAAATTTACATGGCCATTAAAGCTGATTCTGATTCTGATTCTGAAAGTGCTTTTTTTTCTAGGCGGACCTGAAACCTTTTAAATTTTTTCTGTGTCAACTTCATTTACTCTTATCCAGTAACATATACACTGACACGTACACATCTGAACAAAATCTCACATGTGTACCTTTTATCATTATTATTCAAATAGCCCTATTGGTTGCAGAGATACACCCTTTTTAGTTTGGGTGTATCTCTTTCGAGGAAAGGGCCTACAAATAGGGTGGTTTCCAAAAGGTTAAAAGGAACTGGGGAACAAATCCCATGAGATCGGGGGAAAATGATATGAAAGAAGTGTCAACGCATCAAAGTTGTTAGTCACAAGAAACACTGCCAGAAATAGCAGGATGACGTGTGATTAACGTCATCAGCCGTTAACAAAGTCACAAGTACCTTTCTACAGGCAAATTGTTCCCAGTGCCGCTTCAAAAGATCCCTTTCTAAGATATGCAATGACTTCCTTCAACAATTTCTGAAAGCTTTAGTAGCTACAAATGTGCTTTTGGTAATGTTGGTAATATCACTCTCTTCTGCGAGTTAAAGCCAGTCCTTTTTATCGGGTTTCCTCCCAGACTCTCAACTCCTGACATTCTGCGGTCCGTCCACTTCTGCTCCCTCCCTCTCCCCCCATAGATATCTCATCTTAATAACAAAGCCAACCATGTGTGATATTGGCTGTGCTGGCTTCCCAATGGCCACGATCCATCCACTGCACTCCAACACTATTTTGCCTCTCCAATATTTAGGAAAGCGTGGTTATTCTAGCTAAAGTGTTCCTCCAAGAGGACAGCATTTTTCTAGATGACAGGGGCACAGAAGTGACTTAAAATAAATCAAATTACCCCGGTGGTCATGCTGGTCATTATGCTCTGTCTCTCGAGAACGGAGTTGAAAAGCTCAATTCCGCCTCAAATTCAAAATTCACTGGAGAAAGAAATAATAAAAATGAAGATGGCCTGTGGATCCTGCTGTACTTTATTAAAGGGCAAGGATATGTCTTTCTAATATTTAGTTTACTCTTACTTTAAAAAAAAACGTGGTGCAATAAGTAATTCAAGAGCAACTTATAAATAATAAATAAAACGAACAAGCGATAAAGGCTGACGTTACGGCGCTCAGAAGTGCTTCATGCTCCTCCAGGATCAATTTAACAAGATGCCCCTTCAGTCGGTGCTGAATTGGCTCCGGGCATCCAGAGCTCCTCCCTCCAGGCTTTTCTTTTAATCCATTGTCTCTGCACAACATTGTTGCCATTTGTTACAACAACTATTTGTCCCGCCTTGGACATGGGGAATAAATGCACTGCACACGAGTGACCTGCATAAAAAAAGAAGAAAAGGGAATCGGGTATTTTTCTGCAACTTCCATCAGCACCAATCAATTAGAGCATTCTTTCCTCCTGCTCCTGCTTTTATAATATGCCCTGTGCATGCTTCTTTTCTCTCAGTGTTGTGCTTGTTTCCATAGCAATGACTCCCGTGCTCCCACATCCTCTACTTCTAGGTAGGCGCTGCCGGGGTGACACTTCTTCGTGGAAGAATTTCTCATCATTACTGCTCCTCCGCCAGACTAAAGAGAGATATTCCAGCAGTATGTCAATTGTCCTTGAGTGCGCTCCAATACATTTTCATTGATATCTCGTTGGAAGGCTCAGGTGTTTACATTAATACCAGAGTGGCTTTCTACTTATGTCTCTGGGTGTGAGGCTGAATGAAAAGGGACGAGTAAGAGGGAACCGACTGATTCCTTTTGCTTCATACATGATAAATGTCAAGGGGAAAACGGGAAGGGTCGACTGAAGCGCAGCAATACGTTTCTAGAAGTAGTAATGCTTTTGTCTCACGATCATGTCATTTAAAGTTATTTCATTCTCATGTCGCAGATTTTAACATTATGATTAACCACTGGATTTTCTTTTTTGGCATCCCCCTGAATTTGGCCCCCACCGCTAACACAAATTGAACATTCCTTCAAGGTCAGCTCTCCCGCATTTCACATCACTGCACCCCTCCTTCCACGCGGCTCTGCTGACGTTGCTCAAATTCTAACTGATTTATCTGGCTGCCTTTGTATGATTCAACAAAATGACGGACTATAAGAGGCAGTGCAGAGCTGGAGCAGGAGGGACGTGCCGCCACAAGTAACAGCCTCCAAAGCCATGCATTACAACAATACGCTCTTGATAGAGTTTCTGGCAATGGGCCTTTTTTGTTGTTGTTGGGACAATCATTTTTATTTATGCATGGAAAATGCTTGCAGCCAGAATGCACAGGGATAAGGAACTTGCAGAAAGTCAATTAGCAAATTGAGCTTGATTTAATGTTCCCTTCCGCCATCTCATCATGCAAAACACTCGAGCGCCGTGCTGATTTATCACGTGCCAATCTTTCCCACTTCCAGCGAGGACCGTACAGTGTGTGAAATGGATCGAGTCACTTTGTTGTTTGGGGTTTTTTTCTTCCGCTTATTCCAGGCATATGTCCGCGGCCGTCCATAGATGCCAAATGAAAGAACCCTGGTCTGTTTTCTTTGGAGAGCATATGCTAGTGGCTCAAAGACAAAAATCGCTCATCCTTGTTTACTCAATTTCACAGTCTCCTCACAATCACCACTTTTCCCATTTATATATATATATATATATATATAATTATTAATTTTTGGCCCTCATTATAATTAGCTTAATTACATCTGAGGAGCTACCTTGCTGAAAATGGTGCTTGCTTCATCAGATTTGCAACATATTTGAGGGCGTCAGTCTGAACTCGCTTGCCTGTTGACACGTGAAAAATGCGAATGACTTTGCCGCAGCTGTGTGAAAGCACACAGGAGAGCCTAGAGTAGTGCATCAAGAAGACAGCAGTTGTTACAGACAGACGGAGCAGGTGAACAGGTAAATTTTATGAGTGTGCAATTCCCTCCCTTCCTCCCTCAGCATTCATCTTCAAGCTATCTGTTACGACATAAACTGTCATTTCTGTTTTCGGGCATCTCCTCCTGCACTCCTGTACGGTACCAAAAAGGTACATTTTGTTTTCCTTTCCACGCCAAAATGCTACATGTAAACTAAGGTGATGTGAGTTGAAAATCTGCTACTAGTGCTCCCAGTCTTTGAACTGAGAAGATGTGACACTTCCCTGAAAATAGTTGAGCAGCGCTGGCCCAGTGTGTGTGTGTGTGTGTGTGTGTGTGTGTGTGTGTGTGGGGGGGGGGGGGGGGCATAAGTGCATGTCCAGCTTGTTGGGGAGTGTCGAGTATCACTGCTCTGGATGGCAGGAGATCAATGGAGGTGGCTCATCCACACACTCTATCGGCCGCCCTGCTCACACTGTTCCTCCTTTTATCTACTCCCTCACAGACCGTGGTAACAAATAATGCAAAGTATCCTCATGTCTCGTGTTTTCGGGCACTCTCCTACGAATGTACAGCAACGCGAGCACTCAGTGCCCAGGCGGCAGCCCCCGCAGTGCAGAAGCTGTTTAGGAAAAACAAAAATACTTGGTTCGGTTGAGAAAAAGAATGTGGTTTGGATTCAAATAAGTACAATTTGTTACGTAACTTACACACGTGGCGCTAGTTAAGTTCGTAAGTCAACGTCGTGTTTTCGTCTCACACGGCACACAAACAGCTTTCTCCTGGGTGAAAGTCGTTTGTTTGACCTGTCGTCCACCCCAACTTCCTCTTCATGCACTTTGTCGCTCCTTATACGACGCCAGCTGGCTTCCATCGAGGCAGCTTTGAACGTCCTGTCTCGCAATTACGTGGGTTATGTATGCATAGATATCCTGACTTTTGGGTTACACTGGTTCACACACAATTTGAATTCAACCTCCCAGGAACACGGACTGCGAGACGATTTTGATGGGGTGGCCACCGTCGGCACTGTGCGACACATGACGCACACTTTGGCATCACAAACACCTTGAAATTAGCCTTTGCATAATCCGAATTTGATCCATTAGTGCAATAGAATTATGAAAAGTCTCGAAGAGCCGTATCAGTAAATTATTATCTTGTTTATGTATGCCGGGAGCGGCAGTTCTCAAACTCCCTCAGCCAGAGAAATAATCTCATATGCTCGATGGGCACAAACATGTATAAAAAAAAAATTAAAAAAATGTTTTCAGCGCGTGCAGCCGTGCATTCATTAGCTCCGTTGTGCTGGTTAAAAGCCCCCATCCTTCCAACTCCGCGGCCCAGTTTCTAACACAAGCTCTCTCTCTCTCTCTCTCTCTCTCTCTCTCTCTCTCTCTCTCTCTCTCTCTTAAAAACTCTCCAACTGTGTCAAAACTGACAAAACTCCTCTAGAGCCACTGTAGACACGTCCTTTTCAAAGGCTGAGTAGTGCTCCTCATGACTAGCGAATGGGCTGTCACTTTGTAATCATTGACTTTTCATGATTAATCTGGATCTTCTGCCTGTGTCGTTCTGGGGCTTCGCCTCGCTCCTCCTCATCACCAGAGCCTGCACTACCGCACCTGTCCACTACAGATTCACCTGACATGTCATCAGCCAGCTCCCTGCACAGCTGTTTGGCGTTTTGCTCATTAGCTCCGGAGTGGATCCGGAGACGGCGTCCCACATGCACTGGCCTGATTGTGTGTGTTTTGTAACTAGTGCAGCGCTTGAGCTGTTCCTGCTCATCACATCCGACTCCCTTGCCTGCCGATCTATCATTTCAACTCCCTTTACGCTGGAATGCAATAAGCAGTACAACGCCCAGGCATGTCTGTGTTGGAGAGCTATTGATTCGGCTGAAGTCAAGAGGCTGTAACCTGCTGGTGCTATTATTGATTATACTGCATTATAAGGTAGTGTTATCATATTTGGCCCCTTCCACTTCCACTTTATACAGTGTATGATATTATACGCTTAGGGGATGAGCCCAAGGGCAAACCTCGGTGCTGAGAAATGAAGCCAAGGAGGAAGTGCCAAGAAATGCAGTTCTTTGAATGGCCACGTGATCCACAAAGACCTCCGTGTTAAAAGGCCCAGCTTTGCAGCAGAAGTGACCATGTTTAAGAAGAAGCAAGTGTCCTTTAATAATCCCCGTGGGTAAATTGGTCTGTGCATTTAACCCATCCTTAATAACTAATGAGCAGTGGGCTGCCGTGGGGTGCCCCTCGGGGAGCAAAGGGGTGTTCAGTGTCTTGCTCAAGGACGCCTGGACATGCGAACTATGGGGAGACCAGGGATCAATTCCGGCTACCTTGTGCTCTCAGGACAACCACTCTCCCCATGAGCTACAGCCGCCTCCAAACACAGCCCGGTACAGAAGACGTTTTGATCTCTACAGCGAATATTCCTGTTCTTTTCAACTGTTCGGCACAATTGAGGGCGTGGCCGCTTTGAGTGACATGCAGTGGATGCCGTATCAGGCCGCTAGCTGTCTGCTCTGCCACGCAGAGTAAGGCTTCGTCGCCGCTGCACTTTGGGCTTCGTTGACTACGGATCTTCAGAAACCTCGGGGTGCAACGTGGAGACTGCGTCCATATTTGTATACACTCTATGAATGAACCCCATTGACTTCTTATCCATTCCATTTAGTTATATATTTGCAGTGTGTGTAAGATAAAAAAAAGTGGGGAAATACATATAACAAAGTGCATTGTTTTTTTTACTTTATTCTCTTCATCTCTTTGATTGGTTCAGTTTCTGTATTTTACATCCTCCATACACAAAGAGTCAACTAGTCGGTACAACTGTGTGGACAGCTGTGTGGACAGGATTGCAGAAGTAAATGGACGCATATGAGTGAATCGGAGCCAAGAGGCATTGCTTCGAGGGAGGATTAGAATATTCCACATGAAGCAATCTCCCTGACTAGACTCCATTTAGCCTCTCTTACAGCAGAGTGAGTGGGCAGTAGACAACGCAGGTAATGACTGCTGTCAGTTGATGTAAAGGCTGAAGCCCTGCCTTCATGTTTAAGCACTTGAAAGCTGCTTTTACGTCACATTTTATTCATTTGTACCCCCCCATTACCAACCAAGAGATGATGACCTACAGGTCTGACTCTGTGAATACTTCAACCAGTTTTCAAACAGTCCAATGTTAATGATTTTATTATTTATTGTATTCTTTATTCTTTGTAAAAGGAGGCTTTTCTCTACAAATGTCATGTGTTGAAAAGAAAAGAAAAACCCACTGATCTGGAGGAAGTAAGACTGTTCCTCGCAGCTGCCACTAGATGATGTTGCCATAGTAACACATCAGCTTTCTCAGTCACATGATTGTGACTGATAGTGATATAGTCAGATTACATGCTGCATGGTTGCCATGCTAATTATCAAGTGCGTAGCAGTGGGTATTAACGGTCTAAGTTAAGGACTTTATCCAACAGCCCTCACCCTTAAACTTTAAGGTGTGCAACACAAATCAATAAGAGGTCATTATTCAGTGTGACACCTCCCACATAATAATATTGTAAATCAAATTAAATGAAAACCTAGAACGGTCATCTGTTATAGTTGTGCCACTTTTCTCTCCTGGTGTATTTGTTTTCGTCAGTACTTTGGAGAAATCGAGTGGTAAGCATACGTTTCTAAGGAAATATAAAAGCCATCCTGCACTAGAAAACATAATAATAACCCACAACAGACCCACAACTAACTTTTACGTGTTTTCTTTTTTTTTTTACAAATACTGTCAGAAGGCAGTTTGAGGGGGACGACATATAGTTCCACCGATAGATTCCCCGATAATACCTTTTCAGTCCAGATACCGATACTGACCCGTGAGCTTTGGGTATCGGCCGATATGCTGATCTGAGACCAGTGTTTAAGCTGTACGCCTCACTGTGTGTAAGTGGCTGGGATCAACAGAAAATTACAACTCAGGTGGAAAACTTTTTAATGCAGAAACAAACTGGTCAAAACCTAAACAGGAATTCTAGTATATAAAGTAAATATGTAGAATTGAGTTAAATAGACTGGGCCTATAGTCACTGCTAGCCGATCCGTTATCCGATCCGCCCCTCCCATAGTGCACGAGCAGAGGGGTCCTTCAGTTGAATAGTCCAGTCGGCCTGACTCACTGACCCTTTATCATTGTGCAGATTAGAATCCATGGCCCTGGCCATGGCTCTGTAATATGAACAGCAGCAATACAGCACATCCTTACCTTGAATATGATATTGTCATTCTGAATTTGAACTCCAGGCCACAAAAGAGATCTGTACGTTCAACCCAGACAATGAAATAAAGGCACAATATAACTTCTCAAAGAGGAAATAGCACCTTCTCTTCCTTATGAAAAGAAATATTAAAAAGTTGATCTCATGAGCAACAAAACGCACCCTCCTCAATATTCTCAGGGATTTTGCTGTCACCGACTCAGCAGCTTATGGTGGCGAATGTTTAGCTAAATGCAGGTATCACAATGTAACTGACATTCCTGTCATTTTGCTGAATGGATCTATGACTGTTCCCTGTTGCCACGTGTCCCACTGACAGCTGTGCTCTAAGACGACATGAAACTCCGCTCCATATTGCAACTTTGACTGTTTTAAAAAAACTTTGAAGGAAAGTACATTTATCTGAATGAGATGTTTTGTCTTTCACGATACATTTTGAGATTCAAAAAGAACACGTAGAACCTTGTGTGATGTAAAAGGTTGCTCGCAGGAAAATCTCCCACATTCCCATGACAGTAAGTATTTTCCGCGCATTGTATTTTTGGGGCTTCGGGGAGATCTGTCTGGCAGCCGATTCTGATTGGCACCACTTTACCCACCAAGTAGCATGAAACTGACAAATTCCCATATTTTATCTGTGCTTGCAATTTCAGTTTGAAATTCCCACTAGCGATGACTTTGAAATCCTGAAACCTGAGAATAAATTCTGACTCAGTGCCTCATAACTTTTGGCAAGGGACCCATCACAGGGCATCGAATCGTTTTGTTGTGCTGCGGGAGGATTTATAGGCTATGCTGGATGTAGTTATTTAATATATAAATGTATGTCTCTTTTTTTTTTTTTAAATACCATTTGAATCATATGGGCAGTCTTCCTCTTTAAAAATACAGGCTAACCTGTCCATGAGAAGATTTCCCCTTTTTAAAGCATGAGCACTTTTTTAGAGCAATATTATAAATGTGTGACTATGACAATAGCTGGTTAAATGGGTCTTTGCATACACAAACAGGAGATAAACAGTAGATAGCTCCTGAGTAATCAAGCAAAAGCAAATTCTGAAAAGCTGCCAAAACACCAGATTAAGTGATTTGTATAATGGAAGCATATGGGCAGACCTGTTCTAGTGCTACCACTTGACAAGAATGAACTCAATTACAATAACATTTAATATTCTGAGTATGCTCAATTAACTCTGTGATGTAACAGCAGACTATAGTCTAACATGAAATTTGAAAAGCCCCCTGCTTATTCCCATTCATTCTTGGTAAAAAAACAATCTTACCCCAAATATATTATGACAATATGTATACCCATTATCGACACATTTCAATTGATTGTACTGTACAACATGTTTAAGTCACATCATTACAATGAAGCCGCATCCACCAACATAATTTATGTTCATGTTAAAATAACATTACATGGTACGATAGTGCTGCAGCAAGGAGATTAGAAAAAGAAAAAAAAAAGCCCTGCTCTGAGGGTGTAATTGCATTTTAAACATTTAAACATCTCCTAATGTACAGTATCTGTTAATTATGGAGTCATTTGGTGAAGACGCTCTGTCCTGTGTCTTCAAGTATGTCTATAGATTAAACTATGTCTATTTAGGATGTTGTATTTATTATTTGAGTGGTATTCAGCAAGAGAGTACCTGCTGTCTATTGCCATAGACTTGGAAATATTGGATTTGAAGTCAAATCAAGCTTTTTAATTAAATTGTATTCATTAAAGTTACTGGTAAAAAAATAAATACTGAACCAAAATAAATAATAGGATGTATTTCCTTCTTTTCCCTGACTGTGCTAATCAGAATCAGAATCAGAATCAGAAACCGTTTATTTGCCAGGAATGTTTTCACACAAACGAGGAATTTTTTGAGGCGGAAGGTGCATACATTGGACATGGACATGGGACATAAGACGAGACAAACAACAATCAACAATCAACGAAAACAACAGTGCAATTGGTATTAAAATATGTGTAAGATAAGCAAGTGCTCAGTCAACAGATACGTTAATGTGAATGTACGTTAAAGTGTATTTAAGTTAAAGTGTATGTTAAAGTGACGAGTGTTTAAGTATGCGGTGTGCAGAGGAGTGAATGGTAAAGAGAAATAAAAATAAAGAAGAGAAAATTAAAATTAAAATTAAGAGTTAAAATTAAAAATTGAAAATTAAAATAGCTGGGGGGTGACAGAGTGATCAGTGCTCTCCTAACTGAAACCCATGAACACAGCTGGCTGCGGGAAAATGCAATTATTGAGGGGCGAGCCTGACTTTGCAGCTGCCTGGCGCCGTATGGGCCAAACTTGTTTCCAGCTTTATTAACAATTAACAATCAAAAATCATTGTCCACCTGACATTCGGATGGACATTACAATGACCCTTTTCGCTTAATGTACATCAAACGGATTTTGGATTCATGCATACTGCCTCGTATAACTAAAGGTTAATATAGGAATGTAATAATCTATTATTGTGATCATATGTACATTTTCCCTGCAGCGTCAAAGCCAGTGGGCATTTCAGTTCGGATTAAAGCCTCAGACAGCAGCAGAGTGCATCGCCAACTCTTTCCAAAGCAAAATATAAAAAACTTTAAAAAGGAAGGCCAGAAGGAGACTGGATTGAACTGTTGTCTGGTGAGAAACCATGTAAATGTCACTATATTTGCTGTCTGCAATCCAATTCACCCTGCACACTTCAACTGTATGCCCACATCGGCCGTACAGAACGACTCAATCCAGTTTAGCAGACACGCAGCAATACTCAAATCCCTCTTCCTTTTAATTCACACTCTCGAGGCGGGGTGTTAATGGCTTACACAACAGATGTTTAGTGTGCTGCGTTTGGGTCCATGTGAGCTGAAGCCACCCACAGTCTTTGACATGCATGACAACCTGTGACTCCCTTGTCTCCGAGGCACAGAAATAAGGCCGCTCACGCTGCATGTATGCCGCTCGCATGCACTGACGGAAACAAGCAGGAAACACGTGAAAATACGTGTTAAATACGAGGGGAATGGGATGGAGGAGGTGACAGAGGGGAAGAGGGATCGACGACAGATCCCATCTGCCGGGGAGCTGCTGATGGGTTTCCTGAGAGAGAGGTATCCACTTGGATCAGGATGTATGTACACACACTAATGCAGTAATGAGGGTATTTGACAGAAGTGTGCTTTATGGCGACACTTAAAAAGGGGGAGGAAAGTTGCCTCGTCGCGTGTGGAGCAGTCAATTTTATAAACAGCTGCTATTCATCTGATTTGGGGGTAGGAGAGCGTCTGCGTTCATTTTCGACAGAATACGCTGATCAAGGCTATCCCGAAGAGCGTGAGCTGAAGCCCGAGAGAGTTAACCACACCTGAGGCAAGGCAAGCTTATTTTTTTCCCCACCAGGTATAATTATGAATCTCTCTAGTTGAGCATTTGTGCTCGAAACAAGTCCAAGTACGGTGAGTGTAAACAATTCAGCCCTGTACTCTTTTTTTTCATCCCATGAAAGGCTAGAGCAGTCTCAAAGGCTAAAACAGGTGTGATGTGTTCATCGGTTTGACACCTTGACCCCCGAGCTGTACATGAAAGGCCGCCACATTCTCTATTTTTCTCACGCAAGACTTGATCTTGTCGTAGGTGATATTTCCACCTATCTCGCTGTGCAGTCACATCAGCACATTGACTCTAATGTAATGGGATTTCGCCTACCGCTGACAAGTATACATGTGTTGCAAAAAAGCCTCCGGGATGACAGTTTAATGCTGTATTCGTCTCATATTGGGAAAGATGGTCGAAAAGTACCTGTCACTTCAGCATTCTGCTCCAAGTTGCAAACAACACAGTTAACCTCAATTTAGGAGAAGTTACGGTATCACTACTGAGGCTCAGGGTAATGGGATGGATCCTGATGTGATGGGATGGATCCTGATGTGATGGGATGGATCCTGATGTCTGAGACTTCCTGAATTCTGACTGTGTGTATGTATACAGTATATGCATACATACGCATGAATATATATATACAAAAAAGTCATGCCCTGCCAAGAGTTGTGAACATACAATTTGCTGTATATATATATATATATATATATATATATATATATATATATATATATGAATTACACTCCGTGGTCCCTCTACCGTAAGTATATCATATATATATATATATATATATATATATATATATATATATATATATATATATATATATATACACAAATATTTATTATATAATATATATTTTTTATTATAAGATATATATATATATATATATCTTATATTATAATATAAGATATATATGTATAATAATATATATTATACTATAATATGTATAAATATATATGTGTGTGTGTATATATATATCCCTCACTCGGTAGAGGGACCGCAGAGTGTAATTAATATATACATAGCATATTTTATGTTCACAACTCTTGGCAGGGCATGACTTTTTTTGTATAAGGAGCAGCCAACAAAGTAAAGCTCTTCGAAGCCTTTTCAATGCTCCAGGCTAAATCTAAATCTGAAAACATTGTCAAATATGAAGCACTTTTTTTGTTTTTCAGCCACCCCGCGGCATGGCTTTAGGGATGGCAGCATTGGTGCGTTGGTCCGTCCACCACTTTGGAATAACAGAACAACTATTTGATGGATTGGCATGCTTTTTTTCGTTGCAAAAGTTCAGGGTGGCCACCAGAAGATAAACGGTCCCTTGACTTCAGCTCTAATGTCACTGAGAGGTTGACATTTAGTTTTGTTTGAGTGAAATTTCTCAGCAGTTAAGTCCACCTTTATGTCCTTGAAAAGTACCGGCAGACTTGAACATGTTTTTCAAGCTACGAACTAAACGGCATAACTGTGCTTTGATGAAACAAACTCAGTGCTGGAGTCAATATGATTATCTTTTTCCAAATGTACACAAATCTGCATTTCATAGTTAAAAATTGTTCAAAACGCCATCCGCCGCTAATATCGCAAGACCGATTCTGAGGTGTAAGTGGACCGTTTGTGACCGATCCACGTGATCAAATTAAAGAATGTTAACAGCCTAGAATTGGGCCCTTCTCCCCACCCCACAGCGTCTATCGTTAACATGTTTTGGCCAGGTAGCTCGTTAACGTTCACTTGCTTGCCATGCTATCGATGCTGTGATAGCATGGCGGGATTTAGCAAGCGATGGTCAGCCCCCCCCCCCCCGCCCCCCCACAAAAAAGTGGTCATCAAAAATCATTCCCCCTGCCATGTAGCCATTTTCCAAGCTACTGTAGCTAGCTGTCATTAGTTGTGTCTGTAATGTATGCAGCTGTGGAGACTTTTCTGCAAGTGGGCGTGGTTTCACCTTGCAACCCCTTGACTGCTTTTCTTTTTTTGTGTGCATTTTTCCAAATTATGCAGTGGGTGGGTCTTTGGCTCAGACCTGGGGTGAAGTACCCCCCCATCAAAAGACTTTAAACATGTCATGCCTAATCCGACACTCATGCATGCGTGTGATTGACGTGACGTGACGTGAGACACTCCACCCCACATGAAGCCAGGCACTCCGGCACGTGGCATTTTTTATGTCTTTAAAATGACGTCACGGCCGCGAGGTGCTCGACAAGCAGGTCGTTCGTCAGTCTGAGAGAAGGAGAGAAGCAGCAGGAGAACGGACCAGCCTCCTCTGTCCTCTCTCTGATGACAAACTCTCATCCCCGCTCTCCCCAACTCCCCTGAAAACAACTCTCACCCTCCAGGATTCTCCTACCGTCGTTTCCCCCCCTCTCCTCCTTTTTTTCAGTTGCACCTAATTTTCTTTTTTTCTTCCACTTTGTCTAACCCCTCCGCGCATCGCCACCAGAGGTTTGTGATGTGGCTAATGACGACCCCCTGCCAGCGGTGACTCGTCTCCTCCGCGCTTCAGAGATCCGATCATCCTCATCTTCCACCTCCCCAAAAACATCTTTTGGACGTTCGTCTTGCCTTTCAACAATGTAGGAGAAAGGTGCGCTTTCATTTCTGCGACTGGGATGCCAACTACATGCCTTTTTTTGTCTTCTTTTTTTTTTTTTTTTTTGCTCACCGCTTCTTACATATTTGTCTTTACAACCAGTGGTGGGGGGAAGCTATGAAAGATTTCCATGAAGGCAAAGTTTGAGGGTACCTCTGTCGGTTTCCCGCTCCTCACCTGTCTGTCTGCCCGCACGCGCGAGCCCCCCTTCTCCGTTGTTTAACTGATTATCGCCGTTAAAACAATTGACGCGCAATTGAAAAGACCTGACTGTTGTTCTGCTGTTGCGAGTGGGCTTTCGGCGGCGGTGTTGGAGGAATTTGATGTGCGCAACGTTGAAGGATAATGGCTTAAATAATGGTTGCGTTCCCGACAGCCGGAGTAAGGTCCGTCACTTGAGTGTTTTCATCAGCGACTGTCGACTTCGGAGGAAACCCATCCAAATGGGAGGCTACCTGGACGACTGAGTCGGATTCGGCAGCCGAGAACAATGTGGATAAAACGGAGTGTTGCGCGCAGGTAAGACACGAACATTTTGTGTTTCATGTGACATTGTAGTTGCTGTGGAATTTTGCAATTTTCTCGGGACGACCGAAAAACGCAGGTGTTACGTGATATTTCACATTTAACGCCGCTGTTCGACATGTTGTCTTAGTTTTCTTCTTCTTCTTCTTCTATCTACGCCACTGCAAGTTATGAGTCTGCTGGAATCGACGTGTGTCTGTATCGATAGACACTCAAGAAAGAAAAAAAAGTACAAACGTGTTTTTTTTTTTTTTTCTGGCACCAAAGTTTTCTAATATAGCGACTCTTTTTTTTGTTGTGTTTTGTTTGTCGTCGTGGTGTTGAGACTGAGGGCACGTTTAGACGGCGCAGGCTGCTAATGCGGATCATGTTTTGGGGATGTTTAAGGCAGAGACGTGATCGACCATTTCACATCCTGTACGCTGGGGGTCGCCAACAGTACGGCGCAAGCAGCACGCATACACTCGCAGAGGCACGCACGCAGGCGCGCGAGCGCGCTCAAAACACACGTGTATGGACGCACGTACGCGTGCACACAGGCCTCAAGGTTAGGTCTGCCAGCTCACTCTTTTCGTTTGGGAGAAACCAACACAAATTCACGAGGTAATAATACAAATAAATAAAAAAAAGATACATAGTGCATACTAGTGCTGGAAGTCTGATACATATGGAAGTAGTTTGGGGAGGGGGCTGATCCCAGGTAGAGGAGAGCCATGCAGACGGGAGCTCTACCTCCATCACAGCATCCTCTCACGCTTTGCTTCCTTATATTGCAAATAAATAAAACATATCTAGGCACAGAAGGGATGCTTTCTTTGTTTTATGATGAGTACAAATGATATCCCCAAAACTGTAGCAGTAGGTAGACCAGTTCACAGACTTTTGAGAGTCTACAAAATGACATCTAAAATTGAGCTCATGAATTTGACCGTTAAATAGTTTCAGAGGTGATGACACGCTGTGAAATAAGACCAAACATGCCAGCCAGGTGGGATCCCTCTTGCCACATGCTGGATCTCATTCCCACCGGCGGCTCTAATTCGTGCCCATTTTCAGCCCTTCATTTGTTATAAATGCACGACACGCGCTGCAGCTACATCTTAGGGCTGACCTCGCAGGGTTAACGGCAATGCACGCCTGGCAGACAGAGCGGTTGTATTAAGACGATGAAATGAAATGCATTTATGTTTCCATATCTGGAGATTGATCGGTGAGACGCACAGAGAAACCAATTTCCATCCTCGAAAATCTCCCTGTTGCTTGCTGACATGATATGGAATGTCAGAAATGAGACACCGAGTAAGCGGGAACTGCTGTTATGGACTTCTCGTTTTGCAATACATTCACCACGTTCCATTTGTCTCTGATTGTCCTTTTACTGTGATGACGGTGTTTGGTTTGACATTTAGTGTCAAACCAACCTGTACAGGTTGTGTTTAACAGCATTAGTTTAACAAACATATCAAGAAGAAGCAAGCAGTGAGCACAGTGTGGAGACAGCTTCTGTACCTGCTGGAACAGACCACCTACAGAAACTTGATACGTGGGTGTAAATGCACTGAGTATAGCAGCCGAGAGGAGGAGAAGAGGAGGAAGAGGAGGAGGAGATGGATGGATGGATTCCTCAGTAGTTTTAAAACATGTATTTAATCCACTGTAGTTACTCTTTAAGCAATCTGGACAAAACATCTCATTAAGACAACTTGTGGATTTAGGCTTTGGTAATATATTATAATCGCCTATAGACATTCAGTGTAATGTCTAGGATGATGGTATCATGTTATTATCACATCATCATGGTATCATCTCACAAAATGGTGTTTTTCAAACTAATAACCCCCCCCCAAAAAAACCCAGAATGAATATTTTTTTGAATGAATATCAGTGATGATAAATAGTGGAACGCTTGGATATGTATGTGTTTTTTTCTTTGAGTGATTTGTCATACATTGACCGCAATGGGGTATAAAATGATATGGCAATATGTATAATTGAAATTATACTGCCCAGCATTCAAATATCATATTGCAGAGTAACGGCAGAAGCCACCTCTGCTGTAATGAGGTTTCTAAAAAAATATTTTAAGATCTGCAATAAAGTTTGAGTCATCAATCTTCTTTTTTATTGTCAAAAGATGGTAAAACATGTAAAAAAAAAAAGATAACCTCCCACAATTGGAAGTTGATGTCTTCAAAATGTTTCTTTTGTCAAACTAATTGTCCAAAGATATTCAGTTTGCATTGAAATAAAACAGTCACACTGTGAAGCTGGGATCAAAGAGTGTATTTCACCTCTTGTTGATACATTACTTAAATCAATGATCAGAATTGTGGTTGATTCATTTTCTATGAATGTATGTATTTTCTAAGTACGGTTAGAGCTCTTGAAATAAGTTGGCGGAACACAGTTGCTTGCTGAAAACCTTTTTTGAAGCATCACAAACTAATTAAAAATCGATTCCACTATTAAGATGGGAGAGGCGCTTTATTCTCACTGCACCTTTGGCAATGGCAAGAGGTTGGTTTAATTCCCCCTATAGCATAAACTACCAAAGTATATCATTATTACTCAGGAGAAGACCCAGTATAGCAACACGTCCTGTGAGCTTGCATTGCCTCTTAAACGTGACACTTTCCTGTCAATGTAATGGGCTTCTCAAGTTTCATCCACATACATCTCAAAGAAGATGAATTTGGATCCTGTAACGGACCAGGATTGTAACTAGCCCGAACCAGAGAGCGTCTCACTTGAGAGCTAACCAGCTGGGATTCATCTCTCCCAGGCTCAGCGTCTCCGGGCTCAATCTTTCATGACTGTCACACAATTTTTGGCTCCCCACGGTGAGCTCTCATAACGCCTCGGCACTGGAGATGCAATCAGGCCTCGGCACACTGCAGCTGCAAAATATAGCTGGCGGAGACACCGGTTGCCTTTTCAGGAGGGCTGCGCTTGTCAGTTTCCAGTTGCCTATGACCGCGTACGTTAAATCCAGGTGACCCTACATGTTTCTGGCCTTTTTCGGTCGTGAATAAGATACCTGCAATTAACTGTCATGTCAAATGATTGGATTGAGTGTTATACTGAGCAATAGTCTCATTCGGATTTAAAATGACTGACTTAGTGAAACAATTAAGCCAGGGTCCTAATATAGTAATAAACTCCACACAGAGGGGTTTTTCTCCAGCGTGAAACGATTGCCCTTGCGCAACATCATCAGTCTAAAGCGTTGGACCAGTCGCCGTCCTCACTCGCTCTTCACAAGAACCGAAAGGTCTAAGCGTGGCATTACTGTGGAAGAGTCCATCAGATATTCAGATATGCCTGTGATTTAGGTGCCATCTTAATAGCCTCTATGAGGGTTATTAACTGGGCCTCTCTGGAGCGTGATTAACCTAATTTGCAGTGAAATAGGCTGTGTTGCCTCTCTGAGATCCTATCCTCTGGAGGTGTGTGTGTGTGTGTGTGTGTGTGTGTGTGTGTGTGTGTTTTTGTGTGTGTGTGTGCAAGAGAGAAAGAGAGAGTGTGCATGTCGTAAACACCCTGTGCTCAGCAGTCTGTTAAATCCAGAAGGACCAGAACAGGTTGGCCCTGTGAAATGGTGTAAGAGACAAAACAGACATGGATGCTGTTTGGAGATACAACCAAGAGATAGAGAGATAGAGAGAGAGGCGAGGGAGAAACTTGCTGTTATTAAGTACAGTTGCTGAACCATACCTGTCTCGCCATTAGGCAGACGTGGACCATAACGGCCTCATAGCTGCTTAAAGGATGCCTTATAATGAGAGGACGGGCGATCAGCTCATAACTTTTGGGAAAACTCACAACAATACTTTTGAATTCATGCTCTGTTGGCAAAAGTTATTTTTATTTCATAGGAAATAGCGATGATTATAAGTATATCTCTTTTCTTTTTGGACCTGAAAATACTGTGAAACCGGATTCAGACCATTTTGGAGCAGTAAACCTTTCCACTAAATGAATCCAGCTAAAGGTGGGCTAACAGCTTCTGGTTGGTTTCTGTGCAGGTTTAACTGGGTGACAACTCTAGGAACCCTAACGATGATCGTTTTGAGGATGACAATATGAATATGGGTTATTTAGGATGGATCTATGAGCTGCTTGGGCCAACAAGGACACTGCTGTCTTCCCGAGCTAAAAGCCCCTCATTCAGTGCCCCCCGAAGTGCCAGCATCCCTCAGCCTGATTGGGTTTAATGACCAGCTTGTCCAGTTTGGGCCACGCGACAAAGTGTGTGCTTCTATTGCACTGAAGCACATCCATCCGTCCGAGTGAAGGAACTAACGGTACAGAGCTCATACTTGATTCATGCAGTGAGCCTTCTGCTGGATCAATACTGCCTCTACAAAGGATCAGATTTATCCGTCATGGCCCTTCCCACTAACTGGCCTTCTCCAGGCGTGGTGGGCGCCTCTCAGCGGGCCACTTTCCACAAATAAAAATACTTCATAAATGAACAAAAGAAATCTCCCCTCCTGAGGATTGGGCCAAAATAAAAAATAAAAAACGTTGACAGCGAGAGGCTGAGCTGATTGGGGCATTGCTTGTCTGATCTTTTTTTTTTTTCTTCTTCTTCTATTTCACCATATTCCCATGCTCTTTACAGCCCTGCTTATCTCTCTGAGCATGTGGGTCATGCACACTGCAGTGAGAGTAATTAATGGGATGATGCAACACCCTGGCTGTTGCATCTTAGACCCCCTCTAACCACACACACATATCTGGAATCGCATGCTAAATGGCTATTCATGCAAATATGACGTCAAATTGAGCATGTTGTGCATTACAACTGCATTGTTTGTGAATTTTGTGTAAGTGGGAAATGCCACTGACTAGACATACTCGACTGTCCCACAAGGCATTGTAATGTCTGTCACTTTATTATGTTTTTAATATATATTCAGGTGAAAAAGTAACCGTTTAGATCCCCAAATATGTGATCAGTTTTTCAAATAACGGCTGTTACTAACGGGAGTACTGTGAATAGTCTGCTGGTAATGGCAGACTTAATCATTCATTTAGTAGGCAGCATGCAGTATGTAGGAGGCGGTACGTCAGTATGCGATTTCAAACACAGCCACACACTCTTCCCCCTTTCAGTTTGTTACGTTTTCCACTTTGTACTATGTTCTGAACTCAGCAATGCAACAATGTTTCTTACACTTCAACCCCAGTAGTAGGTGTCACAGTTGAGCCTTACAGGCATGGATTGTGTGTGTGTGTGTGTGTGTGTGTGTGTGTGTGTGTGTGTGTGTTGCATAGTACCAAAACATATGGAGGATTTCATAGAATATTTGCCTCCCAGAAGAAATCCATAAATCTCTGGAACTCTTTGGAGAGCCACTGTGGTATTTATCTCCCTAATACAGGATATCTACTGTGGAGAGCTTAACTCCTACACCTCAGAGCCTGTATTTTTCAAAGCTACACAACCACCATGCGGCTGATATTCGAGAAAAAAGAAAAAAACACAACCAACGCATGGAGATAATTCCAAACAGGGTATTGTTACTTAACAGATGTGACGAGGTGAAGCAGGATTTTACAAGTGCAGTGGGAAGACAGGTAGGACTGGACTGCAGCACTCTGGCACTCTCTGAAATAAAAGGTCAAAACAGAGGATTGGATATGTACAAAGATGATTCTCAGCTCCCCCACCAATGTTTTTGACCTCTCGAGAAACAACTTGTTTCCTGGATAATAGCTCATGTCTGAATTAAGGAATTATGGATTACTACATTTAAAAATCTAAATGTTTGCTTCTATTATCTCTGAGTCAAAGTAGGAGTTTGAACGGGTCGTCGTGAAGGGGATAATGTTTATAGGAGTCAATTTAAGGCAGAATACCGGAGATCAGCGCTTGTGAGCACCGGCCCAGACTCTTATGTCACCCAGCGGAATGTATCCAGGAAGATTAAACCCCCATTATCAACAAATTAGAAAGCGGGAAACAGACGGAATAAGTAATTTGATTCCTGTGTATGTTGGCTATATAGTTAGCCTCCACAGAGCCATTTACGTGTGTGTGTGTGTGTGTGTGTGTGTATTTGCCCGGTCGCGCAGTCTCAAAGATTGAGCACACAGCCTTCCTCAGCTCCAGCAAAGGCACTGCATATTCAACAGGCTGCAGATAGAGGATCAGAGGTATCACGGCTCCGACGGAGGAAGGCTGGACCCGCCCCCCCCCCCCCCCCTCGGCTGTACTGCGTGAACCGCGGTGTCAATACAACCCACAGCTGGGGCCAAATGCTCGTCAGCTTGAATATCTGGTGCACGTATGCCAGTGTGACGTGATCTGAAAAATGTGTAGCACTTTAATGTTGGTCATTAGGTGAAATATCACCATAAGACATTATAATTACAGGATAATGATGATGATGATCATAATTATATCAGAAAATGTCATGAGCTTAATTTTTTCCGAGGGGTGACAACGTTTTGGTATTTATTCTTGCAGACCCGGCTCATATGGCATTTAAACGCTTCATGAGCTCTGGGGTCTTCACGAGATGATGTATGAGTCAATAGAAGTAAAGTCACATGCCACAGAATGACAGTCTTAACTGTGTTGTAGTCTCACTTATTACCACAATAATCAAATATCCTCATAATAAATAACTAAATTACGTACTTATTCCATACCATAATCATAATGCATTGTAAATGTAATATCATTATGTAATCATAAAAGATACGGCTGGTGATTTTCATATATTTTTATTATAATTATCAGCAGAAAAAGGAAAACACAGTAACACCTGTGTATCTTCATTTCATACATTTTATTATATTTTTGATTATAGTGACTATGAGTATTGTAATTATGAGTGTGATGGGATTACTTCGATAACCTCATGGCACATTTGTATCTTGTGCTGCCAAAGTGACATATACTGTGATAAGGTTTATATAAAAGCAGACGGTTTATCAGCCGTGAGCTTTCAGACATCGGGGCCTAAACCTCCAGGATCTGCCCACCCCCATGATCTTCTCTCAGAAATTAAAAAAGGCTGTTGGAGCCTCATCCCTGAAAAGTGCTTTGCACAATGGGAGTCGTGAGAGTGTGTGGAAAAAAGCGGCAAGCAAAGGCGGGAAAAAAAAAAAAACCTGGATTAAAATAACAATAGAGCATTTTGCTAATGGTCCATTTTGAGCTGCTGCCACAGTATGATACGGTCTGTGAGAATTATGGTGGATAAGAAAGATGCTGATGCCTCGAAGTCCCGATGCGCCGCATGTTGTACCGTGCAAGGATGTTTTTCGACCGCAGAAGTATTCTGACTGTCGTTCGTCCCCTCGAACACGCCACCTTATTAACACGCATGAAAGCCCGGAGACAATTATGATGAATTAGGCTGAGCGCTTTCCTTTAGTGAAGAATTTACCTCCAAGTCCGGCAATTTGTGAAGGACCGGTTCAACAATGTGCTAAAGGTTGCCTTTAGTGTCATAACAGATTCCATTGTGTTCAGGACTGTGGGCCAGGTGCCAGTTAAAATGAGTTTTAAATGGAACAATGGAGGAAGCCATGTAGCCTCATAATTCATAACTATCCAATATGCAGCACCATTCATCAAGGCTGCAGAGAGTTCCTCTCAGCATTTTGTATACCTTCTGACATTTTCAATTTGCCTTATCATTAACAGTCTATTGAGTTTATTGGACTGGAATGGCAGCCCTTCCATCGTTTTCCCCGTTACTAACACATTCCTCTGGGATGTTCAGCCTTTTTAATGGCTACATGTTTTCCTAAATGACAGTTGGGTGTTTCTTTCAAACTGTTTGCATGATTACACCCTTGTCTGGATTTTATTTCCTCGCGCAAGTGGCGATGATTCCAGTCAATTTAGGCGTTACCTCTCAAGAGACACTTGGATTGCATTGTACTGCAGCTACGGTAAATGGACCTGTACTTGTACAGCGCTTCTCTCATCTTCTGACCACTCACAGCGCTGCAACACTACACGTCATCATTCACCTATTCACACCCTGATGACAGGGGCTACTATGCAAGGTGCACCTGCCCATCACACCTATTCATACACTGCAGGCACAGCCGACGGGAGCAATTTGGGGTTAAGTGTCTTGCCCATCGACATGGGCTAGCCGAGCCGGGGATCGAACCGCCAACTCTCTTACTGAAGGGACCGCTGAGCCACAGTTGCCCCTGCTCTAGCTACGATCTTCCTGTCCGGTTTGAATGATCAATGCGTTAGAGTGGAAGGGTAATGAGGTGAGATCAGGATCACGTTCTCTGACACCGTGGCATCAGTAAATACTTTGGTCCACTATGAATACCGTTGCCTGTAGAGCATGCACTTATCCACAATGTCCTCTTAACCCTAGAGTTCATGCATTATAATATAGGAGCATATTATTTCTCCATTGAATGTATTCATGATGTCATTCAACTGATTAACCCTGAAGATACTCGAGGCTTTTGCAACGCATTTCTTTCTTGTAGTGTGTGGTGGGTTAACCTGCTGTGTTGCTTCCAAATAACCAACAGAGGCTAGTGAGCCCAAAAAGCTTTGCTTGGTGAAATATTGGAGATGCAAAATCCAGGTGCAGTGATCATGTTTGTTACAAATACTGTATGTTTTGGCAGAGTCGGTTCCCCATGGAAACAGATAAGTGGATGACAGGTTGTGAGACTTGCAAAAAGCTGGTTAAAAGAAAAGTCATACAAATATAAAAATATTCCATCCAGTTTGATTCTCTAAACAATGTAGAGCTTTTCATGCCACCACCCATGGTTTCATGTGTGTGTGTGTGTGTGGGGAACAATGCAAAAGGAAGAGGGACACCTGAGACAAGTGTATTAAGAGGAGCAGAATGGTGTGTGTGTGTTTGTTTGTTTCTGGAGTGTGTAGGATTGAAGCGTTCACATGCTCCCTTGCTCCCCTCGAGAGTTTTGCTCTTTGCAAGCGCCGCGCAATTTAAGAGCCTCGCTTTTGCTCCATACTCTAAATGTCCCAAAAGTCCCCAGGCCCGTCGTCTGCTTCATCCCACACATGCACATGGAAGAAGCAGCACAATTAAAACAATTCCATACATGAATACAATCAGTTTGTGACGAGGAAGGAAGAGATGTACAGTCCTGTGCATCACAGTGGATTTACAAATGATGAAAAACTGAAGCCCTGGGGATTCAGTCAACATGTTGTCCAGTGTAAACAAGTACACACACAAACAATTCTATGTGTTTAGATTTTATGTTGCAGTAGTTTGTCCCTCCGGACACTTTCAAAGTGTATGTATAGTTTGAGACATCTTTATGATTAGATTTTTGTAAAGTTGTGTTACTGGTGTTTAATTCCAGTGATCTCACTCGCTGTCTTTAGGATGCACTAAAGTTTGCAGCTGTCCTTGACATTCTGACTCGTAAAAAGAAAAGGACATGATGAGCAACATTATTTTGTTTTACTGCAGTTTTTTGGGCTTCAGCAGCTACAGCTTACTGTTAATGTAAGGGGGTTGACAGTCAATCCCAAATTATAAAGGCTGACATTATTTGACCTGGTACCCCATCTATCTCAGTCAATGGCACTAAAGATGTATTGAAGTCAGTCAGTCCTGTCTGACTTCAAGGAGGCACGCGTCATGTTCGCCTTGTGAACATGACGCTTGCTACAGAATTGTTCTACGTTGTTTACAGGTTAACCTCCTGCCTCCTGAGCTGTAGGTTGTATCTTAACAAAGATTTGACGTTGTTGAATCTGGTTGGTCGAGTCGACTGTTTATTTCTCAACTTTATGTATAAAAACTAGAGGGTACTTTGGTACACAGCAGTGTTTGTACTAGTGCTCCGTTAGCTGTTAACGCCTAGCCGAACACACCGTCCAAAACTATAACAGTGTACAAACTACTTCCACTCCACTGTGTCCATGGATGGTTGGGGGTTGTCAATGGACTCAGCAGTGTTATTACTAGCTAGCTCGACTGGCCGGGGGCTGGTACAGAGCGATGAGGTCAATGGCAGTATAAACCTGCCAATAAAAGGTGTTTTGAGACTGTGTGAGTCACGCAATCACGAGCAGTCCTTGAGCAAGCAGCCATTACTGGCCTCCCAAAATATTGTTTGCTGCAGCAGGGCTTCAAGACGCAAACAGTTATTATAGCGCCACACACGTCTGTTTCTGAGTGCCTCCAGAAAACATTTAGCGCTCTATTGGGGCTACTTTCCTATATGGGTGCTCTGGTAAATATATGTATTTTATTTTGAAACCGTAGCTTTATACTGTTGGTATTTTCATGAATGATGAATCATTCTTTGTTTCACAACCACATTCTCCTGTCACGTCGAGGTGGATGTACCAGCAGTGCAGCCTGTTTCACAGGAAGTAGACACTGGGTATGAGTTCATGCAGCATTCTCCTCCCCCTTTTTACGATCTGTGAAATCTATTCTGAGACAGCGCCGTCGCTCTATCTTGTGCTTGGTGCTGCCCAAGGCAACTGGCATGGGTTTACAGAAATACAAAGGAGCCATAGCATCTTTCCCTCTCTACCAGAATGACAATATGCGGAGCCAGACCTTTTATTTCTCGCTGACACAGCCTGGTGGACACAGGTCCGTCTATGTGAGACGACCAGAAGTGTAACATGATGCCATTCTGACCCTCGGTGCAACTCCGCCCTTGAGATTCTTGCTAAGAATCTGTCCGTCAATCTCACAAATCTACCTGTCTCAGCCAGAATACGTTTGCAACTTGTTCACTTCTCTTCTCCTCAGCGAGGGCTTACATCTCTGTATTTCTGTCCGCCTGTGAACCGCCTTAAAACCTAGGTAATGTATCACCACTGACCTAAGTATTTTGATTAGGCATGCCAATTATTATTATTATACATTCTTTTCCTGACCGATGGTCAACCCTCTTTAACCGTTCACAAACCGTCATGACCAGTGCCTTGCATGCAGTGGGTGCTGTGGTTGAAGACTTGGCAGCCGCGATGTTGCTTGCATGGTTGTGGCGAGACACTTTCCCAGTAATCCCAGTAGTGTCCTGTCAAGAGAGAGAGTGTTGATGTTGAGTATGACATTATCAGTACCGGTATAGCTGTGAACGTATAGCAATGTGTGTGCAGCAGTGGCGGGCCATGGATTTTCTACCTGCGCCGCAGGGCTGGGAGGACAGCAGGTCCAAGTGTTACACAGTCCACAGGGAAAGTCTGCAGCTGCTGCTTCTTCTTCCCTTTTAATGGCGGATCGCAACCAACTTGACTAGGTGCATACCGGAGTGTGAGCACCCATCTAGCTGGCTGTCGCCATGTATTTAACCGGCTTCTCTACCATAGAGAGAAACAGAGGTAAAATGTGATCGGACGAGAGTGTTAAGCAGAGCGCTTAAGTACGGTGACCAGACGTCCTCTTTTTCCCGGACATGTCCTCTTTTCGAGACCTAAAAAAAGCGTCCGGCAGGGATTCCAAAAACGTCCGGGATTTTGCTACGTCCGGGAAAATAGTTATTACCCCCTTACAAGTTTTGGAAATGGTATCTCCCTCACGTTCCACCTTCTTGCGCAAGCTCTGACTGTAGAGAGAACTGTCATTGGTCGACCGATCTCAACGTAAATGTAAGTTCACGGCACGCTACACACTACTGCTACCCCCCCCCCCCCCGCGATGAAGTGTCCTCTTTTTCACAAACTCAAATCTGGTCACCCTAGCTTAAGCAGCGTCAAGCTGCACCAGCACGCTGGCCAGAAGCAGACAGACAAGGCAGGAGGAACAGACAAGACAGGAGCTGGTCAATAAGAAAATAAGCTAATAGGGAAAAAATTATACATGTAGTGTATTTGTGAAAAACAATTAAATTATAAAATAGATATAACTTTTAATTATAAATAAAATAAATAAATAGCTATAACTTTGTGATTCTGTTTAGGTCAGCAGAAAAGGCTTAGCAGAAAAAGCCACAACTCATCAAGACCCAAGCCAAGATCCTATGTCTTACTTGCCACAGGCTGATTAAAGTTAAGAGGGTTAGCAACTACTCAGGCTCACTTAAGGTTTCTTTGAACTGTTTAACTGAGAACATTAATCGATCAAAATCTGTTTAGTGGGTTAACGGTGAAACAGTTAACGGTTCACATCCCTAACTGTGGTAGTGTATCTTTGTATCTTCACTCGTGCTGCTTCTCTTCTACAAAGAAAGCAGTAGTTAAGTTCAATTGCTAAGAGCTTCCCTACTTGAGGCCGTCTCAGCTTTACAGTACATCACTGCTGACCTCCTCTTGAAAACAGTGATTATTCTGGGTCAGACTCTCTTAAAGCTACATGCTGGAATTAATGGAACCTGGAGGGGCAGAGAAGGACTCTTTTCTCAATATGCTGCAGCAAAAAAGCAACAACAAAAGAAACTGTCCTCTCAATCATCCCAGAGGGGTCAGAGTCATTTCTAAAATATGTGAATTTATGTTTTCTATAGACAGCAAGGCAATTACCAGCATATTAGAGTGATGCAATTATTTACTGTGCGTAAGCACTGTTCATGTTTTTTGTTGTTTTTTTTTTTTTTAGAGGTCAGTTTAGTCTTTGGGGGAGATTAAGTGGCATTTTTCAGCTCCCCAAGGCTTCATGCACTCGTGATTTTACGGTGACGCTGATCTGGGAATGAACCCTCCCCTATTGTCGAAAGCCGTTATCGTAGTGTGTATCACCAAGCAGTGATCTGTGGAGCAGAAGATGGATGTTTTCCCTGGACAGCAGAGAGATGCACTTACTGTAGACATGGAGAGCTCACGTGTGATTTTCTGGACTCAGCAACACTATCACGTCAGGTGGAGAAACCTCTCGGAGCTGCTGATGCCCCGTTAACACCCTCCCATTGTCATCGCCATATGCAGAGTGTTTGGGCCAATTGAGCCACAACATGCAATGTCACAGTGACACACACAAGTATAACTATAGGGCTTTGAAGTTATTCAATGTTCATCACTTTTGGTGGAAATATATTATGATGATGAGATAACTTCATAATACATGTTGTACAACTTTACTGGTTCCAATTTAATTTGAACAAAACACAGTTTTTGTGTGTGAAGAGTTTGTTTCTGTTGCAATGCTTAACAGGGAAACACAGGTGACTGCATTAAACATCCAGTTGATTACATAGAGAGCTGGAGTAGACATCATTTACAATCACATTGACATTTATAATAACTATTAGATAGATCCTGCCCTGGATCGTATTATTACATAACAATATATTCAATTGGTCTAGTCAGAGATGGTAGTTACTTAAAATCACATCATTTTGTTGTTTAGTTGTTGTTGTTTTGACTGTTTTGTCACTGATTTACAGCTAAAGAAGATATCGTGTTGTGAAAGAAGCCAAGTTGCAATGATGTAAGGGTGCTTGCTGGTGAATTGTCAAAGGACCTGTAGCTATTATGTATGTTTTTAATGCCTTTTTTTAATATTCGTTCACATTACTCTTTGTTTAACTCTAAAGCTCACAAAGGGTTCATCCTCTAATAGCAAGTGCTGCAGTGGATACTCATTTATGTTTATAGTTTATAGTAAACCCCAGATAACACTTTGCCTTAAGTCCCCCCGATTTAGCATTATTGAGTAATGAACTGATTGAGTAATGAACTTTTGATACTTAAGAATAATGAGACAGTAGAAATTGAAAAATAAAAAAGATTTTGAAATAAAAACGTGCAATGTCCAGGCCTTACAATGGTTGCAAAGACATGTCCACACAACATACGATATCGAGGGAAGCAAAAATGATTGACGTCATGTTCATACATTGTACAATAATATACATTTGACAGAGATTTTTTATTAAAATATTATATATATATATATATATATATATGCACCTCTCCGTCTGTCTGTTTGTGTCTCTCTGACTAACTCTCTCTCACACACACACACACACACACACACACACACACACACACACACACACACACACACACACACACACACACACTCTCTAGGGGCCATTGTTGTAATTTGATGAAGCAGTCAAATGCAGCTTGCTTTGCCAGTGGGCTCCATTCTGCACTCGTGTGTGTGTGTGTGTGTGTGTGTGTGTGTGTGTGTGTTGCCCTCACAGTGAGTCATCTGAAAGGAGAAGTGTCCTTGTTCTATGGCCTGGATGTTATCAGTTTTTACCCCCCAGAGGAGCAAGAATGCCAAACAGCTCCTTCCCCGTTCATTCTTTTATTTCTCCATCTCTGTCAATCTCTTAGCGTAATGCAAATGCATACTCAATACCCCCCCATCTCTATTTTAAGAGTCTTCTCCCCAGTGTGAACGGGCTGTGCTCGGGGCTGGCAGAATCAGAGACGCTGGAATGAATGGAAACGCATTGTATGAGCTCCTACCAGCATCCTTCTGTCTTTAGTGTGTTCTCAATCCATAATCCTTTAACATTGTTCAATGTGGCAACTCAGCTACTGGATTTACTAAATAGTATCCCTCAAAATGTGCGACTTTAAATGAAGACATAACCAAGCCACACATCCCCTGGAGGCTTTTGAGGAAAGCCGTGACATTGTCATGTGTTTGAGACAACTTGGCTATAAATAACGTCTAATACAATGATCCACACAGGCACTGAATGCCAGAATGAATTGTTCCAAGTGGAAACATCTGATTATGCAGAGACTCTCAAAGACAAGATCAACATCATATTCCTTCAGATTTCCCCCCACAGTGCATACAGTACATGGTATTAATTTGCAACGCTGCTTGGTATATATTACATATTAATTCACTCACTGATATCAACCAGATGTTAACATGCGACGTTATGATAATAATTATGACAAGGTTAGGATGACACGTGCAAGATTGTGACTAGGATTTTTTTTTAATCTGAGGACATGTTACTGTTTTCAGATTTTTTTTAAAAAATTGTTTATAGAGTTTTGCTCTATTAAAATAAACAACTGTTAACTGTTTAGTAAGCAGGAATCATATTTGGATTGGTATATTGAAATTAATAAGTAAAACCCACAGTTACCCTCACTAAAGTGGAATAAGACTATTACCAATGGAAACATAGACATTGTATACACTCGGGAGATGCCGACTGGGTTGTCTTCATTCGGTTTGGTTCAGCCCAGAGGCCTCAGCATCTCAACGTGGTTATGATACAACAGATACAACACAAACGCATGACTCAAGTTCCTTTATAGTTTGATCTTGAAAGGTTTTTTTCTTGAAATGTTGTCGACAGGAAATCCTGGCTTCATTGTAGACGCCATTAAAGAGTCTGGAAAAGTAAAGCTGTTTGAGTCTGAAGAAAACGAGAGAAACATCTTCGTTGAAACCACAACTGGATCATAGAGTTGGATGGGGCTTGTTTGAAGGAGATGTTTTCACAACAACATACATTTACATTAGAAATGGAATTATGACTCGTTTAAAATACTTCTAAGCAGCTGAGAATACATTATTAAAACTAATGACAAGATTTGTTTTAATCCATACAAATACAATCTTTTTTTCTTCTTTTTATAACCATAATCTAAGTGTTTATTTAAAATAAGCATGCTGTGACAGGAATATTGACTTCTTTTATTCGGCATGAATTCTTCCCTGAATAAGGTAAAGCACGTTTTGGGGGGAATCAAAGGATTTATCAAAACATACTGACAATTAGTGTTTTATATCACTTGACTTGCAAACACCCCTGTTGAGATCTAATAAAGTAATGGATTTGTATTTAATGTGTGTTAACATCCTCGTATCAAATGCAAAATATATTCACACAGCTCGAGTAGCTCAACCAGGTCCGTATTCGGCGTCTATAAAAGCGCAAAAATTCTTTGTGATGGAAAAACAAAACATATCAGCTGTGTTGATACAATATTTAAATCACTAATTTTAGAGATTATTATAATTTACCGGGGGAAATTCACCACCTTTTTATGTGTTATTGTAAGATCGAGTCGATTCAAACAATAAATTCCTCAGCGCTGCTTTGACAGAGAAAGCCGAGTTCTCCTGCTGGCGGAGCAGTGTCTGTCGCCGGGGACGGCGTGTACCACAATGCATTGTTCGCCGGACCAATCCTCCTGCACGTCTGATGCAGACACAGTTTCAACCGCTCTCTGCTGCACTTCTTCATTTGTATACTCTGGCTCAAATATAAACGGCTGAATATCCGAGTCAACGGAAACACAAAATCCATCCTCATCCACAGCATCCTGTGTGCACTCATGGAATGTCATTTCTGGCTGTTGGAAAACAAGTATTGAGTATTTGACTTGTGCCTTAAAATAGTTACGACATGGATTTATTACATCACTGGAGTAATATAATCAAATGTATTTTTTTTTTGCAAGGAAAATACCAGCCGCTAAAGTAAACAGAATATATAAAACCAGCGAATAACAACTTTAGATGACTCATGGTGTAATGCTATGTTACCATAACAACAGCAGTGCTGAAATTATTTACAAAAAATTGGGGGAGATGAAAAATCATACCCAAAAAAATAAATAAAAATCACATGAAAGGTGGCCAATTTCCCCTTTTTATATATTTATGGCATATCTTTTCCTGAGAGGAATCCAGAAGTCGTGTCGGAGTCCACACAACGCCGAACACATTTAAATGTCAAAAAGAACAAATCAAGTGAGTGAAAAACAAGTTTGTTGTTGAGATGCAGTTCTCCTGCGCAGCTCACAGTCTCATTTTAACCTCTCGCTGGGTCTGTTTGGACCCACCAGAGAAAACCACCCACTGTAGTTTGAAACTTCATGAACTGTAGCTGATGAACCCTGTCCCCACTGGATCTCTCTCTTTTTTTTCTTCTTCTTTCTTTCTTTCTTTCTTTCTTCCATGTGCCATTTTTAGAAGTGTGTGGGAGAGACATGGATACCATAGTTCAGCGTGTAAATGTTCCATCAATTGCCAGTGCTACCCTGAACAAAACCGCTGGTTATTTTGTGTACTCTAAAATCATTGCCTCACGGCTGAATAGCAGCACCTTCCCCAGGGGGGCAGGAAAAACCCCACTGAGAGGCTTTGGAAAAAGAAAAAGAAAAAAAAAAAAGAAGAAGAAATTGCAAACCACCGATTCAGAAAGCGGCCTGGAATCGGTCTGCCATCACACCTGGCTTTTCACCCAGAGGTGGAGTCACCTTCAACGTGGCACCCTCCACCAGGGCTGCGTTGGCCAGAAAACGATGTGTACTCAGTGGCAGGGCTGTGGAGAACCACGCTGACAAAACCTCCGCTGATGGCAGGGTGAGGGGGATTAAAGAGGGCGGGCCTTTTTTTTTCTCACCTCCCTCAGGTGGAAAAGCCCATCTGCTGAGGCCTCACTCCTGCAAACTCCCAACAAGTTCTAATTAACTTAGTACTTTGCACAAGTGATCACAGCGTGATGGTGACAGAGGAAGTGGGCCAGAGATACAGTGCAGAACACAGTAATTAGGTGCAATATGTGATTAGCTGCAGAGATAATGCTTCTGTTTCACTGGGTCTAACGTGACGCAAAGGACGAGTTCAAAGAGTCAGATGAGCCTTCGTTAGCCCCTTGTGCTCCCGTGACAATAATTTATACACACTGTAAGGAAAGACGCTGACTCTAAATTTAGACATTTTTAAAAGCCCTATGTGTGGTGCTTCTCTAATGTATTCCATACTGTTTTTGACGCTCTTTGTTAGCCTTGACTCCTTATGATTACTAAAACATCGAGGCTCTGTGATGGATTTTTTTTTTTTTTAAAGGCTTCAGAAGAGCTTTTAAAGTTGGCCTCCTTACAGAGACAGTATCCTGGCCTTTGTTTCGGTTGCTTATCTCAGCCCCACTGGCACATGGTTTGTAGAAACGCCGCGCATAATAGCCTGCACAGCACTCAACGACTTTGATCTTTTCTGGGGGCAGAGTGGAGTCATCAAGCGCTGGGCATCGCTTCGCCTTTTCCAGTGCGCTTGATATGTTGCAAGCCTTTAAGTATGTGATGAGTTTCCTCCTCTTGGTGGCTGTCACTGGATAGAACATATGTCACATACCGTCTGATTAGGTGTAGATACTGCTGATTTGAGCTGTATTTACTTCTCAAAATGAGTATCACGCTCAGGTTCCTCTGTTAACCAACAACGTGGTGAAAGTAGGCCGGTACGGTCCGACACTCGGTACCACTAAAAGATTGAGTGCTGGGAAGAGAGGACAGCAGCTGTCTGCCAAAACAACAACCCGTCACGATCGCATTTCCAACAAGAAAACACATCTGCTAACGTTCGGTCAACATACAGTTAGTTACCTCCGTAAAGGAGGTTGTGTTTTCGGTTTGTTTTGTTTGGTTGTACACTTGTTACAGTGCGTTTCACCTTCATTAACATTGAGAGATGGGGCATCTGTGCTGCATTCAAGTAGTTTCGGAATAATCGCAGAAAAATTCATAGAACGCCCCTTCAAGTCAGAACCATGTTGTTTTAATTAAGCAGTAACAACACTTTTTTTGTAGCGTCCATGTCGTTTTCACATTACTGATTAAAGCTCATGAACACACCGGAGTCACAAAAACAACTTCCCACCTCTGGAAAAGGGACTATTTGAGGAGCACCTGAATGCTCCATCTTCTGCGCTCTCCGCGTGGCGAGTGTCACTCTAGTTTCCTTATAGATTTCGTATAAATTATTCCAGTTTGTGTCCAGCACAGAATCTGCCGGTTTTTAATCCATGCTTGCAGCCTTTCCAAAACTGTGCAGTTGGCCACTGGTGCCAAACGTCAACTTCTGCTGCAGCTGCAGTCTGATATTGAGTGCTGTTTTTTTTTTGGCAGGCAGTCGTTTCTTGCAAAAATCCCCCCAGTAAAATTACTGAATAAGTTATGACGTTTCCTAATGTTCCGTTTTACATTTTCAACACTGATCGCAGGTCAAACGGATCTGCTTGCAAAATGCTTTGCGTGCGCATTTTTACTTCCCTAACACACGGCTGCTTGTAAACTGTTAATTTATCAGTAGTGTTTATGATTTTTGAAAGTTTTGTCAAAATGTACTAATTAAGAACTTCTATCGACTCTCGAACTCAATGTTTCAAACAAAATACATGAAGCATGCTAACAACAATGGTAGCTTTGTGAATGTCAGGGGGACGGGCCGCACAAAGAAAATACTGTTCACATGTGACACCAACGCGACTGACGCGTTTGAGGCGGCTCGAATAGCGCGTTTGACGCGGGGTGAACAGAGCGAAGGACGCGGCGCGAATACGCGCGAGTTGAAATATCCCAACTCCGGCGACAAAATCGCCTGAGTCATAGTTGCGTCAGCCAATCAACGTTGAGAAGCTCCGCCCGTCACCACTGGCATCCTGCCGTTGCTGAATCAAACTGCTGCTGCTACGCCTGAAGTAGCGCTGGTAGCGGCTTCATTCAGACGCTGTTGTGGGACTACGGATAATATTATGAACCCAGACACCATGGAGTTTGATGTTCCGACGTATGTGGAGTTTACACAACAAGTATAAAGCAGAACTAGTGGTTATTTCCATGGTGGATGGCGGAAGCGGTATCCGTTTTTACGGAGAGAAGCCAGACGCAGTCAGTGAAATTCACCGAGCTGTGTGCGGCTACGGATAATATTATGAACCCAGACACGGGCGTTTCATGTTCGGGACTTCCACAACAAGTATAAAGCAGAACTAGTGGTTATTTATTCCATAGTCGATACCGGAAAAGATAACCTTTTCACGGAGAGAAGCGATGTGATAAGCCACGCCCCCTTTGTCGCGGTGCAATTTGTCTTTGTCGCGTTTGGTGTGAACACCCTCTTTTCACTCGCGCGAGTAAACTGAAGCGGTAAGCGCGGCGCGACAAATCGTGTCGCGTTTGGTGTGAACGCAGCATAAGATTCAACAACTGTCCTGGATGTACGTCTATATAGTAAATGCCTCCACATGTATGACTCAGTACATGCACACACAAAGGTCAGCCAACTTTACATCATATCACTGCTGACATTATACAAACGCATGATATGAGTCATGCATTGGAGTTAATACAGGGATGATGCAGTCATACTTGTACGAAGAGATTCACGGAACTATGAGCGTCATGATGATTAAGGCTTGGGCCGTCATGGGATTTTCATTGCAGCTAATGAACCTATTCATGCTCTCCTTGACATCTTCAGTGTTGCTGATGTAGAGCATCTGTGTTGCATCTGACAAATGTAGCAATTACATGACAGACCCTACTGCACCCTATTGACACTGAGATGCATTCAAATCAGCTTTGCACATCTGAGACCGTTGCCCTGATGCTACATATAAAGCAGAGGGAGGGAAATGTAATTACTTCATCTGGAGTGCATTAGTGCATTGTGCTGCCGGAAAAACGAGAACTCTCAAATGCGTCCTCTGATGCAACGCAACCCGTGTCTTCAAGGCATCGCTGTCTGCGTGAATGGGCCTTTTTCATTAACCGCTCTCACCCTTTTGCTCAAGCATTTGATTCAGGATAATGCTGTGAATCTTCTTTTTTTTTTTCACAGACTTCAAAAAGGCTATTCTTCATTCATTTTGGTCTTTTGATGTCATTATGAAGTGACCAGTTACGAGGGAAGGTAACTTGTATTAAGTGCTGGTGTGCAACGGATTATATTTTCTTGGTTTGCACAGCGGCGTGCGGCGTAGGTTTTGAGTAGGACACTGACCGGAAATGAGAGAAAAAAAAGTCCTCTTTGGTTCCAGCATTAGAATCAGAATCAGAAACCGTTTAGCCAGGAATGTTTACACAAACGAGGAATGTTGCTAGGCGGAAGGTGCATACATTAGACATGAAACGTTAGACGAGACGAACAACAATCAACAATCAACGACAACAACAGTGCAATGATATTTAAATCAAGTATAGCGAGACTGACTCTGTGTGCTTGGAATCTGCTGGCAATGTCTTCAGTCCTGCTTTGTAAACCTCGTTTCCAGTTTCAGTTTCAGTGCAACTCTGCACTTTTTGTGCAGCATTTTGGCCAAAGGCATGTTGTAAACTTAGTCGCAGAATGTTATTTATTCACGACTAACTTGAGAATGCAATTAAGCTGTAGAAATCAGCTAGTCTTCTGATATTTTGACAAAAAACGGGAAACCCTAATTATGTGCTGCAGACCACCGGTTTGCAAACATGAAGATCATGTGTTTAATTTGGAGTGCCTGTCAGGGCCTAATCCCTAACCCCCTTGACAGTGTCATTTGTAGGAAGCTGCAGAATGTGTTGCAAGTAGATTTACCGAATATAGTACAGCTTAAATTGGCACAGAGGAGAGAGGGGAGGGGAGCTTGGCGAACCCAACCTCCAGGGATTTTTCGTATTTGGCCCGAGAAGCATAATCCAAATATATTGCTCCGAAATATCACATCTCACATACACTGTTACATCACTTGCTTTCTGTTGAAACTCTGCATTGCTTCAGGTTGATGAAGGACAGCCGAGGTTGGGATCACGCAGTGTTCCTCTCTTCTGGCTATAATTGCTGTCTGTGTAGTGGAACGTATTGACAGGCATCTTGGTCTGCAGATCAATGGGTACAAGAAACAATGAGATCACAGCAAATGTAGAATATACGAAAGCAATACAAAACATATATATTATGTTTGTGTATAGGCTCCAGGTGTGTGTGTGAGTGAGTGAGAGAGAGATTTGTTATGCCTGGTGCATCTGTGGGAAGAAGCCCAGGCTGCCTCTTTCATCTGCTGTCTGTCATGTCCTGGTTAAAATCATCATTCCAGCAAGTCTTTTGCTGACCTTCAAACCCGACTCCTCCCGGCCAACAGACAGGCTAATTAACACTTCTCTCCATAACTTCAGAGTAATTTCATTCCCTGTATGTCTGGCTGTAGCATGGACTTGGCATATTGAGACCCAGGACTTGAAAGTAGCCGGTTGGGTCAATGAATACGGCCTGAATAATGCATACAAAGTAGCTTGCAATCAACTTGAACCTCCCCCTGTCTTAGATAGATAGATAGATAGATATAATCCTTTGTTGTTCTCCTGTATCTGAGAATATTATTGGCTTCCAATAAACGCGTGCATAGGAATGTGTCCTCCTCCTCCTCCGCCAACATACCGTTTTTTCAATTTTTCAGCTCAATGCAGTTCCTCACTGAACAATCCATCTGCCTGTGTGCCCCGCAGCGAAACGCCCGTACCATCACCATGCTTTGTGGTGATGAGAATGTGAGGCAGGGACAGTACGAGCTCACAATCAGGAGATGTCACAATTTCCACTAAAGGGATTTCCTGCCATCTTGTTGAGGCTTAACTGTATAGACTGAAGTTAGTAATGACGGTATGATGGAGCATGTGCCCATAAAATAGGACACCAGACACACATTCCCACCAGAAAGCAATCTGGTATGTTCACGCTGTGAATGCTGCACTTTATCAGCCATCTGTGCAGTATACTTCCAAATTATACTTTCATTATGTGGGATGTCAAAGAATATTATAGAGTCACTTTTATATGATATGTTCACGCCTTATAAATTATTATTTCTATTCCAATTTATCTGCGGCATGAGCTGTTCTTTCTGTGTTTATAATTGTACTCCATGTCAACATTGAAGATGTAAGTACTGAGACAGTACTTTACTAGTACATGTAGACTGGTCAATACAAGTGAACATGTCTGTTACTATGTTACTGAATGTAGCATAATGAATGCTGCCTGATACTGTCTTATTTTATATGAATTTAACACAGAATAGGAATAATTTTATAATTGGTAATCACGGATTAGTTGTTTAAAGTTATGTTTGACAATTCTGAAATAAAATAAAATGCATCATTGTCGTTGTTAAAAAGAATATAGCAAGGGTTCAGCCTCTTATTTTGTAATATTGATCATAGACGTCAACGTGACATCACTCACAAGTTTGTGTAGTACGATTTGGAAGCCATGCATTTGGGGTTTTGGCTGTTGCCATCTTGGTTTATTTAGAACCAGAAGTGACCGGAGAGGGCGGAGCTAAGTACAACCTAACGCTCGCTGAATGAAACATTTGTGAAAGTTGTAAGACGAAAACACGGACGACCGCACGGCGTGGTAGCGACCTGTCAATCACAAGGTAGCCCCGCCCTAAAGCGGACCATAAATATAGTAAGTTATCATGCTGTTCAAAAATTCACTTATAATATTTTCTCGTGATCTCTATACAGTCAGATCTTTTTTTTGCCTCCAGAGCAGTCGCCCTGTGCTGGCTATTAGAAAGAATGTAAATTTAAAGCACTATTCAGAACCGGAGGTTGCCGCCTGCTATTGCAGATTAAACCGATTAAAACCTGTTGACTCTACTTTATGCTTCAATCTCATAAAATCTGTTAATCAACTACTTAATACTTAAATTACACAATTAGTAAAGTCAATACATCATACATTATGTATTGTTCACATAGATAATTTAAAGCGTTGTTTTGTTAGAGCATTGCAACCTGAAGCATGATTCCTCAGTGGGACCTGAGTGTGTGACATCCTCCTTCTACCCATAGGCCCTTTTCACAGCAGCCATTAGGACATGTCACACTGTAGCACGGCACACACTGGTATAATTCATTCACAGCCATTCCGGTGAGCTGGCATGCACAATACCAGGGCCAGCCCCATGGAACAGGGCCATGCTTGACGTCATTAATTACATCTGTGTTTAGCCTGTGATGACATGTCAACATGGCTGCTGTGAAAATGGTCTATTAAGAGTTATGGAGTAAATCCGCTGGATGTTAGTATTTTGAGGGGCTAACCTTGACGAAGGGTGTCAAAGCTTCAACAGTATAGCATATTGTGTGAGATGGACAATGACTGGGAAGATACGTTAAATCCATAAAATGACAAATAATGTATTGCAACGAGACTTTTTAAATTATTTGAACTGATCTGTTGATACATTCATAAATATATACATTACTCAAAGAAACAATGTTGACATGGAATCAGTACCTGAAACATTTGAATGACGACTACACCATCTGGTTTATTGAGAGATGGATTAACTGTGTAATTTAAGCGTGATGTTAATTAATCACCTCAATCTGTGTTTATGCTCATTAATTGACAAATAATTAAACACAAAAGCAAGTCATTAACCATTCAGGATTACACAGCCACCATACAAATAATTAGGATATTAAAGAACATAAATTGTTCAGATTAGGTTAACAGACCTGGGAAAGACAGGAAAGCTCATACACCGCATTCACTATAGATAGTATAGATAGTTTTTTAACATTTTTGGACACATTATTCATTTTTTAATGGAAGGCTTCTTTCGACAATGCGTCTTGATTGATTGTGGAACTAAAGATGATTGGTGCAGCTGTAAAAACTACCATAATTAATATTGTATATCACTGCTTAGCTTACTTTTGGGGAAAGACAAGAAGATTTACCACCTTTCTTTTGCGTCGTAGCATTTTTTAGCACGTTTCGAAACGTTGAGTTAGATCATTGCAATGTCACTTTTTCACTCTCCACTCGCTGAGATCTGAAACAAATCGGCATTGGAGTTGTTGTTGTTGTTGTTGTTGTTGTTGTTTCGCATGAATAAAACATAACACTGAGGCTGTGTTCAAAATCGCATACTAATGTTATACATATTTTAAACTCAATCAGTATCTACTGCATACTGCCTCCTAAATGAACAATTAGTATGATTCTACCAGCAGACTATTCACACTGAAGCCGGTCTCAAGGCACTCAGCCAGCGGCTCCACACATCTCCAAAAACGTTGCAGAAAATAATAGGCATTATTTGGATGAGCTGACCATGTTTTTGGAATCCAAATGGTTAATTTGTTCCCTGAAAACATTGTGTCTTGCCAGTCTCAATCCCCTTGGAGAAAGATGTCGTAGGCCTTGACTCCCCGTCAAGTCGTGTAGAGTAAACATCACAACGGCTTCAAGACTCCAGATTACAAGACAACAAGTTGTGTTGCATAAACAGTCCACGATCTGAGCAGCTCCACTCCTGTTGGTACCTCCACAGAACAGTCGTCCGTCTTGTAGGAACCATTTAACCAACTCGACAACCTTACACCACACATTTCACCTCCAGTATTATTATGGATTTTATTTCTGGTCAGATAACTCTTGTTGCCATGGCTGCTCAGAAGTCCTCCTCATTGTTGTGTCCATGTTTCAGCCCGGCAGGGTATTAAAGCGAGGCGCTTAAAGGGTCACTTTTGGTATTTTCACCTGCACCCTATATCTTCCCCATGTATTCGTGTCTAAGTGACTGTTATGTTTTTGAAATGTGTCCAGTATTGAGGAATAATGCTAAAAGCAACTTAAATAAGTAGGCTACTGGCGCCCAATGTAACTCATCCACATTGTCGAAATCATCTTAACATTCAGCCATGATGTTGAAGATATTTTAGATAGTGCTAACACGTTGAGCATGATGTCAGACACGTATAACAATAACAGTGGGAGCCTGTCACGGCAAAAGCGAACACTTGAAGTGGACGAAAATGACGAAGCCAGCCGGTCCCGATCGTATTACATTGCAGGCAGTTGCCGTAAACATACCGAAGATACCCTTTAACAAATGCGGCCACGAAACATTTTACTGCTCTTGTTCTCATCCTGCTCCAGATCACATTATGAGCATGGTGAGTGACACCACTTCCCTAATCAGATATTGCATTAATGTGGCATGGAGAGTTAAACTTGAGTCTTCTCCAGTGTGTTGATTGGTGAGGTGCCAGGATCTCAGTCGGAGGTCAGAGCCAAAACACTCACACGACAAGTTATTACCCATATTTTTAACTGTCCTTAATACACTGACCTTGTCACTAATCTTTAATGACCACATCAGTCACCATTTATGGCTCAATCAAAATGCCGTTCTGAATTATTTATCAGTTAGTGGTTTGCTGGTCCTGCACAAGTCAAACAGAAAGGTGGGGTGAATGATAAAAACATGGTTCAGAATCACTCCTCGTCAGTGTAAATCAAAATGTTGACCCGCTGTCACTTGAATTGTCTTAAGTCCTATTGTTATTTCATTAGTATGCTGAATAAAAATTTAGCAGCGTGGCAATGATGGATGAGAGCATAAATCAACATGTTTTCTTGTCATTAATGTCAAACAGTATTTAGAAACTCCTCACTAAACCATAAAACGCAGTGCTTTAGAAAAAAAGCCACAGAGTAGAATAGTAGGGCTCTCTTTTTTTCTTTTAATAATCAAGTCAGAATTCATTTGAACGTTCATGTAATTTGTTTGAATTAATTTAAATGTGGCACATGAACTAAACTATGTTGATGTTACTTAAGTGACAAGCCAACGTTACTCTCAGGTTGTTGCATTTACTCTACATAAAGGTACGGCGATGTACCTTCATTCTTGTTCACAAATCCAAAGAATCTTTCCCCATTTTGTGCAAACAAAGAACAAGAACAAGCTTAGTTTACTGGCAGTATAACGGGGCATGTAAGTGGGCGGACGTGTTGAATTTCTCATTAAAACTGACTTCCAGTCATATTTTAAATCTATAGCAGAGCAGTTATAGTACATCAAATCACTTGGTGTGAAATTACTGCAATCTCTACTGAGTGTCTCTCATTCGCCGAACATTCACATTTGAACGCAATGATGTAGATTTGCGTGCGAGAGGAATCGCCGATGACTTGTACTGCAATCGTAACACCCGCATCCCCAACAGCAGTCGGGTTTGTCTCGCCAAACGTCACCACAGCAAAGCCAGACGATAGTTGGAGACTTGCAAGAACATGACTTGGTGATTATACGAACTACGGACATCTTTGTGTCGCCTCTGACAGTCGATGAACCCATTCACACTTTCCCATCCATCATCACCTCGGTGATGCTTCCAAAATGAGTCCGCCGCGTGGGCTTAAATTGGCCAAGGACAGCAGAGATGAAAGATAGCCCATAATGAGGTTTCTCCCTTAGGAATCAATGTGTAGCTTTGTTCCAGGGGCCGCTGAAGGTTGTCTGTAAATTCAGTCTACTGCAGGGTCCTGGCCTGAACAGCCAGCCTATCTATCACCTTGCCATCTTATTGATGAACAGAAGGGAGGTTTATACAATAACAAAGGGCATTTTTTTGGACATACTTTGTTTTTTTGATTGCATTAATGGTGTGGCCGTGGAGGTGAAATTTTCTGCGATATTCTGGTCATGCTGTGTCTTCTGCCGGGCATTGCGCGTTACTCCCTGATCATTGCACTGCATAATCAACTTGCCCTTCGGGAATCAGATGACTTTGTTTCTGAGGGAGATAATGCAGAATATGATGATCAGCTAAACCAGGCCTGACCTTGTGTGTCTGCGTAATCATCCCTGGATTGATATGAATCTGTAACATCAAGGAGAAGTCATCACTGATTTTGACTGCTGAGAGCAAAGAGTGCAAATCCATAATCTTTCACATGTTGTACAACATTGACTTTGTACGCAACCTTTAGACTGCAATTCAAGAGGCGCTCTGCGAAGCTAATTATTATCGAAGCTTAATTTAGTAGGAGTTGAAGTTGTGGAATATAACTTTGCCAGGAGTGCAAATGGAGGGTGAATACTGATGTGAATCTTTACAACTGACCATTAACTTGAAGGCGGGAGACGGAGGGAACCTGATTAGTATGGTTTGAACATAAAGTGAACATATACTGAGTGTAAAATGCCTCCTCTCGTTTACTTTCTCCCTTCTCTGCAGTCCGTCTGCTTTGAGGCCAGGCAGCAGCGTGGGGCACCGGGTGTGGATCCTGCTGGCCATGACCCACCTCACCCTGGACTTTTCTGTGTGCAGCCCCCTCAGTCAGGGCGTGGGGGTCAAACTCACGCCTAAGTCGGTGCCTCGTTCTCGACCTCGCTGGCAGCCGCTATGGGACGCACCCAACAAGCTTCACTGGAGAACAGTGAGCCCGTTGGCCCGCCGGCTCCTCAACCCTATCCCTCCACCCCAAGACAACAGGGCAGGGGTCAAGGGTCAAAAGCATCGGAAGCCAGCACATAAAGGACAAGCAGCGTGTAAGGAGTGCCGGTTGAGATACTCTCAAATGGAGACAAGTGATCCTTTGGCTGTAATAGCGGGGGCTCCAGCAGCTTTATCCAGCGGGAGCAGAGGAGATGCAGTGCGGTTGTTACTTAGAGCCAGGAGGCAGCTCAAATGGGACAGCGTCGACAAGTCTCAGGAGGGCCGGACTACCACGGTGGCCGGATTTATCGACTGGGGACCCACAGGGACCGATAGCATAGATGACAACGGCAAACAGGAGTCCAACACAACGCTGTCCACCAAGGTCTCAACTACCACAGGGGCCACAACCCCTGGCACTACAACCAGTCTCTCCCAAAGGACGTTGACTGTGGTGACCACACCAGAGCCCAAGAGGCTAAGCACCACCAAGGCCACTGTCAGCTTCGGGGAGACCGTCAAACCACCAAAGCCATATGGGGACACACCAGGTAAGACATCTAACAGCTTTACAGCTAATCATATATCATGAATGTCCTGGTTGCTATGCATAACCTTCAGAAATCATAGTTTGAGCTGCCTTTGTTGCATCTTTTTGCTTCAGTCACACTTAACAGACTCACCCCATGTCTTTAATACTGAACGCATACAGTGCTGTTAAAATGTCCATTTAGTTCCATTTTATAACGATAAATAGGCTTCTGCTCTCCAAAGTTCATAAGACTTTAGAAATTTGTAACCCATTTAGAAATGGGCCTTTTGTTTTTGTATGCCAATGTGCACACAAACAAAACAAACTGTTGAGAGCATCAACTGAATGTTCGCCATTGTGAAGGTTGGACAAAGAAATAAAGTAGTCCTACAATTCTGTAAAGGTGATATGTAAGAGGAAACTAATATCAGTTTAAAGGGCACACTGGTCACACAATGTCGAAATTATTATCCCCACAGAGACTCAGGGTTTGATTGCATGGTAGTTGGATAGTTTGAAAATCCCTTGCTGGCAGGTGAAAAGAGGCATCTGGTACACCATAATGTGTCATGCAGGCGACATTTGTTTGGCTGTTAACGTCCTCCCCAGGCAAACCGGGACAAAGGTCACGATGCATACAGAATTGGGGATTTCTATTTGTGAGAAAATGGGGGTAAATTGCTCAGAATAAATCAAATAGAAAAGCAATAATGTGGAGTTTTCTCCTAACTGTTTTCTCTAATTTTATTGGAAATGACTAATGATCTACTTTTCACTGATATAATAGCTTGTGAAAATAGCACCTGAATCACAGAATATTTCCTTGGTTCTCCTCGTGCCTGAATTACTGTACATGACCACGTGTGGTTTTTATGGGCCATCCCTCTGTGCAGTGAACACACAAACCTCCCAGCCAGACATATTAGATTTACCATTTCATTAAGTCCATGAGGAACGGGGCTTTTTAAATGGACCATACAGGTAGCCATAAAACATAAGTCATGTTTAACAACTTGTGAAGCAAGCACTATGCTAATTGCACCTTTCCCATTTGGTGCATTAATATAAATGTCATAAAATTAGGCAGCTAACGGTAAGGGTGATCAAAAGTCCTTGGCCACCTCCTACTCAATTACAATGAAAAATGTCTTAAAGCACAGCGGAATGTGAACATGTACAGTACAGTAGAAGTCCTGCTGTAGAAAAAATAGTCCTCACTCTGAAAAATGACAACATATCTAATTTAGCTCAATTGTGAAGTCTATATATATTCACAAGACTGTTCACCTTTGCTGTTTTTAGGACTGTACTGTCCAAACACTTGAGTTATACTGTCTGGAGAAATGTGGTGAATTTGTTAGGGGGGGTTTGTGGAGCTGTACTGAGACGACCTTACCAACCTTTACAGTGTTGAAGGACGCTTACTTGCATCCATAGGTCACGTCAGGCTGTGAGTTTGGTGGTCCTACATGGGAACAAGGGTCGGGCAGTTTGTTCAAAATCCATTTTCCTTTTTAAAACAGAAAAATTCAACCGTACAGCTTTGGAATTCAAATTTCTCTCTTTCACCGAAGTTGCCTTTTTGACTCATCGTAAAACCCACTTAATTCAAACTCGACAGCAACAAACTATAACTCGCCAAACCATCTTGGTTCATCTTTTCACTGTTCCAACAATCACCAACTCCAGAATGAATTCACTGAGTGAAAATATGTTTGCTCTATGCGCTCTGTTTACAGGCTGTCTCTCTGGCTGCTAAGCAGAGTCTCTTACTTGCTCTTCGGAGGCAGATTATTAAATTAGCTAAATCAAGTTTTTAAAACGCCCAATGTATTGCAAAAGAAACTACAAACAGCGACGTCATCTATTGGCCAATCAGCGATATATTTGTCCAATCACCCAACCGCCAAGCAAACCTTGAAGCTGATACGACAGTAGCCTCACAGTTCATGTTAAAAAAGGAAAACACTCAGCTCCTATATGGGAACACAAATGAGCATAAAAGTAGGTTTTAATGTTAGAGGTATAAATCTATATTATGTACTATGTGACCGAGGTGTATGCAGTGAATGTGAAATAAAATGTCAGCATGTAGGTGTCTCGTCAGCGACGTTGTGATCCCTTTATCTTCTGTGGATTGGGAGGTGAGTGTGAGACCACCAAGTGATTCTAGATGAAGGCTTGACATTTCATCCTGGAGGAAGTCTGATGAGGAAAAATTAAAAAAAAGGCCTAATTTCTCAGCCTGGTTGCACATTATTGTATCAATAAGCAGACCATGCCTCATCAGAGCAGATGAATGGTATCTCTTTTCAAAGCAATGCCCGGGTGCTTAAATGCTCCAGAAAACCTTCCTTTTGCCTTCACAACACATTAACTCATGTCGGCCTCATACTGGCCCCAAGGCAAGACATAATTACCACACCGACGGCACAGCATTGGATTGCTGATAAAACTAAACCATTACCGAAGGAGAGGGGCTTCACTTCGTCTCCTTCTTTTATCTCTTCCTGCTTTGTCTTTGAAGATGTTTATGGATACATTGCATTCAATTTTAAGTCTGATTATGCAAACTTTGATAGGAAAAACTCAAGTGAACACCTTAAACTAACGATCTTAATCGGGTTATAATCAGAATTCACATAACAACTCAACTAGATTTCTGCTTGTGTCTTGGGATTTATTATTGTATTCAGTTCAATCAAGAAATACTTTATCCCTTTATAAAATAATTTAAGCTAAGTGCTTACTATGGAAAGACACACACACACACACACACACACACACACACACACACACTGCACATAACTCATGCCTATTATATAATATAGAGAAACTCATGCGGATCTGAAATGTGTTTTTTTTTCTTACAAGGAAGGATCGACATTACATGTTCTGGCTTGCATTGGTTAAACGATGACTGGTTCATTACAACAGCTCTTATTTTTGCAGATTTGGCCATCATTTCTATCGACTAAGTAATGATTGTACTCACCAGTGCAATAACACACTGTCTCGAATCCCTCTTGTTTGCATTTAGTCACAGTGTTTGTGATATCAAAGAGCAAGGGGAATGTTATTTTTGACCTCAGGAGATCATGGTGGCATGTTCGCTGCATATTAAAATATGTATGTCAACATCGTTTTAACAGTCATCATTTTAGTGGGTAATTGAGTTGACATTCATCCAAAACAAAACAGCAAATTCATGACATAAAATACCGTACATTTCGGGTTACAAGCCGCTCCTACGGCTGATCAGTGTGCCCGCTGTAGCAAGCTAGTAGCAATGCTAGCTAGCAGTAGCTGCTGCCCGCGTCCCCTCTGCCCAAGTCGGGTGTCGAGCCTGGTCCCGCTACCTTCGGTGGTTTTCAGGGAGCTAGCGGAAGTTAGCGGGGAAGTGACTGAGCGCTAGCAGGAGCCCCAGCTGGCTACAGCGGGGAGCTGTCGGGGACACTGACCGAAGGTAGTAGCGGCTTGTAACCCGAAATTTACGGTAGCTGCCTCCGTAAAACTCCTGCATAACAAATCGTATGGCAGTGCTTAAGACAAAAGGGCTATCTCGGCAGGGCTGAAAGAGGTTTTCTGGTTCTTGCTCAGACAGATTCAAACTGTGGCGCGTGAACTTCCAAATTCCGAGTACGTCTATCTCCTCCACACAGCTTCTCAACATGGCAACGGCTGAGCCGGCAGCTCGCGGCACTAGGGTGCCAGAGGGTCAGTCGGAGGTGGCCTTAACGCTGTAACCGCCAGTGGGGGCACGCTCACGTGCGTGGGCATGCACTAAAGCCACGCGCGACCGATATGGCGACGTAAACAAAGAAGCTTGGATAACGACACACACAGAGGGAGACCGCATTCATCCTCTGCTCAGTTAGACATTACTCCAATTCATCTTTACAATGATGATAGTTGTATGATGCTGCATCAATGCTCTGAATATCGTATGAAGAAAACTTCCAGGCTGACTTTTGAGAGTTATGCTGGTGCACGTGCACACCATGTCGTGATAATGGAGATGTATTACATTGTGTGTTCAAATACAAGAGCGGCAGGGCGCGAAACCCCATGTGATCTGTGCCCCGTGTGAACAAGCAGACATCAAAATCATGTTCGTAACTCCTCACTATTGATTAATCCCAGTAATCAGAGAATTAAGTGTGCACAGAGGCAGCTCTGTGTTCTAGCTCCCTTTTTCTCTCTGTCATCCAGAGTCTCAGACAGAAAGGCCTCCGCTCAGAGAACACCTCTGGGAGAAACTCACCCAGCCACCCCGACATCACAGCTAATTGCAATCTGAAAGCTCCGATGTAGAAATGACAGGTGGCTCCAACACATGTCTGTATTATGTGCAGAACTTTGACCAACAATTACTGTGTTTATATACTATATATTTCGTTTTTCATTTGATTGGTCAAATATTTATTCTATAAAATGTCAATAATTAATAATGACAATGCATATGGAGCCCATCCTGTATGTTGAGGTCTCTTTTTATTTGTAGCAAATACATTAACTGGATATAACCTATTTCTGTTTCCTCATACAACAAAATTAGAATTTATGTTTTTGGAAAGAATAATGCGCATATTTAATTTCAGATAAATGTTTCGGCCAGAAAATGCACATGTATATATCATTTCAGGTCAGGCTCTCAGGAACTGTGGATTACAGCAGGAACATTCACCCTTGCAATAAACGGTCTGCATGAACTAATTTACTCTGACTCATGAATACTGTTGGCAACCAGCACAAATTCAAGCCATTAGTGTACTTTGTCTCAGCCACAAAAGGCTTGTGAGGCGAGTATCATGACCGTAATCATCTCACGCTTTGTGTGTGTGTGTGTGTTTGGTGGGGGCGGGTGCACATCACTGTCAAACATGGATGCAAGCGGTTGTTTGTGTAAAGAGCTAGAGAGCAGAGGAGGAAAGGATTCCAAAAAGGCCTCTTTCACACAGAAGCGCTGCTCAGTAGCCTGAATCTTCCACTTTCCCGCTCGACTGTGGTCTAATGTAATCATTAATACATGGAGTGACGATGCATCTGTGACAGCCTGTTGCATCCGTCTCATGAAGCCAGGAAAGCGTCGGAGCACAGCGGAAAAGTTGCCAAAGTTTCTTGCCTCCTATAAGGAAACGTCTCCTCACATTAAGTCAGATGTTGCAGACTTTGGACTAACTATAGGCAGAGTCTGATCATCCAGAGTCTCCTCGTTAAATTACCTCTTTATGTTTCTGTGCAAAGGAATTTCATCATAGTCAGAGTTTCATTCACTCTTTTTACTACCACCATGTGTGTGTGATGCCAGCTCGGCCCAGTAGAGCCACTTTGTGTGTTGCTGGTTAAGTCGGACATTATTTTTTTGTCAATATTGCTGTGATTTTACGCTTTTTTTTTATCCCCTTTAGAAGGAAAATGTGCAATGTGACTTGTTTTGTTGGTTTCAGTAAGTGGGAATAAGGTCAGCCAGCATTATACGTTTTGAAGGTATAACACAAGAACAAATCTGCTAAACCTACCATCATTGCAGTTTAATATTTTATCACAATAGCAACAGTTGTGATCTCGACAACTTGATTTACCTAATAATGCCTGAAGGGCCGGCGCGAAACATTGTCCATTTACTACGTTTGGAGCGGTCAGTGAGTGAGCAGAAATGATCCATGGACTTTACACCCTCACAAACCACATTTCATTAGTTTTACCTCTGTGTCATTTTGCCGACCAGTTTGGTTTGGTCGGACCCCAACTGTGTAATGACACAGAGTACACGACAGCTCGTCACAGCTTGTCTGTGTTGCACTTATTGACTGCAGGCGATGTGTCGTTACTCCCACTCACTGTTGCCGTTGATAGTGCAGGACAACCAAAGGGACAACTTTGTCTGTTATTGCAGAAAATCTCACACCCTTTAATGTAGCGTGTAATCAGTGAAAAGGCCTGTCTGTCCAATTTCTAGTTTGATTTTCTATTGCACATTTCTTTTTTCATGCACAGTTTTCAGAGTGTCATCCCATATTACCTGAGTTGTCATTAGGAAATGCAGCCTCGCTGAAGGTGGCTGTAATTCTGCAGTCAGTTGGAATAGCACAGCAGGCCACTGGCTGTAGCACCGAGCGGCCGTAGACAGTTCAGCCTTGGTGGTTAATAACTTACATGTAAATGTAACCTTGTGCATATATGTCTTGGTCCGTCAGGAGTTAGTCTGGATGATGCAGCGCTTAGTGGATGCCTCCTGTTGATTCTGCCCTCGCAGCGCTCTGGACATACAGGAGGTGGGAGGAGGAGGAGGAGGTGAGAGGGAGGAGGGAGGGAGGTTTAGCTGTAGTGCCTCCAGATGCTCACTGATTGTTCCCGGTGACTGTGCTGCTAGTAACTGCGACCCCCCTCTACTCTACGCAGATGGAGCTGTCAGCTCCATTATGGCTACGAGATGATTAAAACTGCAGTCAGTAAAGCCACTACTGATAACATAGGTCTGGCTATGCGGCCTGAGAGTCGCAAGGCTCGCCGGCTTGTGTGGAATAAGCAAAAGGTATTAAAGGGTGTTTAATTAAATGCAAACAAAAGTAGTACAACAAATAAAAATAAAGGAATGATTATTTACTTTTGAAATAAAAAAAAGTGTTACTCACGTATGTGAACCGTACGCATCGTAAAGTGCAGAAACAAACAAATAAAGAGCTATCAATCCACAGAACCATAACAAGTGGCAATAAGTAACGCTCTCTCTCTCACCAATATATCTCCCTCCATTCACTCCCCCCCCCCCCCCCCCCACACACACACACACACACATTTCATTGTTAATTTTACATTTCAGGGTTGACAGCCATATTTTCAGTCAAGCACTTCCCTACTTGTGACTGTCATCAGCCATAATAAAAATTAAAAACCTCATAAAGCCTCGTTCAGACTGCAAGCCCTGTTTTGGGCATTTCCAGATTGATTTTTAAAACAAAAAACATGAAAAATCCACAGATCCATGTGTGCTGGACGTGGAAAGTTCTGTCCTGTGGCGTCCTGAAACAGACGTGTATAATTCTCTCAAGTAAAAGATGATATCCAGTGTAAGCGCCAGCAGGATGTTTCAAATAAATAGACCCCCCCCCCCCCCCCCCTGCCCCCGCAGCAATTCACATCACGCTTTCAAGTTTGTGGAAGAGTGGTAGAGGGTTAAATGATTGGAGTAAATAAGTAAGTCTACATCCACTGTAGCGCAAAGTGAGCGCATGTAAAATGTATGTTAAGTGTCCCGGGGATCTATTTTTAAAGAGGCGGGCTCGGTGAACAATGTAATGCAGCATTATGAACTCTGGTGGACCTGTAGAGGCGTACAATGCAGCCTCCTCCACCGGGAGAGACGCACATGGAGACGGAGAGAAAGCACTTCTCCCAACGGTTACCATGGCAATCCAATAAATGTGCCATTACTCTCTGTATTGACTCTCAATAAAGTGGGTAAAAATGAATCTGCTTTTCTCGAGCGTTAAATCTGGACTTAAACGCTGATGCCCTGTGACAGGCGTGCGGAGTCAAAGCCCCGTTCCCTGATTTTACAGCGAGCCGAGCCAAGAGGAGATGAAGGGGTTTCACTCTCATCTGCCTCAAGGAAGAGAAGGCCAGATGTTGACTGAGACACTATTTGGATGCAGGAGAGTTTCTGTCAATCAGAAGGGACATGGCAAAATTTGAATGTGACTTTTATTTAAATTTTTTACTAATTTGTGTTTTATTTATTGTGACTTCCGCTTTGTTGAGAAGGGGGACATGGTGTCGCTGGACAGGAAACACAGAGAGGATGATGGAGCATGCAGGATAATTTGTCTCAGAGCCAAACAGTGCAGGTGCATGGTGTGTCTCCCACTCCATTCACCTGCTGGTAAAAAAAAAAATGGCTCCAACGTGACAGCGCACAGATTTCAGGATGACTGATTGGAGCTGCTTCAGTAGCAATGCCATTTCACACCCACCCGGAAATTACAGTCATTTCCATTTGTCTGTTGCTAACAGGATGAGCTACTGCGTGTTCGCCACTGTTCCTAACAATAATAATATTTGCCCTCCAGCCCGACTGAGTTATGCAGGGCCGCCGCCTTCGACACAACGCGAGAAAAGGCATGAAAGAGTAATTGTTTCTCTGGCCCTCTCTCCGCACCCTCTTCTTCAATAAGTGTTTTAGATTGCTTGGCGGCTCAGTGGAAATCAGCCTAGACTGACACCTTGACACCGACGCTAATTGGCAATTCCTCGCCATCAGCACGGCGCCTTTGAAGGAAGTCTTCCCCCCCCAACCTGTCCCGCTCAGATGCCAGGTTGTAGGAGAGGCGATCTCGGCCGCGGGTCATGCAGCGCATTAGCCTGCAGTGCATATGCCCGTACAAATGTGCTCCGTGGCGTGTGGGGGGGGAGGCGGCCCAACTTTTGTAAGCCACAACTAACTGCTTTACATATGAGGGGCCTTCCCCATATTTCTTAGGAGTTTTTAAGCCAGCAGTGTGTGGGCGGAGGCTCCATTAGCCCTAAATGGCCCTTTGCTATGAATGCCTGATTGGGCTCACTACTACATGCTCACTACTCTACACGCACACACACACACACACACGCACACACACACACACACACACACACACACACACACGCATACTAGTTAAATAGGAATTTTCTTTTCCTCATCATCTGTCCAGTATTGCCCCATGCCATTGCTCCTGAGAGCACTAACTGCCTGCCTCCTGGTATTTGGCATGCCGACTCACTGACCCACTGTCATGACTCGAGGCCTTTACACACCTGGGTTGTGACGAATAAACAATATAAAAAATGCGCCCCAAAAAAGCTTGGCTGCGAATAGTTTGCGTCAGAAGTATTCTGTGTGGAAATAAGAGTTGCTGAACGAGCAAGAGTTCCAGTCTCGACTGAAACGACATCTTGGGATCATCTTGTGTCAGTAAAGCAGCTACTAGTTTTTGGTGTCACCAACACTAGCAAATCACACCCTTTGTTTCGGACCTGGACACAACTCAATAAATATGTTAAATTCTAAGTGAAATCCTCTGACTCCTGAAGCTTCGGTGTTCCAGGTGAATTAAAGCTGAGGGTCTTGGGTACTTTTCTCAGGGTTCGTCATGACCGCTTACAAATAGTCACTTGATATTTCAATCTGTACTGAGGCAAACATTATATCACTGAAGATTGATATACATATCTTTGATGGACTCAGCCTGAAGATACTGAGCTAATGTGACGTGACAATGAAAAAAACAAAACATATTGAGAATCTGCTCCGAACCAGACGTTCCCTGCTAGGCACATTTATTGACCCCACACTGAGTATTTGTGTCTGAGCTGGAATTCTTTTATTAAAAGTAGGTAGCGAGGATAGATTTCATCTAACCGCCTTGCTTTTCCTTGACGTGTTCATCAAACTGTCATGGCCATGAAGGCAAAAAAAAAAAGAGAATGAAATCTAATTTATTTCTTGCTGGGAGCAGCAACGGGGGCTCAAATCCTGCTGCCGCCGAGGTCACAAGCTAGCTGTCCTCTCCTCTCTGGATCCCGTTCCGGTCCCTTCTCTCTCGATCTATCGCCCTCTCTGCCTCTCTTTGTTTGGCAGTGATTTGACCAAACAAAACCTAACCGGCTTCCTCCAAAGCAAGGTGATTGCCAAAGGTGAAATTTCAACCCGACTGCCAGGGCTCAATGAGTTTCAGATGGCCGGGCCAAATGTCCTTCCCTCCAACTGGCAGTGCTGGATGAAAATAGAACTGGTCTCTGAACTCGGATTTGTCACCCATATCATTATCTGCTCGATTATCTCTTTACCCTGAAACGTAATGCCCCGAAAATGAGGTTATAATGGACTTAATGTTGATGTTTGTTTTGCTCAACCTCACATTGTCGGGATAATTTGTTTCGTTAAAGAGCGGTTTGAGTAAAGTGTACATATTTTTGGCTTTGACCGGCAGCCTGGAGGAACTCTTAATGAGCTATTTGGACTTAAGTACAACGAGAAAATGTAGCATAGCGAACTACAGTGAACTACACACAGCATGTTTGCGTTTTATCAACTGGACCAATCGGATTCAGACTGGTGGAACTGCTAAACATGCATGTGTTGCGTTCACTGGCACTGAAACATTCGCCAATCAATGGTTGCATGCACTCCATGACAGTCTGTATTATGCTCAGAGGTTCCCCTGCTCAGGAGTGTCCATGAGAGGTATGGACAGTGCCCGACCTAATGTAGTGCCATAATGTGATTTAATCAGTGGTGATATTCCAGAGCAAATTCTCCAAGTGCAGCATTTAATTAGAAATTTCCTAGCTGGGAAGTGCTTCCTTTCACGCTGACATCAATGAAAAAATAAAAATAAATTCCCAGCAGAGACCTTTGCTATTGATCAAGGTCAGGGGCAAGCTCTATTATGCCTGAACTCGGACAGATGTTAATTTATAACCGAACACTTTCAACCTAACAGCCTCGACGTCAGCCGGAGACGGGCAGAGAGGGAGTAGAGGGGTGGTGGGGGGCGGAGAGCGGATATGAGGGAAATGCAAATGACTCGCCAGATAAGTAAATGTGCCTTTGCCGTGGCGAGGGACTCTGATTGCGCTGGGAAGGTAAGGCTTCCCTGAGCCAGCCGGAGATATCATTAATCCAAGGTTGACCTGGCCTGCCTCTTGCACCGCCTCGGCCCGCAGAAGTTTATTATCCAAGAGGAGGCTTGGCGGGGCAGCAGGCAGGCAGAGGAGAGGCCGCATGCTTTCCCAAAATGAGCGAGCAGCACTTCCTTTTGAGTCTTTCCGAAGACAAATTGGCTTGGATCAGCAGCTAGGCAGCTTGCTGATGGAGAGATGTATCAGGCACACATGGGCATTTTCATCATGACGGCTTTTCTTTTTTCATTTTTTTTCTCCCCCTCCTGCAGCATGTCACCTGCTGCAGTGTGTCATTGTGTCCTCGTGGCCCTCACGCTGTATCACTCACCCACACACACACACACACACACACACACACAACACACTTACCGTACAGTGCAGTTGAATAGGCTCACACTAATCCTCACTTTGGACATGTACCGCACAGTTTTGTTTGTGGATTACTCTCCTCTGGCAAAAGTGAGAGCTCAGCACACACAGGAGTCTTAAGTGTGTAAATAAGAACAATGCTTTTGTACCGTAGTCATACGGAACAAAGGGAGCAAGCCGAGAACCTTTGGTCCACATTCATAACCGCAAGCTGGTTAAGATGCAAAAGGGATGCATCGTTTAAAGCAGCGGTAGATGTTCGGAAGATGTTTTATTTTGAAAAATGACCGGATACATCAGTCTGTGCGTGACACGTTACCCCAAAAATGAAACTTAAAAGTCGGTTTCAATATCCTGAGGTCGCCAGAAAAAGCTCTGAAAACCAGCTTCCATTTCCAACATCCTGTCTTTGTGAAGCAGGGTTTAAGTTAAGCAGTAGACTGGACATAAAGGTCTAAGTTACGGAGTAGACCGGATATAGAGAACACACGTCGGGTGTCTCCCGTCACCCTGACCCGGCTCCTTGCAGAGAAACAAGCTCAGGGCTCCCACTAATTCGGCGTAATGGTGAGTTGTGTTTTTAAGCACTTTATTATTGTCTTTATGCCATACGTATCATTTTATTGCGTCATAGTTATTACGTCATATTTATCGCCCACACCGTGAAGGCGGTCCATGAAAATATTGTCTGACACGAAACCGGTTCCCAAAGGTTGGGGGCCGCTGGTTTAAAGCATAGACGTAGTGTTACGGCTATCCAAACAGCTTAGCGAGACAATGCAATGAACCAGATACCTGTCACTAAGGTACAGCGCCGTGGTTTTCATTGCTCCGGTTTGACTCGGTTAGATTATACAGAGGTTGATGAGTTTATAATCCTTCTTAAATCACACATCAGTGAAAGTCACTGAGTTTATTCTCCGTTCAGCGTTCAGCGTTTGAGGATCCAGTCTGAACAAGTTGTCATTTTTTTCAACCATTGTCTCCGTTGTCCTTTTGATAGCACTGTAATTGGGTTTTAATTTGTCCAATAATGATGTTTTATAATAGAGCAGACAAGTGCAAGTAGATCTTAAGCGGGCCGTGCATTATGAATATGAAGTGGGTGACCGGTGGATACGTCCTGGCTGGAGTTACTTTTTCCCCACCGTCGTGTATTATCTGTGGTTCACACGACTTCACCGCTATAAATACTGCAATCAATTAGCTTTCCGAGGACGTAGTAGCGATGATAGTCCCGCAAAGCAGCATTATTCAATAATGCTACTTTGCAATATTTACAAGGGATCAAATGACTGCAATGTGGAAAAGGTGACAGAATTATCCTCACCCTGTAAATTCCCCTCAGCTCTAAGGTGCAGTTTAGCTCATTGTATGCCGCTGTGTGCTCTCCGCCCAGCTCCAAACCACGGACATGCAAAGTTCACGACTAGCGGCTGAACATGGCAGAGAATCACAGTCAGAGATCTGTCTTAGGAGTAGGTAGAGACCAACGCAGAGCCATAAAGAGAGGGAATATTGGGCTCAGAAAGTCAAGTTGACATTGTAAAATTGATGATATCAACGCAAAACTGTAAAACAAGGTATGAGGCAAATTCTCTGAATGGTGTGATTTGACAAGATGTGAGTGGTGCTGACGCATTTATTTTCTTATTTACAATTTTACCCGTGAAGTTTGATTTACATAAAATGTATTTATGATTATGACAGTCATATACTGATTTACACATTTAGTTATGTGTCTCTTTATTTTGCTATTAAAATTGTTTTCAGTTCAATGTGTAATAAACACATCCAGAGTCTTAAATGACGCTCTTAAGAATAGCATGAACACTTGCTTTATGCAAATATATGAAACAAACCAGCTTTACTGCTCGTGTATGTGTCGCTCCTCCACCCTGCATTTAACACGCCTTCCTTTCCAAAGCGCTCAGACTACCTACCAGGGCCACCTTTATGATCAAACATTTCATTTGATACAGCATATCAAACAATTTACTCTCACTTAATGTTCAAATAAAAAGCCTGGGGCCTAAATCTGCAGGAGTACGTTCAGGTGAGAAAAGGTGACAACGAGCTTGTGAAGGATTCATTTGGTTTGACAAATAAAAAATAAAACTGGGAATAAGAAGAATAATATGTTTTACAAGCACTTAGAGAAAACATTGACTTGGTTATCCATTACAGTTGGCTGTAATATAATGGAATAATTCACATTACTCTCAAATTATGAATAGCCGCAGAAGACAGTGTCATCAATACTTACTGAAGAGCAAAATGTCACCCTCTACTTTTCAAGAGAGTTGGAGAGTTTGTACAGCACAGAGAGAGAAGTGAAGTGCTTTTGGGTAACCGGAGCGAAACAATTTCCTCAACAAATCTAATCCTCTGCTCTCGTGTTTATTTTCTTTCTGCAGGTTTGGCAGTTCACCAGATAATCACAATCACTGTGTCTCTCATAATGGTTATCGCAGCCTTGATCACAACACTCGTCCTTAAAAACTGGTAGGAAAGATTCCTTTACTTTTCCACTCATTACCTGCGGAAGCTCCCGCTTTGCCAGAAACCCCAGCAGATGATTCAGCAGGGTACACGGTATGATTTTATGTTCGTTTCTTGTCTTTGGTGCGTGTTTCTGTAGCTGTGCGCAGTCGGGAAATGGCCGCCACAATAGCCATCAGCGCAAGATCCACCAGCAGGAAGAAAGCTGCCAAAACCTGACAGACTTCACCCCGGCCCGGGTGCCCAGCAAGGTGGACATATTCACTGCCTACAATGACAGCCTGCAGTGCTCACATGAGTGCGTCCGGACAGCCGTGCCCATCTACACTGACGAGATGATCCAGCAGACGCCCGTCTACAAGACCGCGTACAACGGGAACAGGTACGCCGGCCCAGGGCTGTTTACTGCACAATGCGGATGCACATTGGAACATTAGTTCAGTCAGCCAGCACTGGAAACCCACCGACACGTTATGCTTTTACAACCAGATTCTTTGTCCACTGCGGTCAAGTCAAATGTAGGCAATGCCTCGCACTGTAATTTCACACTTTAAATAGTTATTGTATATTTCCCATTGACCAATTATGTTAACTAATGTCAGAGGACCTAAATCATGTTTAAAAAATGAAATATAACGTTAAATAATGTGGAGTAATTAATTCTTAATTCCTTACGTTCAGGAATAGGCATGCTTTTTAATTGTGTGGGCTAAAATGCACGATAGACTTAATTCTCCTTGACAATGATTCAACACATAACTCATTAAAATATAATGCAGATATAATAGTGGCATTAGAATGTTCCAGAGGGCTCCAACTTCTGGCTTTTTACGAAGTTTGGTCTATATCGTTTGGTCTATATATAAAGCCGTGATTAAAGCATTGAATCGGCAGAGTAACCATCCTTTACCACGTAAAGGCACAATGTCACCGAGACCTTTGAGTCGGCATCAGGCCGACATCAGCATCGTTATCGGTGCATCTCCAGCTTGGATTCCTCACACTCTTCCCCTTGCGTTTGCTGCTACTCTGAACCGCAGTCAGCTTCAGTCAGAGGTTTGTTTCTCAGCGAAGCCACACACAAATTGGTTCCCTTTAACTCTGTCGTCCATCACCTCATTCTTCATCCTTCTGCCACGCACCTGGCTGAGCGGCGCCTCGAGCTGCACACAGCAATCTAGACCTACCAGCGAGTTCTGTGGTTGCGTACTGAGTCAATGTATAGATGTACTGTCGGCAACAGGAAGCCTTTACGGTGCCATTTCTGTCTCACTGATCTTTCTGACAGCATTTCAAATGTCAGACAGTATGTATATGTATCAGATATGTGATATCAGCAATCTGCACATAACACATCCATGTTTACCAACCCAGCTAATACGCGCTGCTTTATACCACGAGATGTAACACTGGTGAGTCATTGGCGTGTTTGCATATCACGGAGCTGAAATCGCTTCCCTCTGCGGGGGAAGATGTGTCTCTCTTTGTGATATAATCTGACATGGCAGGTGTTTTTTCCATAGAAATCAGGCATAAACCTTCATTTGTATGTAGTGTAACAATACGCTTTGTGGAGTTTCGACAGTGTTTGCTGTCTGAGTGGATAACAGTAACAGTCATCGAAGCTGCAGGGCCGGCAGAGATGGTCACACTTACTCTGTGTATCCAAAACCCTGTAACAGATTCATTATGCTGGCAGCGAGGATAGGATCATTCATCTGGTGTAAATAGTCCAAAGTGTCTGTATTTATTTATTTAAAGTCATGGAGGGATGGCCACATTTTTCAGCAACATTGTTGCTGAAAATCTAGGATTTCCGGAGGCTTCAGTATGCGATTATCTCTGTTGTGTTGGTCTGTGACCGATGGAGCACAGTGTTGACTCTGGCACTAAAGGTTTGATTACTACAGCAGGTCTTTGAGAGGATGTATGGAGTCCTTGGAAAACAGCCATCAGCGCGCCTGCTCAGCAATAATGTGACTTCAGAATATAAATATGAAAGCAATCAAACTGCCATCTATCAGTATTAACGCTCCCACCTCTTTTATCCCGCAGGCCCTCCCCCACTGAAAGACAACTGATTCCTGTGGCCTTCGTGTCAGAGAAATGGTTCGAGATCTCTTGTTGACGAGCTGAAGGCCTTGCTCACTTCCTGTGGGCGGAAGAGACTTCCTGAATTCACGCTCTGGTGGGTAGCGGGCCACTTTGTCCCCTTGCTGACCGTCGCCTGGGCCCCGACCACCTCGAACACCGCGGCGATGCTGCCCCACTTTGGGAATAGTTGAGAACTTGGCATATGTTTGTTATTTGTGACATGATTATGCTCCTCTCCATCGTCTGCGCGGTGATGCAAAAAAAGAGGCTGAGGAATCCAGTTCAGTGCGGTATCAGATGTCTCGTTGAGATATAAAGTTAATTATTTATATATCAGTATTCATAAGCTATATATTCACAATTAATCATTTCCCTCCTCGTCTCTGAAACACTCTCGTTCATACGTGTGCCGCCACTCATCCTGATACCAAAACGCATATTGTTTTGAACACTCTGAACCGGAGTTAAGGAGCACTTTTCCTCGACTTGTGCCATATTTTTTATGCATGGCTAATATATGCCAGAATGGCCCGCATTTGAAATTCAAAGCATGAAAGTTAAACACATGCTCTGGCCCCACAGTGTTGCTGGAAGCCTGGGGGGAGGTGTAACGTCTGCTATTGACCCAGATTTTGAGAAGGAATAGATGGCCTGCAGTGCAGTGAGAGGACAGCGCCTCGCCGATGTCTGGACACACGTTAGTCTGTCAGCTCCGCTCTGCACAGCGTGTCCACAGTGATGCAGCTTTAAAAGACATCAGATCCCTTATTAATACGCTGCAAACCATATGTTCTCCTTGAATGTATGCTACAGCATATATTTCAAATGTAGCATTGCCAGTTCATGTGCCTTTTATCAGGCTAGAGCTGGATACAACATCAAATGAGAAAATATAGGCCTGTTCTGAAAATCCTGTCTGTGTTACAGTGACTGTTTTATATTTGTTTGTTTTGTGTGCTGGGCTATGAGTGGTAATTGTGGTTGATTTTTTGTTTTTTTTGTTCTCCACAGGTTCCAGTTGGAAACGACAAACACACAAAAACAGCTTCTTTTTGTAAAATAGTGCGATCACTCTTTGGACACTGGTGAAGATATTTATTTTTCTAGAGATGACAAGCAGAGCAGCCACAACGCTGCCACTCCATAATTTCCAGGAACGTACAGTCATTTAGATATAGATTATATATAGGTATATTTACAGGATGTGTGGGACGAGACTGGACGTCACAGATGTCTCAAGGAAAACATTTTACGTTTGAAAAAGGAACCCATTGAGCTGCTGTGGGTGGGAAGATGAACTGTATTTCTGAACAATGTGCCAATAATGCCACTATGTGCCACAACCTGGATAGAAGGAAGTTTCAACAACAACGGATGGACTAAACAAAGAGCGCTATATCAACCCTGTATCGACTCCAACTACATTTTGTTTTTTTAACAAATGTGAAAAAAAATGTTACAAATGTATTTGAAAATGTTTTGAAATAGTTTTAAGAAATGTGTTGCAAAAAGAGTCTAAAAGATATTTCTAAGACTCACTATTCTATTAGTTTTGGAGCGCGAACAGATGTGGTTGGGGGGGGGGGGGAACGGTATATGCTTTAGTGAACAAAACATGTTTCTATAGGTCCCATTTTAAAAAGAATAGTTATGTCTATTTTTTTACACACAGCCCCGACAGTGGAGGTCCGGAGCACTTGGGATTCAGCGCTGTTAATTAAATACTCCCACCCAAACTGAGATTACAACAAAGAAGCCCATCTGAATGCACCTGGTGCCAGCCGATCCAACGCCCTCTCCGATCGCTCATTGTGTCAGATTTGTACCCGATTTGGTTTAATGGAAAAAGAAACAAAAGGTTTCTGTGGTGCTGGATCACAACGAATCCCACAGCAGCAAATGCATGAATAGATGGAGTAAGGACAGCCACAACAGACTGCATGGAGCTGGACAGGACATTCATACTGCCTCAGGTCTGTCTGGCTCTTTTGCACACTTCACGTTGGTCTAAGTTTCAGTAGCTGTTTGGGATGAATTCTAATGATTGGTTATGATTTCTGATTTGAGCTACTGATGCAAAAAAAAAAAAAATACAAAAAATTGGAATAGATTCAATTTGAGCTTCAAATTCAAACCATTCATGTGGCAATTTGCATGAATAGGAAAGAGATTGAAAAATTAATCCCTCCGCAGAAAGTAAATGAATATACCAACGCGACTCCCTGATTCACTTGATAAATTAATACTACATTTGGAAAGCTAAAAAGTCTGATTTACAGCCAGGAAGTCAAGAAGAACATTAACCAATTTGTTGAAGACGGATCATCAAATTATCCGACCGAGAACGGAGGAGAAGCTGTGAAAGAGGCGTCCGTCAGGATCAAAATGATCTCCGTCACGTGTTTTCAAACGCGAGGAGGGAGGGGTTCTCTCGACGGATGGCGTGGTCGAGGTTAGTCACTCAATACATGAGGACAATATTTCCTGCATATCAGAATTTCAGCTATCACAGCCAGGGAAGTTGAGGGTCGTGCACAAATAGATTGTTGTAATGTGGGCCCGACAGATATATGGGAGAGAGGGAGGATCGTTTGTGTTCTTTCAAAGAGCCAACAGACTCTGTCGGTATATTGTAAAAGGAAGGGGATTATGACGAGCCAATCAGCCGCTGCCAAATTGCTTTAAACGGTCTCTTGTGTCAAGATGAGGGAACTCCATGGTCAGGGGAGGAAAAGCTCTTCTGAGAGCTTCCCCCTTTCCCTGAGCCCTAATAATCTTATCAACCTCCAGCTCTGAAAGACAGATTACCTTTTCGAAAGGAAGCCGCCTACGAATCTACCTTTTTATTGTGCTGTGGGTTTGTTCAAAGCACAAATACAATTCTGTAATTGTAAACGTTTTTTTGGCTGCAGACAGCAATATGTACAGATTCAAAAGGTGGTTTTTTTTTTGTTGGGCGTCGACAAGGTGATGAGGGGGATCTTCAGTAATTCGCTTAAGGTTGTTTTCAGGCTTATACTTTGAAGGATTCGAGAAAGCGGGTCGTCCCAGTGAGATCAGTATCTGTAAATGTGAGCCATTCAGGAGGCGCCAAGACGGCCTGAGATAAACACTGTGGAGCAAAACACAACTCCTGCTTCTGCCCATTCCCGACATGAAAACACCACACTCTCATGAATGACCCCTTACCAATTCAGCCTCACGTGTGTTGTCAGGCTGCGGAGTTGCTTCTTTGACATAACATATATTTTTTTTAATGAAGAGTGTTATCTTAATAGTCGAGAGGGTTACGAAAACTTACTGTATATTATACACGTGTAAATGTATTTTCTATATATTTGCTTCTATTTGTGTACAGGTGTGTTCTATTTTTCAGGACCTTACCCCGCTTTTTGGGAAGGTTTCAGCTAGATCGGGGATAGTGTCTTTGTTTACATGTGTAACTACGGTATTTCTTTTCAAAACACAAAAACTAACCTTGTGCCAAGCTTCCTACCTGCACTTTCAAGCAGTACGTGTATTATATCTTTAGCTAACCAGTATAATACTTCAGTAGACGCTGCAATAGTTCACAGACCGGCGGAGTGATTTCCAGGTAGAATGTCTGAAAGTAGGAGTGGTTCGAAGAGGTGTTGTGATCATACCTTGCTGTGTTCATGGTACGCTGAGAAAACCAATGACTTTCTGTTCTTGAATATCATTTCTACATGAACTCTAATATCGAGTCTTTCATCACAGGAATAATCATTTTAATAAAATAAAAAAATAAAAAGTGTAAATCCAACAGTAGCTGCCAAGAAACCAACTAAACTTGACCTAGACTGGGTTGCATTTATTTGTCATATCTTGTTTTTGTATATACATATTGCTGCAACTGCCCCAGAAAATGTATGATTTGCCACATTGTAATCACCGCGTAAACTAACCAATATTAGCATTCGTGAGCTTATGAAAATGATCAGGGAAAGACGTCTCAAGAAAGAATTGTGAAAGGAGGATGGTTTGTTCAGCCAAGAGTTACGCACAATGATGTGAGAAGCCAGTCACCTTTTTTCATTCATCAAAGTTTTTAAAGGATAATTCTGGTTTATTTCAACTTGGAGCAAATTTTTTACCTTGATTGCTGTTTTATTTTCAGTCAGTCTCCTAAAAACTGTTGGCCAAAGCAACAACCTGACAAATTAAGTCCAACGGGGTAAAACACACGCGCAAAACTGTGTTGGCACACAACTACGGCAAGCACAGTTAGTCAAAGTTCATCCTTGAGGTCTCTACACTGTGTAATCATCCTATAGTTTGCTTTATCCCCTTCAAATAAGTTTGGCTAAAATGGGGCTTTGTTTACAACCTGACTGCTCGTGCCTTGTTGGATTTTTTTATTTGTTTTACCAATGTTGCTGTGTTCCAAGATCTTTACATTGAACTTGTTTAAATACAATATTATTATTATTAGTGACGGCAATGATGGGCAAAAAGAGGTCAGGAAATAAGACCCAAGTTTTACAGAACCTGAATTATCCTTTAAGCCTAACAGACCGGTGTTTAGGATTGAGGAGGATTCCTCGGCAAAAATGGAATATAATATTCACAACTATATTTCCACTAACGTTTCATCACCTGAAACTAAGAGCGTTGTGTTTTTGTTATCTTAGAATGAGCCATCCCTAACTAGCTAGGGAGCGGGTCCTCTTTATTGGTCTGCCATGTTGCACCGCCATGTTTCTACGGCAGCCCAGAACAGACAAACACTGGCTCCAGAAAGGCCCTTTATGTGGGTGGGGCTAAGAAACAAGCGGACGCTTAACAAGACCTTTGTAGGCACAATTAACTTTCACCAATTGAATATCCAGACCGAACGACACCGCGGTGGCGACCTGTCCATCACATGGTCGCCCCTGAGGTAATTAACCTAGTGAGAAGTACAGTCATTTTATTGTATACAATCACACTTCTTTTGAAAAAAAAACAGGAGTTTGCCACCTGGGAGGGCTGAGCTGAGGGGTATTCAGAAGACTGCTGCAGATTCCACTCAGTCCCACACACTGGTCCTGTTAAATACTGAAGATTGTGAGAGATCTGTGCTGAAGTATAAACTCCAAACTTTTGGAAGTGTGGGCTGCTCACCATTTATGAGCAGCCCACACTTCCAGTTCTTTGAATTCCTGCAAACTGTATTCATCAAAAGAAAGGTGCATGTGTTAGCCGAGTCTCTGCATTAGTCACTCTGTTTCCTGATCATTTGAAAACGTCAACGTGACCTCAATGGAAATGGTTGAGATTTGATACAAGGCTAATAACGCTCGTGCGAGAGTGATTCCTCGTTCTTTGAAAACCTACAAAATCAAATTATCGAACGAAGGGAAACTTTGACGTTCGGTAACCCTTTTTCTGTTTCATAATGTACGAAAAAGGGGTTCGGTTGTGAGCTAGTTAGCATCGGGAGCATCCCCGTTAAACCCACAGGGAGCTGCTGGCCAAAAGCATTCATTTTGCATTCCTTAACGACTTCTAGGCGAGGGGGGAAAAAAAAAATATATATATATACCTTTTTGAAACGGGTTATCTGGAGACATTGGCATAAATCCCCCTCCCTCCTTTTACCTCTGTCTGTCTGAATTCAAACTGATGTGCAAGGAAATGCCTTGCTGCTTCCTTGCCTTTTCAGTTTATGTTTCAGGATGGCTGAGGAGTGCGGTGCATCATAGCTAAGAGGGGGAAAATGATTCCGCTCCGCTGGTCAGATCTGATTCGGGAGACATTATATTATTTGAGGACGGCGCAGGCAAAGGCAGAGGGTGAAGGTGGGGCATAAAAAGTCTTAAACAGACACCAAAGACTTGATTTGACGCTTCTGTCTCCTCAGCGGCCCCCACGAAACCCACGCTCAAACCCTTCAGCACAAACGAGCTGTCAAATCAGCGAGAGCCTTCCCGTCAGGATGAAGGATGCGCTTGATTGCCGAGGCCGTGATTCCTGTTTGCGTGTCAGACACACACAGTGGAATCTATTGACATGTGGGCTTTGAATTAGATGAAGCCTGAACATCTGCAAGGCCGAGGTTTGTTATGTTTTTTCCCCCCACATCACAGGAGGAGACTGTTCGATGCGTCGACTCGGTTTAATCACGGCCTGCGGGTGTCTGGCGTAGAAACATGTGTTCACAGCCGGCAGTGGTGGTGGTTTTCATATGAATGTCAGCAAGGTGAGACTCGGCAGGGAGACGGGAATAATCTGACGCAGAAAAGTAAAACGCAGCGGACAGGACAAAGTGTATCTTTATGGACTGATGTGTATCTTACTGAATCCTTTATATTTTTTTGCCGTCAGAAAACTGTAGCTCCTCACTCCGCTTCCCCCTCACGCCGCTTCTCCTCATCGTTTCAGAAAAAAAAATCACGTACTGTGCGCTTACTGCATTTAAAGCGGAGGGCTCTGACTCTCTTGAGTCACGTTTTTACTTTTCTACTCACAAGAGCTAAGGCACTGTCGCCGTCAGTGATTTGCCCCAGACGCTGCAAGGAAATTTGGAAAAATGCAGAACATTTGGTTGTTCCCTGAGAGTTGATTAAATACAATATAAAAAGTCACACAGTTTCAATTTCTAGGGTTGAGGAAGTTGTATAGGATTAGTTTTCTTGAGGGTGTTTTCACATGTGGGCACACAGTGGTCTGTTCATCGAAGCTGACTTACAATCACAATCCATACCTACCATGAAGGAAACCTGACTCGAGTTGTGTTGTCGCCATAAAAATGAAGAGTTTGTACTTTGTGACTCTTAAACTTTTTATATTTGTGTTTAATATATCAATGAGTACCTCTGTTAACTTTTGTATAAGACCTATGACTATAGTATATACAAACACACATACACACATAACACACCTCCACAAAAGGGACTCAAGTCTGTCTCTGTGACGGCTAAATGTTGTGTGACTTTTATTTCCGTGTCTTATGAACCACATCTCTTCCTTTTGTAGTTATTGGTAAACGTTTCGATTTCCAGGTGACTATGATTTGGTTACTCTTGTACTACTAAGCTCTGTATTTGCAAGCACTGTAAATGCGATTCTCATTGGATTCGTCCTCTGTACATTTAGTACTCTGATGTTGCTATTAATAAAATGTAAAACAACATGGGCCTGTGATGTACGGTGAGTTTCTTTGGAGGGAGTCCGAGGGGAAACATATAAACGTCAAAACGGCACAACATATATATATAAGATTTAAATCGGAATTCATGCCGTTCTGTATGCATTTGTCGAATCAAATGACGTGCTGATTTTAATCGATAAATTATGATCTATTTGAACTGAATACTCTAATATAATGACTGCAAACCAAGGAGAGCATCATGTTGCACCAGGATCAGGGTTCTTCCAACACCGAGAGAGTTGGCCATCAACAAACAAGGAATATCTGGTGTTTTTGATACAAATAAGATACCATGGTGAAAAATAAATAAAACTTCATTCAAAAGTATTACCAATTCAGCTTGAATGTTATTTTGAAATATCAAGCAATACATTTACATCTCATTTGATGGAATTGTGTTGTTCTGAGCACGGAGGTCACGAGGCGAGAACAAAGCACGAGTGCCAGATAAATAATAAGTAATCACAGTTGTGGAGTTATCAAAAAAGTTGTTATTGCAAGAAAATACAGCAATAAAAAAGGGATATGAGCCTCACTCTTATTATTACCGTAAAAACAACAACAATCAAAGCAAGTCAAGTTCACAAGAAAACACTGTCTCAAGATGAAGGTGTGATCAACAGATATATGATAACTTTGGTTTATTACAACCATGTTCTTATTTTAAGTGTTTCGGCCATCATTCATATCAGAAATATCATTACACGTATCGAATCCACTTTATTTTGACGTGAAACTGAAAATGTCAGTAAAATGCAATGAATCACAGCTACAGCGGGTATAAGTTAAACCAGGAAGCTCGTCACTGTGCTGCCGCCCTGTTTTTATATCTCATTCAGCACAATATCATCATAACCAAAAGAGATGGTGAACAAAAACTCAAGACGAAGACCACAGCTGGGATCAACCGGAGCTACCCCTCGTCTGCCTGATTCCCAATCCCATAGTTCGCTTTTATCAGATCCTGGTTTACACATGAGACTCCTCCTGTTCTTTGTTTGGTCCTGGCTGTGTTCTCGAAGTAATGGTTACAATGGTCATGGTTCCAGTCATGAAACCGCTTTAAAAAACGGTAATAATGGTCTGCATATCCTTCTGGGAACTGAGGGGAAATAGTGTCTTCCAAATTCACATTTGTTGTGATTTCCTACCTATTTAGAGTTAAAAAAAAAAAAAACATCTTACAATTTAGACTTTCTGAAAATTATTTACATTTTCAAACACAGCACTGTAGCGAACGACAGGACAATTTTCGTGTGAAAAGACAGCCAAATATAGACGATAAAAAAACTAACAAATTATGGCTATAGAGTGATATTAAACCAATAATACATTCAACTGGATTATAAAACAAAATAAATCTTCATCTTTGAATGAATGCTGCTAAATCTTCAAATACTTTGTTGTCAATGTACTTGAAAAAGTACTGAATTGGACTCCAGTCTGCACGGGTTGTAGAGTCATCTTGACAGTATGGAAGCCCAGGTAGCACAGGTGTGAATCTATTATGATGGAAAATAACACCATTAAATGAAAGCTAATAACAGGAATAATAATTAAACCTCAGACAAATCTATTTGGATTAAATGCAGTCAGGTCGTAGTGCATCATTGGGATCAAACATCGGCCTCCGTGCTGCTCCTGGCCCACAGAGGACGAGGTCGTTCCTGCTCATCCCTGTCTGTCTCTGAGTCTGTCTGCTCATCTGAGCTTCCTGTATCTTCTTCTTCTTCTTCTTCTTCTTCTTCTTCTTCTTCTTCTTCACTAGGCTCAAACTCATCCTCATCTCTCTCATCATCTGAAAGCTCCAAATCTGATTCTCCCTCAACATCCTGGTACAGCATCGTTTATGCTTGAGTTCTGTCTCCGACAACAATGTTGAGTCATTAAATACATTCATTTTGTCCTGGTATCCACTATAATTGACATTCATTAAAAGACTATTATTTAAATAAACAAATAACTGAAATGCTTCAGAACTAAATATATCATTCCTGACATGTTAATAAACAAGAAAATATATGAATGTCATAGTAAAAAAGCAATATTTGACTTACCCTTTGACTTTCCATAAAATGTGCTGGCTGATCTTGTGTGGAAAGAAAGAGGAAGTTGTCATGATCCCACCCCTACCCATGTGGTATCAATGGAAAGCCCAGGATGTGCTCTTTGGAGTACAACAGGAGTTGATAGGGTAACTCAAATGAGTAAAAGGAGAGATGCAAAACCAAAGTGTCCACCACAGAGGACACAAATGAATGAGCTGGGTCTCACTTATAAAACGTAAGAGTACCCAAGGATATTAATCATCTCATTATTATTCAATAAATATCATCAAGGGTATAAGCTGCTGTGCTTCGCTGCCTACGGTCTACGTTGCTCAAATGTTATGAGTGTATTATCACATAACTCTCCCACTTTGACAGTGTTTAATTTGCTAGTGTGTGATTGGCTATTGTAAATGTGGGATTATCTCATCATTGGTCTAAATGGGACCAGCTGGGAGCCTCTCTATGGTCACAGGAACATCTGTTATGTTACTGACAATGTTAGTATGGTCATTATCATTGGCTCAAATGCACGATTTACTTCTTAACTGACAAAAGTAACTCTGGCACCACGATCCGTCTGAGTAAGAAGCTCCAAAATGAGCAGAGACATGTTTGTGGGTAGAACCCTAAGTGTTCCACCGGCTCCTTTTCCACTTGATTAAAGTGTGAAATGCCTCCAAAGCCGGCTCTTCTTCCTATTTGGAGCAGTCAACCTTTAATAATAGCATTGATTAAAGCTTAATGAGCACAGCGCCTGTTTGTTTAGTATTCACTCCACAATGTTTTTTTTGCAGGCTGGGTTGAAAATCCTGTTGAACGTTTGACCAAAGTAAAGTTAGAACCTGATCTCACCAGCTCACAGGAAAAAAGCCACTAGCATCTCGAGCACCGATTATTATTTTTTCCGGTTGAGTTTTATTATATTGCTTTTGTTTCTACTGGTGTTATATTATGAGTCAATCTGGCGGAATGGTTCTCGGGTATGGCTCAGGGGAAACGTTGGTCGGTTGGCTCGGCATTTTGATCCAGAATGAAACATAATTCTTTCTGCAGACGTTCACGGTCCCCAGAGAATGAATAGAGCTCAATCATCTGGCCAAGTTGTTCATTTGTCCAATAATTTGGTTTTATGACTACTAAAATACCTACAAAACTAAAAGCATTCCAATTCACTTGAGCTGTACTTTATGTTTAGTGCTAATTAGCAAATGCTAATTCATGCAATTGCAGTTTATTCAAACTTTAATCATCTCTTTTTTTGGCATTATTCCTATCGATGATAACAAGATTACATTCACCAAAGAAATTGCTGAGATTTGGGAATGTGGCAATGTTGCTAAAAATAAGTAAAACGGGGCCAGAAAAGTCAGACGATCTGAAGATTCCATAAGCTGTAATAAGAGTTATAGTGTTGTATGACTCTTATGACAACAGTCTTTGCCCCCTGGACTCCATCAAACCCAACTTTTCGCTCATCACCAATGCTACCAACCTTGATTTCAACGCTGACCCCGCACTCAAATTTGATAAATGGTCAAAAGCAGTTGTCAAATTAAATTTCTTTCAGCTCCAATCGATAGCCATGTTAAAACCTCTGCTCTGTTGCTCAGTGCTGGATATGGTCATCCATGCCTTAATATCCTTATGGATCGACTACTACTGAAGAGCCCACATCACATTGTGCTTTGACCAGTGTACAGCACTTTTGTTCTATTTAACTGTGCACTAAAAATAACTAAACTTGGAACTAGAACTTACACACCACTGTATATGTATGTTAGCTTTGCTAGGGAATCGCTAACTCTACAATGGGGTATTTCAGGGTACACAAGTATTTTTTTACCGATACAAAGTGATGTAATTAGGGGTCAAAACGAACAAAATAAGATTAATTCATGCACTTTCAGTATCATGTAAAAGAGGTGGAGTGGTTTCCCAGTAGACTGCCTTAGTGCTTTGAAGGATTAATATTTAATTTCAACTCAACAATAATTCTTGTTCTGCATGAATGATGCAGTTTCCCTCAGTTTCACTTGTTTTGGTAATGGAAATATAACGTCACACTTTTTTTTTTACAGTCATTTCAAAATGCTGGAACATAGAGGCTTGGCACACCTTTTGCCTATGTCTTGGCGAAATGCCATAACAACAAACACAGGGATGGAGGCATTTTCTAACTCCTTACACACTCAGCTGATTCTATCGATACAAAATAAATAAATGTTAATTTCCCCAAGCAGCCAGTTAGTGTTTTTCCATTTAACAACCTATCTTCTGATCAGAGGCATCTCTCTCATTCTCTCGTGCCCTCTTTCTCCGTCTCTGGGTTGTCGTATTCTTTCTGCCTCGCCCTTGCTTTCTCTCTCATGCTGTCTGGGTGATTTTGGGATCACCTGGAGATACAGTTCTCCTCTCCTGCTTGACGAATCGGCATGGGCAGAATGAGTCCTCCTCCGTGCTCCCTGAAGCCGGGCTCTGTCCTCGGGGAGACCTGGCAGGCCGCATTAGCATGAGGCCAGTTGGATCGGCCAGCACTGTCTGTGACAGGCCTGGAGCCCCCCTTGCTCCTCATACATTAAATAGAATTATGCAGTCCTGCCTGCACAGACGGGCACGATCAATGGGGTGGACGACACATGCCAACAGCTGCCAGGGAGATATTTTAGTGTGATGAGATTAATCCCAGCTGCATACCTGCACCCATCAAGGACTCGGCCACCACCAGGTTCAGACAGCACAGTCAAAGTTTATTAGCTCTTTGGTTGTCCGGTTTGGATGGGAGGGACCACTTCTGACTGACAGCTGAAACAGGTGTGGGCAGGGCTGAGAAGACTACCAAACAGGTACTCAAAGTTCTGTTTCTTCCATGAAATTGTACAGCTACGCAGGAGGCGATTGGTGGAATCCAGGTCGAGGAATTGTTAGAGCTTCACCAAATGTAGAGCGCATTTTCCAAACATTCAGCTACTTCCATTTGTGCAGGAATAACAATGGCACTTTTTGTATTCATGCCATGAAATAGTCTTGATTGTTAGAGAGCGTCAGCAACTCTCGCTGCTAGTTTGCTAGTTTGCTAGTTTAGGACTCCTTTCGCTCTGTCCCCCCCCGTGCAGCTCTGGGACTCTGATCATTGTCTGGTTCATTTTCTCCCAACCTAAAGGCAGGGACTGCTAAAATCTGCAATGCCTGGGGTCAAGTGAGGAGATGTTCAACCAAGGCTAGAAACACACTGACAAAGGAGATCAGGGTAGCAACAGAACAGTTGGAAAACAGGTTTTCAGCCGACGACCTTGCGTCAGTGTGGAGAACCCTGCAGGACCTCACCAACTACAGTTATTCAAAATCGTATACCTCCAGAAACTTAACAAGTCATATTGCTTGGTCATGTCTTCACCTAAAGTAATAGCTGGAGTGCTGAAGAGCCGGAAGATGGAATCGACCATATCCTGCCGTCATTGCACTTCTCTGACAGAGTGTCATGCATGCTCTTAAAGTGTGTCTGTTTGATCTTAATTTGTACAATACAGGTCCAAAAATGGGGTTAGCTGCAGGGAAAAGCAGGTAGCGTATACAGTCTCCAGTAAGAAGTCAAAAGACAGACAGTTGTGTCTTGCATCTGTGTGTTGTTGCAGGAGGGGAGAATTCTCGTCTGGTTTGTAGTTCTAGACATGGCGTGGGCCACGATTGACCGCATCCCAGCACAAAACCAATAAGGCCGAAGTGTGACTAATCCTCTATTGGTGAACCTACTGGACCAAGAGTCTTTGGGCAGCTCGTCTTTTTTTTTTGTTTGCAACATCTTCCGCAGAGAAGTCATTCAAAGAGGCAAGCAATAATTAACTGTATAGCGCTGCACCGTAACGGCGATGGGGAAGTTGGATGCCTTCCAGAATCATCTCTTGAGTCATAACCGAGCGCACAGGTCTCCAGCTTTAGCATGAGACCGTTGAAGACTTTTATCTGTGTAAATGGTAAATGGCCCTGTACTTGTAGCGCTTTTCTAGTCTTCCGACCACTCAAAGTACGTTCACACTACTTGTCATCATTCACCCATTCACAAGTTCCACCTACCCATCAGGAGTAGCTAACATTTATACACGTGTCTACACGTGTTTCTGGCAGTTGCTCGAGTTACCGCCGGAATTTTGGTCTTTGCCCACAGGTGACAATGGTCGTCTGTATGTGTCAGCCCTATGATAGTTTGGCGATCCTGTAGAGGTTGTACCATGACTCTTGCTCAGTGTGAGCTGGTACAGGCCTTAGAGGCAGCGTGTGCGGAAGCTGAAATCTTAATTTCTACTTTGCTACCAAAGTTAATAAAAAACTGACAAGAGCATCAATAATTATAGCTACTCTGCCCTACCTCACGTTTACAGATGTCACACCACAACAGATGCAGAAATGGGGCTGAAGATCATTGGGTAAGTTATATGTTGCACATTGATTAAAACCTTAACAGGTACAACACATCTGCCCTAAAGCTGTAACGCTTCAAAATATATACGGTATAAGAGTTTTCTCATGTTTTCTCAGAACAAGGAGACACAGTGTAAACCATAGTGATAATGGTAACTGCTAATATAATTTCCAAAATACAACATAAACAAAAAATAATGGGAACAGTCGAATGCAGAAAAGAGAGAAAAATCAAATATGCTAAAAAGAGACTGTCCGCTAAAGAAAAACAAGAGGATCAGCTGATTCGTCAAATGCCCCAGAAATACGTTTGCTCATGCTCAAGTAACAAAGCCCTCTAGTAGCCGTAGTAATTATGGCTCAGAGAGCCAGTATGTCATCAGAGGAAGGACCTGACAATAAAAAGTTGAACTTTAACATCAGACCACTAATTTCAAAGCTTTAAAAAGCCAGTTAGTGAAATGGGAGGATATAGGAAATACACTTAATATCATGAAGAAACAGCTGGATTATGACAACCTTTGTATTTGCAAAGAATAAAGTGGTGGTTGAGTTGCATTGTTGGACATAAAAAAATAATACATCTGGGGTCACATCCTGTGTTAAATTAAAGGTGTTGAATTTGATTTTCAGAGCATTCATACAGCAGCAAATAACAATTTGATATGTGTTATCCAGCTTCCTTCATTGGACCAGTTTGGGATTTTCCGGCTTCATGAAAAGCAGAGATGGTGGCAAACCTGTAAATCCTTGAAAAACCTAGAGGTGACATCACAGCCACTTTCATCTTTTCCCACAGTCTGCGATTAGAACCTAATCCTCCGAGTGAGACCGAAAAGCTATTTTATAGCTCTGATAATGAGCTAAAAATGGACACAGAGCGCTGGAGTATTACGCAGCGCTTATGGTCAAATGCCATGCAATAAAAACACACTCATCCTTAGTGCCTCCAGTAATGCATTGTTAAGTCTGCAAATGGCAAAACATTTTCGGGTGACAGACCGACTTAATATGTCCCTTAAAGGGGGCTGAGAGATGCCACAGGGGGAGGGGGAGAGAGAGAGATTTGGGAGTTAGGACTTTCACGATTCCTTTAAGAAACTTGAAACCAGATGAGGCTGCCCCAGGAAAGCATAAACATGAAAATTTAATTCCTCTTGCAACTGGAGGAAACTCTCCAAAACAGGTTAAAACCCAGAGCCTCGTTTCGCCAGAGGTGATTTGTGATGATGTCACGCAGCTAAAATAGCTCCTCATTAGCCCCTCTGAAGCAGGTTGCATGATTAATCGTCACCAAAGATTTACAATCCAATTAGAGAGTGTCTGGGTGAGGAACAAATGGCTCACCTTTGAGGGGAACACATCAATGAAAAGACCCAAATGGGCTTTTTTGGGGGGGGATTTTTTGTGCCTCGGGGCTGATTGATGCTGCGGCGGATGGGCGGTGCGTCTCTGTGATGTTTGTCAGTTCCAGCGGCCATCGCTCAACCGCGCCGGGTGGCCTGTCGTCGGAAAAACGTGTCAAGTCAGTGAATTGAACGTTTATTCTTGACATCAAACACTTCGCTGAAGTGATTTTACATGATATTCTGTCAGAGACCGGCAACAACAAAAAACTAAAAAGTGGGTCTCAGCCGGCGCACGTTTGTGAGCGCGTGCCTGCGAAAGCATTTCTGTGGGAATGACTAATTTAGCAGCCAACGCTGCTCGGCTCTCCAGCCTTGCCTGAAGTTTTAATCCCCACATTTGCATGGCTAAACATAGATCAGCCTCCACGCGCGCACACACACACACACACACAGGATATCGACTCGAGGAATAAAAACGCTTGTTTTGACTGCACGTTGGAAATGTTGATAAAACATGCATGAGCTCCCTCCTCCTCCTCCGTCTTTCCTGGCAGCTTCCTAAAGACTACCTGTGTCTGATAGAGCGAGACACACAAGTTCCCAACTGAAGTTCCCAACTTCAGATTTATTATTATTATATATTCTTTTTTCATCCTTGTTGGGACCGGACCACTCTGTGTTCCAAAGAGTGATTCAATTCCTTGCAAATGGGCTTCTCCAAGAGCTTCTTTGCTGAGTCGAAGGATAGAGCTCACAGATGCGGAACGGATGCAATACCCGCCGACTCGCTGGCTGATAGAATAGCTTTATCACACACTACTTGCACTGTTGAGCTGCCACATTATATCTCGCTGGTATTTTTCACACACAAAGAAATGTACAAACACAACACAAAAGCGTTCAATAAGACACGGTTGATATACATGACAATGCAAACGTTGTTTGGTGTGAAATACATTGATTTGCATTGTGATTAAGCAGGTATAAAGGTGTGTGTGTGTGTGTGTGTGTGTGTGTGTGTGTGTGTGTGTGTGTGTGTGTGTGTGTATTACTTCGCTGGTAATAGTAGCTGACACCGAACACACCGCAGCAGCTGCCCGGTCCTCCTGTTTGGCAGAGCTTCCTATTGGACAGTGCCTCGCCTTTGGCAGAGAATGTGACGCAGAGTTCAGACAGACTCAAACCAAACAGGGTTCATCCTTATCTGTTAGTTGCTGCAGAACCAACGGCTCAGAGGTTGAGGAATAAAGGCGCAGCTGCTCACTGATGTCCAGGGATACGAAAAGCCATTGTGTCAAAACGATGTTTGGTGAACTAGGTTTGAGGTCTTTGCGAGTGGTGGTGTTGGAAGGCTTTTTTTGTGTCCTCCCCCTCAGAACGCATGATGACAACTGATGTGCATATGATCAAGGATGAAGGAAAAAAAAAGCATGACCATGTTTTTTCAGAATTATATACGCCTTATCATATCTCTGGAAATAACGACCAGAATGTCACCACATTTGATCTTCAGAGATAGTCATTATAGCATAAACGTTCTCTTTGAAATGTATACACTTAAACACACATTAACTATAGGCAGAAGGCGAAAAGGAAATCAAAAATCTAAAAGGTATGTACTCTATGTCTGTCCTTATTAAAGCAAAGAGACTGATCACCAAAAAGGTTATTCATATGTTCCAAAGACTATATGTTAAAATGATGGTTGTACTTGACTATATTTTTATTTTTATTTTAGGTAATCTTTGAATAACATAATATATGATGATACTATGAGCTGACAAGCTGGTTTGAATTGAAAAATAATCTAAGATTAATATCAGAATGAATCATATTGTTGTTGCAAATGCTTAACATAACCTAGTGTTGTTTTTCTATTCAGATGAGAGATATAAAGATGACAGCCGGCGGGGCCTCAGCTTATAAGTTCAGACAGATGAAACAGATGATATTTAGCATTCTATTTATCCTTCCTACCAACACATGTCTCTAAGGATGAGCTATATTTAATGGCACTTATCATGGAAACATCCAGAAAGAAATATCCTTCTCTTAATCAACAATCAAATGCCATTGGGTAACCTGCTGACTCAGCCAGTTAGGAAGGAGCTACTTTTAGCCACTGAAAAAGCGGTCTGATGAAGATGACTATTGAAGCTCGTTCTGCATGACCATAAACAATAAGACATGCACTTGCAGGGCGTCCACATATCAAACCTGTCTTGATGTCCAAACACAAAGGCTGAAAATAGCTTGTGTCTGGTGCTCTTCACTGTTTCCATCATACGGAAAGCTGAATCTTTATTTTGTGTACTTAGGAAGAGCTGCAGCTTGACTCAAAACCGCTCTGACTTCTTGATCGTCACCGACGCGTCCCCCACTGAGCCTGTTGGCCCACCTCAGTCAGGTTTAGTCACGTTCATGGTGAGTCATCAAAATACCAAAAGAGCACAGGCAAGAAAAAAAAATAAAGTGTGATTTTGTCGGGGGGGCACTTGACGAGAATGCCACACGTTATCCCACTTCACAGGCACAAAGCATAGAGCCCTGTATGGTGTACAGAACACAAAACCAGTCAGATGTGATGGTCGTCCGTCATCTGGACCGAATGTATGAAACCCAAGCTAGTAAATCCTAGGTTCGTGAACAAATAAATACATCTTCAATTTGTCCTTGAGAAAGTTCCTGAGAAAAGGTGACGGGCAGATTCACGACGTGTTCCGCAGAATTGTTCGTTTCTGTGCTCCTACAACGATGAATCCCATTGTCCTTGGCAATTGACGGCATGTACCAGTTGATCCTAATTAGCTGCCAATCCCCATAAAAGGGCACGAGGCTGCAGGGCTGTGCGCGCACACACACACACACACACACACACATGCACGATCATTCTGAAGCGGAGTGCAGGAAGCAAGGGCGTAGGTTTGCATAATGGACGATATGCAAACCAATATTTTGGGAGGCCAGAATTGTCCCAACCAATATTTCAGAAAACTTCTCACATAACGTCTTCTGTCGCCGACTAAGGAGCAGAAACGCTCGCTGACCCAACATTTGAATGATTTACATGAGCAAAGTACTGTTTAAAAACATTTAAAACTTCGTTAGTGATGCCAAATAATAGTTTATGAACATTTAGAGTCAGCAATATTTGATTAGACTCAGAAACCTAGCATTTCCTTGATACCATTGGTCTGAAATTTGCATGGTTTCCTTGATTAACCCTCTGGATACTGAGGTAATTTTCTCGATTTTACATAATTTCTTAAATTCACCTTTTAAAGGCACTTGCATATCAGATACATACCCATGTTTTACATCAAAAATGGCAGAACAATCTCAGCTCTCATTGTAATGAGGCACCATTGTCATAAGGCAAAAGTGTAAGGAGAAAATATGACTCTAAAGCTGAAAAATGTAATCTCAATTTTGGAAATTCTTCATATCTCTTGTGAAAACATAACTTTACTCAGGTGGTCGAACGGTTTTGGTGCTTGAAATTGGTTTACCAAAGGTCTTAGGTTCACAAAAGCAGTGAAATATATGAATAAATGTTAGATACATGTAAATAAATGTCTAAAACAAAATATATTATTATCATTTTTTGAGTAGAAATGTGGTCTATCACACCTTTCACCAAAATGATAGAAATGGGCCTGAGAAATGACTTCATACTGCAGATAAAGCTTTATGGGGTGTCTTTCACTCTTTTCTGTTCGTTTTCATTGTGGTTTTACACATTTCAGACAGCAACACTAAACTGTTATTTTACATTGAAATGAATTTAAAAGAAATGTCACAATCAGCATGTCAAATCGATGAAATAGTGCTTGAATCACTTTGATTTGAAGTGTTCTTACTGAGAAGTTAGGGGGTAAATGTAGATTTGGTGGAACAAATTAGCTGCCGAGTAATTCAGTCTTTTATTTCAGTTTAGGGAATGAGTTGTTGTTACTATCTGGTACACAAATTTGCTTAAAACAGCCCGAAATATCAGCTGGCTACATTGTTTCAACATGAAGTGTATGTAAACTTCATTGTCTGATGCGTAATGTGGAAATACTGATGTTTCATCTGCCAGGGTTTGCATCCCCCTGCTATTTAAGATTAATGTTACATTCAGGAAATTCATACTGTTCCAGCCCGGAATGTCGGCCGGTTATATGGTTTGGTACCAAAGTTATTGTAGAGGAACTTAATAAGTGGATGCATTAAGTAGCAATAGTGATATTTTACCTGCCAAGATTTGCATCTCCCTGTTATTTGAGCAAAGATTAATGTTAAATATATGAAATTTACCATATTCGCTCAAAAACTTCTCAGAATATCAGCTGATAATACTGTTTGGTCCTAAAGTGTATGTAAAGCAACTTACTAGGTGGGTGAATTATGTGGCAATATTTATATTTTAGCTGCCAGGATTTTCATTCCTCCCTGTTAGAGGTTTATAAATAAATTAAAATGATTTCCGTTCTTCATTGAGGTGAATAGCACACACACAAAAGACACAAAAGAGGAGGGAAGCGTAAACCATGCCTCCGTGTTTGATGACATACTGTAGGTAGCATTTTTTCCCTCGAGCAACTTTGGTCCATTCTTTCATGATGGAAATGAGGAAAGCTTCTGTACGAACACTGAACAACACTTTCCCGAAGCCAACAGGTAACAATTGGCCATCGCACTGAAAAGCATCTCTTATCCTGTGAAATGGAAAATACTAAATCCCTAGAATAATGGAACAATAACACTTGTGCATCAGGAGGAGTGTTTTATTTAGTTCCGACTTGGTTACATGCCAATGTGAACGCCATTCACTCATGTAATTGCTTCATCCCGTTCACCTTGAAAGCAGCTCGGATAAGAAGTTGAGCTGCGGCGTTGTTGTTGTTTGTTCTCGTTTTCTCTCCGGCACATATGGGTGGTCGCATGTTAAATGTTTCTCCAATCACGCCCCCTCCAATGATGCGTTATTATGAATCCCACTGCTTCTATTGGCTAGACCCGCCCTGTGTGAAATTCAAGGGCTTGGATTGGCCAATGCCGATTTGTTGGCTATCCTGACCCTAACCTCTCTCTCCATCTCCCTTTCCCTTTCCCTCTCCCTCTCCCTCTCCCTCTCCCCCTCCCCCTCCCCCTCCCCCTCTCTCTCTCTCTCTCTCTCTCTCTCTCTCTCTCTCTCTCTCTCTCTCTCTCTCTCTCTCTCTCTCTCTCATGAGATTACAGTATATTTGCTAAAAGACAAGGAAACAGTTGTGTTTCTTGACACAATAAAATTATTAATAATTGGAGCTGTCGTCTAGTTCTTTGAAACTCTGGAGCTGATCTGGTTCATATAGTTTTCTCTTATTTCATCATATTTATCACACATCTCTCTCTCTCTCTTTTTCTTCTTTCTTCAGCACATATAAGGAAGATAAGTGTAAATGCTCCGTAACTAATCTGTACTTTAATTTGGAGACAATTCCTTTGTCGATCCTACCCACACTGCTACCTGGTCACAAACATGTTCTTAGCCATTAGCAGCAACTCATGGTGACGCGGGGAAGTCACCTCTTGAGGGAATTGATTTTCCTCCCCGTGAAAGTGTAATGTTTATTAAAAGAGTTCAGGAGAGGAGAGAGCAGGAGAGGGCGGGGTCCCCTGAGGCGATCTCTTCTCTCCCTGAATGTGCTCCCTCACGCTCTCACCACCACGCCGCTTCATTCTCTCACGCGGGCCGATCACAGATGGACTTCAGGGCGGCCCAAATCCGCCTTTTCCCATTCATCTCCGGGACGCGGCCGCTTTCCTCATCGCCCTGATGCCCCTCTTCTCTGGTCCGCACAGAGAACTTTGATTACCTCCCTTCTCGGCCCAGTGGCTCCAAATGTCCAGACCGGGCAGGTCAGGAGTCCAGCTAACAATGCAGGGAGTGGGGAAGAATGGGCCGGGCTGGGAGCCTTTTGCGGCTTGTTTGCTTTCAGCTGATGGAGGATGACTTATTTCTTCCTGGCTGAGTTCTATTTCAACCAGGCGGGAGAAGATCAAAGAGGTAGAAGTGACAGCGAGAGTGAAACTCATTTTGGGATTTGACTTATAAGAGTTTATACAGCACCCACTTTCAACACGTTTCTTTTTATTTATCTTCTGTCATTATTTAAGCAGACAGGATTTGCCATCCATCTAATTGTGTTACTGCTTTTCCTTACAATAATCCACAAATGGAAAATGGGCCTTTAAGCATGCATCCTGCATGAATATACTATGTATCCATTTTCATTTATTTACAGAACCCTGAGTGCTCTCTGAAAAGGATTGACTTCTAAATTAAACGAAACCTACTCCTTATTTAAGAAAGTGTACAGGTTGCGTAATAAAAAAAAGTACACAGCTGACCCCAGTTTCAACTTAAGGGGTTAAACGAGATCAAAGCTGGTTCTGATGTTAATATTTCAGAGAGCGTAGAAGAGAAATTGCACTTTGCAATAAGCCAAAAGCCTTTCTGTCGGGTTTGTTCATTATAACATTTGGCTCCTGATCCTGGGGGATGATAGAATTAAGCAAACTGACGTTATGCACATTGATTCAACAAATCCTGAACATTGCATGTGTAAGCAGTGTAAGATATGGGAGGTATTAAGTTGATGAGTGAACACACAATTAGGAGTTTTGTTATCGATCAATATGCTGATGTCTTTAGACAGCATTTACACGGATAAGTATCACTTTTTCTCTGACTGTCTGCTGCACGTGGAAATTAATTTGCTCTGACTGACATATTCCCAACCAGATGCTAATTGCCTGCAGGCAACAGATGAGGTGCCACACTGTGATTATAATCAGATACGTTGGAGATTTTCATATTTTGCAGACAGCGTCCCGCCGGCTTGACCTTTCAGCTTTTTTTCCACGGGACTGGCCTGTTTATGATCAATACAGCAGCTGTCCTTCTGAGGATCGGGCCCTGTGCTCTGAATCCTTTTCTCACGGCCTCCTCCCGTCATTACAGCATCATCTTCATCTTCATCATCATCATGAGGCTGAGCCTTACAGTCAGGTTTGGTTTGTGTTAGAAGGCGTTGTGTTTTTTAATCAATCTGTTAAAGCATCGCTTCTGATGCATTTCCATTTTTTTTTTTTATGTTATGAGAGTTATTATTTTGCCTTCAATCACACTGTGCTGTGATGATTTATTTGGCTGGGAAACCAAATGTGTTCAGCTGATCATGAGAGAAGACTTGATCGAAGCACATTTGTGAAAAGATGTCACTCACATTGTGTTTATCGTGATGCTTTAGTTATATTTCACAATCCCATTATTGTGGTTTCAAAATATAACGGTAAAGTGACAATTTTAACATAGTGAAACCAGTTTGCAGGATATTTTGCGATGGAATTATTAAACCGAACAAACAACAACAACAGTAAACTTGTTTTTGGGTGTCGTCCCTGTTTTCATATTCAAACTTTAACCTCTAACAACGTGTTTTCAGTTCATATAAGTTAATTGTTACATTCGGTTGTACTAAACAACACTAAGGAGTCCGCAGCTACAACCATTATGCAACAAGTCGAGCCTACTGTATGGAGGAGATCGATGCAGCTGTCCAGGCCGTTTTCTTGAAGTGTGCTGGGCCTGATTTCTTCAACAACTTGTTTTACTGGGTCCACATAGACCAAAGAAATCAGATTTCAAGCCGCCACTTCTTACCAAATGGCGCCTCGTACAGTTTTGCAAGTACAAGAACCACAAAGTCCAAAAGGATTAACGTAACAAGTGAGTGAGTTTCAAGTTTATACAGAAGGTATAAGGATGTCATCTGTGATGACATATTGGAAGCTATAAGAATATAAGCCTCATTGTTCTCAATAAAACAGCCCATTATTGATTCAATGAGTCGTAAAAAAACAACAACTTTGAATTGGCTCAGTGAGTCCAGTTTAAAAAAGAACCTGAGTAACACAAAGTCACTCTTATTATGGAGAGACATTCTGGGGAAAAAAACCTCGAGGAGTAAGGAGATTATCAGTGATTTGGTTCTTACATTGATGTCATTGATGAACATCCATACCGTCCGAGTACTAAAAACGCTGAAAGCTCCAGACTCAGTATTACTGGAAAGTTTGAGCTTTCAAAGTCATTTCAGCAGGTTCCATCAGTGGCAGCTGGTGAGAACATTAATTGCCAATCAGTTGATCCTAGCAGTTTGCTGGGGTTAAGACCATCTCATCTACTTAATGTCATCCACTGCCTCTCCCTCCTCACATTGATTGAATGTTGTTTAATTACTAGCCAACTGTAGAGACTCAATGAACTATTAAATAACTTAATGATTTGCCCCCCCCAATAGTTGGGATCCGGTGAAGCGGCTCGCTGCGCATATAATACAAATGACTGCCGGCGGAGGCGTGACAGCTCCCGTACTCACAGCAACACACATTGTAATTTAGTTGCTGTGAACCACAGAGGATATGTAAACACCTCTGAGATCATAAACACTGCATACAAAATTGTTATCCTAGATTTGCTCTTTAAACAGGCTTTAAAAACACACAAGTCATTCATTTCTGCTGCGTTGACTCCGTCCCCGATGCTAACAACACTTAGCCCCTCCCCCGCCCCGCCTTCATCCCCCGGAGGTGCTGTATCACCAAATTGAACAGCAGCGTTGCAGGCTTTATGGATTGTTGAGGAGATGACTGCCGTCTCGCCCGCCGTGACCTGCTGTGTCAACACTCGCAGTGGGTCTCGCAGCTACCGTTTCATGCCGCTGCTACCTGATTTTACTGACAGCTTAGGCGGGAAAGTGAAAGTTGTGGATTATTTAAGGCAGCTAAAAGGCAGCTGAAGTAAGTCTGTCCCACTGGAGGAGCGTCAGTGGTCGAACGTGCTGATCAGCCTGGAACTGAGAGAGCATGTTACCCTGAAAGGGAAATGCAGAAGTTACACACTTATAAAAAGGATCACGCTCTTGGTTTCCAAAATTCCCATAGATCCTATTAAATTCAAATTTTGCAGAACAACACCACTCTCAAAATTAGAAGTGTTTTGTTTGTATCCTTGGATATATTTGCTGTTAATCGCTTGCAGAGTTGGATTTTCCAAGAGTAGGCCTATCGCGCGGTCATTAAAAGCAATGTTTTGCTGAGTCAGAAATTGGATGCGAGTGTCCCTGCACCGATGCACAAATAAGGGCACTTTTCAAAACAGTCCCTTCTGTGTGCTGATCATGTGATTGTGCTCTCTGTATGGCACAAAGACAAATATCTAAGTAAATATCTTACTGTACACATATGCTAATACATTTTCTTTCCTTGTAAATTGGATTAAAGGCATTTGAAACAGTGATTGAAATAAATAAAAAAATCATGACAAATTCATAAAAATGGCATCGCACCATAAATGACCTATCATTGACGAAACTGACTCAAATTGAGCTAAAACAATTCAGTGCTTCCATCTGATTATATACATAGTTATATAAATAAGGCTTGTCACTTTTAGTGTTAAAATGAAAATTCCTGAGTTTATTAAAATTGCAATGGTCTGTTCAAATCGCTCAAATCGTGGCACCGGCACCTCGTTGAGGCATTTCCGGTGGCACGTCTCAGATGCCGGGGCACCTCCGAGCTGCCGGAGCAGTTGCCACTACTTTAGAGACAGCACTCCCGGCACCTACGAGTTGCCACTCATGTGCCACTGGTTTTTGATGCAGATTCTACTATTTGAGGCAGGTGCCTCTGTTTGGGAGAGAGGTGCCGCAACTTGCTTAAGGTCCTGGAAGGTATAATATGTGACGATACATTAAGGTCCTGGAAGGTATAATATGTGACGATACATTAAGGTCCTGGAAGGTATAATATGTGACGATACATTAAGGTCCTGGAAGGTATAATATGTGACGATACATTAAGGTCCTGGAAGGTATATATTCCTACGTCCTACGTTTGAAGTGCCGCTGTTTTGGAGAGGTGCTGCGACAGTTTAACCTTTATTTGTCGTTATTTGACAATATATTAAGGTCCTGGAAGGTATGACTGTTGGTAGTTGTAAAAATAAATTAAAAAAATGCAGAGTTGTGCAACCCAACCCTGTCTCCTAAAAAATTACAATCAACGTAGGCTTGTGTTATTGTTTTCATGTATACGTTTATAATCAACGTATGTTTATGTTATTGTTTTTGTTTTCATGCTTTTCCCTTGAATTTAAGCATATTTGAATTTCTAAGCTCTGCGGAGGAAAATAAACTAACAGGATTCTCTCAGTAGCGGCAAGCGAAGAGGGGCAGGGTGAAGCCGGTAACGGGGCCGGTCGCGCCGGGTACGGTCTTCTCTGAGTCGGCTTGTTTGGGAATGCATCCCCAAGAGGGTGGTGAACTCCAAAGGGCAGTATACCACTGTGGTCAAATCACAGACACTGACATTTCAGGAAACACATTCACGCGAGCGGAGAGATCCACGTGACACAACATCCGGTTTTCAATTCAGATATTTTACAAAGTAAAAGTTCTACGTCCCAAAATCTAATTTCTGAATATTTAATGACTGATAAACATGTTTTAACTTTTTGGGATGTAGGACTTTTATTTTGTAAAATATCTGAATTGGTACAGTTAAGATGTTTGGATGTGTTCTGAACACATTCATATCAGTCAGTATTTTGAAAACCGGATGTTGTGTCACGTGGATCTCTCCGCTCGCGTGAATGTGTTTCCTGAAATGTCAGTGTCTGTGATTTGACCACGGAGATCCAAGACTGTTACCAGCGGCACTCTCAAACAGAACCTTAATGCATTGTCACATATTGTCAAATAATGAAAAATAAAGGCAGCTGCAGCGGGAAGTAGTGGCAGCTGCCTCAAACAGTAGAAACTGCCGCAAAAACTAGTGGCAGCTGCCGCAAAGTTGTGGCAACTGCCAAAATACTAGTGGCAGCTCGTAGGTGCCGCGGCACCTGAGAGGTGCCACAGGAAGTGCCTATACGAGGTGCCGGTGCCACGATTTGAGCTTGCTCCTACTGTCTGATTAACACATAGTCTGATACTTCCAGTTATGTTTATCTCTTGCTCGTAGATCTGCTTGTGCTGATGTGACAGAAAGACGATGAGCGAGTGGAGCTGAGAGGAAAGGAAAAGAAGAGGCGCTGGTAATACGTAATGCATTGCTATGCCACACCTTTATGTTGATTACCTTTTTTATGCCTCTGCACCGGCGACTCCCCTATCCTATTAGAGGTTCGTGTGAAATTGTCAAAGCAACTCTTGAACACATTTTGTGACGTCTCAGTGACCTTTTGACCTCCAAAATCTAACAAGTTCAAACTTAAGTCCAGGTGTCCAGCGGCCAGAGGAATAAAACAATCTGTCTTGGGTCAAATTTAAGTTAATGCAGATATCTGCGTTATAAACAGTTTGAAAGCCTGCTTATGGACTGAGAGTTTAAAAATGTAAACATGACCCATAACTGTTGTTCCCGTAATAGTCTTCCCCTCTTTCTTTGCATTACGCAGAACTTATAAACAGGAGACAAAGAAAGCTGACTGGCAACTGAGCTTTAAAAATGCATGTGGCTACAGGTTACTAAGCTGTGTTTAAAATAGTCATCTCATAGGTGCCAGTCTTTTGGACAGTATATTAATACATTCGTCCTGTCTGTCCTAACGTCCACATAGACAGAGAAGGTGAGTCATCCATCCTCAGCCTCTTTCCTTGATGTGGGGTGTGTGTGTGCTGTGGCACGGTCTGACCATCCATCCTTTCCCTTTGCTCCGCAGAAAAGCTATCCATTCATCCTCACTATGCTTCAGCACGACCATCCATTTTTAGCAGGTTGTAACAAAACATGAGCACCAATACGTCTTTGATGAGGTCAGAATACAAAGCATGTGTAGTCCACAAGGACTCAATCAATTTCAAGACGCAAATACGAACGAGCATGACAATGAAGTTGCTCTTTGAACTCCCGCAAACCTGAAACAAATTGTTGAAAGTAAAGTGTTCCTCCAAACTTTTAGAGATCTTTAGTGGCAGGAATAGATAACTGTCTGAGGTTTGGGAAAATGTGAAAGGAACTCATGCCGCAGGCAGCGTTTTCCGGTGCTCCACCCTCACACTGCCTTTGGAGATTTCAAATGTCAGGATTTAAAAGGGCTGACTTGTCACCTCCAGTGTTTGGAGAACATTTGTGACCGAATACTGCAAATCAGTCTAATTAAGAGGAAGCTAATACGCCTGTATGTTCAGAGGCCGAGCTGCAGCTGTGTTTTCACAGCCTCAGCTCTGTAATAACATGCTTTGCATCTGCAGGGGAACAAAGAGTAGAGCAGATGTAGTTATTAAACACTCACGTAATATTAGAAGTTTTGTGTCAGCGAGCTACTACTAAAATAATAAGCAAAAGACAATTACAGACAATTAGACAATTGGTTGTTTTATTGGTAATAAGTAACTCGTCTTTGATACAATTAATTAAAATTAAAACTTTCTGAAAAGCTCTCATGGAGATAAGATGTAGAAAATATAAAAAAAATATACTGTACATGAATGAGACTTTAAAATCAGGAGCACTGCTTCATTATATCGTCAGCACCAGTACTGCAGCTGAGCAGCTCTTCGGTTGGTGAGCGAGGAAGTTATCCTGTGCCTTTGATTTGACATGGTTTGTATTCATTTCAATGGGAGACCTTTCTCAGTCAGAATAAACATGTTCATGTTCATGTTGGTCCAGACTGAAATATCATATACCTATTCTACTGCTAATCATGTCAACTAATGGTTGGATTTCCATGCCATTTTTGCGTGAAAATTCATGACCCCCGAATAATATCTGGACTTTGCCTCAAGCACTATCAACAGATTGACATTTTTGGAGGTTTTCAGCCAAATTTCTTTAAAACTGTTGAATGGATTGCAAAGGAATTTGGTGTGTGTGTGTATATATATATATATATATATATATATATATATATATATATATATATATATATATATATATATATATATATATATATATATACACACACACACACACACACACACACACACACCATGGTACCAAGATCCATCCATCCATCCATTTTCGGCCGCTTATCCGGGGTCGGGTCGCGGTGGCAGCAGACCGACCCAGGCTTCCCTCTCACCCGCAACACTTTCCAGCTCATTATGGGGGATCCCGAGGCGTTCCAAGGCCAGCCGGGAGATATAATCCCTCCAGCGTGTCCTCGGTCTTCCCCGGGGTCTCCTACCAGTTGGACGTGCCTGGAAAACCTCTAATGGGAAGCGTCCAGGAGGCATCCTGATTAGATGCCCGAACCACCTCAGCTGACTCCTTTCGACACGAAGGAGCAGCGACTGGACTCCAAGCTCCCTCCTGATGTCCGAGCTCCTTACCCTATCTCTAAGGCTGAGCCCGGCCACCCTACGGAGGAAGCTCATTTCGGCCGCTTGTATCCGAGACCTCGTTCTTTCGGTCACGACCCAGAGTTCGTGACCATAGGTGAGGGTTGGAACGTAGACCGACCAGTAAATGGAGAGCTTCGCCTTCCGGCTCAGCTCCTCTTCACCAAGACGGACCGGTACAGCGCCTGTTTTACTGCTGCAGCCGCACCGATCCGCCTGTCGATCTCACGCTCCACCTTACCCTCACTCGTGAACAAGACCCCGAGATACTTGAACTCCTTTGTTTGGGGTAGGCAGTTTGTCCCCACCTGGAGGGAGCAGTCCACCGGTTTCCGGCAGAGCACCATGGCCTCAGATTTGGAGGTGCTAACTCTCATCCCTGCCGCTTCACACTCGGCTGCAAAACGCCCCAGTGAATGCTGGAGGTCACGGTCCGAGGAGGCAAACAGGACCACATCATCTGCAAACAGCAGAGATGCGATCCTGAGACTCCCGAACCGGATCTTCTCCACCCCCTGGCTGCGCCTAGATATCCTGTCCATGAAAGTCACGAACAGGACTGGTGATAAAGGGCAGCCCTGGCGGAGACCAACACCCACCGGGAACGTGTCTGACTTACTACCGAGGATACGAACACAGCTCCTACTGCAGGCGTACAGAGACCGGATGGCCCGTGCCAACGGGTCCGGCACCCCATACTCCCGCAGCACCCCCCACAAAACCCCCCCGAGGGACCCGGTCGAAGGCCTTCTCCAAGTCTACAAAGCACATGTGACTGGTTGGGCGAACTCCCAGGACCCCTCCAGTAGTCTTGCGAGGGTAAAGAGCTGGTCCACTGTTCCACGGTCGGGACGGAATCCACACTGTATCTGAATCTGAGGTTCGACAAGCGGTCGGAGCCTCCTTTCCAGCACCCTGGCATAAGCTTTTCCCGGGAGGCTGAGCAGTGTGATACCATGATAGTCCGAGCACACTCTCCGGTCCCCCTTCTTGAAGATGGTAACCACCACCCCGGTCTGCCAGTCCATGGGCACTGTTCCCGACCCCCATGCGACACTGCAAAGGCGTGTCAGCCAAGACAGCCCAACAATGTCCAGCGCCTTCAGCATCTCAGGGCGGATCTCATCCACCCCCGGCGCCTTGCCACCAAGGAGCTTTTTGACTACCTTAGTGACCTCTGCCAGGGATATGGGTGCAACCACCCCACGGACTTCAGGCGCTGCCCCCTCTCCAGGGGACATGTTGGCCGGGTTTAGGAGTTCCTCAAAGTGCTCTTTCCACCGCCCGACGATGTCCACAGTCCGGGTCAGCAGTTCACCCCCCACGCTGAGAACAGCCTGGGGTAGGCCCTGCTTTCCCTTCCTGAGCCGCCGAATGGTTTGCCAGAACCACCTTGAGGCCAACCGAAAGTCCTTGAGGCCAACCGAAAGTGGAATTGACATCAAACACTATTTACTCAGCTTGTTTACAAGCTATTTAGCCAACATCACGTCATGCAGCGGCTTTCCCGAAGTTCTCTGCATCGCCGACACTGTACAAACATGTACCACTCACAAAAAAACTCAAGGCTGCGATCCAGTCTATGAGACGCTCTGTGATCCAGTCTCTGCATGAGACGGTCAATGCTCGGCTGCGCCGTGTTCAATGTACGGCTCGAGAAGGTCTCGTAAATAAATGATTCCTTGTCGGCAGAATCGATCGCGCTCGTACTGTTACGATGTGTGATGGAGGACCCAAACGCGGACTAGAGAGTGGAAGGAGGAACTTGTTTGTTCTCAGGGAAACAGGTATGGAGGAGCAGTCAATGGAGTGACGGGGAAATGCAGGCGGGGGAATCCAGGCAGGGGATGGCAGACAGACTGGTGAACCGGGAGGACGGATGACTGCGAACAAAAAGACAGGGTCAGAGGCAAGGCAAAAACAATGTTTCAATCTCAGATCTAACAGAACAGCGCAGCCAGGCGCAGTCTCTACCAGGTTAGATGGACAACTATCTGGGGACGAGTGGATGAAGAACCGGGGTAGATATACTGCAGGGTGATTAGTGGATTGAAGGCAGCTTGGTTGCTTGAGCAGGTGAGGTGAGTTGTAATCAGGGGGCCACGCCCCTACCACACACAGTGCAGGCAGGAGGCACGGCCTGGCCGTGACACATACAGGAAGTCATCATGATGTAAGAACGGATCTCTGCAATCTCGAAGAACTCTCTCCCTATAAAACTAATCTAACTAATATCGCTCCTTCACCTCTGAGGAAGGGAGCTGGCATTTTTGTCCGGTGGGAGTGGCCACCTTATCCAGTGAATTTCAGTTAGCCTGCGCTGGAGCAGGTTAAGGGATTTGGATGTGTTGCTATGGCGATTTTTCCAAACTTGCTCCGTGGAACCGAAAAGCCTAACCTGCGTCATCTTATCCTGAAAATTATCCGGCTAACTCAGTAAGCCAGGTACGAGGAACGGGGCCCAGGAGTGCAGTTCACGATCAACAACCGTGTTGAAAGAAAAGCCTCCAATCAGAAGTGAAACATTTGAACTAGGTCATTCATAGTGGAACAAGCAGGCCATGCAGCTTGACTAAGGAACACTTGAAATCACCCCAGAGGGAAGGAATATCAGGTGCGTTTATTAGGGATCCTACAGTTTTGTTCAGTAGCCTGTAGAGCAATAGACAAAGAGCCAATAACACGCAGGTTTGTGCATCAACCAAGTGAACAAATTGCTTGAAGGAAGAAAAGCATCTTTGTCTTTGTCCTAGATTACTGAAATGTGTCTCATTTGAATAGCCTCATTATCAGTTTTTATGTCATCTTCCCTTTGAGTGTGAAGCCCTACTTTTGCAGCCAGGGCTGCCGATCCGCCGGACAAGACCAGGCCAGACCTTTTGCCTCAAAGTGACACAAGCAGGTACCAGTGATTTGGAACTTCAGGTACCGTGGCGCATAAAAGTTTGGGCTTACCAAAGCTGCATTTTCCCCACGACATCATTCCCTAAAGATGTCCCGGTAGTACCTGCATACCCTCCCTAATCCTCCTCTTCCCTTGACTGCCAGCCTTTTGCTATTGTAATGCAGGGAGGGAGAGTAGAAAGTATTGAAAGCTTTGTTTTTTAGCAGCTGCTGTGTGTGTCTCTGTTGAGTTTTTCCTAATTACCTCCCAAAGGAGCCCAACTGCTGTCAGATAGAAAGAGAAGAGGGTGAGAGGGAGCGAGATAGAAGAGGGGAGACAATGTAGGGGAAAGGATGGGAAGAAAGAGCGAGTGTCAACGGGAACAGGAAGACAGCAATACACAGTGAAAACAGAGCGAGTGAAGGGAAATGAGGAGGAGGCATAAAAAAGAAAAGAAAAAAGAACCTTGCATGCGATCCTCCATTTAGCCTGAGTCTGCCATGTTGACTGTCACTTCAGTTCTGGAAAACAGGTAGAACGCCTCCATCTCCAGTACTGGATTTTTAAAAATGCATGGTGCCACAGACATATCGGTGGGCCAAACACTAAAATGCTGTAGAAAGGAAAGTGCTGCTTTCACATTCTATTAAGTGTGCACACACTTAAAGGAAGTGTATGAACAATGTTGCTCAACAGCAGCTGTGGTGGCCACAAGTGGCAAGTACCGTTTAATGGCAGGCTTTATGGTGAATTTCCCTTCATATCCCAGAATTCTCCGGAGTCACCTCACACTGTGTGTGTGAAGCTGACTGCTGTGCCATAGAGTCTGGTAATGTACCAACTGTACACAAGTCAGTTGTAAGCTAGCTATCAATGGACACACTGACTCTATATCAAGTGCTTCTGTTACTATGGACTGGCGGTGGCTTGGAGGGCCACATTAAACCAAAAACACCTCTCTTTGAACCATGGAATTGCAACTTCTGGGTCTGTATGGTGATGTCATGGGTCCCAAAGAGACTTTCAGATAGACCTAAATTGGGAAAGAGATTATTTTTTTTGTAAATAAACTTCCCATTGTGAATAGTCAAGTAGCCCTTATCTAAATAATTAGGTCCTACAAGTTATGTGATGCCCTAATAGTTATAGCCAGAGTTGTTTTCCTTCCTCAGTACATGTGAATGACCCAGAGACTAAGTTGGACTGGGAGGCAGAGTTTAAGGAATCACTGGTGCGCATTCTTTCTGGACCCCATTGCGTGAAAAATGTATTGGAGATCTGGGTAATTTTATCATAATTTCATACTCTGACTTTTTTGCTTCATGGTCCACTGAGCAACCTTAATAGGAATGAATGGCGCGCCCTTCGACACTGATGTCTTTATTCATCCATGCACTCAAACAATGTCTCCATGTATGATTTATGTGCTGTGTTTAGTAACAGGTCGGTAGCCTACATAAATGGAGTAGCCTTTAAGAAAACATGTTGGTCCTTACATTTCATTACCTATAAAGATAAATCAAGTCTCCATGTATACTAGATTATAGAGTAGATTACTGCTTTCTTTGTTTTTCCTTATGTAACATAAGGCCATGTGAAGAGTATAGCCTATAATGCATGCAGATGATTGAAGACTTTTCTGTTTGCTGTTGCCATTAATTGAACCAGATTCAAGGATATTAATCCATTTATGCATCTCACTACTGCATTTCTTAAACTGCACTGCAAATTGTATTCTATTTTTCTGCTTTTTGACTGTTTTTAATGTTTTAATGAAAGTTCTTAATTGTTTTGAAATCTTGTTTTCTTCTGCATTATGTTTTGATGATTTGAATGGTTTTATGTGAAGCACTTTGAATTGCCTTGTTGTTGAAATGTGCCATACAAATAAACTTGCCTTGCCTATAATAAAAATCAATCTTGGATCTCGTTCATTTTGCTCCTTATCTTACTGCTGCGTTTAGCCATTTTGTTCTCTAAAACGTTGGCTCCGTGGTATCCTACTCTCTTGATGTTGACTTTTAAGACCCTTTTGTTATCAAGACTAAAGATTGTCTGGCTTGTTTTCATCACTAATGATAAAGCTGGTGAGGTTTAGCTCGACATGGCACTCACGTATTCTGTGTTAGACAATGAAATACAAAGACAAACGTTATTTCTGTGCCATAGAAGCATTTAACGTGGAAGTAACCATGTTTCTCATGGTTAGAAGAAGACTTTGCCTGGGATATTTCAACCCACTTATTCTTTCATCTTTCATGCGTTCAGCCAAAACCAGGTTACTGGAGTAACCAGGTCATGAATGTAGTTCTCCGCGAAGGAAATTGAGGCCACTCAATAAACGACTCCACGCTGAAGACAAAGCTGTATTTGGGTTTATTTTATGGTAATGTAGATACATTATTCTCATCATGATTTTTAACTCCCTTTTTCACAAGTTTTATCAGCTAAAAACAAGAGTTCACATCTTTTTTTTCTATTATGAGCACCTCTTGCTTCCTGAAAACAATACAGGATTTGGTCCCGGCACACACTGCAGACTCACACAGGATTCAAATCACAAAGCTTGCCCAGTTATCACAAATCAGGGGATAACCCAGGTAACACCAGTCCTGAGTAAAGAGGGCCTCAGAGGGTTACATTAAAACACATTGCCACTGTGATAGACTTAACATGGCGGCCGTGAAAGGGAAGAGCTATCACTGGAGGGAATAATGTGTAAATAATATTTGCGGTTGAAGAGGGATTTCTTTGCTCAAAAGTCAGAGACCGTTTTTGCTGGCTGACCAGGAAACAAATCCTTATCATCACTTGCAGGGAGCCATGGTTCTAGCTCAGCATTGTAATCTGTCTCACAGAGAAATACATTGACAATATATTGCAAATTTAAATTAAGGCTCTTGAAAGTTACAGTTCATTTCCTTAAATGCACTGCTGTTATGAGCTGTCTCTATGTAGCTGTCCATGGTGCTGAAAAGTAAGTGTTTGGCAGCAATCGTAAAGAATATAAACTTAACAATAGAAGATCCTGGTTAATTATCACACTGAGTACATGCCGGAAATACAGCCTGTAGTCAGAGCCTCTGGCTTACCGCCTTGTGTATAATACACAATCCTATTAAATCTAGCAGTGAAGGCTTTCATAAGCATCCTGGAGACGTATTGTCAGTGAATGCAAGTGCTGTCCCTTTGTCATCAACTTAACATTCTCATACACAGCTTCTGTTGGGAGCTAGAAGAAAACAAAGTGCATCCACACAGCAGAGCAACGATGGAAAAGGCAGGGAAAGAAAAAATAAAGGATACAATTTAAGTTTGCTTAATTGACGATTAATCTATAGAAGTAAAATCTCTTTGCTGCCTGTGTTAGTTTTCTTACCAGTAAGAAGTCAAGCTGTACTGACCTCAATAGGCCTTTTCGCAAAGGACATGTTCTCAATGGAATCCAGCCACCCTTCATTGTATTGTTCACACCTGTGTATATTTTTTATTTTTACTTTGACATGTCAAAGGTCTTGTGCGAAGAATAGCTATATCGTACTGTATCCGGCAGGCTGAACACGTCACCTGAAACACACAAGCAGAGATCAACTGTCACTGAAGGGCTTTACCGGGTGCAGGTGTGAAACTGTGAATTGTGTGATGTTTCGCTTCTTTTAAAGTTACAGTTCCCCAGTTAAAGTACTTAAAGTCCTAGTACACACTGCTTGCAGACATGAGCTGAAGACCAAATTAACCCCCGAGGCTATAAGAATGTGGAAAGTATAATTTGTGCTTCTACTGCACGGATAAAATAGTTTTTTTTATAATATCTTTAATATGCATGAGAGAAGTTTGAATTCTATAAAAAGTCCCACGCCACTTTATGTTCTTGTGATTTGCTGACATTGATCCTGCTCCAGCCTCTTTGCAAAGTTTGCACGAAGACACCCAAGGCCTGTATTCATCAAGCATCTTAATCACTATTTGTAACGGCTCTGAAAGAGAACCTCGGACTAAAACACTCGTACCTGAGAGCAGGACTTGAGAGTGATTAATAAAACTTACTTTCAGCAAGGAGAAAGTTGACTCCTATACAGGAGAGTGTGATGGCGCAGGTTTAACGAGCCTCCCTGCAGCAAAGTGGCCTGCAGCATAAATCAATCATGACAATGGATTGCTGTTTTGACGTATCAAAATCCTGATGCCAGGATTAATACAATAGTTTGAATCTCATAATGATATTCACCAGGAAGCCATTTTCATGGGAGGCTGTATGTTAACACTGGCAATAATAATCAATGAATGTAAAAGCAATCTTGAAAACTGATTTGACACTAACATTCATGCCATTAAAGGTGGGGAGTCATTTATCTAAGAAATATAACCACGTGTTGAGAAATATACAGTATAACATGTACATACATAGCTTATACAGTACATAGCAACTCTATGGATTGTATGAATGCGGATTGTTTTTCATATACAAAACAATTATGAATCGGCACATTATCTGAGGAGCCGTACAAGAAATCAAAGATTTATTCATACCAGAGTTGTTAGTTGAAAAAAAGGCCCACATTGTAGCTGTTGCAATGCTACATTTTCTCTTCCGCTGTAAGGTTTCTGAGCTCTGCAGTTTCTGCGGAGAGAGCATGCGGTTTCTTACATCCTGTACATGGTCAGTCCAAAACATTATAAACGATTGCAGCAAAGTTCCCTGAGGACTTGTCCTATCTCCTGGCGACTCCTTGGACACCTCTGGAGGTCTTCAGAATATCAGTAGACATAGTTCAGTTTCACAGAAAATGGAGGAAAAAACACACATCTAGAAATGCATCACTCTGAAAATATAAGCGTGATTTCTTCTTCTGACACTTGATTACAATGAGCTGAGGATTTCAGCAAAATGCAGGTTTGGGGACCAAATGAGGTGAACACATCTGTGCTTCAGATCCCTATCCCATCACTCAGTCACTATTCATCCCAAATATCGGCCCATTGATGAGAATAACAACGTCAATACTGTTTAATTACTCAAATTAATACATTCTCCTTACAATAGGCTATTAACATACTAATTGAGTGGCCAATTTCTGATGTCAGGAGCAAATACTGTTTAAAAAGCAATAAATAGCCATCAAAGTCAACGGTCCATTGATCCAGTTATCCTGGGTTACATCTGTGTAGAGATAGGAGACTTTTAAAGAAAGGCTCGCATTAGTTTGTACGCAGTATACTTCTAAAATTATATATAAATGTAACCACTGTCTCAAAGCCTTACTTTGTAGTTATGAGACGAAACACACTGTGAAATTGCCATGAGAGAATTGTATGAACAAACACGCAGCCTTGGACTTCATGAAACGTATGAAAGCATTAACTAGTCTCGTGGGGCTGCAGGAGAAATCTGTTATTGTATGGATGAATCAAAGGTGGATTTCTCCTTTGCAAATGTACTCATGGAAATGAAATGGGATCGGGCAGAGGTATTTATTTATTAATATAGCAAGCGAGGGGTATTACCTCAGTGGCATATTATTTTCTCTTCTCCCAGTGCCCCCCCTCCCCTCGACAGGCGGCATTAGTAAATGTGTGCTGACAGCAGAGGTTACCTTGAGCAGGCCGCTGGACCTGGGGGCTGTATGTCTTCATTTACCCCGGTATCTGCAGATGCCAGGGAAAAGGGAAAGTTATTTTCTGTGTCTGGCCCGCGGGGAAAACTGAGGCTAACGATCTTGGCCATGTTGATTGTTACCTTGCTCCAAGAATAGCACTTTACTTTTAGGATGAAGCAGGAAGGATGAGAAGGGATGTGTGGGGTGTCTGTGGGGGGTGTCTATGTGTGTGTGTCTCTGTGTGAAGGGTTTGAGGTGAAGGTGGACATGCATGCGCACACACACGCACGCACGCACGCACACACGCACAGGGTGGATGGGGGTGGGGGGATTTGAACCCTGGCACCCAGGAAGGTATTGCATGTGGTGTGATTATACTGAACATCTTTGTTGACCCATTAATCATTTGGATTATTTAGGTCAACCTTGTTGTAAACACCTTCCATGACGCCCCGTCATATGGCATGAGTCTGAGCTGGTCTGACGATGTCACGTGAAGGAATCACAAAGGTTGTAACAGTTGAAACGTTGTGTTTATCTCCTCTAATGTCAGCAGTGTCGCCAGGTGAGCAACTTCTGAAATGTTGCTGCGGGTTGAATTTTTGGAGTCGGCTGGTTTGGTAGACTGATTTTGTCTACAAATAACACGATATCTATAAATAGAAATGTATATATATATATATATATATATATATATATATATTTTAAATGAATAAAGTTTTACCCAAATCCTAGCAAACTGACTGATCACACGTGGCCATGGGACACGTCACACAAACAGTGACCCGGTGGGTGATATGGGTCACATAAACGTATAGCTTTTTTGTCAAATCACATGTTTGATTTTTCAGATTAGACTCGCTGATGAGGAGGAGGTTATGTGGGTAAATTAAGGGGGAAAGGAAAGAAAAGGTGGATATTTCTGCTGTCTGGCAGGGGGAGCAAATTTATGCAATTTTTTTTTTGAGATAGGAGGTCTTCAAGAGGTTTAAAATTAAGCCAAATACAATTTTAATGACTGTATCTCGTAGCAGACAGGACAGGCGGTGAGGCAGGGAAGATCAGATGAGAGTGTAAGCTGGGGCAGAAGAAGTGAAAAGGAGAAGAAGCACAGAAGCGTACAGGAGGGGAGCGAAGTGCAGCTGCTGCTCCTGTTGCTGTCCGAGGAGGAGCCTAGACAGAGCCGGGCCAATAACAGCAAGACCAGCTGCCGGTACAGCACGCCCGAGTACGCATCGGCAATCTGGTTTTGATGAGGTGGAGGGAGAACCCAAGATTCAAGCCTTTGGCTGTACAATATAGCTGACCATGGTGAGTACCCCATCTAACATATAGAGCAGTTCTTTAGAGCTTGATCTCTTGAATCAAAGCCACCGGGGGGGAAAAAAGAAGAAAACGAAAATGTTCCCAGAAGGAATGTAAGTCCAACTTGTGTCGTCAGCGAACTAGCACCGAAGCAGGGGTTGCCGACGCGGCCATTTATTTGATGTTGGGTAACTAGAAGCAAGTGGCCACTCAACACGGGGGTTAATATCTTATTCTGGACTTGTTCAGTACAAATTCTCTCAGGCCTAAATATAATTTGTCCCACATTTTACCTTTGAACTAGGTCCTCAGTGCTTGCTGCCTTTGATCCTGTTGCCATCCATGAACACGAGGCAGTGGCTTCAAGAGCCTCTGCCTCCTCACAGAAAAAAAGAATAAATGAATGAGCTGAAACACGGAGAGTTAATAAGGTGGCCAAGCAGGTACAGGACACCTTCCCATGGTTAGTGTCAGTTGCGTGTGCTGCACACCAACTCGCCATGTGCTGTCAGGACGCTTCGTCGGGAGCTTATATGCTTCGGCTTATATGGACTCCTTCAGGGACCTTTTACAGCGGCCACACATGGACTTCAGGAACGGCCTTAATCACACAGCTGTAATCAAGCCTCCAGCAGAGCGCTTGGGCCTGCATAACCTGAACGTTAAAAAACATCTATTTCTTATTTTAAATATGACACAAGTGTATATGTTAAGAGCTCCGGGTTCAGGAGGCAGGTATGTTTGTTGTCCGATGCCTTGAAGTGTTTTTCTGTATGGACAAACACATTGCCGTTCAAAATACATTGATGGCCTGCTGGAGAGCCTTGAAAGGAGTTTCCGGAACACGTGCTCAGCTCTCATGCGCTGAGGTGGGTAAATGGGGGGCAGCCATACTCATCACTGAGCAAGCTGGCTGCCATTTGCACTGACCATCCAGTTCATAGGTTGGAAGGGCCGGAGGTGCAGAAGGACTGAAGATGCATGGAGGCACAAACCTTTTGGATTGTTGTTTGTTTTATGTGATTTGACTGTATATGACTTCTTCATGTATTTTTTGTTCAATGAATTTCAATGATTGCTGTAAAGATCTTTATGAATTTTATTATGTTAAATAAAAGTGTATTTTCTTAAATCTTGAGACACCTCATATACAGTACAAGCTTCATTTCCCATGTTCATTATTGAGCACAAATCTACTCTTCAGGCCTCGAAAGCTCTTCTGGTGCCGGCAGACACAGATATCTCGCGGGATGCCGCAGAAAAAAACATTACTTACATTAACCTCTGCTGCTATAACTCTATCCTTGAGGAAATACTGCAAGTATATGATTAAGATATAGTTAAGCAACATGATAAGGTGTTTCAGCTCGAAAAAGGCATTGCATTAACAGCAGTAAATGCATATAAAGTAACATTTAATTACATTTATGTTGTTCATTAAGGCAGAGAGGATGGGAAGGGAAATGAGAGAAAATAGATAGAACAACAGGTTAGTTTGTGTGTCAGTTAATTAGTCCACAGGTTCAATCCAGAGCTACATTTAATTAAACATATTTTGTATCTAATTATCAATCGTCAACCTCCGGTGCAGAGCAATTAAGATAAACACTGCAGTTCCTCAAATGGCCACAAGACGCTGGCTCCAAAAGCTAGTCAATCCACATAAATAATCCATGTTAAAATGCCCAACTTTACAGAAGAAATAAACTTGCTTACAGCGTGGTACAAAAATAAAAAGTAGTTCCGGCCTTTGTAATTAATTTTCCCTTTCACGTCACTGAGAATACATCCATATTCTGTACCGTCTATGCTAATTACACAAGGCCATTGGGCTGGTTTTGTCACACAGAACTGGTAACCCTGAATGTAAGCTACAGTCATTAGCAATAAAGCTAACAAGCTTACTACCCACTATTACAGAGCATTACTTCCTCAGCCAAGGAACACATTATTAATTTGTGGGGTAACAATGGCTACTAACGTACTTACTTAACAATGCATGGATGGATGGACAGATATATAGATAGCTAAATATTAAAAAAAGACCACTGAAAGCATCAAGATGTAAACTCCTACATTGTCTGTTGCTTGATACTGACACACTGTCCTTATCTACTTAGAACAGAGGTATGCCCTCCAGCTCTCTCTTTTTCATGACAATGGAATTGATTAAGAGTGTATATGGACGACAGGGTGCAGGAGTCTTAGCCACAGAACCAAAATGAAGGGTTATTACAGTTAAATACAGGCTGACACTGTCGGCTAATCCTCAGGGCAGCCATTACGGAAGAAACTAATAGGCACATCAGTAATCACGGCCAAACGCATTGTCTTATCTCAGCCTAAAAAGCACTACAACAATCTCTGTACGAGGATCTCTACTAATATTTAGTAAAAAAGTAGACTTTATAATTGTTTTGTGAGATCTCTTATGGGGAATAAACACAATCAATCAGATTGAAAAGAAGAAGTAATGTTGGTTGAAAAACGATTTGTTAAGATTATACATTCCTTATGTCTGCTCATATGCTTGCTATATGAATGTGTATCTAACTGAGCAGACAGGGAATGGTTTGGATTCATCACTCTGCATCAGTGCTTGACCTTGCTAATGCTCCGAATGGGAGCAAATCCCTGCAGCCAGCTTCCTAAGTGTCGTGGAAAGCCTTCCGAGAGGTGTGGAGGCTGTTAGAGCGCCATATCAATCAATCAACTATGGGTGTAAAGTTTAGTAGTCCATCTTTGGCTATAAAGTGTATATTAAAGAGCCACACAAAAGTGAAATTATAAAAAAATTAAAAAAAGTCTGTCTTTGTCTCATAAAGCACTCGTTCAACATTTAACTCCTTTTGCCGAAGATGTTGTTTGGTCATTAAAAAGTGTGCTAATTAAATTGACTAAAGACTAAAGAATGTCTATAAAATATCAAGTGGGGAAGGACGAGGCATTTTCATTTGTTCCACAAATAGGCCTACACAAAATGGAAAACGTACATCATTCAAATCAACCCTGATGCACTGTTAGGATGCTCAATTTATTGAATTTAGTTTAGTTTTAATTTGCATCCTAATTTGACCCTGGCACCTCTGACTAAAGATCAGGGTGTATTTTCAGTTATTCATGAGTACTCTGAATACCAATGGCCTTACTCCTCCAGCTGCTGGGAGCATCTCAGATTGTGTTATTGTTCACTGGCTCAATGTGGTGTGGGTGTTGAAATTTGAACCAGCAACAACAAAAAAAGAGAGCTAAAACTCAGCCAGCTATGCCACTTTGCTGACAGCTGCACTGTCCCCCCTAAAGTGTTTTAAAATACAAATATAATGGCTGGATAACAGGTTAAGAGAATATGTCAAAGCCAAAGTCAAGATTTGAAATTTTTGAGCATGTGTACTGTTTGTGTGATGTCTCATTTGTGAGATTTTACTGTTACTTTGTGTGTACTTTTACTCAACTTTAACTGACCTACATCCCCCAGAATACCCTTTGGCGAACCCCAGAGAGTGTGCCTGAATGAATAATTTGTATTCTAGGTAGAGGATGCAACAGTGCTGCTGTTGTGAATCTTTCCAGTTGAAAAAGCAAGAGTTACCCTTTCCAATCAATATGCGACTTTGTCTGCGGTCGGTGGGCAAAAAGGTGTAGCATCTTTGCATCTTATATTATGTGTGAGCATCAGACATCAGTTGGACCTTTTGTTTTTAGCAACACTTGCACCATGGCTATTTGCGATAGCAGGGCCAGACAGTCCACGGCCTTGATGTCTAGACTGATCCAGGACACTGTTTTTACTTTTCTTGGCAAAATTCGCAACATCTAAAAACATCGTACAGACATTGTACAGACATCCATGGTTCCCACATGATGTAAGCACTACCAGCAGGTTGACATTTGTAATTTTGAATGAAATGCCTCAACAACTATTGGTTAGATTACCATGAAATTTGGCACAACTATATATAGTGACCCCTTAACTTTTCCTCTAGCGCCACCATCAAGTCAACATTTAAATTTGTCCTGAGCATGATATCTTATAAACACATGACTGGATTTACAGGAAATCTTGTGTGGATGTTCATGGTTGGCAGAAGACAAATGCTGATGTTTTTGGTGACCTTCTGAGCTTTACTCTGATGCTCCACTAGAGCCTAAGCAATCAAATCAAAATGGAAGGCTTACCATGAAACCAAAGGATTTATATTCATTTTGGCCATTACTCTAATTCTCAAAATGATCAACCTACAATAAAATATAACTAAACTGACATAACATTTGTGTTTAATATGAATGTGTTGGTAAAAAATAACACTGACAATCTTGTGGCCCCTCTTACTATAGAGTAAACTTTGCACTTGACATAATCTGATGGGCTGATTGTAAGGACAATTACTAAACCCATTCATGTTCCCACAGGATAAACCCTTAGCATCCATGACCTCCTTTGCAGTGCCATCCCACAGTCAAACGTTCCATTTTAAGCCATTTTTCATGGCCTCATACTTAAAAAAAGCATTATAGATTGGACAACCATTTTAACATTCACAGTGAAGAGTCAACTGACGTATGTGTAAAAATGGTCGCGTTCTCCTTGAAGGCATAACGGAACAAGCCTTAGACTTTTATTTATGTTCTCTTGTCGTTCATGGAAATATTGTGATGATGCACCATTATTGTCTTTGTGTGTTTTTTTAGCATTGCTAAAATTGTTCTTCCTTTTATCATTTTACAGTCAGCTAAGCATGTACAAGATGTTTGAGTATCTCTTTGTAAGGTTGAGTGCAGAGGACCCAGAGCTGCAAGTTTCCAAGTATTTTTAATCTTCACACAAATTCTTTTTCATTCTTTCAATTTTTTTTGGGGTTGAAGAAATATCTTATCGGTTTTAAAGCTTTGAGAAAAAAACTTGCTGAGCAGTGAAGGGCATGAAATAGTAATTCCTTTAAGTTGTGGGCCACATATGAATAACTGTGGACTATGTGCATATGGTCTCTGGCTTCTGGAGAATGAGTGTTTCAGGTCATGGTTCCCTTCTCCATATTTCCCTCATGCATATGAGGACTGGCATTCAGTAGCATTATAACTCACTCTGCTCAAATGACTGTCGGCATCCCTCTCTGCCTTTACTGACCAACTGAAAAGCCCAAAGGACGATCCCTTCTGCTGCCACCGCCCTCTCCCTTGGCCTTTTTTTTTTTTAGATTCTGTCTTCTTTTCCTCTCCATGCCTCCCTCTCTGGTTCTCCATCGGTCCCCTACGCAGTGGCAGGTGCACTTGGGGGGCTATGAAGGGTCTTTGCCAGGAGCCTGAATGAAGCCTTTATAGACTGGCTTTCAATGCCTCCCCTGTTTCCCCCTGTGCTATCATAGTAAAACCACTATCATCACTGTTATGATCTACAGCGCACCGATCGAGGCTTCTCTCCGCCCGACAAGGGGCTTATGAAAACCTCCAGGGGCGTTGTGATGCTCCATTTCAATCAGGCTCTGGAATCCGAGCACCCCCAAACACACACACACACACCTCCACCTACTGCCTCACTCGAACCACAGAGACAGAAATTGCATGTAACTTCAAGACAGCCAGGCTACAGTGACAGAGAGCAAGATAGACACAGAAGTCTGACACCCCATCTTTCACTGGAATTACTGCAGAATTAAGATGGTGAAGTGAGAGGGGAGGAAAAATGAGTCAGCACAGACTGTCATTGTCACTAGTCTAGCCTAACACCAGGGCCACTGTAAACCCAGAGATGCCAGTTAGCTCTTTAAAAATCTGCAACATTTGATCCAAACAACACGTTATGCAACTGTCACTGATTAATATGCAACAGTGAGCCAACCTATTTTCAGATTAGATTTTACTTTTGCTGTTCCAAACATTCAGTGTCTTTACTGGCAAAAAATCATCAGATGCGCAGGATTTAATGCATTCAACACGTGTTTTATTGTTTGTGTGACCCTACTGCAAGAACTGTATAGTTAGCATGAACAGGTATAGTCCCCATGTTACCATGTTAGCATGAACAGCTAACATGGTTTCTCCCCATGCCAGACCATGCCAGGTTACTGGCCAGTATTCACGGGATGCGTTTGGCCTGACGTCGACATTATGTATTGGAGCCAACACTGTGCCTTTTAAATGATTTTAATTTCTGTATTCCAAATGTCTGATGCAGACTAGATACTCGTCACTCGGCTTTATTGAGCCACTATTGGCACCACAACTTTCCATTTCAGTTTATTTGATCTGGTGTGTAGATCACATTTAAAACATCTTCCAATTAGGACACAGCTTTCTCTATGTGATCCGTTTCCACATACTTAAAAACACATACTGACTTCATTAAGTGCACTCAGTTCCAGCTTTTTATAGTTTTGCCTTCACCCAAACATGGTGGTGGTGGTCAAAGTTTATAGTAACACTCCTTTTAAAAAACATTTTCTGGGTATTCTGGAAAATCTGTCAACAATTTGCATGCAGCTGCTTTATACCAATGTCTTTTTAAAATCTTGCTATCAAAATAAGTGTGTTTACATTGAAATATCCGACTCTTTTGTCATCAACGCCACCTGAAGCTTAAGTTTGTGTTTACTATCTGCAAAATGTGAATGTATCAACAATAAATCTGTCAGTGTCAGCATATAAATTCATATGGCAACGTGGCCGCTGACGATGACGTTAATGTCAGCAGCAATCAACCTGAGGCAAGCGATGCTCCCTTAAAACAACACTGGGCTCAAACTCCTTTTAGTTGAGGATAAAATGCTAGGTGGTTTTATTTCCAAAGACATGAACAGTAGGTTTGCTAAATATACCAAATTCAGATGGAGGTTAATTAACATATACAGTATTTGAAACAAAAATGGACTGCCCTTTTGATGCCTCGAATTTGCAATTTTGACTGCTGCCATCTTGTTTTCTTTGCCTGGTATATATTGATTTCTTTCACTAGATTATTTTGTACTTGCCACCTTTCTGCTGCAATGTCCATTTCTGTGATAGATGGCCTTCATGGTAAGAGCAGGAAAAACCACTCATCGCATGTTGCTGTCTTGAGAGTGCACAGATGGAGAGGGTTAAGCATGTAAGGTGCTTCCAAAGTCCCTTCCTCATTCATTTAGGAATGAGCAGTCCCCCTTATCCTTCATTGTATATTCATGAATGTCCTTTAAGCATATGCATGGACCACTTCCCATTCTATCCTCACTGCCAATGCTGTTTTAAAGGAAAAAGCCCTTAGAAGGGCAATTTGTTAATTATTAATTGACACATGCACTTATGCAGTGTAGTGCCCCAACATCATGCTTTAGATTCAAGACCTTGATGGAGATACAATGCAAGTAAAAGCCAAATTGCAGAGTTGCCCTTTGCACCAACAGGGGGTAAGAAAATATATCGAGTTGAACTTCCTGGGAACAAATGCCCCACACCCTCCCACAGTGATTCACAATGATCTTTTATCAAACAACGCAGCGCCATTGCCCTCTATCAAACCGCTTACCCATCAGCCATCACTCCAATCCAGGGTTTTTTAGCATTGGCACTGGCACTCAATCAACTGTGCCTCTCTGGATTTCCCAAATGCACTGATCCTGCCAAAGACTCCATTGCCTTATTAAAGTGCAGTCAGAGAGGCCGTGCTGTTGCGTAGAAGGATGAAGCAGCCCAAGGGAGGGGAATGAGGAGCTAGTGACAAGTGAATTCATTACACCACTTTTGTGGATGGTGTTGTAAAATAGAGTGTGAGACGCGGCACAAAGGTCATCCGCTCGCGCATTTTTGTTGTTGGGGAAGAACCTGAATGACTGAGTAAGCTACTGCCGATGTCGTGACCCTTTACTTGCATCCGGCAGTCTTATTGATTTTTCACAGAGAATCCTGTTGTGTTTGAACTAGGGGGCCCAGGTTATGTGACAAGCACCTTGATAGTCATGTGTTGTGTCTTGAATTGCAAGATTCAATATTTTTTACAAGATGGTAGCGATGTGACAAATCTATGTCAGCCTTGAAATAAGCATCTTTTGTTGATTGGGTACATACAATGTTTGATTCTGAATGAATCAAATATTCAAATTCTGATTTAGTAAAACAATGAATTTACAACCACAATATTAACAATAACTGTATTTTCTAGCCAATGACTGGGTTTGTATGATATGTTATGAAAAGGTATTTTGTTATTGGACGTTGGTTTTTCCAACAAATGTCAAGCAATGAGCGATGCACACGGCCCTAAGGTGTTAGGTAACAAGGATACTTGGTTAGCTTTAGAAAATATCGTGGCAGGCACTTTCAAAAGATATTTGGCAGTAATTGGATGAACCATCGGTCAATCAAACTGTTGCCAAAGCGAGTCGGCAGGAGAGCGTACATTTTTTTCCGTGAAAAAAATGCTATTCTTTGCACAGCTCTTTAGAAGCAGTTGTTATCGTCCTCCATCACCCTTCCTGGCTCACAATTATGATGCATAGCACTCAGGGCAGTGGTGTGTGTTTGCACGGCTGTGGTAAGTCCCAAAGGTAAACATGTGTTACCATTTGCACTGCTAAAACTAAAGTACAGTCTACCACAATAATGTAATGTAATTACTGGAAGCTCTATATAGTATGTACCACTGTAGATCTAGTACATACACAGCTCAAACATAATTGGTACAAAAGAGTTGATCATCATGGTATGCCTGGGTTGCAATGTATTATTTTACTTTGAGTATATTGTCAACTCAGTAACCAAACATATGTATTATACATGTCTGCAAACCACAGGATGTATTGAATGTAAATATTTCTGGACCAAAAATAAGACCTATCCACCAACCACCACTTATACTCATTCAACGTATTCGTGGTTTCCAGAAACTTACAATGCAAAAAAAAAAATCTGGTGACTGGGATGAAATTATTGGTAAAACATGTTGCATTCCAGCTGGCCATAGTGTAGCATCTTAGCATTGTGGTGTAATTTACAACCACGGTATCCTGCAGTATTGGACAATTGTATTAAAATGTCAGAAGATTGTACAAAAAGAAGCCTGCATACTGAAGATTCCGTTACACAATTGGTAAACTGAGAGGAATGTATTTCCAAAAACATGTATTTTTCCTTGATACAGAAGCAGAGAAACAATGTATTGAATAAACAGAGCCCTATTCTCATACGGCAACTCCATGGGCTACTGGAGGGCTAAATCCAATGCCTCTGAACTCAGTAACAATGCACGATGTTGAGTCATTTGTAGAAAGTACAGTATGTTGCCATATTCAATCTGCAATGGATTAAACAATCTGCAATGTATTAAGATGCTCCTGCTCTAGCCCAAACCTCTCATTATAAAGCAAACAAATGTTGACATTTGGAAAACACAGCAAAATATAGATAACCAAGGGACTCATTACCTACTTTAAAATGCTTAATTGATCCCAGAGTGATGAAAACGACTGGTTGTTCTCCTTGTGCTTTAATTATTTGTGCATGAAGTGCAAGCAGAGTAAAACACAGTAATTGCTGGGCAGCTGCAATGCAATGAATGCTTAATTGGTCCGTGTTACATAGAACATCACATATGACATTCTGAACAGGGGTTCTATTTTGCCGGGAGCCCTAAGCACAGCAAGGTGAGAAAAGTAACTAGGCTGCAATTACGGAGTGAACTCTTTACCTGGGCTCTCGCCGTAATGAATGGACCCTTAAAGAATTGGGTCACGAGGAGGATCCACATGCTTAAGGATGAAAAGCGACCAAGCGGATAAGTGTCAGCCAACCCTGACCTTGTTTCCTACTGCACTCTTTAATTACACGATACTGTAAAGAAACTTATATGTGAAATAAATTGTCTCGACACTATAGATTTAGTTGCGCGTCATCTTTCAGCTGGCAATACAAATTATTCACACACTCGCAGGTAGTGAAAACAATGTTGGTTAATTTTGGTCTCATAGTGAGCTTTGCAGGACGCTCCATCTGTGTTTCACAAATAGGAGTAGTGGGGAGGTTGGTTGTAAATGTAAACATCCCCGCTTATGATACTCCTGACGGTGAGTATCATGTAGTAAATGCTCAATGCGAGCGATGCACAATGAGAGCTGACAAGTTTGTTGATTGGATGAATGTACAGAGAGTCTTTGTCATGAGGATTGTGATTCATGCATTTGGTGAGTGGGCTGGAGAGCGGACCACACAAGCACCCTTAAGCATCACAAATAAATGGGAAGTCAGTGAGATGCGAGATACTACATCAGTGTGTCAGAACTGATAGAAAAAGCTGTCCTTCCAGACTAAATTGTGCATATATTCTGTATTGTGAATTTAGAATGAAATCTACATAATAATATACAATTAAGGGAACCCTTTTTTAGGGGGAGTCATGCGGAAACTATTCCTGAAATAAAAAACAAGCAAAAGAGAAACAAACGCAAAACAAAAAACATGTCCATGCGCTTGTCAGTGAAGGAGTCTGGCATGTGGATTAACAAAGCTGGGGAGTAATGTGATTACCTTTTCAGTAATAAGTAATGCAAGTTGGAATTTCGCTGTCCACATTGCATGATTTTGCCATGCAAACTGCCTTGACATCTTAGCTGAATAGTTTTGTATGAAGAGGTACTTAACAGCACGTCCAGAATTGGTATGATTAAGGCATCTTTCTCAAGTTTGTCTCACAAGTTCCATCCCAACTGCACTCTGCTGCTCCTCTTGTAGGTTGTTATCTCTATTATCCACTCTGTCATGATTCAGTCGAGCAAGATCCTAAATTAGCCTGATTGACACTGAGGTAGAGCACTTAATGGCCTTGAAGTAGGTACTGAGCTATATGCAATTACTGTTAATATTGTTGAGAGCAGGCTTCCTCCAATCAGGAGCATGTTTACAGCATGTCTGACTTTGATAGGATGAGAGACACTAATTCGGCAGAAAGCCTCTAATCAGTGTGTCAAATCATCGTTTGCACCATTTCACACAGTCTGAACTGTTCTCTCTATAAAAAGAAAAAAATCTGCATTCACATGGAGAGTCTGGAGACAAGATTTTGGTTTGAAAAGCGTTCTGGTTTTCGTTTAGTTTGTTAACGTTCGAGCAGGCTTCGGTTGAATGCAGGAAAACAGCCTGTGTGGTCAGCAAAAGAGGCGGGAAACGCTTTGGCCGAATTGGAATCTCAGAAACCACAAGCTCAATCATCGTCTGATGATTGATTCATGATTTCGGTTAAAAATCAGATCGTAAACTGCTTCTTGTGAAACAGTCCTGCAGGACCAACACCTCACGCCACACAAACAGTTTCTTCCCGTCGGCAGTCGGGCTCATCAACAGGGCTCGGGGTCCCCCACTGACTGACTCTGTCACCCCCAGTTATTTTTAATTTTATTTTTATTCTTATTTTCATTTTTATTTTTCTCTTCTTTCTTTCTCCTTACCGGTCACTCCTCTGCACACTTCATATTTAAACACTCATGCCACTTAACATACACTTTTAACTTAAACACTCGTCACTTTAACATACACTTTAACTTAAACACACGTCACTTTAACGTACACTCGCATTAACGTATCTGTTGTCTGAGCACTTTATCTTATCTTACACTTATTTTAATACCCATTGCACTGTTGTTGTCGTTGATTGTTGATTGTTGTTTGTCTCGTCTAACGTCCCATGTCCAATGTATGCACCTTCCGCCTCGAAAAATTCCTCGTTTGTGAAAACATTCCTGGCAATAAACAGTTTCTGATTCTGATTCTGAACACATTGCCTCTCACCCCAACCCCATTCTAACATGTGGAGTTGCTAATTGGCCTGTAAACAATAAGCAGGGCGTCCACTGGCTACACAGAGACTCCAGAAATATAGCCCCTTGCCCCCAAAGCCTTATCAGTATTGCCTGTAGAGTTAGTGTTAGTTACATGGTTTAATAATGAGTACAAAGAGCTAGAGCGAGAGAGTGCGCTGAAGGGGGTGGTAGTGCAGTGGTTCTCAAATGGAGGTACGTGTACCCCAGGGGGTACGTGAGATTACAAAAAAAGTATATTAAAAATTAGCATCCATTCAAAAATCCTTTAAAAATAGTTATTTAATACATATTCAATAAAATATAAGTATAAGTTCATGAAGAGAATTGTATATACTCAATATTAAATCAGACACTGATGGCACAGCGCTGTTATTACATATTTTGTTCAACCAAAAAGGATTTTGCACTGTTTAGGGGTATATTTCACAGGGGGTACATGACTCAAAAAAGGTTGAGAACCACTGTGGTAGTGGATGGGTCAGTCAAACAATGCTTTCACTGCTGTAAGTGTCTCGTATGAAACCAAAAGTTAACGTTGACTTTACACTTGTTAAGTGACATTACATGCAATAAGACTTTATAATAAATCCCCTCTGGCCAGATCCTCCCTCAATTTAATCAATAACCCTAGCACCGCTTTCACTATACACTTGCATCTTCTTTATTATTGAATTGTCTTAAATGTATTTCTGCTCTGCTAATTTATTGTTTTGTATATATTGAGTATTTCCCATACTTAATATTTTCATGTTTACTATGTAACGTGCGTGCTGCTGCCACAAACAAATTTCCCCCTGGGGATGAATAAAGTATTTATCTATCTATCCATCTATCTACATAAGAAAGTCCTCCAAGGACAGTTGCTATTTTTTTTTTTACAGTTGTTACAGTACAGTATAGAGGCATTGATTGGTTAAGTTTTTTTTTCTAACCTTAACCAAGATGTTTTGTTGACTAAATCAAATTAATTGTTTCATAATGTCAACCACATGGCAATGTACGTCTCTGTAAGCATGATATGACATGCAAAGTGAATATGAAAGGTATAGTTTTGGTTCAGAAACATACAAATCAACAAATCCTGGGCAAAAACGTACAATGCCAACATTTGTCCTGGCGACTGGCGACAGGATTCTTGATAGCCTGAGACTCGACCGATCAATGCCCACAAACACCAAATGAATTCACAAGGCGTTCCATGTGCCTGTGAATTCAATTTAATGAATTCACTTACTTTTGCATGCTTGTCAGTGAAGAGCAGATGACAGACATGTGTGAACTCCATGACAGCTCATGCTTCTGCTATGATGAGCTTTGGAAGTCAGTCGCGCATCGACAAGATTCACCAGTGCAGCGCAAAGCCATACTTCAGTTTTTGTGAAAATAGTTTGTGCATCATTTTTGTGCATTTCACATGTCGCAAGTTAACAATCTGCATGTGATAATATCATGGGTGTGAATTTGTGCCCACACTCCTCGTATGGCAATCTTTGTAGTTTAGAGTTAGAAGAAGTAATTTGATTTAAATTAGACAGAAAGCAAGATTGGCTGTATGATGTGGAGTGTTAACATCAGGGGGAAACAATTCTAAAAGCATACTCATTTTAATTTTAATGTGGCTACTATAAAGAGAAATTATATTAGCTAAAGATCCATCTCAGCCATGACTTTGCTTATAGCGTACATCTGTTTAGGGCAGAGTCTTGCTCTCAGACTGCTTGACATTTTGAATTCCTTTAATGGAGATGCAGGAGCTTCCGAAGGGGGTTTTATAAAGTGCAAATCTCTGAGGTGGTTTGACAGCTCTGCTGATAGTGGTGGATGACGTGGCATCATTGAAAATGATTCTTGTAGCTGAGTGATGGAAATATCTGCAGAAGGGGCCGAAGAAGAAAGCCCGACCTTCTCCTTCTGATTGCTAAGGGAAAGACCAAGGACAGGGTCTAATAATGTGTTCACCTTGTATGAGAAAAGAAGAAGACAAAATTATCCTTTATTAATCCCCCTTGGGGTAATTATACTCTGCATTTAACCCAGCCTTAGTAATTAAGGAGCAGTGTGCTGCCGTGAGGCGCCCGGGGAGCAACTGGGTGTTCAGTGTCTTGCTCAAGGACACTTCAACATGCCAACTATGGGGAGAACATCAAACCAGCTACCTTGTGGTTACAGGACGACCACTCTCCCAATGAACTACAGCCGCCCTGCTTTAAGGATTAAAACCAGATAAAAGGAAGACAGACTTGTTTGTTTACATCTAAGTGATTTAGATGTGCCCAACCCCCTCTGGCAGGTTCCTTGGTCTCCTGGTACTGTATAGTTTAACCGTCCTAAACAGTTCACACAGCACTTGTGATGCCTTTTCTCTCTCTCCTGGTAACAAGTGAGCCTCAGAATGGGATACTTTGCCCTCAAACATGTTTGACATGACTCAGCCTTTATTCAAACTTTCCGCTTACTAAAAGAGATACTGTGCATCAGTAGGCATGTTCACTGTACCATCCTTCAAACAGAAGATGAAGCTGCTCAAAGAAAATGAAAAAAGCTGCGCGCACTGAAATCTTTATGGATTTGTTTTCACACCGACTGAGTTCAGGCTTTGGAACTTGTTAAACAGTGATTATTGTAGAATCCTTTGCTCTTCATTCGATGCATAAACCTTGTCATGATGTGAGCTGGTGAATGTTAATTTATTTTTGGCTTAGGTTTTATAAACGCTGTCGCTTCAGTATAGCTATGCCAAAGGACAGCCGCTTGACAGGAAGTAAATCCCGGTCGTTTGAGGGTGATGAGAAGCCCTGAGTGTGGAGGAGCCTTCATCCGTCTCTTTGGTCGTGTTTGCTGAGCTTGTGGTTTCAACCTCAATAATTCAACCCCGATGTACAGAGAACATCGGACCTCCCTGACAGGGATCGGCTCCATCCACGCCACACAGCCAGGGGCACAGATGGGGGAGGGCAGGGAATAAAGAAATGATAGTAAAAAACTAGAATAAGTAAAGGAGTTCCTGGATTATCAAGCAGCAGCAAAGAAACACATTCACAGAGAAAGTACTGTATTTTAACAAATTAGGATTGTTGGAGGTTGTGTTGTTGACCTGTAGCCATTAAAACAGCGGAAGACAATAAGAAACGCGACATGAAAGCATCATCAGCAAATCAACAATAAAAGCACAAAGCCCTGATGGCTGCATCTAAATAATGCCATGTTTATTTATTCATGTGAAGTTTGTCTTTGCCTGTGTTGCTACAAGAAAGGCTATTAAAAAAAAAAGGTTTACACCCCTGGGAGCATGTACACTATGTACACAGTTAATCATACTAATATTCCTATTGTATTATGAGATACAGTATAGTATAATACAAAACTGACAATTTGCCTTGAGGGTGATGCAAGAAGAAAATGTCTGAAATGGAAATGGTTCCATCTCTGGGAGACCTATGGTGTGTGAACAAAATAAAATCTTGGCCTTAAGATGGCATAAAAGAGAGGTCAGGGGGTCCATGAATCAATTTACCTTCTGAGAAACGTGAATATTTACAAGAAAATATCATGAATATATTTTGAAGCAAACGCTTGACCCCGACAAGGTTAAGCCTTTATGCATTAAATGGGTCAATAAAGGAATTAATAAAACAATATATTGATGACCTGTATTTGTTTTGACCAAATGTTGGTGAGAGATAAAGGACCAGGTGGTCATCAAAATCTTTAGAAATTGATTAGAAAACTTTATTAATCCTTGAAGGAGCATGAACGTATAAACTATGTATAAACTACGTATAAACTACGTATAAACTACGTATAAACTACGTATAAACTGGTTTTAGTGGGCCCAGCGCATATGTTGACTGATCTCAGTCAACAGCACTGAACAGGAAGTTGACAAAGTCATCATAAACTAAAGAAAACACACATTTCAGCATCAGTGAAATACCGTCCAGACTATTTCATAAAACAGCCGCACCACATGCACCACTCGGGGTACTGTGGCGCTTAGAAATCTCTAGTGTTGACATCTTCACTCCAGCATTTCAGCGGGATGGCTCTGTGCGGGAAAAATTATGACAGCAGAGTCAAAACAAATTGATGTGCTACGAATCTGCATATTGATTGGGAACTTCATCAGGCATCTCTAATGAGCGCACACAAAAAAAGACTTTGAAGATGAGATTGGTGATTATGATGAAGTCGCTGTTCAGATTCACACACATTTAAATCAAGATCCACACACATTTAAACATAATCAATTACAATGTTGCTACCTCAGACCTACAAGAGGGACTGCTCTCCGCAGAGGTTTACAAGGTGGCTCTTTTGAAGCTGATTTAAAAGGTAACAACCTCATGTCATGTTTAAATGCTCTAACTAAAGTGCATCAGTGCGTTGTTTGTATTTATATTTGTTGCTGAATCAATCATGTGATAAATTTGATTTTTCAAAATGCATCAAGGGGAATTATTTTTTAGATGCATTTTCTTTGACAATATTATGACGGCTAACCTGTCATCAGCAAATATCCCAATAAAAGTAAAACGACTAGGGGTGTACAGAGATAGAGTAGGCACAGCGGTGCTCAGAGCCAAATGCGTCAACATGCTAACATGCTCCAGGTGACAATGTTCAGATGCTGTTAGGGGAGTATCTTATCAAAGTCACATCTTAGTTTGCTCATGCTAACATTAGCTAATTAGCACTAAGTTTAAAGTACAGTTGAGGCTCATAGGAATTCATTTTGCAGGTATTAGGTCATCAATCAAAATGTTGTACAAATTTAAATTTTGACCTGATTATGGCAGTAGAAAAAAAGTCATAACAATTCACCCGGTGGGGAAATGAATGGTTGTAGCCACATTGGACATTAATCCAATAGTTTTAGGAGACATTTTGCTCTGAACCAAAAATGTCAACCTTGAGGTGTGTCAAGGTCAGAGGCTCACTAAACTCAGTGGGATCCATCCTCTAGGGACCATGATTGCCTTTGCAAAAGTTCATGGTAATCCATGATGTATGTGTTGAGATATTTCCCTCTAGTTCAAAGTGGTGGACTGGACCGACCTACATTGCCATCCCTAGAGACGTGCAGCTATAATGACTAAAAACAGCAACAATGCTACCTCATTGCATCTTAAAGCCAACAAATAAAAAAATATATATAACAAAACAAACCCAGGCAAACCCATAAACGACAAATCCCAAAGCTCTGGAGGATTCCACTGGAGAGATTTCAAATTTTTTGAGCATTGTAAGAATGTTTGCGATACAATGCTGTGAGTGTGTCCTCATCCCCTTGTGTGTTGTAATCCCATACCTAAGAAAGGCCTTTTTTCCCTGGGAATATGTGTCCCCTAGTGGCCCTGAATCATTTATGGCTGCAGCAAACAAATTAAGTGCTGTCCGATCCCCACCTGACTGTCAGCCAGCGTTTCCATTTACTACACCTTCCCCAACCAAAACACTCACACTGTATACATAGTGTGTTGACACTAAACACTCCGGCCTGTTATAGTACAACACTGAGGGGACCATCACTGTCATGGCCTCCTGGTGATGAACGGTGTTATTTATCCTTGCTATATAAATGTGTGTACACTGCATGTTTCAACAGACAACTTCATTATGTTGAACGGCAGTTTTCCTATAAAATGTATCACGTATTAATTCAATGGGTATCTAATTAGAAGAAGACTTGAAAATATAGTGATTTAGACTATAAACTCATGTTTGCAATGTTGACTGAGGTAATAAATCAAGTGAGAAATAAGTGAGGGTCATTTTCGCACCAACTTCTATGACTCTATTGAAAGAATTCTCTTCAGCATTGGCTTCACTCTTCAGACCCGTAGGTTTCTGCCTGGTTTGTACTAAAAGTTGATCAAATATAATAAAAGTGCATTGCAAACTGGGGAAGGTCAAGGTAACTCATGGCTGCATACCTGATTACATCCCAAAAACTTTTCCAAACTGTATTGAAAATATTCTCAAGCCTAATCAGTTTTGTGTTTTAGTGAAAAGGGGCTGTCTTGGAGCTTTTGGGATCAGGCATAGATTCCCCACAGTAGCATCCATAGTAATTGAGAAAAGAACCCTAAAAGGTTTGATCATGTTTCTGAGAGCATTGGCAGCCTGGGCAAGTAAGACATTATGAATATGTTTAATGTTTGCAAATTTAATGAGAGAGTAAGTTAAAACGTTCAACTTCTTTTAGACGTTGAAATGTAACTGGCTCCTGGGTCCAGAATGTTTTTATTGCTTGAGTGTGAATTAGGAGGTGTAATAAGCTTGAATCCACCACATCCTGAATAACTTGCATACAAATATTCACAGCAAGGAATTGTAAACGGATTTTTATTAAATTAAACTGTGTATAACTTTGATTTAGCTATTCTATGCACCATTTCTACTGCATATCTTTTAACTTCTGAATATCATGTTACATTGTTGAAGTTCTTAGACCTCAGAGACTTGTATCCATATAGGAACGATGGAAAAGACGCAACATACAGGCTGAATTTGCTCGCACAGTATAACAAAGAGGAAGACAGATCAGAAATAAGGTTGGCAGCTACTCACTTGTTGTACACATGTATTGCTATTCCTCAGCAGCAGCACCCAAACCCTCTGATAATGGGTGGTGCATTGATTTTTAGATTGAGTTCATGGACTCCTCAAAGAAGGCCTTCACCTGGACAAATGAGGCCACAGTTTTCTTAACAGTGTATGTTTTTAAATCAGTCTACTTTAGGTACTAAACAGGTGTGCTGGAACTAAAGCTATCTTCTGTCAGCCATTATGTCAGGAGTAACGACATTTCATGTAATATTTCATGATCGTAAGAGTGGAGGCATCTATCACAATCAGCAGCAGCTCAGCAGTAATTATCCTGATGTAACAGCCACTTAAAGTGGGGTAAAGGGTGGCTAGATAAACTGTTGCTCATCGAGAAAACACATATTTGTCACTTTCTTTACTCTGAGCCTGGTGTGTCGTGGTCGTGAGTGACGAGGTCAGAACCAGGATGCAGAACACATTTACTCTGTATACATACTAGTGGGCCACCGATATGGGTTTGTCAATGGCTGATGCCAACATATAATGCAGATATTGTCTTTTTTTTTTTTCATTGAATTAAATAAAGCAATTTAATAACGACAACAAATGAAATTGCTTAAATTAACATGTATTCTTCACTGTTATTGTCCGCATTGTCTCAGTTTGAGCCCCTTCTAGAGTCTGTTCAAGTAGTCGTAGTATGAACCCCAAATGAGTTATAATACTTGTGTTATTTGATATAATTTTTTTCATAATTTCTTTGTGAAAAAAAACATTTTGATCATAACTATGAACATCCAGCATGATATGAGCAAGATTTCTCAAAAATGCCTTCTCGAGCCGCCCCAAGTTTTTCCAGATGCATGCTTCAAGGCCTGAACAACAACCTACAGAGTTGTAAGACCCCTCTTACAACTCGGAATCGGAACAATCACAATAAAACAAAGCCTTGGGGAGTTACCAAGGAGTTTTAGTCAAAAAACTGTGTCGTTCGGTTAAAACATGTAAAAGTTATAACCTTTATGCCTAAACACCATTGGTTTGATGCATGCTGGGTATTACAATTTGCATACATTTCTGCTTAAGACATGTGACGCGTTCTAAGAAACCTCCCATGACCACGGAAGCCTTCAGAGTCGAAAAAGTCAAAGCGAGTGGGAGAAAAAAACTGTCCGGCCGCATTTGGATTTTTCAAGGATCTATCATACTTTATTAGACTCCGACAAGCTTGTAGGGTTGTGAAGAAGTGTTATTTGAAATCCGACTTTGTAAAGTTTACTTATTAATAATCTAGTGAAACGTTATGGCCGCCGACCGTAAATGACGGCGAGGTTTATGTAATTACATAAACTTAACGGTAAGTTAAATTTGTTCTGTTCGGATAGAACTCTTCCCACAAGGCTTTACTGTATTTCATCAATTTAAATGAAGTTAATCAACGTTGTGGTTCCGGAGATCCTTTAGGAAACGTCACTTGACTTTTTTCCTCTTTTTGTTGTCCGATAATGGGCGCCGCGGGGCTAAAAAGGTTTAATAGATCTGCGGTCTGTCTGCGGTGCACTTATTCTAAATAAAAACATGTTTGACATTTGTTTTATGTTGTTCCTGTTAAGCACCTTGTAATCAATGTCTGCTATATATTCTACAAATATAGACATTGAAACTGTAGTGAAATGTGTTGATGGTATGTTGTCAATATGACTATCAAAAGGTTGCTTCATTCCACAGCACAACACTGATGGAGTATTTTTCTGTTATCGGCCTATTATGTCAAAATTACATGAACATATTTCACTACTATGTTCCTCAGCTGTATTGGATGACAGCACAGGTTCATTTTTTATTCTTAATCTGAAATAAATAAATGTATTTACAACCAGCAGGTACACCCATTATTCATGCACGGTATCATGGGGCTTTTCATAACGTGGGAAATGTACGTTACAAGAAAACATACCTGACGCGGTCACCGCATAATTCACATGCTTAAGTGTGTAACCTCATTGTTTGGTGCTTCTGGCTTTTCAGAACACCCGCAGGAAAGGAGAAGTGATGTACTTAAAGGTTAGCGGCTAAAACAACTGTCCATGGCCAGCAACCAGGGTGGGCACAATGTCATGTTTTTTATACAGAGATAATCTGCTCACCATGGCAACAACAGTGCTGTGTAGCTCGAGGCCGGCTTACTGATTTGGCTTCACGGTGCCAGTGTAGTCGGCAGCCACTCATTGCTTGGGCAGGAATATCTGTCACTGCAGCATCACCACTCAATAGCTTTCTCAGCCCACACTCATTTCCTGCTATTCACATTTATAAAATGTTGTACCGGCACTTGGCAACTGTCAATGGTATTTTAATTCCATGATAGCTGTCTATTCCAAATAAATGAAGACATATCAGAATAAGTCACTGTCATGACACGCTGCAATCCATCTACCAGATTAGGATCTATTTTGAATGGGTGTACTTTTTTTACTTGAATTTTTAATCCATTTTCTTCGCAACCCTACTGCCAGTTTTATATTGTATGATCCCTGCCTTTGTGGTTTTCGGTCAGCATTATTTAGCCCTTGGGGAATGTTGGGTTATGAATCACAACACATCCAGTCTTGTCAAAATAAAGACGGAAAAACTCAGGGCTCTATTCAAGCAGACTCCGTTAAAAACCACAACCGGGATGACTCTCTCCATCTCAAGGGATCCTCAATGGGTCACTAAAGGTCAAGTGCAGTAAGTCACCTGGACCTAAGAGTTGACATTTACCACTTTTACAGTGCGTAGGAAACATTGGGAGATCTGAGGGAAGCATGCAAGAGATGATACAGCAACGTCAAAGAATAGAGCCTCCCACGGGGAATCCAAAACCTTTCCTTTCACATCCAATGTCTTCGTGTTTACCTGGCCTGAGGAGACCTACCACTTTATTTACAGTATTGCCGGATTTATCTGCTGCTGGACTATCAAGATGTCCTGAATTATTTTAGTAATAAGGAATCTACCGTGTCTAGAATCTCCACATTTTCATGCCACGTTTATTAACAGACAGAGAAATTATTTCCAAAAGTCAAACTTTATTCACCCCTCAGGCGATTATTGAAGGGATACACACATGCATAGATGAACCCTGTGTCAGGATCCCTGTCTGACCCTGTTTGCTCCTCCCGGTTTCCGCCCACTGCCACGCCCCCCTCCTTCATCCCAGCTGTTGTCCGTTGCCTTGATCACCGGCAGGTGATTAAAGGACCACAGCGTGACCCGGCTCATTGTCGGGTTGTTACTTCGTGAGAGTAGGTCACATGAGTGGTTGAGTTGCCCTCCCGACTCTGGAGCTGAATCAGTCTGGCAGGCTTCGTGAGCGTGTTCACGAGAGCGGTTGAGTTGCCCTCCCGACTCTGGAGCAGGAGAGATGGATCACCTGTGTTGCGTTTGGGTCCGCTACACCACACACCCCTAACAGAACAACCCGACCATGATGACGGACCCAGCGACCACCATGGACCCTGCCCTCAACCCGTTTACTAATCCTTTTTTTGGATCACGCCTGGCCTTCGGTGGTCCCCTTAGCCACCAGAGGAGGAACTTTGACCGCTACATGGGCCGTGAGTGTGACCCTTGGAATGAGCCGCCCCGGGCTTACGGGGGACCTCATAGTCTCAGGGGGAGGGTCCCTTCCTCCCCAGTGCCTGAGTTGGGGGTCCGAACCTCCGTGCCTCGTCAATGTCGGCGTCGGGTTCCCGCTGCTGCCCCCGTGCCGCAGCCCACACCTGTTCCAGTGGTTCCAGTGGTTCCTTCCACACGGCGGCCGATCTCGGCCACCCGTGCCCCGTCGGCATCCGGCCCGACTTCCTGCCGTCTGCCAGCGGTCTGGCCGACACCGGCCCTTCGTCTCCAGTCGGCGGACCGGCCGAGCCCGGCTCCTCGTCTCCAGATGACTCCTGCTCAACTTCTCGTGTCGGCGTTCCGGCCGATCCCTGCTCCACGCCTCCTTGACGACCGGCTTTTCAGGGACATGAAGGAGTCCCTCCAAGCCCTGTTCCCAGACAGGGTCCCGGCTCCCCCTGGCCTGTCGGCATCCGCCGCCTCTGTGCCGCTGCCAGCCCCAGACCCGGTTTCCGCCTCTGTGCCGCTGCCAGCCCCAGACCCGGCTTCCGCCTCTGTGCCGCTGCCAGGCCCAGACCCGGCCCCCCGTGTCCTGCCGGCTCCCCGGCCTATTCCGGCCCCCCGTGTCCTGCCGGCTCCCCGGCCTATTCCGGCCCCCCGTGTCCTGCCGGCCCCCCGGCCTGTTCCTGGCACCCCCGTGGCTAGTGTCCCCGCTGCCGCCTCGCAGCCGTCCAGTGTGCCCGCTGCCTCCTCGCAGCCGTCCAGTGCGCCCGCTGCCTCCTCGCAGCCGTCCAGTGCGCCCGCTGCCTCCTCGCAGCCGTCCAGTGTCCCAGCTGCCGCCCTGCAGCCGTCCAGTGTCCCAGCTGCCGCCCTGCAGCCGTCCAGTGTCCCAGCTGCCGCCCTGCAGCCGTCCAGTGTCCCAGCTGCCGCCCTGCAGCCGTCCAGTGTCCCAGCTGCCGCCCTGCAGCCGTCCAGTGTCCCAGCTGCCGCCCTGCAGCCGTCAAGTGTCCCAGCTGCCGCCCTGCAGCCGTCAAGTGTCCCAGCTGCCGCCCTGCTGCCGACACCGGGTTCCCCACCATCGCCTCGACCTGTCCCAGAGTCCCCCTCAGGGTCCCCTTCAGCATCCCGGTCCCCTTCAGGATCCCCCGGCTCCCCTTCAGAGTCTCCGTCCGGTTCCCCGTCCAGCTCTAGGGAGCCTCCTTCCCGCTCTACGGAGCCCCAGCAGCCTCCGGAACCCCGCTCTCCGGAGCCCTGGCGCGTCTGTGCACCTGGTGGCCATCCTCCGGCACACCCTCCGGACTGTTTCGGCCCGCCTGGTGGCCGCCCTCCGGCCATGCCCCCGGACTGTTTCTCCCCGTCCGGTGGCCGTCCGCCGCCCCTCCACCCGGAGCGCGTCCTCCTGCCTTAGTGGCCGCCCTCTGGCACGCCCCCCGGAGCGCGTCTGCCCGTCTGGGGTCCGTCCTCCGGACCGCCCCCCGGACTGCCCATGCCATGCCTGGACCCTCCTCCGGCTCCCCTCCACCCACCCTAGGCCGTCGGGTCCTGGGAGGACGTCTGGAATCCGTCCCTTGAGGGGGGGGGGGGGGGAGTACTGTCAGGATCCCTGTCTGACCCTGTTTGCTCCTCCCGGTTTCCGCCCACTGACACGCCCCCCTCCATCCCAGCTGTTGTCCGTTGCCTTGATCACCGGCAGGTGATTAAAGGACCACAGCGTGACCCGGCTCATTGTCGGGTTGTTACTTCGTGAGAGTAGGTCACACGAGCGGTTGAGTTGCCCTCCCAACTCTGGAGCTGAATCAGTCTGGCAGGCTTCGTGAGCGTGTTCACGAGAGCGGTTGAGTTGCCCTCCCGACTCTAGAGCAGGAGAGATGGATCTCCTGTGTTCGCTGGACTTGACCGGTAGTATTAGTTTGTATCTATTTGTGGTGTTTTGTTTGGTCTAAATAAAGTCCGCCCTTTGAACTGAACTGCTACGTGCGTTTGGGTCTGCTACACCACACACCCCTAACACCCTGAGTGGGAGTATACTACAAGCATCCTTTTGAAGCATGCAGGAAATAGTACGCACCCCTCACAACATTAATTTACACTGGATTAAAGGTAAATAAGTCAAGACAAAAAAAAGGCCTCTATTTCCCACGGCGGTTACATGTGCACAATGATGTCTTTGGAGTGGATCTGTTGGATACATCTTTTCCCAATCATTAAGCATTTTTCAGTTAGGGAAAACCCTTTGGACATTTTGAATTCCACAGTTACATTGCAACACGTCTTTGTTTCTTTCTTCAAATAAATGACTTGGTGCTTGATACGTGTGCTGTCTCAGAATATTTATATTTCTAACTTAAAATGTTGAATTAGATCATGGTCTTAATGTACTTGTGCAAGGAATTGGAATTTAGCTGCGGGTAAACACGCTTAATTTAATGGGACTTTATGCAACCAAGCAGACGTACACTGTATGGGCATTATTTGGAATGGTACCTTGTTATCCTCCGGTGATACTGGATATAGTTTAAACGTTAACCACCTTGTATGTTACTTCTACATCACTTCTCATAATGAGGTTGAATTAACACAATCCACGGAATAGAAACTGAGTCTTCATCCCAGCGGCTTCGTGACAACTGGTTTAATAACAGCAGTGAACAGGGCTGCGCCAAAAGCTGCAGTAGGGAGTGTTGAAGAAAAGGGATGTTTTACAGGTCCCATTGTTATTAATAGAGCCTTATTAATTACTCACTGAGGTATCAAATATAGCACAGACAACAGGCCTCGGCTCAGCTGGAGAGCACTGCCCGTGCAGCACTGCTGAATGTGGAGCTGGCCCTGGAACAGCTGCTCAGGCCTCAAGCACCTGAGTCCATAACGGGCCAAGCAGAGGCAGCTCATCCTGCCCTCCATCAGCTGTGGATTAGCACTGGATTTGCCTTCTCCTTGGCTCTGCACGATTCAACGGCACCACTAATCTGTGAGATTCTGAAGATCCACAAAGGACGACAATTTGCCGTTTCGCTACACGTCGCCCTTTTAGGTTCTTAAGGTGGATTCTGAGTGTCAGCTGACTTTCCGTCAGTGCTAGAAAAAAAAGAGAAAATACCTGCATTGAGGGATTACTTTGAGTTACAGAAGCACCTTCTTGGAAATAAAGGCTTTAGAATTCTGCTTCAAGAACAAAACATACAACAATTGTGAATGGTTCAAAAGAACATGAAAAAAGTGTGGCTTTTTTTTCATCATAAATAAAAACGATTGGTACAATAATAATGGGTACAATAGATCTCTTTTCATACAGTATATCATCTTCTGTCACCAGAGCATTACTTGAGAAAATGAACACCCAACGAGATGCAAATTGGCTTTCCCTTACACGTTGACTCATTGGCCAGACATTTACACATCTGATAGAGAAACTATGCGTGCCCAACAAAACTGAAGGCATATGGCTGTCCTGCAGAAAAAGTTTCTATTCATTGGCAATGTCTGTCTACACCGCAAAGCAATCTAAAGAGTTTCAGAGCAGGAGAGGAAATGTTGCTAATTAATTTTTGTCTGCTAACTGCAGCCAAAGGCTCACGGCTGTGGCTATGCTTAGCAGAAGGCTAAGCTATTAGCAATCTTTTCTTTCCATTTCTGAAACAGATATTAGAGTTCACTAGAGACTAAAATCCCTGTTTGTAATCTCAAACATATGTGAAAAACATTTCAATTTGGAGCCATCATTCTTTAATGCTGGAACCCAACAACACAGCAAGAGAAGACATTTGCAACGTGTTACTTTAGCCTACTACACTGGAGTGATTCTTGTTTGCCTCCAGACTTTTCCTTATTTGTTTTGCCTCCAGCAAAAAGGGTCTATATCAAATCATCTTGTGCTAAAGAACTGTTAGTTTACCGGCTGAAGAGATCAAACAGATCTGATTAGCAGATCGAAAAATTCATAGAGTGAGGCAGATTTAGACGATGGCCAAGGGAAATAACTAATGAAGGAAAACAGAAAAAACGCCATGCATTATATCAAGCGTAAAGACATCTAGCTGATAAACAGCAACTCTTCATATTCTTTTGTGTTTTGAAGATGCTGACTTAGCGGGAAATAAAGAGTTGTTTTGTTTGAACTGAGAAAAGACAAAGCTGATATTAACTCGTCCTTTATTCTGATTGGTGCATGGAAATAATGTCCCTTTATTTACTCCCTATATTTACTCATATAAAGCAGTGAACCATGCACAGATGAAATAGAGAAATAAGGCCACAAGTCAGAAAACAGATATTGTGACGTAATTTACTAATAAAGGTTTCCTGTTTACCGCTCAATGGGATTGTGCGTCCCAAAAAAAAAAGGATAAAGACTAGGTTCATCCAAAAGAATTGCAGAGGCAACAATGTAGTCTGTCAGAAACATGCCAGAACTGAAATACCACCACATCCTCCAGAAGCACTCTCGCGCTCGTCTTTGAGTTCATAATTCTTGTATGACCTATAGATGTGGCCATCAAAAGGCTGTCAGCAATGATGGTCACCAAAATGCAGCAGCCTGATATGAATACACACTCTGCCTCTCAGCTACAGCAAAAGGCTTTTATGCTGTGACAGAACTGTATGTACATGTTCCTCTTATCGCGGGGCTAATGTGCCAGACTACATCATAGCTCTTTCACAATCTGCATGTACTGAATATGCATCAGGCAGAGGAGGGCTTGTACCGTGTATATGCAGCATCTGTGTCTTCTTTGTTTCCGATGAGTGGACCATTTCCTGATGCCCAGTGACAAGCACCACGGTTCACATCACAGGCAGGTTTCCAGCCGCACGGTGTACAATGGGAAACGCACTCGTTATGCTGTTGAGGAACACAATGCTGGCTGTGACATGGAAAAGGAACAGCGAGGCGATGTGTCATACTTGACCTCGGGAATTGGACATTGTTGGTGTTTGGTCTGTCATTTATTCCATGTGGTTACCTCTGTCGGTGGTTTACAAATAGAAACTAGCATGGAATTCATTGGGAGACCTCTGAACAACGAAGAGAATATAGAGAAGAATAAATTGTTCAGCATACATTGCATTATCTGCACTGTACGTGATGAGAACACCTTCAAAAAACAATACACTCTGGAAGAATAGAGTGACAATCTGCGGTTGCAAATGTTTGAATTGTTCCGCAAAAGACACTTTGAGAAATGTGAAAATAACAAACAGCGCCGGCCACTCACAAAAGACTCCCTTCCAGTCGTTGGGATTGCCTGTATACGGCGCAGCCTCGCCAGTTGCCTCAGGCTCCATTTCTGTAACCTTTTTTGTAATGTGATGAAGGATCAATGAAATTGCAATGGCTGTAGTGCTCTCACGTATTGATCGTAAGTTGTCTGTGGCTGCAGTCAATAACCTGTAGATGTAACGGGGCCATGGCCGGGACAATCAGCACAATCGAAGGCCTCTACATTGTGCTTTCCACATAGGCTTGCCATTAACAGATGATTGCATGGCTTGTGAAACGCTCAATAACAAATCTAAAAGGAGGCCATAATGATAAAAGTTTCTTGTTTCCTTGGTTTCACACTGCTGAATGCCACGGTGCCTGTAAAAGGGACTTAATGCAATCTATGAAGTCTATGAAGTTCATTGAACCGTTACATTTATTGAACTCTTTTAGCAGCCGATAGGAATCACAAGCCTCTTTTTTAGCAGAGTGTGAGCATTTGTTTTTTTTTATAACTGGGAATGATGAAGCCTTTTAGTTGCGTTACTCACTTGAAACCATTAATTCACTGAGCAGTTCCAGTCACATTTAATATAGTTTAAAAACCTTACACTGGCTATGTTATTACAAGTAAGGCTGGGTGACCACATTTCATTTAACTTATATAAGCCTGAATGTAGATATTAAAGTATATGCAAAGGTTATTGTCCCTAGGATTGAGCAAGTGTGTTGTCTAGGATTAAACCCAGTTCAGAAAGTCCTACATGACAATATACATATACATGCTTCAAGTGTTGCATTTTTTGAAATATACTATTCAACATATTCTCATATAACAGTTTGTACGATATCATATGAATGTCCAGCAACACAAACAATCAGTTTGCCCGAGAAAAACTACTTGGTTAGCTTTAGGAAAAGATCGTTTTGTAGTGTATTGTTGCAAGATTATATATTTAATAAAAAAAATTATCTGAATGACTAAGAAAGGAAAAGAGTTTGGGTTAAAATGAGTATGTTTGTCGGGTAAAGAAACACGTATGTTTTTATATGTAACTTACGTACATTCATTTTTATTTAGTTATTTGATTTAATTTGAAAAGAAACAATGTGCATTAATCAACATTCAAACGTGAAGTAAGCTGAAAGGATAGTTTACTTCAGACATGGGCAAAGTACGGCCCCCGGGCCGTATACGGCCCGTTGGGCTTTTTAATCCGGCCCGCCGAACTTGTCCAAATATTATTATTAGGGCTGCAACAACGAATCGATTAGCAAAAGTGTTGGCAATGAATTTCATTATCGATTCGTTGTGTCGCGCGATTATTACGCCAGTCAATAAGTCGCGGAGAAAGAAAAAAAAAAAAAAGAGAGGAGCCGGCAGCGTTTCTGAGATTGGAGTGAGACACTGAGAAAAATAGAACATCTTGCATGTGACGTGTGGAGTCTTGGCCAATCAGCGTTAAGATGTCGACAGCGTCTTCATTTGCCTCAAACTTGTTTTTAATGGAAGCTAGTCAGCTTGCTATCACGTTAGCTAACGTGTTTGGGTTGTGTATTGTCGTTAAAGTTACTTTATGTTCCGTTACAGTTCAGTCTTGCTTGTAAAATGAAACATGCCGTAACCCCCTCTGGTACACCGGCACACCTGGCTGCAGGTTGTTTTTTTACTCAAAGTAGAATGAATCAAATCACGTCGTTGGGCTTAGCCAACAACGTAATGTCGTGGTCGTAAGAGACCCAGAATGAAATAGTTTAAGGAAGAGGACGCTCTATGCAGCGCAGCTTGATGCAGAGCTGAGATGAAGAGGTCAAAACAGACGTGAGAGGAGCAGTACAGCTTCCCTCTGTCCAGTGTTTCATACATATTGATAAAGCAGGTCATGCTAAATGCAGCCTCTGCTCCAAGGAGATCATTACAGTAAAAGGGGCTCACATTTGGCAAATGTAAAGCATACATGTTTTTAGTGTTAGTCCATTTTTATTTAATTTTTTTTATTAACAGCTCAGGAATGTTCAAGGAGCAACCTGTTTGTGCACTTTCTGAAGATGTTTTGCACTGTGAATTTGTCAGTTCTGTTTTTGAATAAAGGGTTGGAAATTAATGCTTTTTTGATGTTTTTATCCGATTAATCGAAAAAATAATCAACCGATTAATCGATTATTAAAATAATCGTTAGTTGCAATTCGTGCAATTTGTTAAATTGCCTTGCAAATAAATGCTTTGCTACATGTTAAAGGCCAAATCCTTTCATGTAATGATTTTTACATGTCATTTATATTAGTTCACACAAACACTCCATCCATCTGGTCCTGGCCCGGCCCCTCTGTCAAATTTTAGAACCCATTGTGGCCCGCGAGTCAAAAAGTTTGCCCACCCCTGGTTTACTTCAACAACATTATAACTGTCTGATGTTGTGAGACATTGTAGAATAATACAAATAATACAATATGAACAATAGTTAGGTACACACTACATTGTGGTAAAAAGCAAATATGATACAGTTAAAAGAAATGAGTGCATGAAATCCAATTACAAGTACAGTATGAGTACAGTCCAGTTAAAGGTGGGTAAAAATAACATTAATGTTGACATTATGGTTCTGCAGAGATGCCACATGAACAGACAGATGGTTGTAGAATGAGGCTCCTCTCCTGAGTAAAGCTGACTTTAAAAACCTTTGGCTCACCTTACCAGAATAAGGCTTAATTTACGTAACCCCATCCATCTTCTCAGGAAACATGCAAGTCCCAAGATGTTACCCATGTCAGGCCCTGTTGTTTTAGGCCTGTACAGACAGCCTTTTACTGTCAGCACTTTGCAGTTAATACACCGTCAATAGATCATCTCAGAGTTGCTTTAAAGCCATTTTTCTGTCACTAAAGACTTTGTCTAAAGCCCCTAAATCTCTAACTGTCAACCCAATCAGTAAGAAATCCTCATGACAAACAAAAAAGCTGCTGACCTCAATGATGCGGTTGGCAGCTTTTGGCCAAAAAAACCTTTGCCACAGCCACAGCCACCAACTGGATCACTTTAAGTTAATTAGATTTTTTTTTAATCAGTGGTATAATCTCAAAGTTGTTTATCACCACAAAAGCGTCATGTTCCCCCTTATTATCATGTAGTATTGTTTGTGCGAGTCCGTGTTCAACAGTGGGTGAATTTTTATTTTCACAGGCAATTATCTCTCCAGTGTGTTTATTTATCTCACTGTTTCTCCAAGTTGAGCCTAATAAATATGTATGATTAAAGCAACCAGGTCTTTTGTTTCTTCATGTAGAACTAATTAGAATGTAACGACAGCTTTTAATGTTGCCGAATCTGGTCGGCAACCAATTAATCACAATTTTACGAGCAATATATTGCTATGTTTATCACTTAGGTCGCGATAATATGAATACATTCGTGAATGATGCTGCTGACAAATGGTTTGCTCCACTGATGGTCTATGACTTGAAATAATGTTTCTGTCTGGTCCTCTTTATCATGTTGGCTGAACCCAACTTTACAATTAATGCAACCTTGTTTTTATTTCTTCCTTTTGCCATTAAGGGAAGTTTTTCTATCACCAGTGAAAAGCAGTGCTTAAACCTGGAATGAGTCTTCTTGATTGTCCAATTGCAATCAAATTGGAATTGGTTGGACCCAAGCTTGACGTTGAAAGGTCTAATTTAAAGAGATAAATAATGTATTTTTGGACAACAACTCATTGGGTAAAGTAGGAAGTACTAAATCACAGTGCAGCAGAACACAGGTCCATTTCATAGATTTTACACAGCATGTTTAAGCCACTAGGGAATCTGCCTTCCTTCACATCATGAAAACGTAAAGCACGATCTTGTGTGAAATATTGATCAATGACCCGGTCAATATCACAGCCCTGGTTGCCGAATGCAGCATAGACAAACTGTTATTGAACCACTGTTGGAGAAGTACAGCATATTTTCACCGAGATTGAATCAAGTAAATAGTTTTTCTTGGTGTGGAGCCATGTTATGTATTTGACAGTGTATGGCTAAGTTTAAGGCATTCTTATTTGTTTGAAACAGTGGACCATAATGGGAAACCTGTCAAGAGAGAGGGGCTCCATCTAAATGTGCGGATTGTTTCAGGGAAGTCCATGAGTGCCTAGAGTTGTCCTTGTGAATTTAAGTCTGCAATTGGCCTCAAGCAGCCTTGGGTAGAAACGTATTTAACTTATTGAGCCCCATCCATTTTTCCGAATTGTTTACATACCCATACTAAATACAGAATAAGAGTTTCATATATCAGTATATGTGTTACTGGCAGTGGTGTATAGTAACGAAGTAGAAATACTTCGTTACTGTACTTAAGTAGTTTTTTGGGATATATGTACTACTTTACTATTTATATTTCTGTTTACTTTTACTTCACTACATTTTGCAAAGAAAACTGATACTTTTACTCCGATACATTTCCCCTGAAACCTTCGTTACTCGCTACAAAATCAAATCTATCTCTAGAAAGAAAGAAAAACACATCCGGGACTGTGGTGGAACACAGACTCCACGAAGCAGGTTTTGCGAATCACAATATTCTGCATTAGCCCTCTGCATCCTCTAGTCCAGCGCTCCCAAACCTTTATGCGTCACGGGCCGGTAACGTGAAGACCAAACTGTCACGGACCGGGTCCGACCTCGGAGAGACAGGAGACAACAACACCTGGCGTGTGTTCGTTATGTCCAGTCTACTCCTAACTAAACCTTTAGTCCAGTCTACTGCTTAACTTATAACGCGCTGCACAAAGACAGAATGTTGAAATGAAAGCAGGTTTTCATGCTTTTTTGGCGATCTCAGGATACTTTGCCTTGGTTTTAATCCAGAACACCGGCAGAGTTGAAACAGATTTAAGTTTCATTTTTAGGGTAACGTGACATATTGACATGTGTCAAGAGGTTCCGTCTGAGGTCACCACAGACGGATGTATCTGGTCATTTTTCACAATAAAACATTTTTCCGGACTTTTTTAATTTAACTTACATTTTTCATTCATTCTTTCTGTGCGGCCCAGTACCAAGGGGCCTGGTATCAAGGGCCCCACGGCCCGGTACCAAGGGACCCGGTACCAAGGGGCCCGGTACCAAGGGACCCACGGACCACAAAAAAACTTCCAGCATGTATTTCCTCTTTTTAATAATGCATATCATCACTTTTTATATATAAAATATCACTGTGTTAACAGTATCTCTGCCAAGTTTGACTTTGATTAAGTGAAGTTAAATATCTTGAGCAATTAATTTAGTGCAGATTTTGTGAACCATAGGTTTAGGTCCACTGAAAGCAAAAATGCCCTAACTTTCTTCTTGGACCTTGGACTCCTCTGGTTCCACAACAGAGGGGCTCTGCTCAAGCAGATGCACCAATACATACCAAGCAAGTATCATTTCATCCATAAGTAAGTGATATTTATAAGATTATTTATAAGTTGATTATATGGTTGAGTTGTGTTATAAACATGTAAAATTGACTTATATGCTCTTGTAAGGCCAGGCTTTGAAGTTTTGTTTTTTTGCTATGTCACATTAGTGGCTTTGGTATTGATTCATGGGAGTACGAGGACTTGGAGAGTGAAGAAGACCTCCTGATGAACAATTCAGAAAATAGCTTGGGTTGTCTTTGGGAGAAGGACTTGATGTTAGCCAACGATGGTGCAAAGACAGCCCTCAGTATAAGGAAAAATACAAGTGAATTAACAAGGGGGAAATTTATTTCTCTGCATCACAGACAATGATCACCTAAACTACTAATAGTTTTAATTTTGGGGATGAAAAGATTGAGCTCAATTTGTTTTTATCCGACAACAACAGTCGACAGTGAAGGCAACTGGTTTTATGGACAGCTTCAAGTTGTTGGCAGCTGCATAGCTATAAACACTGCATGTCACAATGGCATTGATTCAGATATGCTGTGCTGGCATATTTTCTACTGACATAATTATTTAGCATAGTCTGATGCAGGGCTGTTTCTAGGATTTGATGACATTCCAGGCTTAGCATAGCTTTAATCATACATATTTATTAGGCTCAACTTGGAGAAACAGTGAGATAAATAAACACACTGGAGAGATAAGCAAAGACATACATTTACATAAAAAAATGTATGTCTTTATCATGGACAAATTTAAATAGTGTACGTCATTCACTATGACATTTGATGTTAAAAACATTGGTAGTTGTTAGTAATATTATTAATATTGAGTAGAAATTAAATTGCTATCATTAAACATGTATTGACTAGAGTCTGTCTGCAGCGTTTTTACCATTTTTGTTTGTTTTGGAGCCACACCCTAAGGTAAAGTAATATCATACAACGTACGGTCTGTAAGATAATTGAGAAACTAAGCTTTGTGTGACATGGTGTGGAGCAGGGTGTTCACAGTGTCGGTCAGTGATTCTCTTCTGGGTCGATAACGGTTTACAAACACTGTAAATCTGTACAAAATGATTTCCTATACTCCCGTCCCAATCTCGTCAGTGCATTGATCTATTTACAGCACCTTTAGTTTTACATCGGGATGGTAAACCCTTGGTTAAGGAAACAGAAGCTAAAACATGCCACATTTAAACAATCACACGATAAAGATATGGCACCTCAAATCACATTATTGCACATAACAAATTTGATTCCTTTGCAATTCAGTCCCACCGGGCTTCCTGAACAACAATTCACAGATTCAAGGTGAGGAGCCAAGGAGGGCATGCAGAGGCCTGCAGGGACAGTTTTGGCTAAAGGAGGGTTCATCAACCAACCAGTCACTATGGAAGATGCAGCTGCCTCCTCAGTCCTCATGCGCATACATACTGTACTGTTTGGAATATCAAAGTAATAGCCACAGAAATCCTCACAACTAAATGTGAAATTATGTTGCACAAAACAGTATATCATTCACAAAAAGTGTTGGTAACCTGTAAAAATAGCTCTGATGGTCCTAAGGAATAGTTAAGTCAAGCACCATTCAACCTTCCAACTATAATTTGGCCCATTTCACACCCATATTAGGCAATGTAAAGTAACAAATCCACAACTCACTCAGTGGAAGTGTGTGTTACATCCACTACAATAAAAAAATGTATGTCCTGAACATATCCACAGTTGTAGTGACATTTTGCAAGTGAATCATACTCATGAAAGTAAGCATAACCCAGAATGCCCACAATTATACACAGAAAAAGTACATAAAACATGTAATTTAACTCCTGCTGTCTTGTGTTTTGAGAACCAGATGTGTTTTATCCTCATCTAACCTGAAAAGGTCTCGACCAACACTTACCAGGCTTTGACATTGACGATAGTTAGATAACTGATCTACCTTTTTGTACCACATAAGCATCAATTAAAGAATACAGGTCAAAATATTATAATAATTATAATAACTCCAATAATATGCTCTCACAACTCAAGACACAATGTGGTTTTCATGCTTGAGGACATTACTTCCTGAGGAATGATTTACCTACAGAGACCTGTGAAGTAATTTATCAGTCAGATGATTACAATGCTGCTCTTCGATTTGAGTTGTGTCTGTGCCGCTGTTTACCTCTTCTATTCCTCTAGGGCGCAGTGTGTGGGGAATAGCAGAAAAGGAAGGATCTATTTCTCCCCATCAGATACCACTGTTTCAATTTGGGAAGCTTTGCTGCCATTTCAGCTATCTGAACCACTTCATTGACTGAGGGGGAAGTTTTCAAATCTTTGTTGACGAGACAATGTTCAGTGACAGAACAGGAACTGCCAAGTAAATTCTCTTGATAGCAAAGATGAATTACTATTGAGAGTTCTGTTAGTTTTTGCTGTCTTGATATGCCATTAAAAATATATATTGGGTTATGAGATTAGTGGAATTTCTGAAGTTTTACAATGAATTCCATCAGGATGGGCACGATAGATGGATTGATGTAGTCGTGAAGCTAAGCAGTGTAGCCCAGGTCGTGGCTACATTACATTTGCACAGGGAGCACATTAGTTAGTCTGTTCTCACTCTCAACTCGCCAAATTCCGATGCCTGCTGTCCGCCACACCAAGGCACCCTTTGTCGCCTGTATGAGATGCACCGGGCTTTTAACTAACTCATCATTACTCGAGATTCGGCGCAACTGACGTTGTTAAAGAGTGAGAAAGTTACGCTTTCCCGTGTGAAACTAAAATCATTGACTTATTTTGCCACATCAGTTGTTACGTGAGTCGTTAGTACTCATACTATGACTTTTCCTAATCCTGACTAAACCTAACTTCTTGTGAAGACAGAATTGTTCTTAAGTGCATGTTACGAGTGTATTATAATACGCCGTCCCTACCATGTCCAAAAAAAACGACGATAAAGGGGAAGCTAGGGTGTCATAGATTGAAGCGTGGGGCAACTGACCAAGCCTCAGTATTTGACGTGTTGGGAGTGAGAATGTGTCGACATGTATGTGACCCTGTGTTACGGACGGTGTCCTATGTTTCTGGCCTGCATACATGTATTGTGTTTTGTGCTATTGCTTTGTTGTTGTTTTGTCTCCCCCTCCTGTTGTCTCTCATACTTCACAGATGTACACACCTGGTTCCTGTCATCCAATCACCCCACCTGTTCCAGATCTCCAATCAACCAGTCCCCCTGTTAATAGTCCTCTGTTTGTTGCGGCACTCTGCCTTGGGTCTCTGGCCGTTGTGGTTGTGTTGCGTTGTGAGCTGTGGCAGAGCTCGGTTTGAGCGCTGCCAGTTTGCGAGTGCTTGCTTGTTTGTTTTATGGTTTGTCTTTAGTTATATCCCCCTCGTTTAAACTTCATGTCTTGTGAGCAGCCTACTTTCCTTTGTTGTTGTCTTTGTTAATTCCCTTTGTTGTGCGCACAGGGCCAACGAGGACAAGTAAGATACCCTGGGGTTTACATACTGCACATACGTAGGTTTACTTGTTGTTAATGCCCTAGGTTAGAGTGAGCACCACCCCCTGTACTTTTGGGTGCAAAGCACCTGTAAATGGGGGGGATGGGTTTTTTGTTAAGTTCTTTTCTTTGGTGCCACTGACAGTCCTTGTTGTTCCCTGTGTTGCGTTTTTTTGTAAATAAATACTTTATTATCATATACGGACCCCGGTGTTTTGTGTGACTGTACCCTCCCTTGTCCTAATCTGCTGTTTTTATGTTGCGTCCCACTCCGAGCCACCACGGGGCGTAACACCCTGCCAACAAAAGTACATTCTGGTAATGTCATTATGCATACCCTCATCGTTCACATTGTTAATGAAATGACTAACTAATAAATTAAATTCAAATCCCCAAATGTGAATGAGCTCTTAATTGTATTACCTCATGGTTCCAAGTTAGAGAATCCAATAGGCTTTATTGTAGCTCTGCCACAAAATAAATGATTATTCCTGTCAAAAATAGTTCTGTTGAGCAGGACACTTTTTTTCTGGACCCCTTTTGCTTCATTCTTTCATTCGTCCATTTTGTTTTTAGAAATAACACTTCTCACACCACTTAGTCTTTGGGTTGAAACTGAATTTGATGTAAAGCCTGCAAAATGAAACATTTGATCAAGAAAGCAACACAGTCAGTCCGGGGAACATGTCAAAATCAGTGGAAATATAATTAGAGCTGCCGCATTGCGTATGGATCACTGACATATTCTGACCTCCCCCCCCCCCCCCACTGCATTATTCACACGTTATAATTCTCACCCATATGGATGCCATTCTTACTGCCGGCTTTGGCAACGTGGATTATGCCACTTTCCCATTGTGGCGGAGCTGAGATATTTCACTGATAAATTAAGTGGCTGTGTCATTTGCGGAGTATAAATGGAATGAACCCCAGAATAGAGGGCTCTTTCATCTTCTCTGATAAGACTGTCCTGATTACATCTAAATGTAGAGCAACATTTAGAGGACTATCAATCAAGTGGAACCATCAAAAAAGGAGGTGGGATCTGAAGGAATTATGCCCCAAAATGGCCTCCCTCCCTTTAATTTCCTGCGACAGTATGCATTAGCTCTCATCACCACCTCCCTGCCATTAGACTGGCAAATTATTATGGCTACTGCCTCTACCAGCAGTCGAGAGGGAGCTAATGTAGCGTTTTCATGGGGTTTTCGTCTCACATCTCACCCCCGTAATGCCGGTTTTGCATCTCGGCCTCTTAACTGTCTTTTTAGACTTTTTCCACTCTATCGGCTTCCATTCATTTTCACTACTCTGAGCCCCATCTGCCTCCCTGGGCCTCAGGGCCAACCTTTAAAAAGCTGTGTGTCTTTTTTGTGTTCTCTCCTTGCTAAGTACAGTAACCAGGGTCAGTCAAGCTTCAAACTAACTTGGCGTTTGAGGATCCTCGCACAAAGGAGGAGACTGCTTGTGAGTGTTGTGACATCTTTGCTTCAGCTCTAGTCTTTTGCCGTCTTTGAGGGATGATAGATTTTCCTTGCTGTAGAGTAATGAGAAGACGGTGTTTGTTTGTGTGTGTGTGTGTGTGTGTGTGTGTGTGTGTGTGTGTGTGTGTGTGTGTGTGAGTGAGTGAGTGAGTGAGTGAGTGAGTGAGTGAGTGAGAGAGAGAGATCTCAAATTGCAAAAGAGGTTAGTTTGTTTGGATCCCTGTTGGATACCTAATTAGGATCTGCAGCTGGTTAGAATTTCCATTTACTTTCTCACACACTGATATGGCATTCACAGAATACCATTGCATTCTATGTCCAACATTATGCATGTAGGTGTGTTTACACTGCACATAAGATGTCTTTTATCATTGCCTTTACAGTGTATCTCCATTTATCACCAGCGTAACTAATGGTTGCAATGATGGATTGCAGTAATACCGTGTCTATCACTAGGTCCTTAAGTCCTCTTACTGTATATTGTGTTGGAAACCCAACTCATCCATCTTCCCCATTCCAGCGCCCTACTGAGTGATTCACGGTACTTTTTCCATAACCACGGCCATACACTGGGTCATGTTTAATGGGGGATTGCTGCTGGTTTTGACAGAGGAAAAAGCATAGAAATGCACAGACTGTGTGTTTGATGCGGCGACATCAAACACTTCTTCACGTGATTTGTCCGTATACACAGATGTTTTTTAAAATTTAAATAACATGTTGAGAAGTCCCCAGTGTCCTGCCTCATGGCCAGCATGAAAAGAGTGCAGACTGTAGAAAACAGCACCCTCTGCAGTGAGATTTCTTCATAAAGCAAGTACATGGATATTATATTGATCCACACATTTAGAAGTTCATTGTGTTCAACTTCAAATGTTACACTAGCTACATTAGCATTGGAGTCAACAAACCTAATCATTTAGGATTATATAGACGCATAGAAAACAAATCCTTCCTTTGACTGAAATGTTATTATCTATCTGAGGATCAAAATGTATTTTGTTCTCCTAACTTATTCTTTTCATGACTTCGTCAAATACATCTTTAACTGTTTTGTAAATGCAGTAAATGCTCGCTAAATACATCCATAATCCAAATAAGAAGCAATGAAGGAAACTAGTGCTGAATACTTTTAGCTTAACATCTGGGACGTCCCTCTGTGAAAAAGTACGCATCTGTTTCTGACAAACGTTACAAAATTAGCGTTACAGTGACACGGCACGAGAGTCGAAGGCTAAATGTCACAACGTCTGTCATCGAGCGTGCCACAGTCATAATGAAGTTGTTTGCCATGAACTGTGGGCCGCAGCTCATGTAAAGTGACAGCTTAATGTGCTCATTATAATAGGAGGGACAGTAGCTCCTCTAATCAGTCAACAGCCACTGACAAGGCGAGTGTGCTTTGTGGAGCATAAGAGGTTCTATCCTCTTGAACTAAAGGCATATTTCACTCCAAATCTAAACATGAGAATCAGAAAAAAGAGAAAGCTAGAAAAAGCAATCGGATCCTATTCCAAATGGAATTCACATTGTGCTTTATATTTTAAAACTTAAATCTCCCGACACCTGAGGCTTTGCACCAAAAGACCAAACTTTCATCACATGAAGTTTCTCGTATCCAAATTGATGGTGGAGGTAAAGGAAGTTGGAAGAGCTTAGCTCCAGCTTGGTGGCTTCTGCTTTTTTCACAAAAGCTCGCTCTTGAGAAACGGCTCACCACAACACCCATCCAGTCCGCCCACACAAGGATTAAAAAGTGTTAGACGTAGCATTATGTTCCTCAAAATTAAGACCACATTTCACCCGAATCGCGTGGCATCCTGCAGCAAAAACAATTATGTTATGTATCCCGGATTTCCAGTGGAATCCAACGTGATGGCATAAAAAAACAAGTGTGCTGCTGCAAACATTGAGACTAAATGTAAACCTGCCCCGACAGTATAGCTGGTGACAAATGTGCAGGTTATAGCACTATAAAAGAGAACACTGTTGATGTCTGGACCTCCAAAGTGATTCACTAAGGCCATTGTATACTAGCATGGGCATTAGTTTAAAATAAATAGGTCTTATAATAGTCACATGGAAATGTTTGTGTGATGTCATCAAATTACTCCCCACAACTTTTCAAGCAGCCAATCTCAAGTTTTTAAATGTTACCAAGTCACCATAAGTAGAATCAAAGTAACACACTGCTCTAAAAGCAGTTACAATATTTGCTGTTAACTGTAAAAATAAATTAGAATCTTGTTTCTGTCAGACTTTGAAATGATTGCTTTCTGGAATGCTTTCAGCTGTTATTTCCAACTCCACTCCTCCACTCTTCAGTCAATCAACTTTAAGAACCTAATGTGTGTACGCACAAAAGCCACACACACACACACACACACACACACACACACACACACACACACACACACACACACACACACACACACAGAAAGTGTGCACTTAACATTTACTTTAGATCAGGGTTATACACAGTTTTCACAAAATGAAGATGGAAAGATATTGATGGACTGAATCTGAGGGCGCAAGTTCACTGATTTTGTTATTTCTTTTGCAGTCTAATTTGCAGTACATTGATTACATTAGTTTGACCAATTTCATCACTTTTTATTCCCATTGGATTTTTTCATTTCACCACATTTGCAATTTATTCTTTTTTTTTAACATATATTTAAAGGAATATCACTACATCAATCAGGCACCGTGAAGGTGAGACTTGAATTTCTTATCCTTAAAATCAAAGTGGGACGGAATCAAGCAGGAAGCTGCCATGCTTTATGCTCTGTGAGTCACAAACACACACAGAGACATTCGTACTGGGAAGAATGAGCATGGAGCTGGCCATTGTGAAATATCCAGTAACGTGTCAGATTAATAGGCTGAGTTATGGAACATAGCAGTTGCTCAGAGGGATTCCCAAGTCTTATGCAGGTCTAGTTGGGTTACACAGCATATATATATATATATATATATATATATATATATATATATATATGAATATAATGAGCTCATTTGTGTATTTACAGGGGTTGGACAGGGGTGGCCCGAGTCTGTTTCATTATTAACTGGATGAGTCATGTGTGCAACTCGCGTACCTGCTTTCTTTCAGTACATCGGAATGTCTTGATATGTTTCTGCAGGCACCAGGTTGTCTCTGTTCTATCTATTATAAATGTGACAGTGTATCGCTGTGCAATTCAACCATCATGAGGCTGACAGGTAGGGGACATTATTATCACTTGGCTTCAAAGGGAAAGGGGAAAAACAACATGTCTCGCCTTTGAAATACAATTCCACAGGCGGTCAACGTGAGAACACCCGACACCAGTGACCAGACATTTGTAATCATGATATTCCATCTCATATTGCTTGTCATGTACAGCAGATAACATTAATAGAGAAGGCCAACAGCTGCCACCCATGGGTATAATGTCACGCGAGCGCCCTCAAGCTTGTTGGGAGCACGGGGATAACAGGCTGTGACAATACGAGGATTGAAGAGCATCTAATGTGACTTCAAAGCGTAATACAAACCTCTAAAAGAGAGAAGGAGAAACGCGGCCAGTGGCGACCAAACACAAGGAATCAAACCGTCATGATAAAGTTAGGACATTATGTGTTAGGGTTCTGATCATATTAATTCATGTGTTAGGGTTCTGATCATATTGGCCTCTTAGGTTTATTGTTGCGCGGTCCGCCTGTTAGTGACCCCTGGTCTAGATGACTTTAAAGGGGACCATCATTTACGAAACCAACATCATGCTGTATTGAAGAAGACTTGAAACTAGCGACCAAAAACTCATGTTTAAAGACCAAGTTTACTGAGGTAGTGAGAAGTTAGGTCACTTTCTCATAGACTTTTATACAATTGGATTTCTTTTTCCAACCACAGTAGTCGCCCCTTGACGGCCAGTAGAAATAATGGAAGTTTAACTCACTTCTGAATTGCCGCCACTTTTCAGACCTGGCGCTGTGTCACATTGGTATAATTACTGTAGACAAATGGGAATATACCTCTACACCCCACCACTGCCATTGTTATAATAACCTCATTGTAAGCCATTCTCCTCCCCTTCACTGGTACCAGTGCTGAAACAATAAACTAATTGATTTAGTCGGTCTCATATTGGCTTACACAAAAACAGGAAGTAAGATGACAACAATGCATTAATGGTAAAACATTGCACAGTTGTTGCGTGTTTTATAGAAGGATCAGCAAGTGACCCTGGCACTGCGGCATAAATACTTGTTTGCCCTGCAGATAGCCTTTGGCTCAGACAATCCTCCGATTTAACAACCAAATAAAATTCTTGAAAATTGTCAGACAACAAACATAAAAAGAGACAGTATAATAAGACAAGTTAGGCACTAAAAAAGACATGTATCATGGCAGTTTCTTACCCATACAAATAAGCCTCCTGATAATAGACAGAGCCCTGTAGAATGGGGTAAATTCAGAGAAAGTGTGAAATTATTCTGAGAGCACAAGAAAATAGCATTTCCAGCTGGCAAATCCCTGGCCACCATTTTCCCTCGGAACAAATTGCATTTACAGTAGAGAAATCCGCCACGGTGTCATTCCTCTATTTGCATGTGAACCTCCCTAAACGGAAATTTCACCTGAACATCTTTTCCCTTCTTTAAGCAGCTTCCTTACAGGTGCAGCAGTGTCTCTGTGTGTGTGTGTTGCAATAATCAAAGCATTATTTCTCGTTTCTGGCCTGAACCCCTCTGTTCTCTGGTAATTGTGGAGATGCATCTCTCTTTCCTCCGCGTTAATCTCTGGACTCGGTGCCCCGACTGTGCCTTAATAGGGATTTTTAACTGTGACCAGGGCAGAGGCCTCTGATTTCACAGTTCTGTCAGGCCGCGTTACAGCCGTTCTAATAACGGTCGTACTGTAACAGACACACGCGGCATATTTTCTGTTAAGTGAGATGCCAGCTGTGAAGGCCAGTAACAATACAATTGGCTATGAGGATTTGAAGAATAAAAGAGGCCAGGCATTTATAGACAGAACATTGCGTCTCATCTGAATTCTTCTCCACTCATAAGTGGCACTGCAATGAATCTATATAATGTAATCCATCACTGATTCATGATGAGAAGCTAGACTATTGTTTTATCAGAGGCAGACAACTACACGCATTTCCTTTTTGCATTCAAAAACCATAGTCTTTTAAGTATTGAGTGAGAAAACAGGTATTTGGACATTCATCATGAATCTGTCTGTGTGGGCTGGCTGGTGTGCCTGTTGCCATGGAGCCACAATATAACCATAGTTGCACTGGTAAGTGTATACAAAGCAAGGACAGAGCGAGGAATGAGTATCACACCATTTAGCTTCCAAACTAAAAGGTACTCAGCTCTTGGCATTTTCCAAGAAAATGTCACACACAGTTCTTTAGTGTTGTATAACTGCCTCTGATTTATGCAAATACGGTTTACACAAATTAATTGATTTGACTGTGTGCTGTATGCAAATCAATCCACAAAGCACAAAGCGTTTAGGATCAAAGACTGGGCTTGACTATAAACTAGCAAATATAAATATTAAAAGTGAGGAAATTGAATAGCTCTCGTACAGTACACAGTCTAAATAACAGACTGATTTCACCGCCAGCCTCTCCCCCGGTCTCACCGGCCTTACTGAATGTGTGTGTTGGCAACTTACACTGTTAGATATGCAGATGGTAATTCGCGGGTTGTTTTGTTCAAGTGTGTTTTGATTAGTGCACCTAACAGTGACGCCGACTAGTGTTTGATTGTGCGAGAGATGGATTACGCATGACTAAGGTCTAACCCAAAATATTCACAGGCACTTAGGAGTGTATTATGATTGCTTGCAGCTACCAACAGTTCTGAAACGGCTCATTCTGCAGACAAATATGCCAACATTTTAGATAAGTTCAATATACAAAAGCACCCAGTTTAAAAGGCACGGAAATCACTCACTCCACGTCCCCAATAAAAAGCCACACAAGTGAGTATATATGTTATGGTCAAAGTTTAGGCCAAATGTGATAGGCTTATGTTTGATGGCAGATGACATGTATGCATGTATTTATGGAAAAAAGGTTTGTTTTAAATCAGCATATATATCTCTGCCATCCCATAAAGTCTCCATGCCATCCTCTAGCCCAGTGATTTTCAACCACTGTGCCGTGGCACACCAGTGTGCCATGAGAGATAGTCAGGTGTGCCGTGGGGTAATGTCCAATTTCACTTAATCAGTCTAAAAAAATATTATTTAGTTGCCGCAAATCATTTTCCATTGTTGAGCGTCTGAGCCTGCAATATAGTGGCTGGCCTAGTAATTAGTAATGAAATACTCTTCCATGCCAGTAGGTAGCGCAATAATTACCTACCATATATGCTGTATTATGCTACAATGGGACATTTTGTAACTTTTTTGGTTGTTGGTGTGCCGCAGGATTTCTTTAGTGTAGAAAATGTGCCGCGGCTCAAACAAGGTTGAAAAACACTGCTCTAGCCTGCCCATGAATATTTCTTGAGATCCACCACCACATGCATCATATTCTTCTCACTGCAATCTACTGTACTCGCTTAACAAACTTGCTTTCTTACTTTCTCCTTTCTTGGCAAAAATACATTATTAAAAAGGCCATTTGGGGATTATATTCCATTGATATGACAATAGACAACAATTTCTGAACAGAATTCTCACTACTTCTCACGTCCATCATCTAAGTCAGAGTCTTTCTGACTGGCTGCATTGAGCATTGTTTGGAAAATCCTTCATATTAAGTATTATTTCCCAAGTATGTCGGCCTTAACAGAACAGCAGCCACGTCTGACTCATGATCCCACATTGCTGCAGCTCAGTTACCGACTGAGTGTCCCTCCAGTATGAATGTTAAAGAGCCTTTTCTTTGCAAGGGAGAGGCATTATTTTTGAATCCTTTAGAAAATCCCTCCTTAAGCTGTATCAATATCAACTGAACTTTTCAAGCACATGAGCATTCGTGTCTGCAGGCCTCCAGCTTGAGAAGTAATCTCAGACATATGCCGGCTGATTTTAAGTAAAATAAAAGGCCTTAAGAGATATCATCCAGAAAACACCTTCCCAGCCCCCTTGCATCTCTCCCGCCCTGATTGAGGAACAAGGGGCTGATTTAATCATCCAGATTGACCGGCGGCCAGCTAGGTATTTGACTTTGTCCCCTCTGCTCCGTGTCAACAGTTTATTTTCTGCCCGGGCCGAGTGGCAGCTACTTTGCCTTCTGCCACATGCTTGTCAGAGAGCAGAGACTTGCTGTGTCAATATCTCTTAGTCCCAAGCAGATACACATCTAAAGGGCAGCACTGTGAGCTGGAGGGGGTTAATCAATTTCATCTGACCTTAATTTATACAGAGTAAATAATGAACTGGCCTCCCTGTATTAAACATTAACAGATAAAGTGTTCAGTGGTGGAGCGTGGTAGATTCAGGTCAAGCAGTACGGGGCTTTTACAAGCTTTGCAAAGTGACTTATAGCAGGTGTTTCCAAAGTGGGCTCCAGGGAGAAAGCAGGGGTCAACATGAGCAATATGTCATGTTCAGAAACCCTCCCTCCTTCACGTACTCCCTACAAAATAAAAACTCAATAGTTTACTTCATTTTTTTTCTTCTATTTTTTGTGCCCAAACTGACAAATGCAGTTTTGCGTAACTGTAATTTTCCCATCTATCAAAGGCAACGCATAAAAGGACAATTTTCGTTCTCTTTTGGTAATTTTTGAGGGAAAGCAAAAGTAAATATACAGTAGTGTACAAATAGCAAGGGATTTCAGAAACAGACTTTTTCTCATGTTGGGCTTTGACTTTTCATGCCAATCATCTGTAATAATATTAATTACAACAACACAACGTGAGAACTACCAATTTGAAAGTAATTACAAGTTAGGGACAAACAAACAGGTGGCATGCAAGATGCTCCACCGTTATTTATTATATAATCATTATTTCTATGTCATTATGCAGTTAATGGGGTAAAGCAAGTAAAGTTGAGCCCTGAAGAAAACACATGTGCAGATCTGATCATACACTTTTTTGTAGAAGGCACGTGTTTAATTTCACCCATTATTGGAACAAGTTAACGAGGTGCAGAGTTTGGACTTTCACTGACAGTAAAGTAAAACTGTCCTTATGGAAAAATTATTTTATTGAGCTCAGGGCTCAGACTGAGGACGGTTAAGCTTGCAATCTCTGCTAACAATCATCTGTCTGATGTGCAGCAAAGATCAACGTCATTACCATTAAATCCTGACTGATCCTGTGGCTGTGACGGGTAATTATCATAAATAATAGATGAAGTTGCTGCTGTCTTGCCACCTGCATAAAAATGCTCTTTCTTAATTTGGAGATGCTCGTGTCAATATACAGACATAACAGATTATTTAATCAAGAGATTCATCATTCCAAAAACATTTCAGAACAAAGGGAAAGACATGCAAGGTATTCAGGAGAGGTGTGTGTGTGTGTGTGTGTGTGTGTGTGTGTGTGTGTGTGTGTGTGTGTGTGTGCGTGCTCCCTTTTGTCTCAGAGCTGCCATGTGGGGAATGATGATGTGTGGAGGCAGCGGAGGAAACAATACAGCTATTGTATATTTTTCATTAAGGAGTGACTTTGTGGCTTTGGCCCAACACAATACTTCATAGGAGACCAAATGAAGTTATCCGTGCTCACAAATCATTGGTAACACTTTATAATAAGGGTTCAAATCAACTTAAGTAATGCTTAACTAATGCATGATTAATACTGATTTATTGCATACATTAATGCAGGAGGTATCGTGGATACAGTTGTATCTAAACTTCTCGAGTCAAACGATGCATTCGATCCTGTTGGTGCCCTGATGTAGAGAAAGATGACAATTTGATTGGCTTTGCTTGCAACCAATCACTGGATTCTTCATTCATTCTTCAATTTAATGTGAAAAATTCTTCAATTTAGTGCAACCTGTGATACAAACGGGGGAAGGAATTATCAGTCGATACTGCTGAATCAGCGCTGTGCTTGGCAGCGAATAGCTAGCCACAGACAGCCGGACGCAGCTACCATTTGCATGATGGGTAACGCATGAAGTATTGGTATCTTTATCACTTTAAGGATACTAGTATTTGTATTGGCATAGATGTATGCCAATGAACTGGTGAGTAAACTGTTGCAGGTAGAGGAAGAGTAAAATGCAAAAATGGCTGTAAGAATTTTTTTCCAGGAGATCAGATCAGGCATCATCATCATCACCTTTGGCTTCTCAAACTTGACACACAAGGGATTGTGAATTTGTATGTACCACAATATTTGTCATTGGTAATCTTGGATGATGCGGTAGTTTTGAAATGTATATTATATATTTAGTTTTTGCACATAAAACAAGTACACATAAAACTGAATCCTTGACATTTCAATTTCTTTCTTTTCTGTTTACCTCCACAGCAATGTTTGTTAAATCTGAATCTAAATCCACATGCAATAGATGTTTCTATTGCAGAGGGAAGTTTTGAAGTACAAAAGGCTATTCTTTACAGAAGCTTGCAACTGAGGGGTGGCAAACCGTGACTGTGGTTTGGTTGTGCTTTGAAAGCATGGTTGTCTGTTAAGGGGGCTTTGATTAGCCTCACTGAGAGCTGTGTGGCTGATGCACGTTTACAAGATGAAAGGGTAGAACAAGAGGGGAAGAAAGTCAAATAGGAGCCAGAGAAATGGGTGTAAACCATCACAAAAACAAAGTAATATATGGGGTGGCACAACTTCAAATTGGGTGGCTGGGTAAGTTTGACTCCTGCGGCCTTGGTCCATAAATTAGCATTTTGACTCGGCTGAAATGCAGTGCTCTCTGGAATTGGATTTCTGTGTGATACCGAGCTTGGAAATATGTACCTATAAGTCAACTTGTTTGTGAGACTGGAAGTGTATGCACTCAAATATAAGGAATTTTCGCATAGTGTATTTGTCATATATTGAACTGCGGTTTCCACTGATAAGCTAACAGATTGTGGTCCTGGACCCCTTCCTTTACAGAAAAAAAGGATTTAGCTTTTCTTTTCTTTTTTACGTAGCTGTTAAAGATTCATGGCAGGATCACAGAATTCACTGATATAAGTCTGCAGGCAACATCTCCACTTTGCTTTAACACCACTGCCTTTACTCCTACAGTAGCAATAACTGGGTTCAATTCAAATCCTGAACAATAGTACCAAATGTTGTTGGTAGGAGTACAAATGCAGGTATTCATGTCTAACAGTTTATCAGTTTCTCCCAATTGAATCACGGTGGTTATGCTGGCTGCAGAATCCATGAAATACAGTTATTATAAACCGACACAAGAAGGTTGCAGGATATCACTTATGGCGGGATGCTGATCATAAACAGGCGGGCCATTTTATCTTCAAAAGAAGGAAACAAAAAGTCTCCTTGGTATTTTTTCAGTGTTAAAAGTTTGCTTATCCTAATAGTCTCTGAAAATTGGAAGCGCCTGGCTTCAGTGAGGACCGACCAAAATGTGGTCGCATGCCAGAGTACATGTAGCATTACTATGTAAAGAGAGGACGGCAGCCTTTAGAAAGTAGAGCAGAGCCAGCTTGGACTGGGGGTAAGTGATTTTTTAATTGAATAATTTATCATAGCTGTAATGCATGCAACCACTTTGTCTTGCTCTATAATCCTGAACAAATACAATTAAAGCATTTAAGATAAGTTTTAAGAACTTATTTTAATGCACGTCCAGCCTGAGCAAGGCCCCGACATTCCTGTGCTGGCCCGCCGCCACCGGGCCGGCCTTCCAGAAGGCCGGCCCGGATGGCAGCACCAGATAAGCCCTCGATTCGTACTCCCCATGCCAGGAGCCTTGGCTCCCGTAACAAGCTTGAAGTCAAGTTCTAAATTTACTTGGGAGAGATAACGGAGAGAGCCAGGCTGCACAAAGACATCTGTAATGTAGATGAAAGAAGCCAAACGTCCAGATCCCTGACAGGGTTGTTGGCGAGGCGGAGTGCCAAACAGGGTCACAGGCTGGCGACAACAATGGTGCTCTTCCATGCTTTGGATCCGTCTCCCCTCGCTCCGTCTTCCTGAGGAGCATTGTCTCGACCCGTCTCATCAGGGATGTGCCACCAGGATGTCAGAGTGATAAATAGGTCTGGTTACATGCCAGCAGAAGCTGTCTGCCTGCGTTACTTGCAAGCAGACCACGTCAGATCCGGCTGTGTAGCCAAATAGGCTTGTAGCTGCTTGTACACAAGGCAGTGCTGTTCCATTAAACTAGGGAAGGATTAGGATTCACACAGGCTACAGTACGTGGCTTTTTATTAAGCAATGAATTACTGTCTGGATATGATGCAGTGTGTTTGATTGCATATTTAGTGCAGTAGTGATCAATAACATACGTGTGGTCTATGAGAAGCAGAACAATATTAACGTGTTGCACCCAAGTACATAATGTTTTATTATTATTTCTCAATGTTTAAGTGCATAACTAAGCGTTTGGTGTTTGTCAAGGCTGAACGCATGTCAGAGCATAAAGTGTCCATCCATGAACAAGGGTTTGATTATGAGAATATGGTCAAGATAATTAGAATTATGGTGTTTAGAATTGCACTATTCAATTTGTTCCATATAGCTATATCAAAAGTAACTAATGGTGAGATTTTGTCATTTGTCTTGAAATGTGAGCATTTAGGCAAATTCTGGCATTTTAGTAACTGAGAGAAAGACTTACATTGTAGCATTTTACATTTGGCATATTACACTATTTCTATTCTCAATAGAAATATGTTTGACCACATTAGGTATTACTGTAAGTAAATAAAGAAATGAGACAGCATTTCCCCAGTTTGCAACAGTGTTTAGATATTGGGCATGTGTGGGAAAATACAGTTCATTTAACTATTAATGTAGCGGACTAGGTGAAACATTTAAATAATAATAAAAAAGAAAAAAATATTGATTTCTTTCAATTAATAATTGATTCAATGTTCGGGGTTGGGCTGATGTGACTAGTATTTCTAAAACGTTGACTAGAGCTCTGCATTTTGTCTATTAGTCTTTTAAATCTGCTTGACGTTGCAGTAATTAGCTGTGTCTTTTTGTTTCATGTTTATGCAAAACTGGTGAGGCCTTTCCCCTCAACAATATTAATCAGATACTCATTTACACAAATTAAAGCTTTAACAGTGACAAAGGTGTGATAATAAATTGACCATATTAATCAGGTACACTGGTGGTTAATTCACTCCCAATAAAACGAGGAACAGTTTCCTCCCGTCTGCAACTGCAGAGACAAAAAGGACCAAAGTAATTTACATCAAAGGAAGAAGATTAAAAAGACAGATGGAAGGACGAAATAAATAATCAGGGAGTGTTTTGCTGGAGGAGGGAAAGTTTCTCTAAGGGTACTCTGCCATAAACTCTAATTTGAACCTCTCTCCGTTTGCTCTGAAACAGGATTGGTGGAGCTGGCAACAGATAATCTACCCAAGATAGCAGGAGGGCAGATGAAGACAATGATGGAACGGAGCGAGGAAAAGATGACGGGCCAAAATCAAATCACATGCTCACCAAACCTGTGGCAAAGCTGAGTCAGTGCACTACTTCGTTGGGGTCATTGATCTGTAAATGTTCATAAGGACTCAAAGAACCCTCACATTCAGCAAAGTTGAACCGGCGTGAAATGATTTACAGTGCACTCTGTGAACTCTGAGACAGCTGCAAGCCTGCAAGCGCAGCAGTGGGTCACATGCCCCTAATTTTCTCCTCCGAGTATGCAGTGTTAAATTGACTCCAAAATACACTGAAGGTTCACTGAACACATCCTGCCTCATGTTGGTTTACATGTCAACCAGCAACAGTGAACGCCACAGCTGTGCACGGCGCCGACGGGCGCGAGGAAAAAGTTTTTGGGTCATTCTGTATCCCCCCTCCCCCCGCAACCACGCACAGTTGATGGCTCACAGGTCCACTACACAGGTACAACAATAGGTTAAAATCGCAGCGTCACAGTTTGTGTTGAATAGAAACCAAAGTGTTATTGTTGTTGATGAACACATCGGGTTTGTCAAGCTTTCACTCAGTCAACACGTTGCAACGCGATCGACCACCGCTTGCAGGTTTTCACGACTTGGGTGAGATGCCTATGTGATTGGGAAAGAGAGGTCGGGGATTGACTTCAACGCTCCATCTGACAGCAACGCGATTGGTTGAAGACTTTATTCATGGTGTGAAAGATCGGAAAATTACGCTTTTTTTGTTGCCGTGTAATAGTCCTGTTCTGTGTGAAAAAACAATAGTTTGCAAAAATTTGTTGAAAAAAGGTGTAAAAAGGCCTCGTGTTATTTTAAAGAGGGGTTATATTTTATCGGTACTCAACAAAGATACATGAAGTACCTCACACATACAATTGGGTAATACTATATTGAACTCAAGGATAAAAAAGTTTGAAGTGCGTGTTTTCAAAGGGACCTTGGTAATGTCCACTTTTGATTTCCCTCACAGCAGTGCAGTCTTGACTTAAACCACTTCAATTCCAGGAATATTGTGTCCTTGACTTGCCATGTTAAAAATACGACCTCACAAGCTCCATTTACAGTCGGCATTTATCCTCTTTGCACAAGGAAGCAGTGGGATTTAGGAGGATAATTTTCCTGCTGACTTGGAGACATTTCATACATTTTTAAACCTCTGTTTACAGCACCATGAAAACCTCAACAATCTGTTGAAATCAAGAGCGGACCTTTGAGCTGTTTGCTTATTTGACCTGAGCAAGAAAAGGGCAGAGAAGGAGAAAGAGGGTGATTGGAGCAGAACAGCATCACCAACCCCACATCCCCGAAGTCCTTTCAACCCCTCAAGGCTGCCCGTATAGCCCCCATACTTATCCCTCAGGAGGGAGTGACAGAGACATACAAGGCCAGGTTAACCCAGGTTAACCATGGAGTATTTCCACTGGGGTTAACTGTTCTGACCTCAGACAACTCCAAACACCTCCCAATTAAGGAATCTACTATAGCCATCTACTTTTCTTCCCCCACAAGAAATCTCTCTCCCCACCCGAGGTTTCGAAGGCATATTGAGTCCCTGTAGATAGATGGTATAGTGAGAGGCGGGCCTTTTTTTTTTTTTTTATCCAACAGCAGCCTCTGGGATTGATTATGGCTCCCATCAGACCAGTGTTTGCACACTCTCTGATCCCCTAATAGAAGCAAAGTTAGCTGCAGATAGAGCAGAGCATTTAGCTCTGACGTTTGTGTGAAGGGGATAAAGGCTTTAGTGGAGAAAATGAATAACCCCTTCTGCTCTTTAAGAAGTGCCGATTGACCACCAAGTTAAGAGTTTAAATGAAGAGATTCTTGGTGCGTCAAATGAGCTCCTAAATAAGCCTTTTAGCTCTCTGTCACTTGGGTCCATAAATTGAGGACAAAGTGCATGTTCCTTTTTTTTCAATTGGCAGAATTTGAATTCAATTCTAAATTAAATGTTTTACTCTCTCTCTCTCTCTCTCTCTCTCTCTCTCTCTCTCTTTCAGAAAAAACAAAGTTGGAAATAGAGAGAGTTCGATTCGTGCCACGAAGAGGCCAAAGAGAAAACTAAACATAATGGAGATAAAGCTACAGCAACAATACACTTTAGAAAGTAAAAAGTTCCACTAACACCAGATAAATTATCAGAAAACAACCCATTGCAACTATTTCACATGAAAAAATGTTTCCTGTTAACGATAGCATAAATGATAAATGCACTCATTGTAGAAACATATGGTGGTCAGAGAGTCCAGTCTGCAGTGTAGGTCCAAACAACGTGGCAGCGATAGACTGTATATAAGAAGTGGAAGTAGTCACCGTGCCGTCACCCATTGGTTTGTGGACTCAAGGTTTTGAGGCCTTGTGTTCGGCATGTGGATCGTCAACCGCCTTGGTTTTTGTCCATCGGCATCTTTTGTTCTTTCGTTACACAAGCAGGTGGAGCTGATTGCAACCGCACGCTGAATTTGTTTTAGCGATTACCTTTCATGAACTGAAAACAAACAAACTGTAAAAGTGTTAAAGTTGTGAGACGAAACCAGGAACAACTTCCAGAATGGACAACTATGTGTTAACTATCTAGCAAGCACATGTTAGCCACGCCCTAAAGCATTCCCTGCTTTATTGTCATTTTTTGCTAATGAGCAAAGAGCACTCCCCTTTTCTCTGGCTACCCAGAGAAATCCAAGCCGCAATAACTCGTAGTTCTTTCTTGCATCCAACTACGTCACTGTCACGTCAAATGATGGCGCCGGATGCAGGAAGAAACAGCTTTCGGGGTCAATATGGCACACACAGGAATTCATTGCTTCAGTCGACTACATTTCCCATCAACAATGATTGGACATACATAAAATGTGCCACATTTTCCCTTTAAAGTAATTGCAAGTGTACATGTGTGGTGTGATGAAGCTCTTTAAAATACCTGTCCCCTGAGGCTCTTGATGTCTGAATGGATGGCCCCACATGCAGTCGTAGGTTGACATTATGAAGCAGAGAATCAGGACCGGACTGGTACAAGACCAGGTCCCACCCCCGCTAACCGGGTCGTCATCGCCCGATGCATCTTCGGGACAGGGGGTGGTCTCGCTCCCGCTCCATCTCTTGCTCTCCCCTCCCACTCAAACAAGGCTGCCTCTGTTTTGATTCTCTGCTGAATCAGGTGTAATTTAAGTTCTGAGCTGAGAGAAAATGAAATATAATGATGTGATGTGTGGGTTATGGTTAGGTCGGGCAACCCACGGATGTAATTTACAACAGGGGATGGAGAGGGCATGTCCTCCTCTCTCCTCAAAATCCTATTTTTGTCATCCTCATATTTCCTCACTTAAATCTCCTTCCCACTGTACAGCCAGCCCAAATCAGATGAGCGAAGGGAAGAGCAGATACAAAACATTGCATCCTCATCTGGTTGCTTTTAGTTATTCCTCACACTCAAGGCAATTGAGCTTTACTTACTTTTCGAGAGAGGACAAGCTCAAATCGCGGCACCGGCACCTGCCGCTTACCTGCTGTGGCATCTCTGGACATGCTGCGGCGGTACCGGCGTGGCATGTGCCGGTACCGCATGTCCAGAGATGCCACAGCAGGTAAGCGGCACATGCCGCGCCTGCTGTGGCATCTCTGGACATGCCGCGGCAGTTCGGGACATGCCGCGGCTCTCTGGACATGCCACGGCAGTTCGGGACCTGCCGGGAGCCACGAGCCGCACCTGCTGTGGCTCTCTGGACATGCCGCGGCATTTCGGGACCTGCCGGGAGCCGCGAGCCGCACCTGCTGTGGCTCTCTGGACATGCCGCGGCAGTTCGGGACATGCCGCGGCTCTCTGGACATGCCGCGGCAGTTCGGGACCTGCCGGGAGCCACGAGCCGCACCTGCTGTGGCTCTCTGGACATGCCGCGGCATTTCGGGACCTGCCGGGAGCCGCGAGCTGCCGTGCCGGAGCAGTTGCCACTAGTTTTTAAATCGTGGCGCACCTCGTAGAGCACTTGTGTCAGACCCGTTTTCAGTGAGTCACGGGTCTTTTATTTTGAAGGGAATTTTTAATGCAGCATAGTGCCGTACTCACACTCCTCAATACTGCGTTCACAACACGCTTTACTTGCGTGAGTTTACACGCCGGACTATTTGTGATAGTTCGCTTCATTCCCGACTTTTTAATTTATTTAATATTAGCTTAAGCAGTTCAGAACCACTGCCCCATAATAACGTGCGTATAATCGTTGTCTTTGTTATTTTCTTCTGTTTTAAGTTTGATCTTTCTTGGAGTAATGTGGGTTTCTTAACCCTAAATTAAATGGATTAATGTCATAGTAACAGAACAATTTGCTTACATATATTTTTACATTTATATAAATCCATGTACAATATTTTTACACTTGAAGAGCTACTTCAAGGGTACAAAATAATACGAAGGGCTACTTGTTTGATACAAACTTCCTGAACAACAAAGTTGCACAGATCACCTTTTATTAATAATAATATATGTGAAGTGACTGTCTGATCACATATCAATGTTAATTATTCCTCACAATAATTATTAACAATAATTTCCACGACAATGATGGTAGGAAAAAAAAGTGTTCTCACTGTTAGAAAAATTAAAATAAAGTTATATCCGTTCAAAAAATAACTAATATTTAGTTTTAATGACAACCACAAAGTGTGCAGGCTTTGTCACTGCAGTGTTTTTCAGGCTTTTGGAAGAATATTTCCAGAGCCTCGATATGCGAAGTCAGAAACGTCATTTATGAAGCTCCGCAGGCTCTTTGTCTTGACCTGCAAATAGATTGATGTATGGATGGATGGATATATACTTTATTAATCCCCAAGGGGAAATTTCTTGTCATAGTAGCGCCGTACAACTTTAAGATACAAATAAACACACAAGATAAAAGATGAATATATAAGGAAGCAACAGGGATGAAAGATATATACAAATAAAATTAAATAAAAGTAAAATATAGACGTGTATATACACTCACCTAAAGGATTATTAGGAACACCATACTAATACTGTGTTTGACCCCCTTTCGCCTTCAGAACTGCCTTAATTCTACGTGGCATTGATTCAACAAGGTGCTGAAAGCATTCTTTAGAAATGTTGGCCCATATTGATAGGATAGCATCTTGCAGTTGATGGAGATTTGTGAGATGCACATCCAGGGCACGAAGCTCCCGTTCCACCACATCCCAAAGATGCTCTATTGGGTTGAGATCTGGTGACTGTGGGGGCCATTTTAGTACAGTGAACTCATTGTCATGTTCAAGAAACCAATTTGAAATGATTGGAGCTTTGTGACATGGTGCATTATCCTGCTGGAAGTAGCCATCAGAGGATGGGTACATGGTGGCCATAAAGGGATGGACATGGTCAGAAACAATGCTCAGGTAGGCCGTGGCATTTAAACGATGCCCAATTGGCACTAAGGGGCCTAAAGTGTCCCAAGAAAACATCCCCCACACCATTACACCACCACCACCAGCCTGCACAGTGGTAACAAGGCATGATGGATCCATGTTCTCATTCTGTTTACGCCACATTCTGACTCTACCATCTGAATGTCTCAACAGAAATCAATTTTGGAGAGCTCTTGCAAATTGTAGCCTCTTTTTCCTATTTGTAGTGGAGATGAGTGGTACCCGGTGGGGTCTTCTGCTGTTGTAGCCCATCCGCCTCAAGGTTGTGCGTGTTGTGGCTTCACAAATGCTTTGCTGCATACCTCGGTTGTAACGAGTGGTTATTTCAGTCAAAGTTGCTCTTCTATCAGCTTGAATCAGTCGGCCCATTCTCCTCTGACCTCTAGCATCAACAAGGCATTTTCGCCCACAGGACTGCCGCATACTGGATGTTTTTCCCTTTTCACACCATTCTTTGTAAACCCTAGAAATGGTTGTGCGTGAAAATCCCAGTAACTGAGCAGATTGTGAAATACTCAGACCGGCCCGTCTGGCACCAACAACCATGCCACGCTCAAAATTGCTTAAATCACCTTTCTTTCCCATTCTGACATTCAGTTTGGAGTTCAGGAGATTGTCTTGACCAGGACCACACCCCTAAATGCATTGAAGCAACTGCCATGTGATTGGTTGATTAGATAATTGCATTAATGAGAAATTGAACAGGTGTTCCTAATAATCCTTTAGGTGAGTATATATATATATATATATATATATATATATATATATATATATATATATATACACACACACACTGTAGCGGCGTTCCGTCGGCGTGTTTTTGTTAAGCCGCTAAAGAGCTGCGACACATTGAGTCTTCTCACGCGAATGACAGCAGACCGTTCTTTTCCTTTTTCTTCGTTTTATTTTATGCAGCAAAAAACACTAACATTATGCACACAAACTAATAAACGATCATACGGACATGCGGTCATACGGTAAAAGAACTGTGTGCTCTCATGCCTAATGCAACTCTTGCTTACACCTGCTGCCATCATGACGTCATTATATCCCTTGGCTCGAGCGTCCATTGTTAATATAAACATCTTTCAATATATTTTATATGTAGTTCCTAAACTGAGAGCCTAATTCTGAAATATTAAATTATAAACACTCTTGAAATATTAATTAAACAAAAAACATACTTGTGGCTCTTACATACACAAAAGAATAGAATACAACTAACTGGAATTAAATATATTTACAGCCACAGAGTGCATTCGTTAATTACGCAAATTAAATGTAAACAATAGGTAGTGCAAAATGCAAAGTGCAAAGTATGTATAGTGATGAATTAATCCACAGAGGATCTAGCAAGCGGTGACTTGTTGTAAAGTCGTATTGCCATAGGCAGGAATGTTTTCCTGTAACGGTCCTTGTTGCAGCGGAGCGTGAGGAATCTCTTGGAGAAAGTGCTCCGCTGACCCTGCAGACAACTGCTTTACAAGTGATCGCCGATCAATAACATATGGCCGTTTAGTTTGTTTAGTCAGTGGTTTGACATGCGCGCAATATTGAACATTGACTTCAGAAATGGTCAGAGTTCATATATACCGAATTTTTGTTTTGTTTTTAAATGTTATATTAAATATTGTCATTTTCAAATCTTTAATGGAAGCGTTTTTGATAAAAAAATTGATTGAATTTTTTTTTTTACTTTTACTTTACCTTGCGGGTGACTCACGTGGTCCCTGCGGGCCCGCAGGCACCGTGTTGGCTATCCCTGCCTTAATGTGTTGTCACATATTATATATACCTTCCAGGACCTTAACTCACTGGACACTGGAGGTCATTTTCAGTCGATTTTCTCGATTTGACATAATTTTCTTAGATTCACCTTTTAAGGCACTTGCATATAAGATATATACCCATGTTTTACATCATAAATTGCAGAACAATCTCAGCTATCTATATAATGAGGCACCATTGTCATAAGGCAAAAGTGTAAAGAGAAAAACTTTATAATATGACACTAAAGCTGAAAAATGGAATCTCGACTTTTGGAAATTCTTCATATCGCTTGAAAAAACCTAACTTTACTCAGGTGGTGACTCTGTTTAGGTGATGGCAATTGGTTTACCAAAGGTTTTAGGTTCACAAAAGCAGTGAAATATATGAATAAAATGTTAGATGCATGTAAATAAATGTCTAAAACTAAATTTTTTATTATCGTTTTTTGAGTAGAAATATGGTCTTTCACACCTTTCACCCAAATGATAAAAATGGGACTGAGAAATGACTTCATAGTGCAGATAAAGCTTCATGATGTGTGTGCAAATGAAAAATTACCATCACAACACTTTTTTTTTTTGAAATTGGCATTTGAGCTTGCTCCTACTGTGCTTTTTTAATTAATTGCACCGTGGTTTGCCTCTCAAGCAATGTACAGGTCATTCTCCTACAATTTGATTGGTGGAGGTTGTAACTACAGCCTAGAGAGGAAGACTACAGATATGCAGTTTTGTTTTTTAATAGTTGCACATTGCATGGGAAACATGGTTACCGTCAATTTAGGCAGCTAAAACCACTTTATTAAAATGTAATAAAGATTGCGGATAAATATAAAAATGTCAGCACTGACCAATGAGAGGATTTATAGTTGTTGGCGTGGCGTGCAAAAAGCTTTCCACACCATCAGCTGCTCTCACTGTCCTGCAGCTGCATGCTGACACAATTTGTTGGAGACCGGGTCGGTCATCCAGCTCCAAACAAGATGGGTAAACATCTGAAATGAAACAAATTATCTCTCAACTTGAACATTCAAACCTTCCATTGCCCAGTTCACTGTAGCATCACAGTTGGTGCAGTTGCGTTTATTTACTTGCGTGGGTGCAAAGCAGGTCTACGTGTACGAAGACGTCTGCAATCACAATTTACTGTGGCTGGATGATTCCAGGCGGCCAAAATGTAACACCGGCCCTAGCGTGCGCAACGCCAGTCCACATCGTCTGAGCAAAAGAAACGAATACTCTCCAGTATCTACAGCTTTTTGGAAAACGTGAGCGTTTTCAAGTCCATTTTTTTTTTTAAACCATAACACTGAGCCAACTGCTTAGTCGTTTGTCATAGCTGACGGCTCGGGCTGCACAATGCTCCTCATTCATCCCCTGTCAGCACTGGCCATTGTAAATGAAAATAGCTTTAATTACGTCAAGTGCAAGGGGGGGGTTGTTGTGAGTCGAAGGCACAGCATAACACGAGGGTCTCCGGGCTGAAGAAAAGTGTGCCAAACAAAGCACAGCAAATCACTGTCACTCTCCTGTCAAGTGTGTTTGTGTGTGTGTTTGCACAGCATCCATCTGCCTGTGTCACCGCCATTCACTCTGCGATGCAACGTGTGCGTCTCCGTGTGTCTTGCACAAGTGTGTGCTGTTACTCTCTCTGCTCTCACGGATCTGGCATTATTCTGCACAGATGACTGAACGTGTCCATCTACCCGCGCATGATTCAGGCAAACTGTAGCCGCTCTCCGGTCCCGGCGATGACCGCGTCTCATTAAACCCCCTCCCCATAACTACCGCCCCCGCATTGGGACAAACGCACACTCGCACACATTTTGGAGTGAAATTGAGGTTGCTGTGTCAGTGGGCAGGCGGTGATGGAGCCTTGTACCAGGGGAGTAATTGAGATGGCCAGTGAAAAGAGGAGCGAGGCTTAGACAACCATCCACACAAGTTCCCGGCTGCTGTCCAATTATACCCAGCAGCCTCCACAACCTCCTGAACTCCAATTACGGCCGGCAAAGCTTGGCTGGTCAGAGAACCTGTCAGCCCTCCCCTGCAACCCTCTGCCTGCCTCCCTCCCAACCACAAATAACGAAGAAGAAACAGCAAAGTCAAAGCAATGTCTGTTGTCCTCTGGTGGAGAGAGGAAGAGAGTCCAGAACACAACTACAGAAAAGGCTGCACCAGACATCAGAAAAAGGTGCTGGACAAACCTTGAGCCACTAGTTTATTCAGATTTAAAAAGCAAGTGGTGATACAGAGATTTAAAAAAAAGAGGACAGAGGAAGCACTGACATGTGGAGCCATGAGGGTGCACGAATGTGCTTTACGTTTCCGTTTTCTGATATGTTTTACTTGATATTGCAATTCACGACATGTATATGAATATTTTAACAGTTTGAACAGTTTAACCTCACATCAGTGAATATACTGAGCATGTCTTATTATACAAAGGAAAACTATTACAGTGATCAACTGCTTATATGGATCAAACATCCTGGGACAGCCTGAACTACTTTTGTATTATTATACTGTGTCTGTCTCCAGGCTCAAATAAAGGGTCGCTTACCTGCGTATGTCATTTTTAGATAATTTCTGACAACTGAAAATATGTGAAGTTGAAAAAGAATAACTTGGGATATTTTACTGTAAATCTAATTCAATATTATTCGCACCACTCTTGCAGTAAGTACTTTAGGAAGGTTTTCCTTTTCAGTCAGCAATCCTCTTTGTCTTACTGACAACAGGCTCTTGCTTTCCGTCTACATTTTAACATTCATACATCTTAGAGCAATTTAATTTACAATCTTTCATGGTTCAGGCCTGACATCATTCTGCAACAGCTGTTAAAGGGGCTCCAATGCTGTACCGCTAAAATGAAGATATATACGAATATAAAGAAGAAAAAAAAAATCTGCTACAACAGGTCATAATTAAGCAGTTTAGGTTCATAGTTTGTATAATATAGAAAGGTAAGGTTATAGCATCAGTTTAAGTTAAACGTGTGTTTATGTGTGGCACAACCAATGGTGGACTTTTTACTGCACGTGTTTCAGTCTTCTTCAACAGCCTGAGCATGAATAGAGTCAAGAGCTATGGCTGTCGGTATATCCTCACCTTTGTTTGATGAAGCTCAAGTAAATCCAGCTACAGATCTACTTGCTGTAATTTCCCTAGTGTATGAGCACATACTATTATCATGTTCTACCAATATTATGTGTTTTAAAGTTGAGTAATTATGTACATTGCCATGTTTTATGTCTCTGACTTTCTCTCTGAAGCTTTCAGACCATGCAGGGAAAATATCTGAGCAGCTGATTGTGTTTGCGAAAGTAAAACCTTACCTCGTCAAAATGATAGAAGGAAGATTTACAGAATTTATCAAACCTGCACTTATCAATATTTTTTTTATTAATAGTAGATCAATTGACGATGTGAAAGGTGTTGCTTGTTGAAGAGAACCCACAGAGAATTATTACCCAAATCTACCTCATTGTTGTTGGTTTTTTTGGGCACTCTGCCCTCATCAACTGACAGCGATCCATTAAACAGCTAAAGAGCAGCTATTTCCCTTAGAGTTACAAAGGAGATGTAATGTTGGAATCAGATTCCTCAGATGGACAGAAACAAAAAAAGCATGCAACTTAAAGTTAATATCATTGCTGTTATTTATAAAAGTCCTTCCATTTGTGGCAAGCAATGCAGATGACACTCGTATTCCCGACACTTTACAAAAAAAAGTGTCACCCGTGTCAAGTATAAACAATGTTGAAAGAAACTGGCAGCGCCAACCCTTAGCCACAGGTTATTTAACGAGAGCTGTGACTGCTATGACATACTGTAGCACTATGCTGCAAAAGACAACCAAACAGTAATATACACGGTGCAGATCAACAGCAGCAATCAAGATCCAGTGTTTTCAAATGTAAATGAGGCCTAGATGCAAATTGCTATATCCATATCCTTACTCTTGGGGATTTGGAAGGAATTGGACGAGTCAGAAATGCACAGCAACCTTTGCGAATGTTAAATTATGTCATTAGCATTTACAGCTTCACCAAAGTTGCTTTATTGCTTTATTGTTGTTCTTCACGGACAAGGTTTATTGTTCCATTACCACACTTGCTTCCCAGACGCCTGTTTCCTCCTATTGAACAAGGCCTTTTAGTCATGGCCCGAGGAGCTTTTGGAGACTGGCATCTTTATCAAATGTATCTGATTGTTTGCTGGGCATTGGTGTGTTATTGTGTGTTTGTATATCTTCTTTCTTTTTTTTATCCCCCCATTGTGGATTTCATTTGTCCTTTGGGACTCATAACCAATCCCAACCTTTTGATTGATGCATTCATTTCCCAGTTTCCGCTTACACCTAGAGCGGTACTTGCACTCCTTTTATACTTACCCAAAGCACCCTGTCATCAGCACAAACCATAGCGTTTGTGCATCAGCGAGATATTATTCAAAACAGGTTGTGGTAATGACTCCAATCTGGGAAGGAGAAGCTCGTCCTCAATTTTGGCAAGTTATATGAGTCTCTTACGCTCTGCTTTTGAGTGGTTTTTTTTTTTAAATTTTAAATAGGGGCTACATTTAAACTGTACTGCGACCATCTTAATGTTATTGGCCATCATAACACCACTTTTGGGTACTTTTGAATTCCTTGCCTCTGGGTTTGGAAGTGTGGAACTGTAGCAGACGGAAACGTCTATGACTTCCTGCATGATGCTGCAAATGTGAACAGCCCTCATGGCTTTGCAGCTCAAATCCCATGGACAGTGCTGCTGCCTCCCAATGTGTTCAGCACTTTGGACAGCTCCATTAGCTTTGCACATACTGCACTGAACTGGGCCATTTACTCTTAAGTACCAAGGGCCATTGGATAACTTGTGACTTCCATCACCTTTTGACCAGACACAGCAGCTCAGACAGCCCTAAAGGACCATGTAGGACTTTTTAGAATGTCCAGGATATGGGAAGTGGGGTTGTTATTTTGTCGTCATGAAGCATGAACAGCAACAGACTGGTCATGGAGGACTCCTACAATTTTAAGTCTAACTCTGATTAAACTGTGTTGAATATGTAAGTATCACATAAGGTTAATTTATTCCTGCATTTTTTTTTTATTAAGAAACAATGCCAAACCATACCCTTCTCTACAACAGCGAGTGCCAACCATCCATTCTGTTGTCTCTTGTTTCCACTATTTAAATGCTCTTGCTTCAGCCATTAGGACTCCTAGGTCATCATAAAATATACTTTGGCATTGTGGGGGTTCTATTAGCAGAAATGGGATAAAATAAGCAAAACTCAGTGTTCAGTATAATCACTGAAACTAAGACTTGTGTTTTCGTGAGCTAAGAATGAGCCCTTCAAATCTACATAGGGAGCAGGTCCTCTTCATGGAGTTGCACACAGCCTTTATACAGTAGTCAAACTGAAAAAAACAAACCTTGGCTCTAGATATGGTCTTTCCAGTGTTTAAGTGATATGAATACCACCGTAGTTCTCTGACATTCTTGTGACACTGCTAGATGCCACCAAATCCTACACCTCATCACTTTAGTGGTGTTCAAATTTCTGTTCACAAAAGAGCAACATGTAAGACTGGGCAAGGCTGCCAAAATATTTTTTCTGAATGACTCAATGAAATGACGGTATTTAGAGGTTGAGTAATGTTGCGTTCAGCCAATATACAAGCACAATAACACTTTTGGAAGCATCATTAGTAATGTGGAAAGTCAACCAACAGTTTTCAGTATGAGCCGTTTATTGTGCTTTTTACTTGGCTAGAACAGATTTAATGACTTCTGAAAAATGTATCAGTTTGGAACGGATTTGGTTTACGTCTACACAATGAAGTCTGGGGTTATTCAATATATACATTTGTATCAAATAACGCGTAATGAAATTGATAACTCTCTCCAGAACCGTTGCATTTTGTGAGCAGGCTCGAGACTCCAGAGGGTAAAAGTCGCCTGAGAGGCAAAAGTCAGGGTAAATCTCCCCTAAGACCAAATGAATCTTCCTCAGTTAACTGTTATGAAGAGAGAACAATTTATCAAACCTTTACAAGAGATATTACCACGAATTATATCTTGTTTCATTTGACAATTTTACCTCATTTGCCTCCCTCCTCTGGTCAGAAGATCTAGAAGTGAGGTTTTTTTTTTTACCAACGATAAATGAATGTCAGGCTTCTGATGTGACGAATGACAAGCTGAAAACAACATGGCCAAACTTGACACAGTAGCAGAATTGGAAAGTGTTGATTAAAACAAAGCAGCAGCTTTGGATGACAGATGTCCCAAGTTATATTTTATTGACAGAAGTTTCCAGCACAGATACTGCTGCATCAACATCTATTTAACATCAACATATTTGCTGTTTAGTTTGTACTGGAGGGGGACGGGGCTAAAGGTCAAATTATAGTGCAGCATTTTCAGAAAATGTCAGCATAGTGCCTGTGTGTATGGTCTTTGCAGACCCAGCGTCCCTGCTAGACGTACCAGCAGGAGCCTAAGTGCCTAGTTTGCCAACTGGCATGTTTCTGCTCACAGCCTGGACTGCAGCCTAATTTTGTATCTTAGTTTCTTTGTTTGTATGTTGACTCACTGAGTAAATTCTCCTCTCAGTCCCCATTTTCATTTGCGTTTTGCTGATCGAGAAAGACAGGCCAACTGGCGAGAATCTGGATTCATCGGTCTGATGGGCGAATGCATAAAGATGATGTTCTCTCTCCACCCACAAGGTGACCTTCGCAACTCGTATACAGGCAACAGAGGGTAGAGTAAGTTGTGCTTGAGTTGTGCAGCTTGAGAAGTGCATGAAGCGCTGATTTATTTTTATAGCACAGATGAAAGATCCGTCTGGCACTCTTTTGATGTCCAACCCTCTTCAGATACTTTGCGAGTCCAAGCTCTTCAAAAAAGCGTCTGTCTTTTGTGTCACTTCTGGCAAAATTCACTTGTGCACTCCTGATATCTGTAATAATATTGCAGAGGTTCTGCTGTGTCATCCAGGCTGCTTGTGTCCTGCGAAGTCGAGCCTTGTTTACCGTGACCTTTTCCCATGCCCCAGTGTTATCCATCTTCACCCGTTGATGTTGCAGTTGTTAGTGTCAGCGAAGGTCATTTCTCTACAATAAATGAGGCCAATTCAAGCTGCAGCATCCACTTTTGACTGATAGTTCGATTCCCATGTTTAAAGAAAACGCAGAGTGAACGCTAATCTTAACCTACAAATGTACAGTTTATGAAAAATAGTGAATGACAAAGAAGTAAATTATAATTTTTGATGAAATCATGTAAGTTTATTGAGGGACCATTAGAATCTACAACCTGTTATTACCACAATTTATTTTTCACAAGAAAGAGTTCACTACCTGTGGTACTGTAGGTTCCAAACTAAGAGTACATTACTTAATTTAAGTAACAGGTATACTTATTTAACATAACAAACATACTCATATAACCCAAACCATTAACTTAAGTAACCTCAAAGCTAAGTAAACCTACATTTTTATTGGAAGACACATGCATGTATCGAGTGGAAACTGACTTGACACGTCCAAAACTTACCCTAGACGGGGGAAATAGTGTCAGTTAAAGCATAGGACCACTGATGATACATGATATACTCATGTATATGGAAGATATATATATATATATATATATTTTTATTTTTTTATTTATTTATTTAAAATTAATTATCTGATCTTAATTGTTAATAATAATTTAGGATAGGAATATATATAATCATTTTTTGCTTCTAGCTATACCTTTTCAGTCTTTTTAGTTTTGTATATTATATAGAATATTGTATTGTAATGATTGACTGAATAAAACACACAAACAAATAAAAACAACAACAATGAAGTGTTGGTATTTGACAAGTATAATAAGGCGTTACTTTAATGTACAGTTTTGACGATCGATCCTATTTGTTATGATTAGTTTTGTGTGTTCTTGTCAGTTACATTGCTGACACCAATATTGCTTGAATGGACAAGTGATACCAGCAATGATGGCCAAAACTCTAAAAAAAGAACAGTCAGAACTTTCAAATGCGGTCACGCTGTCTTAGCTGAAACCTCTGTGGAAGAGATGGGATCTGTCAAACAGTATGTGAGCAAACACATAATGAACTTGCAGGTATTTACCCTACAGAGCAGGTGGCTGAACAAGGATCACAGTGGAGTTAAGGTAAAGTGAAAATCAACAATGGAATCGGAATTCAGAGTGACACTGGCTTAAGGCAAGGCAGCAGATTGTGAGGCTGCACTTCTTCACCATTAGCTGAAGGTAACGGTCACGATCTAACAGCAAGGCAATTTACTTTTGCAAATACCAAGTCATAATAAGCTTCAACTTCTTGCTGCTTTGCTTAATACAACTGGGCGAAGAGCCTGTGTTATAATCAGATTCACAGAGTGCACTTTTGGAATAGTTCAGAATTATTGCTGCTACAATATATCCTGCAATACACGCCAGAGCCAAGGGTTGGGAAACTAAAGAGCAGTTGCCCTGGGGCCCACTCCAATTTCCCCTTATCCTCTGTGTCCCCACATTGCAGGAGGCGCAATGGAGCACATTCTGAAGCAATTACTTTATTTAAACAGAAGAGCCCAGCCTTGTAAAAGTCTTTATTCCTCCGACACACATTAACCTTCTTCTTCTCACCATGCTGCAGCCAACATGACAGCTCAGATAAGCACAATTCAGGTGGCGGGGGTAAGAAAGCAGATAAATAAAATGTGACACATCTGGTAAAATGTTGTGGCGACAACATCTGATCAGATATGAGTGTTTTTGAAATGTATGGAAGCGTTCCTCAAACCTCTTGCAACAGTGTCTCAGAACACTAAAAAACATATTTTTCAAACAAAAAAATCGGTTATTCTTGAGATTTTCCGCAGCAAACAATTATTTTTCTGTAAGATTTACAGCTGCACAAGCAGCACATCCCCATAAAGACAATGTGTACCTTGTATGCACATAACAGGTTTAACTGTTGATGGTTAAAGCATTGGTGATGATTATGGCATCCTTATTATTCCGATGGCATTAGTCTTTCCCTAATATAAAAGCAAGAGATGTGCTGACAGTTTATTCTCATTTTACCAGGTCAGATCAGGCCAGAACATCCTACAATTCAGTAATCCGCAATAGTCTCGACCACGTACGTACAGCGACTCCATGCATGTATGCATTCACACCTCCAACAAGTGTCTACGAGAAACGGTTCATGAGTTTTGAAAGAGGGCAAGGCTTAAGTATAGAGCGAAGGTATACCCACTCCAATGAAAGGGGAACTCTCTGCTGAGTGCAATGGTGTTTCCCACAGGAGTCTCCAACAAACCATTCATGAGTGTGGCCATGGTATCGTGACGTTATGTGTCAGGATTTATGCCTAACCCTGGCTGCGGTCGAATAGTCAAATAATTACCTCCTAACGTCTAACCCTAAGCACTTTTCCTTAACCTCTGTGGAAAACATCACGGGGTTAAGGAAAGATGGGAAGGAGAATTCATGAGGAGTTAGGAGAAGACAACCGCGGTGTTTGGCAAATCCGACTCCACTTTCCCTAAGCGACGTAGTTATGACGCGACGGCAGGCGCATGTTAGTGACGTCAGTCTGCAGCAGTGAAACTACAATGTTCCGAAGATGGACTACAATACCGCAGTTTAGATACTTCGTCCGTCTTCTTACAGTGTTGTGTCATAACGACATAAACAACCCGGTTCATAGTATTACTTTATTAACGAGTTTGGAATAGAAATGAACGAAGGAATATGAAAGTGAAACCAACGTATTTTTCACAGAGAGTACAGCTACTAAACTGTCTATTTGTTCAGTTTCAAACATGCTGAATTAAATATGTTATACCACAAACAATGTGTGTCATATATGTGTGTCTCATATCCCTTTGTTGTTATGGTTTATTTACATGCACATTATAATCTGATCATAAAAATATACAGACAATAGTTTATGAAACACCACACAACTCGTGTTGACTTGATATCATTTATTGTAATGTGACTAAATAGTTGATTAAAAAGATGATAATCAGAAACATGACTCAGACTGAAGAGCTCGTCCAGTTTAACTCTTTCATCAAAGCTTCTGTACCTGAAGTCAAATTAAATAAAAGAATGAGGGCTGAAGCTGCAGTTCAACACCAGAGAGAATATCAAATACAGCAGTTTGATCACTTTAGAGCAGTTTTCAGCGATGTAACGTTCATAGTTTGCCAGCAGGTTTAACAGATTATTGAAAGTATTCTCAAATTATAGTAACGGTTATTTACATGATCTGCGTTTCTCGGTCATGATCGTCTGTTCTCGTGAACGGCCGAATGATACGTCACTTTAAATGTTGCCGCCGCAAGGAATTGTGGGTCGGCATTCTCGCCTTTCCTTTCGTAAAGGAAGGTCCAGTGGTTCCTATGCTAAAGGAGCTAAGTTAGGAAGCATTGAAGCTCCTTTCCTTTGCGTTTGGACAATTCGACCGGCACTTATCATGGCGGCCACTTATGTACTTCCGGGTCATTTCACTCAGTTAGGAAGGTTCCTAACCAAAATGGACTATTCGACCGCAGCCCCTGTGTTTTCTGTGAGTTCCGCCCACAGCCGCGCCTCTTTCTCGTTTCCCGTGATTACCCCTGCTGATAAATACTCCTTCTTCACCTCTGGCGTCAGTCCGTCCGTTTGCAAACCTGGATCGCCCCCCGTGAGTCTCCTGTGAGTTTTTCCCTGTCTGACATCATGTTCGTTTTTACCTTCCTGCCAGTGTCGAGCCTCGGGTTTCACCTGCAAGAAGAGAGCCTCCCGCTCGTTCCACGGAGTTCAGCGGTGAGGCTTGAAGATCCTGCCTGCCAGTCTGTCCGTCGTTAACAGCCACTTTCCGGCTTGGACCGAAGAGGAGTTCGCGGACGCTTAATGGCCACCTTCCGGCCACCTTCCGGCCCGGAATGGAGCGTGGGCGCGCGCTTCCGTTTACAGTCAGTTTGCTGCCGTTCCGTTACGGTCTGCACCCCGGACCTTGTTTGTTTTTCCTGTTCTCCTCTGTCAGGTGTGGGGTAAGGAGAGGACCCAAACACACGAGCAACAGTCGAAAGGAAATTTATTCTAATAAAACAAAACTCCACAAACAGATACACACCAATACTACCGGTCAAGTCCAGCAAACACAGGAGATCCACCTCTCCTGCTCCTGAGTCGGGAGGGCAACTCAACAGCTCTCGTGAACACGCTCGCGAAGCCTGCCAGACTGATTCAGCTCCAGAGTCGGGAGGGCAACTCAACCGCTCATGTGACCTAGCCTCACGAAGTAACAACCCGACCATGAGCCTGGTCACGCTGTGGTCCTTAAATCACCTGCCGGTGATCAAGGCAACGGACAACAGCTGGGATGAAGGAGGGGGGCGTGGCAGTGGGCGGAAACCGGGAGGAGACACTGTAGAATTAGGAGCAGACAGGGAATCCAACAGCAACATCATAACACTCCTCCATGCAATAAACCTGGTCTAAGAAATAACTCTGCTGTCCTGTCGCTGCATTTGGGTCCGTGACTGCCCCACGCCATGACAGTTATGTGCCGTTTTGTTATCGGCCACTCTTGCTGCCACTACTATTTGCTTGTTGGCAAAACATAAAAGCCTTCATAGACACACACTTGACCTCCATGCCAAATTTCAGCCTCCGCGCGTGAAAAACTGTGGGGACATTTTTCTTGACCGTCAGACAGACCGACCGACATGACCTCAGTGTCCTCGGTAGCTCTGGTCCTGGTCCGAACACGTCAGGATTATTGGTCACTTCTAATGAAGTGGGTCATCATCGTATCTCAAATGTGTCCGAATTTACTGGAGTATCAACAGTACCTGAACAGTTACTGCCACTTTTCTTTTCCCTTCTACTCAGACCGACCTCCTTCACTTCCATCCGTCATATTTGCCAGCTTTCCTCTTTCATCCCATCAATAAAATCTAAGTGGCAACTCCCTCCGCATCCTCCCGTCAACGTACTGCTAAAATGATCGCTCTTGTCACTTAAACACACAGAAGCCAATCACAACCACTTTCCCTTTAATCAATCTAATTAGCTGCACCTGTGGTCCGCTACCTCCAGCTCCTGTTGCTGATCAAGAGTCCATCTACAGCATAGCATCTGAGTGATAATGACCATCTAAAAATGGGGACTAATTTTTTTAAGATGTTTTTTTGGGCCATTTTAAACCGTGAAATGCCGACTGTTATACATTTGGTAAGACATTTTAATTCAACATCAGCATGTATGTGTCAAGGTAAAATGTCACCCTAATTTAAATATAGTTTTAAAGCTTAACGTTGATGATTGCTAAGTTTAATTAATTTGCACTAAAGTACAACTCTTGGCCCATTCAGTAGACAAAGCATCGCTACAGCCTTAATTGGTTTGGGAAGAAGGTCAGGTTAACTAATGCTGAGACATTTTAGATATATTACATTGTAATTGACATTACTGAGTTTGCTGAGTTTATTTCCTCTCCGCTCAAAGCAATTGTCTCAAGAATCTTGGAAAATTTCATTATCCTGTAATTGCAACTTGTGTCCACAGTAGTCGCTGTGGAGCAGAAGTTACACGTCTTGCTTTAACTCTGCAGACTTGAGTAAATGCCATATGAAGTCTGGCACTGTTGGGGGAATCTGCAGTGGGTCAGCCTTTGATAGGTAATTTCATCCGAATACAGAAAGATAAGCAGAACCCCCAGGTGGAAGGTTAAAACCCAAGAAATGAATATGAATCATGAAGGACAGACAATATCCGTACGGATAGATTTTTTTTTTTTCAAAAACCGACAGAGTTGAATAAGAAAGTTGAAAGACGGAAGTCAGATAAAGATTGCGGAGAGATGAGATGGCTCTAGGCGTAATGGAGGCAAGCTGTGATCATCTATATCAAAAAGAATCCCCTCAGTAAAATCATTTAATCATTTTGTAGGGAAATCTTCGTCAGTGCAGACAGCTCAATGCATTATATGGAGCAATCACTGCTTAGTTGTAAAAAATCTTTCAGTCTAACGAGACAACTGGAACAGAGGAGCCGGCAACCTGCACAAAAACGACTAAATGAACTCCTCTTAGCAAAAATAAGACACTTGACAGTATATAAACCGGCAGGAAATTAAGCTTGAGGGTAAACGAGGATACAGCGCCCATTGAAACATCTTCAAGTGGTACACTAATGCTTATTTAGTCATCTGTAAACTAGCTTTTTGTCACAGCTCCGTCATCATGTGCTCAGTGGAAATAAACAGCTTTGCAGCTGACGGCTGTGGCAGCTTAGTCCTCCTTCCTAAACATTAGCATGCTTCCTCTTTGATCATGGGCTCTGACAGATCTGTGGGAGACAGCCGCCATCTTTTTACAAACAAATGAGTCATGCGTCTCGTGTCTCTCGTCACCAGAGCCCTGCTTTGAGGCTGCATTCAACTGCAACGTGTGGGAACCAGCAGTGTTTCGCTGTTTTACGGTGACTGCTGCAGAGCATATGACATCATGCAATATTAGCTCGCATAAACGTTGCTGCAAAGGTTTTTACGAACAAAAGCAAAACTCTTTGCTGTTCAGAAAACAAGAGCTTTAACTGTAACAGAACATCTACAGTTTTTCTTGCATCTCTTCATCGCATGTTCGGTTAAATGTGGACCAATCTGTACATTATCATTCACACCCTAATGTGGAAACTTTAAGGGACACTTTTCACGAATGTTACACTTCAGTATGCTTTGAGACTGTTCCATAACCAGAAAGAAGTCCCTCATGGTAACTTTAAACTTAAAAAACTTCCACAGGTTTTGGGATCTGGATTTTGGACTCCCACAAGGATCTGTCAAGGATACACATGCCACTGCCTCCTTCACCTCTTCCTCTTCTTACAAGTTTAAGACAACCCCAAAGACTTGAATATTTAGAGTGCATTGCCAAATGTACCCACTCTTGCAATGAAGCATTTAGTCTTTTGAGGATTGCTGTCAGAAGTCACATGTGGAGATGACAGCATGGCTGGGCTTATGCCCATCTTTCCTCTGTCTTTTCTTTCTTCCTTCCCTCACTCGCCCCCATCCTCTCCATGTCCTCCACCGATTCTCTCCCCCTCGACGCTGACCCTCAAAGACAGAGTGCCTGTTCTGTCCGTCTGCCATTGTCTACCAGCACAAGAATACCAATGGCCAGCAGCTCAAAGCAATCAATTCCTTCGAGGTAGATCCACTGTGTGCCTGACATCAGCCTCCCTGATTATTGTCTCCAAACGCAAGCCGATCAATAGCAGCCACCACCTTGCCTTCCCACCACAAAAACCCTGGTATAATACTTAAAGCCCCCGGTTTTGAAAGCGCTTCGAGCCAAATCGACCGCAGTTTGGAACCCGAGTCCCATAGAAACCTGAATTGTTGCTTCAGAATGATTTTGATGCGGTTATCTTGTGACTAGAGTTGTTAGAAGGGGGATTATTTATATTGAAGAATAACTTGACAGCCTTAAATAATCTCTGTAGGGCAACAACAACAAAAAACAACTTTGGAATTACTAACTTCCTTGGCAGTTGAGTAAAGTTGGCAGCACTACGAAGGTGATGCAGCGAGTGCTCAAACGGGGGCATTAAGATTCTGCCAATGCTCGTCAAATCTTCACTGATGTGCTGGGTTACTGAGGGTGATGTTAAACTATTGAGTAGTAAGAATGGTGTTCAATAGAAGCACAATAACATGACATGACGTTTCTTCTGATCTTTTTCCATCATCCTGCCAAGAGGTAATAGGAGAAACTGGTTTCCTTTATCTACTTCTGCCAGCAGCTTCAAAACAGCTGCTCCCGTACCATGTTTCATATTGATTAAAAACAGCATGATTAACCTTTTGATGATTTGTTTGCTTTTGATATTCTTATTCTAAATGATGTCTTGGCCTGAGACATGTTCTGAAATATTAGTACTCTTCGTCAACACATGGGGCGAACATTAATGTCTGCTTTAAAGAACTGATCGGAGTAGACGGAGAAACATTGCCAACACGTGCAGCACCGTACCGCGGTAAGCATATTCAATGCCTGAAGCAAAAGTGACGCTATTTTTCTGTATGACCACTTCCTACAGTTAACCGTGCTTTGCTGACATTTATAGATTCACTTCAGGTGAGATTCATCAAAATAAGTCTTGACAGTCAAAACAAGGCAGTCCACAAACCTTGCTCTCAGACTAAATGCTTAGAAATAAAAATAAAAACTAAGCAATACAGCTGACCGCTATCATTACAGCTTCATTGGTAGAACTTAACTGTGCTGCTGGGCGTCCATCCAAACTGCCAACAAGCCTTACCTGGAAGCCACTGAGGAAGAGTGATGTTTAGTAAGTCGATACCTTGACTTCATGCTAAGATGAGCACCTGTACGCAGTAAGTAGATGACACAGTGTGGAGGACATGAGCTAACCAGCTACAAACTGACAGCAGGATATAAGAAGACCAAACTGGTTGATGTGAAATTGCATTTCATTTGCACACTAGAGAGTATACAGGGGACGGATGCAATAACAGCAACAGGGGCTTCAATGCAAAGAGTGCAGGTGAATGGGATCGCGCTGCATTGTACAGCTTTTAAATTACTTATGTCTATCCCCTGTATTCCTCATTCATGTTTGATTGATGTATATAACTTTGCATTTAAAAGCCTGGTGTGGTGGTAAGTGATGCATAGTGCGTGTGCATAGAGTATACAACTCCACCACAAGGTACTATATCCCTTCTATTTGCTCTATGTTGATTATCAGCAGGCTAAATACTGGAGTTTATGAGTCAAGCCCGACCAGCCACCTGTTGGAGGCCACAGCAGCTGCCAGAATCAAAAGGTTAATGATCTCAAGACCCCTGCTACAACAGAGACTTTGTGTATTCTGATCATTTGAATATTGTTACTGTTGTGCATGTGGTCACATTAATTGAGGGGTACAATGTGAAACACATTACTGACCTTTGTTCACAGCTTCTTTCTTTTTTTTACTGAAGTGAGGAGGACTCAGCTCTCATGTTTACAAACACTAACTGGGGACCGTGTGCGTGTGTGTGCGCGTGCGTGTGTGTGTGTGTGTGTGTGGGGAGGGGGGCAGTGGTGTCTTCCCCACTTTCTACCCCCCTACTTCCGGGACCCTTGTTTGGACCAGCATTGATCTTGGCCTTCATTTTGATCTCAACAAGACACCTTGTGAAGCGCCATGACGGCATCTTGCACTGTTGCGATTCTTTCCCGAGACAGGCAGACATAAACACCTGGAAAAGTACTGAAAACCTCCTCTGTGGCCCCCACTACAGATCTCATTTTGCCGTGATGACTCACACACAGACTCCTGGTTGAAAACAATAACAGCCTTTCTATCGCGGCTGGTAAATACCTGTTTCCAAAAGGACATAACTGTAAAATCCTTAACAGGGATGCACTTGATATGTAATGAGAATTTACGCGTGCGTTTTGTGTGTGTGTAGCTGTGCATATGCAAGCTTGTGTTTGCCTGTTTGTCTCTGTGTGCAGGACCGTGAAGGGGAGCAGAATGGGCTACAAAGCACACTGTGTATCAACTGGTGACATGCGGCTAGGTGAAAAAGCGCCCTCCAAATCCCTGTTTTAACAGGAGCATGCATCTGCCCTGAGGACACAGAGAGCACACAAACCCCACAGACCAGCCGTGTCCAAACATTTCTCACTCTGTACCCATCCAAACTAAATAACCCTGCGCCGAGCATCGCTGAATAATTGGGTTGGCCCTGCGTGAGGGCTGCCAGGAGAGCGAAACATTGATAACAACTATAGCAGAGCAACATCACACTTCTGAGATGCAGCGAGCGTTCGTCGTGTCGTATTTTTCAAGCAACTAGACGGACACTTTGAGCTGTATCGCTCTCTCGATGCTGGAGGGGGGAACACTTGTCGATGCACTTGGCTGAATGCAGAACTGTCCGGCCACTAAGACAGACATCCTTAAGTCTGGAGATGGTTCCAACTCAAAGGATGGCTGTTTGCGTTTTGTTTACAGTCAAGAGAGAGACACCACATGGCATGAGACAGCTATTGTGCTGTGAGCAATGGTTGCATCTTTAAAATGATCAAGTATTTATGGATCTACTGTACGCTGCTGTATGCACACAGGAATAATCCTTTTTTTTCAGTATTTCAAAGGGATCATGCCATCTGCATGAAAACACATGCACTTTCCATAACAGTTAAGTATTTTTGCAAACACATTTTGTTATTTTGCCACCATTCCAGGCATCCATTTGTTTCCATTCTTACCTGTACAAAATGAAAATGTTCAAGCAGGCTGAGGGTTGCGTTGTCATTTCTGTCCATGTAAAAATAGCTTTAAGTAATTAGGGCAGATTATTTTAATCACTGTGACTTAAAACAATAAAAATAATGAAATAAAACATTAATACAACATCAACAATGAATCAGATATTATACTATTACTATACTATTTGCAATGTGAAAGCGGTCGCTTGTAGTGAGAGAGACCACACCGGAGCTGAAAGGACAGTGACACATTGGAGTCCCTTTTCTGCCTTTTGTCCAATTGGATATCTGATCAATGTCTGCTTGATGTGTATTTAGGCAACATTCCACGTACTAACTTTATAGGGTGATAACATGTCAGCTGTTGTGTTTTGAGCTCATTCTGCTGCCCCTATGTGACTAAAACAATCTAGTGATGCAGCTTTAACTCTCCAGCCTGCATTTACAACAGTCAGCAAAATGTAAAGTAAACACAGTTTTTAGTTAGAGCTAAAATAAGAAACAACATATGGTTGTATTAAATGCAGAGGTGTGCAAGAACTAAACACATGTACCCAAGTTCTCCCAGGTTGAAGTGGCAGAGCTTTATTTAAGATTTATTTTCAATGACAAGCGGCAAAGCCTGGGCCGTGAACAAGTGGGTGGCACGTGGGGTGAAGAAGGACCTGCAAGAGGTTGCAGTGTGGTACTCAGTAACACAAACAACTTTTGTGTGATTCAAGCACTTACCTGTAAATTGCAGTGCATCCTTGTGAACCCAAACTACCATCATAAAAGGCAAGCAGTAAAGTAAACTGCATTTGGGTTTAAGAGGTAATTGATCAGCCCACAAGCGGCCAATTGAGGAACGTGTCTGGGAGAGGCCTCGGCGAGTTCGATGCCTTCATCTTCTTTCAGACAATCGAAATATGTAACCTTTATGGCTTCATCATAATGGCTTTTTCGTATTCAAACCATGGGCTCAGCAACGCAAGTGTTCTGTAATGACTCTATTCACACATTATAGGACCACTATGGATAGAGTTGCAATAGTTGCTGGAATGCTCCCGGCATGTGGTGCCTGAGAGGGAGAATGAGACATTGAATACAGCGCTCCTGAGAAGGCAAAATATGTTAAGCAATTCTCTTTAACCTTTTTTTAGTCGTGCCGTTCAACGTCGGGACTGGCCGGAACCGGAAGCATGACGAGTAAGGAGTGAAAATGTTACAGTGGTTACTTCTTTCTTTATATATGTTGTAGGGGTGGGGGAAAAAATCAATGCAGCATAGTATCGCGATATTTTGCGTGCCGATATTGTATCGATACACGGAAGTCAAGTATCGATCTTTTATGATATCAATTATAAACGTTTTGGTCCTAGAATAATAAAATCAATTGCTTTTTCAGCCCACTAGATGGTGCTGTGTTGTCTTGTGGTGAGGTCAGCAGAGGTCCCGGATCAGCATGATGCTAGGAAGTTGGTCAAAGCAAGCATGGAGACATCCGAGAAAGAAATTAGAAATGCGCCGTCCGCGTTTAAATCAAACCTCTTGACTTCCTGTCACTCGTAGCGCTGCTGCTCGCACAGCTGTCGTGTGCACGAAACACGGGACAACATGCCCGACGCTGGTCAAAGACGTTAAAAAAAGCATGAATCAAACTGGTAGGTACTCTAGCGCTGGAAGCGGCCGTTATTCAGACGCACTTCCTCGCGTGAAATTCACCGAGCTGTGTGCGGCTACGGATAATATTATAAACCCAGAAACGAGGGTGTTTGATGTTCCGATGTTTTGGGGATTTCCACAAGATAATCCCTGCCCCATCTCGGGAGCGTCCAACTCGAATGACGCGACTATGTAGACTTTAATATAGTTTAGTTTGTCAGGTGCAACATTGATGACAGTGTTGGTCTGTTTGTCTGCTTGACAATCACATTTTGCTGCAATACAAATAATTGAAGTGACATGAACAGACTGAAAACGTTACCTTTTTAGATACAATATGTTGACAAAGTTTTCCTTTGGGGACAATTTGTAGTTGAAAAAAGGGAAATCGCAATACTCAATATATCGCAATACTCAATATATCGCAGTATCGTGATAGTAGCGTAAGAGTGATGTGAGTCGGTGTAGCAAAATGGTGCAGATATTCTATCCAGGACTAATTGCTTTAATACAGGGGTGCCCAATACGTCTATTGCGATCGACCAGTAGATCGCGAACGTAGTGCGGGTAGATCGCGGGTAGATCGCATGCCATTCAAAATAAATTAGACTTTTTTTTTTTTTTCACTCTTTCAAAAACTTTAGCGACAAAACCTAGCTCCCGGTGGGCGAATTAACAGGCTCGTTCGAAAGAGCTGCGCCTCGCCTGGAATCCAGACGAGCGCAGCAGCAGGGGGCGGAGTCAAAAAATTGCGGTCAAGTCGGACAGTTTTCAGCTGACTTCAAAATATACACAGGAAGTCACAGAAAAAATGACTTCCTGTTAGTTCAGAACTTTAGGCTTTTTGTAGTTTACAGATTACGTTTGGATTTATTCATATGTGTTTATAAATATATATTTATGTAGAAATGTGGGTCTAGCTGCATCCTTTGTTCTTTTTATGTCTGCCTGTGACATACATTACTACTGGTTTTGATATGTGTTGCAGAAACAAGATGTGTTTTTAGATTAAACATGAGACTAATAGTCAACAATCGAGCGTTAAGTATTACAACTACACATAAAATACGGATTTTCTACAACACGTGTTTGCTGTCAAATCTAAGAGCCAATCAGCTCTCTGATGTGGCGACAGCCAGGCGTTTCCCATCACGCACTGCGCTACACAGTCGGTGGAGAGCTACTGCGGCGCCTGGCTCTGAAATCGGGGGCCACCTTGCTCTCGTGAGAAAAAGTTGACCACGTGTGCATGACGTCAGAGCAAGTCCGGATCAAGTCAGACTAAAATCTAACCGGCATGCATTGCGCGCCGATCGCCGGCCTAACGAGCCTATTATTGTCAATCAACACGGACGGTGAGCCCGCAATGTTTGGCAGCTTGAACGGATTTATTGCCAAGTACAGGGAGGACGATGTTTTCCCCGACTCCCTTAATTACCACTGCAGTGTTTCCCCCACCGTTATAATAGTGGGGCGGGGCGCCCCCCTGAAGAAACCCCCCGCCCCCCTGTAATTTTCTCGATAGCGCCAGATCACAAGTCGTCATTTAAGTTTCTCTTTCCTATAGAACAGGTCTACACCTTGTTCTGTTATTAAACAAACTAAATGGCTGTATTTTATTGATCTTATCCACACACAGCTTGTCATTTCGGTCTCTACATGGTCGCGTTAACACTTCTCCTCTGCTCTGCGTCGCGCACAGCGGAGTTCCGCCCTGAAGCGCACAGACACGTGCGCGCGCACAGACAGGTGAGCGCTGAGCACACAGCAGCGGACAGAGAGCGTCGAAAAATATGTCGCATGAAAAGCAGACCGCTATATATGAGTTTTAAATGCTCCCAGGGTGAAGATGGCAACAGCAGCTCTCCTGTGAGGAACAACCGGAGTTGCTTCTCACACCAGCGCAGCTCTCCTGCTCCAGGTGAAAGAGACAAAGTGCTCGTGTCTTCTACCCAACAATGAGCTGCTGGCTTCACATATTACAAAAGTACAAAGTACACGGACATAAAACTAAGTCATTAATAAATACATGGAGAAAAGCCTGTACTTTCGGGTAAATGTTTACGTTATGCCGTTAACAGGTTACACTTGCGCATGCGCATGTGCGACTCGCCGACTTTTGGCTCTTTGACAGAAGTCTCCGTGACGTCCTTTCTGCTGCTGCGTCTCTCAAAACAAAACAGATCTCAGATGAACGTTGAGCATGAATTGTATCAAATCTACAACCCCGTTTTTAAAAGATGTGTAGAGGCTCACTGCTCCACTAATACTGATACAACCTGATGGCTCACATATCTGCAATCATTCTGTTTTGTTTGGCAAAAAAAAAAATAGCTTATTGTTTTCCACAATGAGCTATTTAGTAGTAACTAAATATTTGTTATTTTTTTGCACAGATATAACTTTATTTTCATTGTTCTAAGTGATTGCAATTTAAAAATAAAAAAATGTCTGATGGAGCAATCTGATTTACTTGAAAGTGATTGCAATTTTCTTTATTCTGTTATTTACAGAAAGTTATTTACAGAAAAAGTTTGAGAACCACTACTTTAAGTGTTTGTGTCGGTGTCGCCCCCCCCGATGTTGTAAACCTAGGGGAAACACTGCACTGCATAATACACTGTAGGGTTTTTAGAACTTGGTTTGTCACAATTGGACTTGTACAGTGTGAGGTTTATTGTACATTACAAATGCATGGAATATGATAATTAATAAGGGATATTATTATGAAGAATGTGTAATTGTATGCATATGAAGGTCACTGTTTTATTAATGATTAATGTGTGAATGGATTTTAAAACAACGTTTGCACAGTGCATGTGGATGCCGGTGGACTGTTTTGAGACGGAAGTGTAGTTCTCTTGTTCGCTTGAGGTGGCGGAGCTGAACATTGACTTTATGAAGCAGCAGACAACCCAGTCTGTAGAAGAAGAAGAGTAGCTCCGCCCCGGAAGCTGCAGGCCAGTGAACATGAAGTTTGTTGGAAAAGGTGTGAAAATATGACTTAACCAGTAGGAAGGGCTTTAAGCTCGATGTGTGATAGTATGGACTAACCTACGCGCGGTAGAGGAGGCGGTCTCTCTCGGGGGACGCGAGCGAAGCGGACGTGCGAGTCAGGAGAGTCCGCTGAGGAAGGAGTGACCCGATCGACATGCATAAGCTGTTTTTGTGATCATTCTTGGATTAAATACTTTTTAATCATCATAACTCATCGACTCCTGGACCCCTTACTCCTCATGACCACCCGAGAGTTTCTAAGAACTCAACAACACCAACAAGCATTATGCGCTAAAACATGAAAGCGCTTTACCTGAAATTTACATTGTGGAAAACAATAAGCTATTTTATTTTTTTGCCAAACAAAACAGAATGAGTGCAGATATGTGAGCATCAGGTTGCATCAGTATTAGTGGAACAGTGAGCCTCTACACATCTTTATAAATGGGGTTGTAGATTTCATACAATTCATGTTCAACGTTGATCTGAGATCTGTTTTCTGTTTTGAGACACGCAGCAGCAGAAAGGACGTCACGGAGACTTCACCTGAGCAGGAGAGCTGCTCTGGGTTCAGAGAGCTGCTCTGGGTTCAGAGAGCTGCTCTGGTGCGCCTCACATGAGAGCTGCTGTTGCCATCTTCACCCTGGGAGCGTTTAAAACGCAGATATAGCGGTCTGCTTTTCACGCGACATATTTTTCGACGCTCTCTGTCCGCTGCTGTGTGTGCGACCAGCGCTCACCTGTCTGTGCACGCGCACGTGTGTGTGCGCATCAGGCGGAACTCTGCTGTGCACGACGCAGAGCAGAGGAGAAGTGTTAACGCGATCATTTAGAGACAGAAATGACAAGCTGTCGTGTAGATAAGATCAATGAAATACGGCCGTTTGGTTTAATAACAGAACAAGGTGTAGACCTGTTCTATAGGAAAGAGAAACTTAAATGACGACTTGTGATCTGGCGCTATAGAGAAAAGTACAGGGGGGCGGGGGCTTTCTTCAGGGGGGCGCCCCGCCGAGGCAAAATCCCGGACGTTTTTGGAATCCCTGCATTTGGAATCCCTGAATAAGAGGACGTTAATAAAATTGACGGCGTTAAAATTGGTTTGCGTTAACGCCGTTAATAACGCGCTAATATGACAGCACTAATATATATATATATATATATATATATATATATATATATATATATATATATATATATATATATATTTACCATTATTAATGTAGGTAGATCTTTTTGACTCATTGAGTCATTTTAAAAGTAGCTCGCGAGCCAAAAAAGTGTGGGCACCCCTGCTTTAATAGCTCAGTGAGGCAGTATTAGGCAAGAAGCCCAATAAGTCTGTCATTTTGTAGCATATGAGATGTGGAAAGGCAGAGTGCTGTTGTGCATAATAGCACTCATAATTACAGAAGATAGCAGACGACTTGAAGTTGTTCGAAGATAACAAGGCGCCGTCTCCTGTTGTGGCTGACATGTATTTATGCCACATGGCAAAAAGACGAAGCATTAAGCTTGTCATCTGAAAAAACAAAGCCCTGTGTAAAATTAGAAGAATGTCCTTCTCAGCAGTGCTCTGATGACATTTTACTCTGAAATGTATGGTAGTAGCTTTAAATTAGGCTTAAAGTGTGCAGTGTGAAACAGAGAGAAGCCCGTTTCTCCCCACACCAGAGGAGTGGAGTTTGGAGCAGGATATTTACTGCTTTCATTTTGTTTTGAGACAGCAGCGTATTGGTTATTGTGTTCCATTATTACTGCTTCCAACTGGGGCTAATTTATTTAGATTAAACAGCACAGTTGTTTCTTTAATGCCTTTTGAAAAAACAAAAAGACACAAACATCATTTTGTTTGAGGTAAGGTGAGGAATACAACTGTACAGAGAGATTGTTTCATGAAATAGCAGAGAAATAATGCATGGCCAGTTCGATTCCAAAAGATGAACAAAACAAGGTCTGTGACATATAAAGCAGGGTATTCTGTAGAGGGGGGGCTACTTTGTAATTGACAGGTTGCTACCGCTACCAGAGCAGTACATGGCATACTACACTCCTACGCAGTCCAAAAAACCAAGATGATGGTGGCCAAAATGCCGAACTTGAGGCTTCAAAACCGCAGCCCACAAAGCAATGGGTGACGTCACAATGACTACATCCACTTCTTACATCTGGTCTATGGTCACCACACAGGAACAAGTATAACTTGTGTTATTTAGGACTAAATACTCAATGCATGGAGACACAGGGACGATACACCTGTCCAGTGGTTGACGCTAATCCAAACCATGCTTTTTACTTTTAATGCCGTGTTCACACCGGACGCGGTGCGAATTTGCGGCGCGACCAGATTACATGCAAAATCCCCGCGAAAAGACGCGTTTGAGGCGTCGCGAACAGAACATTTGACGCGGGGCGAACAGAGCGAAGGACCCGGCGCGAATTCGCCTGAGTTGAATTATCCCAACTCCAGCGGAGAAATCGCGTGAAGCAAAGTTGCGTCAGCCATAAACGTTGAGAATCAGCGTTGAGAAGCTCCGCCCATCATCACCGCTGTCTTGCTGTTCTTGAATGAAACTGCTGCTGCTCCGCCAGAACCAGTGCTGGTAGCGGCCGTCATTCAGACGCTGTTGTGGGACTACGGATAATATTATGAACCCAGACACCATGGAAATTCTAGCCCACACACACTCTGACTCTCTCACCTCAGAGCGTCTCAGCTTTTCTCGCTCAGGAAGTTCTATTAAGTAAATAGCGACAGTAAGCTGCTGGGCTGTGTCTTCTCTCATTCTGCCCCCCCCCCCCCCCCGCGCCCCATACTGCCCAAACGTGTTAAATGAAACTCTCTTAATATCTTCATATTTGGATATGCAGCCAGGTGTTGTGTTCTGAGACGACACTTTGCATATAGACAGAGGGTGTCTGAGGGTATTATTTCTCAAAGCGCAAAACATGGAGAATTCTCACCTTGTCACTGGGATTTGGGAAGATTTTAGAGAAATGGCAGTACATTTATAATGTGGTTTGGACCTTTCAATCATTGGCCATTGCATTACCTGCATTATGAATACTGAATGAAGAACCCCTTTGTCTCGTTAAATTGCCATATTTAAAAGAATACATTGAGAGGGATGGGATAACGGCTCATATGGTAAATTTAGTAAGATGCACATTTTCACAGCACTAATTCCATCACTACTCCAAAAGAGTCATTACATACTCACTTTTTTTTTAAATGTAAATATTGTGGAAAGATCATGGTGGATAAATATTGTTCAGGGTGAAAGCCTATAGTGCGCCTGGCATGACTTGTTTTACTGATGAATAAGCCCTGTGGAAATGGAAATTCATACAGAATCTATGTAAACATGGAGTAAGCTTAGAATTTGCATATGGTCCACTTTCTATTACAAATATAAAAAATGGTGTATGATTATTTTTTGGGGGGGGGAATTCTAAGGATTATAACTTTAATTAACGCACACATGACGGTTACGTTTCTCTGATATTTAGAATGTAGTCTGTTTAGTTTGCAAATAATTCTCCTGACAACTTTTAAAATGTCAAAAACAGAAATTTCTCTTTGGAAAGAAAAGTAAATAGTACTGTTCAGAATGCAATGTGATAATAAACATATTCCTGAAGCCGTGGTTTCCAGAAAAGCCTTTCTAAATTGTAGTAGTGTTATGTCAAAGTGTTATTCCTTTTGAATTGACCCATTAAACAAACAGAAATTTGCTGGAGAGCATAAAAACAAACACAAATTCAATACCAGCGTCCGATAGGGAGCCAAAGCTCATTGATGAATTAATTCAACACGTACACTTTCTGTCTGGCCGATGAGAACTGGAGATAACCGACTTACTGATTCAGCTGCATATGTTATAGGCCCACTGATTGTCTGCTTAAAGTCAATCTAAGTGAAACTAAAAAACCAAGAGCTGGATAATTTAGTGCAACTGAGAAGTTGCTGCTTTCTGTGATCCACACAACATTAATGTCAGTTTCAGCAGTGGCGGGGAGTCAGGGCCTGCTAAGCCTTCTCTGCTGGCCTAAACAGAATCACAAAGTTATAGCTATTTTATAATTTAATTTAGTTTTTTTTTTTATTATTATTATTATTATTATTATTATTATTATTATTATTTCTTATAATTAAGTTATATCTATTTTATAATGTAATTGTTTTTTCACAAATACACTACATGTATTATAATATTTTTTCCCTATTATCTTATTTTCGCGGGGGCGCGGCGAACAGCATCCCGTCATGTGCGTATTTATCTATATGATACCAGACAGCCGGCCTAGGTAGGAAATGCATGGCCCGCCACTTAGTTTCAGTAATACTGAAAGGAGAGTGACACCAAGCAGTGTTTGGGTTTGACTCGTCCTGTTAGGAGTCCACAATCCAAATCCTTCTGCTATTTGCATGATATGCTTCGCTGCACTTTTTTAAGTGCTTCAACGTGGGTGAAGTGTATTAAATATTACACTATCAGTGTAAATAAAATACAGTGTATTCTGCTTTGTCTACCACTGGATGAACAACAAACAAAGTCTCGTCTTAGCTTTTTTTCTCTCCTTGAGTCTGAACCAGTCTGTGTTCAAACAGAAGAAAAAACACATGGAAATAATCCCTCAACCCAGGAGCTGCACACAGTGTGCGGGATGGGATTAACTTTATCAGCCCTAGGGTCCCCCAATAGGGATACCCGAGGGCTTCTACAGGTGTTCTACAGCTCATATGACCTTGATATGAATACCAGTGGCGTCCCTAGGCTAAAACATCCGGGGCTTTAGCCCCGGATGTTTTTTAATTAGCCCCGAATATTAATTTTCAAAAAAAAAGAAAATACGTCATTCACCCAAAACAGCGGCGTCAGGCAGCAGGCGCACTTGCAGTGTGCGCCCCCCTATTATACAAGTCGTCATTTAAGTTTCTCTTTCCTATAGAACAGGTCTACACCTTGTTCTGTTATTAAACAAACTAAACGGACGTATTTTATTGATCTTATCCACACGACAGCTTGTCATTTCTGTCTCTAAATGGTCGCGTTAACACTTCTCCTCTGCTCTGCGTCGCGCACGGCGGAGTTCCACCCGCGATGCGCACAGACACGTGCGCGCGCACACACAGGTGAGCACTGAGCACACAGCAGCGGACAGAGAGCGTCGAAAAATATGTCGCGTGAAAAGCAGACCGCTATATCTGCGTTTTAAACGCTCCCAGGGTGAAGATGGCAACAGCAGCTCTCCTGTGAGGAACAACCGGAGTTCTCCTCGCACCGGAGCAGCTCTCCTGCTCAGGTGAAAGAGACAAAGTGCTCGTGTCTTGTACCAACAATGAGCTGCTGGCTTCACACATTACAAAAGTACAAAGTACACGGACATAAAACTAAGTCATTAATAAATACATGGAGAAATGCCTGTATTTTCGGGTAAATGGTTACGCCGTTAACAGGTTACGCTTGCGCATGCGCGACTCCCTTATTTTTTGGCGTTTTGCCAGAAGTCTCTGTGACGTCCTTTTTGCTGCTGCGTGTCTCAAAACAGAAAACAGATCTCAACGTTGAACATGAATTGTATCAAATCTACAACCCTGTTTTAAAAAGATGTGTAGAGGAAAGCAGCTCACTGCAGCCATTAGTGGCTGCAGTGAGCTGCAGCCACTAATGAACCTGATGCTCACATATCTGCACTCATTCTGTTTTGTTTGGCAAAAAAATAAATAGCTTATTGTTTTCCACAATGAGCTATTTAGTAGTAACTAAATATTAGTATTTTTTTTTTGCTGTTGGTATGTTCAACATGATGAATGGGGCATTTTTGTGCCTGGGCTATTGAGGGAAGTTTGTGAAAATTGCTAGCCTATTTGGTATTAACTGGTAACCATGAAATGCCTAAATTCAATTCAGTCCAGAAGAGCAGGTACCTGTAGGGTATGTGGAGAGTGTTTCTATGTCTAAAAATTTCGCTGCTTCACTCTTCTGGGCTAAGCCCCAGATGTGTCAAAATCCTAGAGACGCCCCTGATGAATACCAGCCCCTATTGTCCTTGATCTCTAAAGAATCAGCAACTCCTTGCCTTTAAAAAAAAAATAATAATAATAAATATTATTCATTTTCTGCATAAATTTGATCAAAAGTCAAGAATCTGATCAAAAATGTGTCCCTCAGGTCGCTCCCCAAGTTTTTTTAATTGTATTTTAAGTGACTTCCCATCATGTTCCAGAGTAATACTGCACCTCTTTAGAAAGATTAAGACCTAAATCATCCAAATATGCAATAATAATCACAATAAACACAAGCAATGACATGTTTTCAAGCCTTTCCAGTCCAAAAATCATGTTTTTCGGTTCAGAAATAAAGAAATGAGCCATTTTTTACCTAAATCTTCATCGCACCATAGACAAACACCCCGTAAAATGACCGTCTGCTTCCGTTTGTGTCATCTGACGCGCTTTCAGATGCGTTTGAGGAACGATGAAACTGTAGTACCTCGAAACACCGAGGAAGAAATCGAAGAAAAATAGCCGTTGCTTTCTCGCTGATCACGACGTCAATACTTTACACACAGTGATCCCACTACTACTGGAAGATGCGCACAGTCTCTACGGTTACATAGCCTACGTGGTACTCTTTTAGAAATCGTTGTTGTTAGGGGTACTAAATTAGCTAAATAGTGAAACGTTATAATCGCTCAATCATGTTGAGGAGCTTTACTTTATTACGTAATTATACAAATATAACGATCTTTTTTGTTAAATGTAGTGCATCGTTTCTCTTCTCACAAGGGTTTAGAGTACTTTAGCCGTTTAAATTTATTAAATCGGACCTGTCGTTGATGATTTAGAAGCGTTTCATTATTTTAAAACCACTTCCTCATTATCGAAAAATCGGGGGGGGGGGGGGAACTCGGGCGGATGGGGTTTGATTCCATGTCATGAATAGGTAATGGCGGGAAAGCATCCCTCCCAACAAAAAACAATTCTTCCTCCAAAGTGATACACTGGCAGTGTTGTCAGGGTTGGTCATTTCAATAGAGAGGACAGACTTGACGGGATGTGTAGAGGACTTTTGCAGCTTCTCAAACTGGGGAAACTCCGAATGACACACAGGGCGAAGGGCTTTAATTTGGATCCATACCAGGTTGCTTCGGCACATTTCCTTGTCAAATAATCATTCTCTTCACCAGCGACCTGTCAATCTCGTTAAACCGAGATCTACATGGGACGATAATCTACTAAATGTGCATTGTACTGTTCTCTCTATGTGTTTTACTTCTGAAGTGTTAACATGGATAAACAGCCAGGCAAACTCCTTTTCAAGAGCCAGGAATGCAGGCGTACTTGCTCCTTAATTGACATCAAATCATCTTGACAACGTTAAATCAGAATGAAACTAGAAAAGAAAATACAAAACATAACTGAGTAGCAGCTAAATATAAACCGCCTTATGTTCACAATTCACCTTGAAATGCTAACAAAAGTCACTATTGCTAATCATACAACACAGGAAGAATATAAAACATTTACAGTCATTGCTTTCTGAGGAATACAGACGACGGATTACTGTGGATTAAACACGGTGTGCCACATAGCTGTGACCATGCACCCTGCAGTTTACAGCTCTTAACTTCCTACTTTCTGTTTCTCACTTCCTGCTTCATGACAGGTGTCAAAATAAAAGCACTACACCCATTTATGCATGAAACAATGAAAACACATCTCAACAGTTAATTTAAAACACGTATTTAATATAGAACAGGCATCGTGCTGTATATAAGAAGACTCAAAACTAACAATTGAGGCCATGAACTCATGTTGGGTCATTTTTCTCATAGACTTCAATCAAATTCTTTTTTTTACAACTGGAGGAGTCGTCCCCTGCTGGTCCGTAGAGATAATGTACATTTTAAGACACTTCCACATTGCTTCACTCAGCAGAACCGGAGGTGTGCCGCCTGAAACTGACTGTAAGTCTTCTTGTGCTACTCTGAAGGTGCTTTAAAAGTTCTCTATTCAGAATTCAGAGCAAATCTATGATTGAGGGATTTCCTCCACACGGCTCTCAACACGATGTTAACTGAGCTGGCGGCAAGCAGAAAACGGTGCTAGCAAGCTCATCCTGCATTTGGTACCTTTTGAGCCCCCAGTAACAGACAAAATAAAAAAAAAAAATGTTGTATCATGAATTAATGTGATGTTATGTTCTGACACAAATGATTGAAGCCAAAAAACTAATAGAAGCAAGACAATTATACCAAGTACAGTACAATCAAAATAATGCTCCCTTTTTTTTACAATTGAAATTGCCATACTTTTTTTTAAGAAAATGAGCATTTCATGAATTAATGAATAGATAGTGTGCAAGGCACAGTGACTGCATCTGATGCCTTGTGACAACGCAACACATGGTCGTTCTTTTTCCTTAAAAATGTCCCCTGTCTGACTTGAGGGCTTTCCAGGGGCACGCCTATGGCCCATCTAACCTCTAAAAGCTGCAAATATCTTCAGCTTGTTGGGGGCTATTTCAGATGCTGCTGCTTGTGTGGAGAGTCGTGGAAAATGTCTTTGAGAGTGCATGTTGTCCTGATGGCTGGAGCGGTGTGCAAGGGGTGTTGCATCTTGTTTTTCCCTCTCCCCGTCTCTGAGGCTTGCCACAGTGTACCTAATTAAGGCATAAGAGCATGCTGGGTAAATGTTTAGAAGAGGAGACGCAATACAACATGTGCTTCTCTCCAGAGGTTTTTGTTTATTTTTTTCTGCTTCCCATTAATGCAGCTCCACATATTCAGACCACTGAGATTGCTGGTTAAATATAGTCAGACTATGAATTGGCAGCTGGTGGGGTAAGCGTATCATGAACACTTCAACTCTGTTCTGGGGGGGGGAAGTGCATGAGTGTTATTCACTTCACCTACATTGTAACAGCCAGCCCGACAATTGGAACCTGTGACCTTACAGTTGCAGCTGTAACTTCCATGACCATTATTTCACCCAGGGGTGCCGGATGTATGTGCACATCATCCGTATATTGCAAAGCCTCCTGATATTGCCTTGGCCTAGTTATAATGCACCATCCCAATAAACAAATATTAACGAAATAAAACAGCACTGGGTGTGCTTTGTGGTATAGGCACAGAGCACAATATCACTAAATGAAAGAACAGCAGGGGAGAAAAGAAGTGAAGCAATATTGTACCAGCGCCAGGCCTCAGGCACTTAATACTGGTGGATGAATGTGGTTGCCAGGGCAACAGAGCACCCAGCTTTTCAGAAGTGCTTAAATATATTTTTCATGAGACTGTATAAAAATGGGGAAAAGAAGGTGAACGGAGAGCAGTGGTGTCACAGTGTTCTTGCACAATGGCAGGAGCGCCACTAGAAGCGCGGCAGCAGGTGGGCGCGTCGGGCTCTACGTCTCTTTGGACTGCGTGTCACTGTTATCAATTATAATAGGATCCTTCCATAATCCATCAAACAATAAATACCCCAAAGGCAGTGTAAGCAGGAAGTAATCGTAGAAAATCCCCCATGTAAATAGCACAAAAAAAATCTAATTGCCTGTTATGTTGCGCAAGTCTGATAGCCTATGGTATGCATGCTGGAAGTGTAAAGGAAAGGTATCCCGTGATGAGACATGGAATACACTTAAGCTAAACTACAATTATTCCCAGGCAGGTTTTGTTTCACTCCTGTTGTGTCTGTAATAATTCCCCAGCTTCAAAAGCCTCAGTGGCTGCGACTTAAATCTCACAGTTGGCTGGCCATCAAATTGTGTGCATTGATGATGATAAGGGTGGGTAATAGCGGTTGTAACGCATGCCAAAGAGGAAAAGCTGGTGATATTTTGACATCAAAGAAAGCAGCTACAGCAGTTTGAAACCGGCTCAGATTACCAGGATGTAGTTGTGGGCCTCACTTTTCTTCCGGCAAATTTCTAATCTCCCTTGCTCTGTGAAACGGCTTCCAGGTCTGTGGCAAAACGTTTTGGTTCAACACGCAACTCCCCTCCCCGATGTGATCCTAAAAACTCCTCTGCTCAGTGAAAGCGTCATTCAACTGCTGGATGATCTGAGAATCCATTTCCAGCGTGCATCCAGCCGAGCTCACCTCCAGTATCAGAAGCACTCAGCCAATACATTCCAATAGGGATCTGAAGATGTTTCCCAGTGGCGAAGATATAACTGCTAATCCTTTTGCTCACAAAATAAACTGAAATTGCTACTCAATGCCGAAGGATAAGTATCATATATCTAGAGTGAGTGATCTACTTCAGGCTGGCTGAAGCCATATGGTGTTCCACAGGGCCCATCCTTCACTTTCAAAGGAAGAGGTGCCCATAGCTGGGATGGGTAAATGAGAGGCTCTCCTGTGTCTGTTTGTGTTCTTTGGATGGATGGTAGCCCCTCTGAATAGCATGTCCCACTAATTACACCAAACCAGCCGCCACCCACTCACTGGTGCCTTGTGTTTTCAGATCACACCTCTCTGTTGCTGCCCTCTGTCCTCTTCCGTCCTGTCCTGATTCGCTGTCCCAGAGCCGATGGCCATGACATGGCCACTGCCCTACATAATGAATGTTCTTCTCTTCGCCTGGTTCTTCCCTTCTCCCTTGTTTTGTTTACAACCACTCCCACTGGGATGCCTACTGGCCATTGTGCTAAATACATTCACAAGTATTTGGCTAATCCGGCTCAAATGCCAGCTTTGTGTCCATCTCCCATTCTTTACATGCAAAAAAACTCAGGCGCAGTGATCCTGGGACGTATTCAGGGTTGGCATGTTGACTGATGTCTTGTTTTACCACTCCATGGTAGTGCTGAAAACCTTTCGTCAACGTTGGATGTTTCTTTCCTTCCTGTTGACGACGATAAACGTTTTTCTTTCTTTCTACAAATGTTCATGATTTTACAACAAATCCAAATGCCTGACAGTGTTTTCCTGTGTGTTTATACAGAGCAAGCCGTCAGTATCTGAAGCTGTACACCTGAATCCTGAATGCTACAATCTCTAAAATAGTGTAAAAATACTATATATTATTTTAATCCTAGAACACTAACGTTGGGTGATTTTCACCGAGCGATTGTGGTTACATTATGTTCATTGTGTTTCTTTTGTCTTAGTTGTGTGGGTCCTTGTGTAGCTTCATGCTGCTCACAGACGTTATTGAAGGTAGGCGTGTCTCTCTGCTCCAATCTCTGTTTTTTTTCAACAGGCACGTGGTGATTTTCACCTGACGTTAGTGATAGAGGGTGAAACAATTCCGGATGGGTTTTAACATTGAAGGGAGACTGTTCCTTCACATAGCAAGACTCACATGTCCCAGGAACGGGTGGACCAAAGAACAAGTTCATAGCTCCTTTATTTATATTTTTACATTTTTCACCCAATTTTGAGTCTTTTTGTAGGGTGCCCCCATGATACCCATTTCGCGTTTTATGAGAAGTTCTATAGGGTAAAAGAGTACTTCAATTTGCCTTGTATTGTTGTATTTTAATATATTTCAATGAGAACTTTATTTTATCAGGTACATTATAGGGGGTGAAATATTCCCGACGACGTTAGTGATGGTGTTACTATTTATAACGTTAGTTTTAGGGTTAATTGGATCACATGATAAGTGACACTGGTGTCTATCCGAAGGCAAATACCTGTTAAATACAAGGTGCTCACTTGATATTTTGACTTTGATGTTTACTGTTAAATAAAATGTACAGCCGACAATGAATCCTAGCACACTAAGGGCCAGAAAGGATACACTGTCCTTTAAATTTGGCCAAAGACTCAATTCATCAAAGCCTTTGTAATAGTGTATTCACTCTTGAAATGTGAACTCTGAAGGCTACTGCGTCTGAATTGGACTGCAGCCATAGTTTGCGCCCAGCTTCATCTGAAACCAGTGGTGGGCCTGCTAAGCCTTCACTGCTGGCCTAAACAGAATCACAAAGTTATAGCTATTTTATAATTTAATTGTTTTTCACAAATGCACTACATGTATTATAATTATTTTTCCCTATCAGCTTATTTTCTCATTGCACGGCCGTTGATTCTACAGCTAGGCGCCGCAGTAGCTCTCCACGGACTGCGTGGCCCAGTGCATGATGGGAAACGCCTGGCTGTCGCCACATCAGAGAGCTGATTGGCTCTTAGATCTGACAGCAAACACCACGTGTTCTAGAAAATCCTTATTTTATGTGTAGTTGTAATACTTGACTATTCATCTCATGTTTAATCTTAAAACATATTTTGTGTGGTTATTAATAGAAAGTCGTATTTATACAACACATATCTAAACCAGTAGTAATGTATTTCACAGGCAGACATAAAAAGACCAAAGGATGCAGCTACACATACATTTCTACATAAATATATCTTTACAAACACATATGAATAAATCCAAACGTGATCTGTAAACTACAAGTAGACAAAAGTTCGGAACTAACAGGAAGTAATTTTTTCTGTGACTTCCTGTGTATACTTTGAAGGCAGCCTAAAACTGTCCGACTTGATCGCAGTTTCTTGTGAACGCCTCCTGCTGCGGCCGCCTGCTCTCGTCTGGATTCGAGGCGAGGCGCAGCTCTAACGAACGAGCCTTATGTCAGCAAAGCAGTTTAAGCAGGCCTTTGCAGATTAAAGTACACTGAGAGTGGACGTTGTGGTTGATTGTCATGGACTTCAACAAATCAGATCTTTAGTTTGACAAACTGGGCGGATTCTTTGACGTGCAGGGCCTGCGAAATGGCGTGGATGTATATGATTGGTCAGTGGCCCAGTGTGACCATTAACATGCGCTGTGATTGGTCAGTGGGGCACAAAGCTTCTAGAAACTTCTAGCTGCTACCTAGAACCAAAAAGCTACCTTGCTGGTGGATTTACTGATGACTTGCTGGTGGATTTTACTGATGACGCCTTTCGCACAGAGGATTACGGAAATCTGGTGAGTGAAATGCTGGTTGTGTTACTTTGTTTTTACATCTGCAGTCGTATTTAATCATACACAGCACTGATGTTGCTGCTGGTCAGCCGGGCCCGCGCCTCTCCCCTCCACAGTGCAGCAGCTGCTGCATGTGAGCGCCGCCCAGCTGTTTATCAGCTGATAGAGTGATTTGAAGGCGGAGGTCTGAAATGCACGGCTCGCCACTGCCTGAAACATAACCTGCTTTGATACATAATATCATATTTAAACTGTGTTCCTACCTAAAAGCAAAACAAGATCTTCAGATCTTGTGAATCAAGTTATGAAAAGTAATAAAGATATAAAGTTTTTTTCTTCTTCATATAACTGTTTTTTAGGTTAATATGAAGGACTAAAAAAAGCATGTGAAGTTCTGTTATATTGAACCAGTTTACTGTAATAGATTTTGGCAGATGCAATGTGGTGCCTGAGGGGGAACAGAACATCAGACAAATGATATATCAGACCTAGGAGAGATAAGTGTTTGAAAAAGTTTCTGAAAAGTTCAAATTCACTGATGGATTGCTCACTCTCTGGCCTTGCACTAGTTTCAAAACATCTTAAAGCAGGCTGAGGCATATGACAAACGCTGCCATGAAGCCATCATAGGGATGGATACAGAACAATCATAATAATAACTGTAGATCATGACTCAACATTTACCAATGGTCAAAGAGAAAGCTTCAAGGTCAGAAAGTAAAAACAGAACAGGACCTAGTACTGAACAGTGCCGATTCAAGCAACAAAAACTATTGATCATGACCTTTTGAAACTTGAATTTCATTTTTATCAGGTACACAAAATCTGATCGTATTTAGGAGCCAGGGGGCAGTGTCTAACTTAATCTTTTTAGCACCGTGGCACCCATTATCGGACAAGGTAAGAAGAATGTAAGTCAAGTGACGTTTCCTAAAGGATCTCCAGAACCACAGCGTTGATTAACTTCATTTAAATTGCTGAAATACAGGAAAGCCTTGTGGGAGTTCTATCCGAACATAAAAAAATAAACATACCGTTAAGTTTATGTAATTACATAAACCCTGTAACCTCGCCGTCACTTTCGCACGCGGCCGTAACGTTTCACTAGATTGTTAATAAGTACACTTTACAAAGTCGGATTTCAATCAAAAGACACTTCTTCTTCGTAACCCTACGAGCTTGTATGGGTCTAATAAAGTATGATAGATCCTTGTGTGTAGTATATTAGTACCTGAAAAATCCTTTGACTTTTTCCACTCTGGAGGCTTCTGTAATCGTGGGAGGTTTCTTAAAATGCGTCACACGTCTTAAGCAGAGATTTATGCACATTTTAATACCCAGCATGCCGCAAACCAATGGTGTTTAGACATAAAGGTTATAACTTTTACATTTTAGAACCGAACAACACAGTTGTCTGACTAAAACTCCCCAAGGCTTCGTTTTATTGTGATTCCGATTCTTTAGGTCATTCACTTTACAAAGAGGGGTCTTACAACTCTGTAGGTTGTTGTTTAGGCCTTGAAGCATGCATCTGGAAAAACTTTGGGGCGACCATCATGAACACAAATTCAGAGGCCAAACTTAACACTGTCTCAAAGAAAGCACTGTGTGTTGCATACAGTTTGTTCATGTTTTTTATAATCTATAGAATCCTTTATAAAGCTTGAGCGTGTGTGTTTTGAAGCTCAGTGGTCGGTCATCAATATCTCCAAGGCCCAGAGTTTTAGCATTACGGCCATACATTTGTCAGTCATCTCTCTGTCAGATGAAATGATGGTAAATCTTTTTTCATTCCCCCAAAAGGGAGATCTGAAGACAAAGCTTGAGTATTCCCCGGCACTCGTCGCTAAGATACATCTACTCTCTGGCCACTTGTTTTTCTTTTATTCAAGATGAAAAAACGAGACTCCTTAATACATCCCCAGATGTCAGATGTACTTTTCTTTTCAGAAGAGAGTCTGTCTACCTCGCAGGCGACCACTTGGCAGAAATTCAAAGAGCGGTGCACTTTTAAAATGGATTTTTTTGCAACGCCCTCCAGCGTCGCTGATGAATGAGCTGTTGAATCAAAACGATGACAGATGCTATCTGAATTAACACAATCCCCTCCAAACTTCCCCCTGCTGTCTCAAAGTCCAGCACACGAGGACGAGTTGATGTCAAAGAGGACGGCAGCAGTGACTTTCCTTTTTCTTTTCCTTTTCAAGAGTCTTTTTAATCAACTGTCACAAAGGGATCCCTGCTGTCAGCTGACAGTAGAGAGGAAGAGAGGGGGAAAGCCAAGTGTCAGACTCAAATCCCTCACTGACATTGATTCAATTGAGATCTCTGTGAGGTGAACTCAAATGATGAGATTTAGATCAATCAAGCCTTTGGATTTGGAGTTTGAAAGAAATGATTGGCACATATAGAGAGGATTCCCCACATGAATAGCAACGATAATGTGAGTAAATGATTCATTAGCATCTCTTTAGCACTGCAGGGGTCACAAGGAGAAAAAAAGTGACTGTTAACAAAGGCAGATATTCAATCACGTTATATCCTGGATATTATTTTACAAATAGCAGCCTCACAGCTATGTAACTGCCCCAAAATCATGTGAAGGAATTTCAAAGCGGCATCAAGCAAGAATACGGTGACGTAATGACCTCATTCTTAAATACTTATTCTCGTGCTGACCGAGTGGTTAGAATCTCCCTGCCTGAGAGACTCAAAACTGTCTGAACAGCATCAAGGTTGTCACACATGAGCATGCTGTGTGTGCACGTTATTGACATCATGTGGTTTCATTTGGATATATATAAGTTTAATTTCTTTTAGTTAACTTAATTATCATTTCACGTTGGCAGTTGGGGGCAGAGGAAAGTGATACGCCTTCATGACACTTTTAAAAACATTACCTGACATTTAAGCAGGTAACCCTCTCAGTTTAGCATATTAGCGTGCTAATATTTGATAACATGAAAATATGCAGTGAAATTGATGGGAGGATCATATCACAGATTAAAAAATTTCGGAGGAGGTTCCTAGAGCAGCTTTAGAACTGCATTAATCCAGGGATTACGCTGGGCAGTACGATTTTGCTTCAGATTCATACTATCCCACAGTGCACAGTAATAGTAAAACTAGTATTGGACTGAAAGCTGTTGAGCAAGTAAGTAAAGAGTGTGCTTCACATGTGGAACCTGTGCGGGGGAAAGCTGCTGTTAGATATTCTTCCCCCCTCTTTCATTTTCTACATCAGAAACACAAGCGTTCCATAACCTTTTCGTCCAACCCATCCCTTTCAATTTGATAAATATGTTTCAGACTTTGACAGATGTCCAGCTGCGGTGATTTAATATGTTTCAACCTTTTCAATTACGTCCTCAGCAGGTTATAAGGAGAGATTGTCCAAAGACTTTGATGGTGTAAGCCGATTTTCTCCTTCGCTTCAATCCTAATTGAGTCTCATCGAGCCGCTGATTGGATCCTGATAGGACTCTGCCGTCATCTGATTGCTTGCCAGCTGTAATTTTTTTTTCTTCATCTAATTAAATCAATCGGCAATGTTATAGAGATTTATTACTAAGTCTTTTAAGCAATTCCACTGAGCACGGGCATTCATTCAACATAATCTGGACCCTAAAGTAAATTAATATGGTACAATAACATTACGTTTAATTACTGAAAAATTGGATATATTTAATTATCCTTGCTTTATTGTGGATCTACAAAGAATAATTATTTGAAGACTTTAAATGAAATCCTAAATTAATTAATTTGTATTATTTGAGAACAAATAGTTGCTCAGAGCCCCAAAGAAGTAAACAAAAACGGTGATGAATTTATGCTATCTATTGTTTATTTGATCTCTTAAAACCATTTGGAAATCAGCTGAATACGGTGACTCTCCGCTGTGCTGAAGGCCCTCAAAATGGTGGTTAAATTGGCAGGCAAACTCACAGTGGTGTATGATGCCCTGAAACACAAAAACAATCACTTAATTTGTCACGCTTAAATTCCTCTGGAACGATACTTCAAATTCCCAAGACATGCAGTCTGTACATCAGAAACTCATTACACGCTTATTACCAGGCAATTAGACAGCAGCGGGCATGTGAGCCAGTTCAATAGATATCTGACACCCCTTGTTATGCTAAATAATCATCTAAAACACTGATATTTTGGCTCTGCAGACTGCAGTATGCCTGTTTATTGTCATTTTCATGTGCCCTCCCGCTTCATACGCTCTCTGGATGTTAGAGTGTTAGACTGCAATATTAGTTTACTGAGTTATATCAGAATTAAACTTTTATTAAAAAGCCAGATGCGTGTCTCTCATATGGATATGATGGTTTGTTTATTGGGCCACCTTAAAATAAGTCTTCTAATGCAGTTTACTTTTTTGGATTCCGTGCATACATGGGTTATGTTAATATTCTTATTGATATTAGGAGTAATATTGACTTTTCAATGTATGCTAGGAAGTTTGGATCTTATTTTGTAAAAGTATTGAATATTGTGCACTTTTCAGGCCACAGGAGTGCAGGGCATGACAACAGGATGTGCTGCTATTGAGTGGAAAGTAAGCAGTGGTGTATAAAGTACCCAAAAGCCGTACTTGAGTAAAAGTAAAGATACCTTACTGGAAAATTACTCCAGTAAAAGTAAAAGTCACCTATTAAAATACGACTTGAGTAAAAGTCTTAAAGTATCAGATATTTTCTGTACTTAAGTATCAAAAGTATTTTTTCTGATATAAAATGTACTTAAGTATTGAAAGTAAAAGTACAAGTACATGCTGTTAATAAAAAAGCAAAGGGTCAGAATTTTGAGAATTATGAAGATTCTTTTAAGTGCTGTGGTCACCATGACCAAGGACAAGGAGTTGTGTTGATAAAATAACTAGGTTGGCTGTGATCCATCCATATATATTATGTTCATGACCAAGGACAAGGAGTTGTGTTGATAAAATAACTAGGTTGGCTGTGATCCATCCATATATATTATGTTCAACATAATATATTGTACCTATATACTTTTGCAATAAAAAAGCAATATGACACTATGAAGGAGTTGTAACAGTGTGGTTATACGTATGCTCATTCCCCGTGGGGCCCTTGGTACCGGGCCACACAGAAAGAATGAATGAAACATTCAAATTAAATAAAAAAAAATCAAGGCCGGAAAGATGTTTTATTGTGAAAAATGACCGGATACATCAGTCTGTGGTAACCTCAGACGGAACCTCTTGACACATGTTAAGATGTTACGTTACCCTAAAAATGAAACTAAAAAAAACACGAAAACCTGCTTCCATTTCAACATCCTGTCTTTGTGAAGCGGGTTATGAATTAAGCAGTAGACTTGACTAAAGGTTTAGGAGTAAACTGGACAATAAGGTGAAAATATTGTCTTCACGTAACCGGCCCGTGACGCAATAAAGGTTTGGGAGCGCTGGACTAGGGGATGTAGAGGGAAAATGCAGAATATTGTGATTCGCAAAACCTGCTTGGTGGAGTCTGTGTTCCACCACATTCCCGGATGTGTTTTTTTTTTTCTAAAGATAGATTTGATTTTGTATCAGTTTTCTTTGCAAAATGTAGTGAAGTAAAAGTAAAAGTAAACAGAAATATAAATAGTAAAGTAGAGTACAGATATCCCCAAAAACTACTTAAGTACAGTAACGAAGTATTTCTACTTCGTTACTATACACCACTGAAAATAAGCAATTCATGCTTTAATAGCCCTCCAAAATATTAAGTCATGTCAAGCAAATTGATATTGTATGAAATCATGAAGTGTTTTATTTTACTCAGGTGGCATCCGGACATAAAAAAAAACAACACAAAAGGGTCTACTACACTGTGTTGTTTCAGGTACCGGTGAGATGATGAAAGAAGATCCAGGAAGGCCGAGAGACAGTTTAAATAACAGTTTCATGCATTTGGAGGTTTATGAGATGCCAACATTCTGCACAGCAGTGGTGGGCCGTCAGGGCCTGCTAAGCCTTCTCTGCTGGCCTAAACAGAATCACAAAGATTAAATTACAATTTTATATAATTTTTTCTTACTCTTTTGCGAACAGAAATTTGAACACCACTAAAGTAATGGTGTGTAGGATTTGGTGGCATCTACCAGTGTCACAAGAATGTCAGAGAACTACGGTGGTATTCATATCACTTAAAAACTGGAAAGACCATATCGTGAGCCAAGGTTTGTTTTTTCAGTTTGACTACTGTATAAAGGCTGTGTGCCGCGCTGCACCGCGATCAGCTGTTAAACTAAACAGCATGTGTAGGTACCAAATCCGCGGCTCGCCACTGCTGCACAGTAGAAAACAATTTTACAATTCTGGAAAGTTATTGAAGTATATTGACGGTAAAACATTTGAGAGAACTAACAGAAAAACTCTGCAAGTCAACATTTGAGAGTGCACACTTACACAATACAAAAGGTAGTCAATCAATCCAAACTGCAACAGTGTGTGTATCAAACTCAAGGCAGTCAGGAATAATATCCTGGAATATTATCCTGGCTGCCACTGTCAGTTGACAGTTGAGTATCATAACACTGTATTTCTACTACTACAACCACAAATACCAGTGGCATAGTAGCAGCAGTCAACGGTATCTTGATACCAAAACAACGTTTAATGTGTTGAAAGGTCTTTGAGATGCCAGATATTAAACTGTCAAGACACAATTTCCTGGTGCAAAAAGATCCGGCGTGAGAAACGGCACATGTTTGGTGAACTGGCTTGATCGCTAGCGAACTGCTAGCGATCAAGCCAGTTCACCTGGGTGTTAAAGAGCAGAGGAATCTCAGGGAGCGTTTTGTCATCGTTGGACTCGGTACAAACTGAACTTGAATAAGTATCAGTAGAAAAGCCATATTTGTTAGAATAAACTGAATACAAAGATGTATGCTCAACGGTCTACAAACAGTAATACTGGATTGGACTGCAGGCAGTAGCACTTTCAAAGTGTCGACCTATATTCTGTCTGTTCCAAGAACTCTGTCGTAATGAGGCCCGAGGAGGCTTTAAAACGGCATATTTGTTCTCCCTGTGGTCCTGCCTGCTCGGCCCCTTCATCTCGGCCACTAATCCTTCCTTTGCAGATTCCCAAGGAAAGGTAAACCGAGGGAACAGTGCAGTGGTTGCAGTTCAACAGTGCATGTTGGGGAAAACTTCTGATACAGGTTATTGTAATTCGTCTCACATGGGGACTTCAGCTGACTTCAGGATACCCAAAGAGATGGCGATGCAGTTACGGTGGACAGCTTTGAATATTTTTTAAGTCCCATTGAGGGACTAGTCCAAAAAAAAAAGGAAATACCTACAGTACATGACTTTCATGCACTTGATGCAAGTTTTCTTTTTGTGAAGAAGGATTTTTGTACTTCAGTTGAGCGAGGAAATCTCTTCGATCTGCTGACTGGGGCGATGAAGGGAATTCATCATTGCATTGCAGTTAATGAAATCACTGTTTGTCGGCCTTATCTTGTAATAAATAAATAAAAAATACCCCGATCCTGCAAAATACTGCAGAGTGGCTACAAAAGAGACATGTGTAAATCGAAATGTTGGAAGAGAGTATGAGATGCTTCTATTTCTACTGTTACGGTGCAGCGCAGATGTAAAAAAAAATGCAAAGGGTAGGCTGGTAGCAAGGAACACTGTCAACAACAGACTGCAATAATATAAAACGTATGTTGATGCAACCAGCGCAACAAATATGGAGGAGGTCAACGAGATCATCTTTGAATTTTTTATTTTGATATTGGATGTTTCCAATATGCAGACATGAGCTATTAAGCTACTTCTCTTCGTGAGAAGAAAAAGTAGATCCAAATCAATCCTTCACTGGCAGTAGAACACAATGATGAATCATTAAATCATTTGGGGACACTATGACTTTTCATCTAGCGTCATAATTTGTTTGTGTGTTTTATTTGTTTGTGTGTTTTATTCAGTCAATCATTACAATACAATATTCTATATAATATACAAAACAGAAAGACTGAAAAGGTATAGGTAGAAGCAAAAAATGCTTATATATTCCTATCCTAAATTATTATTAACAATTAAATCAGATAATTAATTTGAAATAAAGAAAAAATAAAATAAATATACACATACATCTTCCATATACATAGATTTCATTCACACTCAAAAAATGTTTTATAAATAATCCTTTTGAAAACCGAAAATGAGTTGACAGTTCTTACATCCATTTTAGCGTTGTTCCATAATTGAACTCCTACAATAGAAATACATCTTCTTTTAATCCCCTTTTTAGCTTTTTGTACAATAAACTTACAAACATCTGTAATAATCAGGTCAAAAATTCATTAGCCTCAGCCGGACTTCATGTTCGGTGCTCATTATCAATTGATTGCAGGCTAAACCCAGGTGAAGAGCTCAAAGCACCACTGAGCCGCCAAAAAGCATAACAGAACTGTTAGCGTGGTTGTAGACTCTTAGTCTGGTTTATTTTCTGAATATGTGCAATTTAACTTAAACCCACTGGATTGGGCAGGGTCTTTTACATTGCTGTTTGACAACTTCCTCTGAACACTCTTCATGCCGCTGAGTGAAAAGGGTCAGAAGATCTGAGTTGCGCTGTGCAGTCAAAAACTGCAGGACTGAGATGACAGAATCAACCAAAAGCGTGCACCGAGAAACAGGAGTTGCATGTGGAGTTAAAGTCTGCACATTTGGTGGCCAGCTGCAATATTTATTTTGTTTACAGTATATGACCTCATTTCCAACAAATTACAGCTTCTTGTTTACAAAGGGACTGCCCCCCATATTTTCACAATGCAGGACAACCTTGATGATTTATGAATGAATCATTGTGTGCTTTTTATGAGCATACTTAACTAAGTCAGGCATTGCCTTTGAAGGAGGAGCATTGGGACAGTCGCCACATTACATAAGCTCTACCCGGCTCATTCAAACGTGTGCAGCGCATGCGGAGCTTTCTGTGCACAATGTCAGCTAACGGTGCCTGCTGTGAAGCAGGAATTTCAGGCACACACTTTTCTGATCTCCCCCTTGACAAATCACTTTGATGGTGATTCGCTTGTCTGTTTGCATTCACAGCAACTGTCCTGAATTTTGTACAAGTCAATTTCCCCAGCTCGTATGCATGCGGCGCCTTTTTAAAATGGTCTCATTTCCTGCCTCAAACTGTCAAGGGGCAGAATCCAAGATGTCACGGTTAAAATAATTATACCTCAGGAAGTGGCACGATGACTTTGTAACTGTCACTCGGGCTTATGCCAATTTATATTTAAATGTTCATTTATGTTGCTCCTCTTCTTTTATACGTTGCTCCATTTTTGTCATGGTGAGGAATAAAGAGAGGAGGTGTGCATTTTGTTTTTACTTCCGGTCTCTTTTTTATTTTTAAGTGTAAATTCTGCAGTATCAGAGTGAGGTTTATTTTTCTATGTCCTGATGTTCTGAATCCACACAATATACAACTGCAAAAATGAGGATCAGGGCTGTAACTGCTACTAGTATTAGTAATAGTATTAGTATTATTATAAGTTGCATTGCTTTTACAATAGCCGATGCCATTACTGCTTTTAGTATCATTCTTATTCTACTACATCCACTGCTGCTGTTATTATTGGTTATTGTAACTATTCAGTATATGAATACTTTATGTCATATGCACTAAATGTGTTGTAACTCTGTTATGGTGTTCATTCTGTAAACATCTACTGTACTTCCGTGCATGCGGGGAGAGGGATCCTCCTCTGTTGCTCTCTCGAAGGTTTCTTCCTTTTTGCTCCCCGTTAGAGTTTTTCCTGAACCGATGTGAGGTCCCGGGACAGGGGATGTCGTGTGTGATATAGATTGCCCTCTGAGGCAAAATTGTAAAGTGTGTGTGTGTGTGTGTGTGTGTGTGTGTGTGTGTGTGTGTGTGTGTGTGTGTGTGTGTGTGTGTGTGTAAAAAATATTTAACATTCATGTGACAGCAGTTCCCACATTAAATGCGTGTATTTTAATTATATTTACATGTTCAGGTATGTAAAATCATCACTGTATTTGGCACTTTTTTCTATGATATCGTTTATGATACTGTTCTGTAGGTTTTAATTGTGAAGCATATCTACATCCTTTTATGATAATTACAACATAGTTTCATTTTTATGTTTAATTGCTACATACTAGTTACAGATGCAGTAAACATGTATTTATATGTGAACGTTGTAGTGTACATGATAAAGCCTTTAATTTGTGTTTGTGCACCTTTAATTTGTGTTTGTGCACCTTTTCTTCTACCCCTTAGTTTAACCGGTTCAACACTGCCCCGTTTTGCCTCTTTTTCCGCAAAGAAAAGAATGTTTTTACAAACGGCACCTTGCATATCTCCACAACCACATGGTCGATTAAATTCAATTAAATTCAATTAAATTGCTAAAATACCGTAACTCTTGTGAGATGAGGGCTGTGGTTAAAAAAAAAAAAAGATTGTTAGTTTGAATTATTTACATAAACTCCCTAACTTGCTGTGGCGATTTTAACGTTTCACTCAAATGTTTATAAGTAGCCCTTATAACGTTGGATTTCAGTCAAAGACACAGCCCTGTAACCGTACGGGCCCATGGGAATCTAACAAAGCAACCCATATCCTTACAAACCCCCTATTAGCATCGCTACATTTACAAACACGGCTTATGATCAAAATATCTTTTTAAAAGTGTTTTTTTTTTGTGTGCAGATTTTCCCAAGACTTTGCTGAACAAATACATACAATAAACACAAGTATTGGAATTAATTTGGGGTCCTACGAAGACTCAAACACAGGGGGAAAGAGGTCTAGAGGGTCTACAGTTTTCAACGGGTTTTAAGGACCCAATAGTTCACTGTCTGTTTTTTAGGGGTCCATGATTGGCTGACTTGCCTGTTCTGTTGTAACGGGACGGGCCCGCTTAGGGGGAGCGCCTACTCCTCACGCCAGCCGTGTAAGGAGGGCCCGTTTTAGAACCCTGAGGTTTTCCTCTCAGTTTGCTTTCAATTACAGTTTATAGAGACACTGACGGATGTTTAAAAACCCCATTCGTTTGGTATCTCCCCGTGGCCTACCTATTTCATTGAGCCACGTGATCCACCGAACTGTTTCCTCTAATAGAAAAGGAAGATGAATCGTTGTGTTCCCTGGTCAACGGCCTCGACCCGGTGTTGACCTTGGTGTCTCGACAACCTGAAAGTAGTCTTCTTCCATTAAACGGGAGTCCCCATTGAGTAGATTGCTACACTCTTATTCCAGAGTATATTGGATTTATTTCAACAAGAGTAATTATACACACAGTACTATGACCAAGTCTTTCCTTCATTGTGGGACACCCCCACAGTACTAAGAAACAGTCAAAAGTAACATATGTTAAAAAGTAATAAATTGTGGTACAGTAACCAAGTCTTTCCATCCTTGTGGGACACCCCCGCAGTACTAAGAAACAGTTAAAAGTATCACAGTGTAAGAAAGTCTCTGTTTGACTGCTCAAACAGAGTGGTTCAGTCTCAGGGACAGGGTCCGAGAAGAACTCCCGAAGTGCGCACTTATCACAGTATATATAGGCAAGTGCATGGGAAGATCTCTATCGAGACATAGTGGGAGTAACTGAGTAACAGGTGCCTGTGGTTACAATATGCTCTGGCCTTGGTCACACGCTCAATAGCATGTTTGTGGTTACAGCTGCAAAAGCTACTCAAGGTCAGCTGATAAGCAGCAGGATACCATCTGCTATGATAGGGTGACCAGACGTCCTCTTTTTCCCGGACATGTCCTCTTTTCGAGACCTAAACAAAGCGTCCGGCAGGGATTCCAAAAACGTCCGGGATTTTGCTATGTCCGGGAAAATAGTTATTACCCCCTTACAAGTTTTGGAAATGGTATCTCCCTCACGTTCCACCTTCTTGCGCAAGCTCTAACTGTAGAGAGAACTGTCATTGGTCGACCGATCTCAACGTAAATGTAAGTTCACGGCATGCTACACGCTACTGCTAACCCCCCCCCGCGACGAAGTGTCCTCCTCCTCCTCCTCTCTCTCTCCCCCTCCTCCTCCTCCCCCCCAAGACTTGTGTCTTGTGATATATAAATGTCATAAAAATGTCATAAAAACAGGAATGTACTACAGCGTATCAATGCAGCATGATAGAAGACAATTTCACTCAAAACATTTAGCATAATGCAGCGTGATAGAACACAATTTCGCTCAAAACATTTATAGTTATATTCAATAAAGAAACAATGAAAAGAACTTAGAAAAGAAAAGAACTCGTATTTTACATAACGCAATCCTCAACTCTGTCACCAAGTAGATAATGAAGCAGTGTTCCTACTGAGATACTCCCTGCAGTCAGCTTTATTCCACAGTTTTAAACATCATTTTCCAGTTGAAAAATAGGCTTGTAAGAAGTGTGATAACTCCAATCTTTGATATCTTGATCTCTGTTTGCTTTGCTTACTGATGCTTCAGGAGAGATCATTTCTTCAGTAGTATTTGGTTATATAAGTTGTCAGCAGTGTCTGACCAAATACAGTACACAGGTATTTCACACATAAAGTATAAGTGATTCCAATGAGCATAATGAATTTGAAGCAAGTTAAAGAGAAACTCTTAACATTATTTTAGAAAGTTAGTTAGATTCAAGTTGACCATGCAATTCTAACCTAACCAAAAGCACAAAAAGCAAATCCTATGATGAGACGTGCCAATAAGAGTTTTACACCTGCGTAATGACCCACCAGGATAATGTGATGCAAACTGGCTGAACCGTTTCTTTATTTGTATTTACTTACAACACATGGATTAGCATTTTCGTTACAAAAGGGCCTGAGCTCAACCTAATGGAAATCAGAAACCAATATAAATATGTTGGATTCTGGGTCGGGGAACGATGTCGTCCATCGTAGACTGTCTGTAAAAAATGGACGTGGTGACCGTGAAGTCACCCACTGGTCTGTGGACTGCCTATTTGAAGCCTTTGGATTTGGCATTTTAGCGATTGAGACCATAAAACCCATGTTTATAATGTTTGCTGAGGTAATAAATCAAGTGAGAAGTTATTTTCGCATTGACATACAATCAGACTACAATCGGAACCTACAGACTTTCAGACCTGGAGGTTCCCTCTTAGTGTCCATACAATATTTGATTCCAGCCATCATTTCACAACTGCAGCATAGCGTATCAAATTCTTAATTAATTGTATTCCCGGGTCTCTATTCCTTTTCAACTGACTACCCCATTTTCAGCAGTTCTCATAGTGTCAGTAAGTACTACAATGAACCGAACAGAGCCTTCATTTACTTTCCTCGTCACCAGCACCCTCATGAATGGCACTCTGTCAATTATTACGCCCTCTGTCAGTAATAGGAGAAAGATGTTAATAATTCACTTGTTCGTGAAAAAGGAAATTCTCATTTTCCTGGAGGTCAGAGGTCGGACTCCATCACAGAACGACACCCTGGAGCTGGTTGGGATTCAGTGTCTTGCTCAAGGACACTTGTGCATTCAATGAGGGAACTGGGAGTGGGGACTGATAATTAGAAATGGCCTGTGAACATCAAGAACGTTGGCAAGTAAAATGAAAGATCATATACACTATTTAATGTCTTCTCCTCTTTACCCTGATCGACAGATGAAACTGTGGTGTTCCAGCAGAGAGAGCAACCAGCAGTCAATTCTTTCATCCTTCTCCCAGACCTTTGCCATTGACCTTTTGTCTTTTCATTCATCAACTGTCAGCTCCTCCAGTCACTGTTAATTCACTCTGCTTTGTTCTCTTCCAAAACTGTAAGGGTCCTTGTATACTTGCTTTTAATTACATAATCACATTTGCTTGTTGGCTGCCAAGTGTTGCTTTCTAGTTGTGGTTGTGCATGTCCTCTGATGCTACTGCTTCAGTTGTCCGCAAGTTGCAATTATGCCCATGACTGGTTGGGTCAGTGTATCAGGGTGTGAAGTAAGGTCAACAGGAAACTAAACAAACCACAACAACAATGGCAGAGTTTTAAGGAGTAGCTTATATTCAGTTGTGCTGAAGCCACTTCTCTGCTGTGTGTAGTAACCTCCTGTAGTAACCGATCTGGTAAACACTGTGTCAATTATTGATCTTTGATAAGCAACTGTCCTACAAGGGCCACATTATAACCACTGCCTTATCCTGCTATGTGCAGTATTTTATAAATGTTTTGCATCAGACCCCGTGGGGTCATGCAGCAGTCTGGGCTCTTTCCAGTTATGCTTGACTAATGTAATATCTGCTTTGCCTGCATCTGAAACACTCAAAGCTCATGCAGAATTCATTAAATCACCTCCATACATCTCATCCTTGTTTAACTCCTGTGGTCACTGCTCAGCCGTCCTTCCCAACTCTGCCTGGTCCTGACTCTTTCTATCCATGGCGACCCAGTAGTTAAGGGATTTACCCTCGTCAGTAGAGCTGTACATTCTCTCCTGAAAGCGGTCACAAACAAACACAAACAAATCTCCTTGGCTTCAGGCCCTGAACCCCACTCTGACTTTCTCACCGAAACCTTGTTCCAATCGTTCTCTGTCCTCCCCAACCTCAAGTGTTATTAAACCAGAGTTGAATACATAGCTGCCCTCTTCCCGTGATTTATTCAGATTTTACATAACAGCATATGGTAAATACCGAAAATTATATAAACCAAATAACACTCACTTGAAAAATATTTGGGAATGTTTTTATTTTTTCAGCCGAAATGGATTTTACTTTAAAGCTACATCTGCTCCTGTGAGATCAGCCTTCAGAGAAAAACAGACGGGCATGAAGGAGACGGTCTTGGCCTTATGGCTTTCTGTGGCATGTCATTAGTCTGCCTAATTAGATAATAATGACTGCCTTCCATTACAGGCTGGTGTAGTACACATGGCGCTCAGAGCTTCATACACCTTACCCATGCCAAGACAACTCAGCTGACAAAGTAGTTTAGCTGTTACTTACTCTCCCATATATCTCCTTTTATGTCTTTGTGATTACTCACACAACCAGTCCTTCTTTTTTTTGCGTTCTCAGCCGCTGCCAGGGTTGAGCTCAGGCTGCTATTCCGATAGAGAAGCCGGCACGCTGCTCATTTACAGCTGATGTGCTGTATGTGCTCGAAGCAAAACATGCGTGAGGATCGCTGCACATAAAAGATTGGGTTTTCTCAAATACTTCATCCTCCTTGAGGCAATACTTGAATCTTTCAGAACACACACACTATAAAGCCCACTCACGCCAAGATGAATGAAAAGAAGGGTCAGATACGGCCCCGTCAGTGAACATCATAAGGCCCACAATCAGGTGTATTTTCAGTAAAGTTGTATTCTTTTGTTCTATTCTTCAGACATCATCTCTTAGAACTTACAATGACAAATATTCTGAATTTCTTGCTGTAAAGATTTCAGCCCACAGTGAAGAGCTCTAGTGCAGCCAGAGTCTTTTTCTTAGGTTTTTAGAATACAGTTTAAAACGTATCATTTAAAAAAAAAAAATAATCTGGGGCAATCATGAATATATTTGTTATAGTTGTAGTTATAGTTGTAGTAGAGTTGTTTCAATGTAAAAGCGAATCTAGGATGAAGAAAGGGTTCCTATTATGGATCTCTGAAGCCCTTTTTTTCGAGGCTGAAAGCTCACAAACTCTTAACCCAAAATTATATCAGAATTTGTACAAGTTTCCCAAAGCTATATTGAAGTCCTCAGTTATTCCCATCCTCAGAAAAGTTAGGGTTGGAGCTGCACAAGTAAAAGTGAACCGACGTATTTTATGCTGGTTCTTCTCGCTTTCCAGATGTTGGAAAGCGACTACTGTTTCATATGTTACTGTTTACATGTCCCGTGAGGGTAGGCCTCCAAGCTTGCACAGAGCAACAGGATTATGGACACCAGTCTCTTATTATGAGTGTTTATTAGTGTGTTCCCACTGTCCATCTGTGGTTACTCCAAGCAGTATCAGAAGCAGATATGGTTAGACTGTGAGCATTATAGGGTTTTAGTTTAGTGATGCACCTTGAAAGCAGAGCATGATGATGGGCCAATGCTCTGCTGATGCTCTACTGCGCCGAGAAGCTCACACCCCTCCCTGATGAACCGGAAACTTTTATCCGTTGAGAAGCCATCCCAACAATATCTTTACAAGAATGTATGGATTTTAAAAGATGAATTAATAAAGATATTAATAAACAAACATCCAAACTAAAATAGTTTTGTGTTGTGTATTCATTGACCTGTTTCCCCTTTCAGAGCTCCCTTACTGTATTGCTGTCCATTGATAAGTTAAAGGTACTGGTATATATTTGATTATTGTCTAATAGAAAACATGCAGGGTGAAGCAGGCTTTTGTGCCTTTGGGGCTGTGTTCTGTTTTGTAAAAAAAAAAAAAAAGGAAAACATTATTTCTACTGAATATTCTAGCAATCATCCCTGTGCTAAAAAGCATTCATTTGAGGGCATACAGAGTCCACACATTCAGATTCAAATGCAGATCCAAACTCTGTGGTTTCCTGAAACATAAACAGTCCATATGAAATAACAACGTGCATCAGTGAAAATCCATACGCTTAAGGATTATGGAAGTGAATCTGACTTAACATTTACCTTGATCAAAGTCTCATTCATATATTTTTCGTAAAGCGTGCTGCAGATTATAGGCTAAACTGTGCTTTAGCCACACAATGTATTGGACTAAACCCCCCACGATGGGATCCATATAGACTGACACATATTAAAGAAATGTACACAAATCCTGTGTGCAGCAGGTGAGCGATGTGTTTACAGAATGGCTCGAGGAAGTATACTGTATGAATATGTTCGCCGTGCTGATAGATATCTTTTTCATACGAGATAAATGAAATGAAACGAGTATACCGTTCATTCTGTCGGCTTCACACTTAATTCCAACCCATAGTCGTTATGAGTACAATGCATTTCCACCACTAGCAAAGGAATCTCAAACAATAGCGCCCGGAATGGAGGGAGAGCTCACACGCACAGTAGCTGTAGGCTTGCAGGTAATCTGCGGGGAGCTATCGAGAGGATTACACTGTTTTTAAAGACGAAATATGACTACTCTGATGAAAGTGTGAATGTTTCATAAGCGTATACCAGGTGAACCGGTGCTGGTGTTGAGATCAGCACAAAACAGGCAGAGCGATCCATCGGAACGGGCTGTAAATAAACTCTCGTGTCACCGGCTGTAGCAGTGTGGCTGTGCACTTAGATTGACTCTGTTTAGGGTGTCAGCAACACAGCAAGGCACGCCCATGATTTAGGGGTCTGACCTGCTGTATGTATACAGAAAGTATAGGTCAGAGGTATAACATTAGCCCACCACCACATCTTATCTCTCATATATATATATATATATATATATATACACACACACACACACACAAGTATACTAAATGGTTTTGCCAAAGCCTCAAGGATGAAATATAAACGGTGAATGTTGGCAGGACTTTGATACCAGGGCTGTGTGTGATGAATGTAGGCAACTCAAGGCAAAGATCATAGATTTAGTTAAATATTGTAACGGACTTCATTTCCTCACCATAACCAGGTGTTTTTGTTAAACATAACCCTTGAAATATAATTCATGTATAATCTGAGCATATTTTGAGCATTTATTTTAAGAATGATAATATGCTCTGAAGTGAACGCTGCTGTACATTTCCTGCTCGTTACATTTAGTAACCAGACTTCAACTCAGAGTTTGACCTTTGACCTTTAAAGTCTCACTAATATCTCTCAACATGGCTTCATGTTTGCAGCTTTATAATTAGCGAGCCGTAGAGATGACTTTAATGAAAGTATTTATCTGAATGCTTCTTAATTAATAGTGTTGACTTTCAGGTTATTTATGTTGGATATGAGCTGCTCTACACAATTAATTCACATTTAATTTACTTTTATTATCTTGTTTAAGTATAAAAATAGGATGTTTTCTTTTCATCTCATACGTCTGTGATCTTTCCACATTAATAAAGCCCTGACTACCTGCAGATATTCAGAGACACTTTACATTTTTAAAGTGTTTATGCATACATTCTGTTTACTGAGTTTCATCAACTTAGCTGTCAGTAAGACAACTGAAGTAATAGAAAAGGACGTGAGTGGTTAACTCGTTATCAGTCAACTCACACAATGCAGAAAATATAAATATCTGGTGAATAATGTTATATGCTTTGTACTTTCAGTCAGCCTCTTCCCCCCGTGGTTTAGTGGTAGTTCAGAAGACACGGTTTCAAACTGTTTTCTTTTGCATATTGTGGTTTTTGAACGGCACAACCTGGCATAGTTTATTGCTCTTATACTGCTATAAGTATCGTCTAAAACAGCTTGCTAAATATAATGTTGTCACTGGCGTCAATTCTGTTTACTGAAACATAGAACATTTATTTGATGTTTCATGTTTACATTTGTTGGGATTGAGGGACAGATCACCAGGTGAAAACCCTTTCATGATTCGATTGATCATTTAGAGTTTCCAATTAGCCTAAAGTGAATATTTTGGGGATTTAGTGGGAGGAAACCCGGGTTGGGCGGCTTCTTTGCATATGACCCATCATGGTGCTGCTCCACACGCGTTCTCTTTCTGTGGGAATACAGAACAAAAACAGAAGCACTAAAGTAAGCAGAATGATACAAGACATGGGTGAAATGCACCCTTGTCTGTGCTGTTGTTCATTAAAAAAAATCAATATATATATATATATATATATATATATATATATATATATATATATATATATATATATATATATATATATATATATATACACACACACACACACACACACATTCATGCAGGATTCTTGGTAGACAAATAACAGACACATCAATCTAAATAAAAGGGGAATGTGGCCAAAATAGCATAGCTCACTTACTTTGTCTTCACGGTGGTCGGTGCAGTGAGGTACACCGCCTGTCCATCTGGCCTAGTTCATAGAAACATTGTGTTAGCCATGTTGAATAACCAGTCTATTTGGCTACCCTGAATGTAATGAGCGTTCATGTCACATTGTAGCGTAGTTCGCTACCTCCGTGAGTCTCGGACGGCACAAAAGGGCAACACACTTCGGATTTGCGTTTAGCAAGATACTTTATTTGATCGGCTGCCTCGCCCCCGAGCGCACCCGCCTCCGTCTGTAACTGCTCCTGTATCTGCTCCCAGATCCACCAGCTCATTCGGCTGCGTCGCCACCGCTCACTTCCCCCACCCCGTCGCTACTGCTGGTTTTTAAAAAGGGAGAAACACACAGACACCAATTGCCCCCAGATGAGCCTGATTATCCGGCACCTGTTCTCTGAATCGCTCCCTCCCTCTCTCCCTCTGCACCTGAGCTAACCACACCCCTGCCACCACATACCTCCACCGCCAGCCTTAGGCCGGGGCCCCATCCGGCCTAACCTACTCCCCCCCCCGCCCCATGAGAGCGGGAGAGGAAGTCGGCCACAACCATCTGCGTCCCCGGCCTGTGGATTACCTTGAAATTAAAAGGCTGTAACGCCAGATACCACCGCGTAATCCGGGCGTTGGTATCTTTCATGCGGTGGAGCCACTGGAGGGGGGCGTGGTCCGACCAGTGGGTGAAAGAGCGTCCCAGGAGGTAGTAGCGCAGGGAGTCGACCGCCCACCGGATGGCCAGGCACTCCTTCTCCACCGTACTGTACCTGGCCTCCCTCTCTGATAGCTTCCGGCTGATGTAGAGGACAGGGTGGTCAACTCCCTCTACCTGCTGGGACAAAACGGCCCCCAGCCCTCTGTTCGACGCATCAGTCTGCAGAGTAAAGGGAAGAGAGAAGTTAGGCGTGTGAAGGAGCGGTTCCCCACAGAGAGCTTGTTTTACCTCCTCAAACGCCAACTGGCACCGCTCCGTCCACTGGACCGGATCTGAGGCACCTTTCCGGGTCAGGTCAGTCAAGGGGCTGGTCAGATCCACAAAGCTCGGGATGAAGCGCCTGTAATAACCCGCCAGCCCCAAAAACTGCCTCAACTCTTTTTTAGTCTTGGGCCACAGGCAGGCGGCGATAGCGGCCGTCTTGTCGACCTGAGGGCGCACATGCCCACCGCCCAAGTGGTACCCCAGATACCGTACCTCCCTCCGTCCAACTGCACACTTCCCCGGGTTGGCGGTGAGCCCAGCCTGCCTCAGGGACTCCAGCACCGCGCCCACCCGCTGCACATGCTCCGCCCAGGTGGTGCTGTGGATGATTACATCATCTATGTAGGCGGCAGCATATGCAGCGTGCGGACGCAGCACCCGGTCCATGAGGCGTTGAAAGGTGGCTGGGGCACCGAACAACCCGAAGGGAAGCGTGGTAAATTGGTATAAACCAAACGGAGTGGAGAAGGCCGTTTTTTCCTTGGACTCTGGAGACAGAGGAATCTGCCAGTAGCCCTTGGTCAAATCCAGTGTCGTAAAGAAACGTGCAGTGCCCAGTCGGTCCAGGAGCTCGTCGACCCGGGGCATTGGGTACGCATCGAAACGTGACACACCGTTCACCCTGCGATAGTCCACGCAGAACCGTATAGACCCATCCTTCTTGACAACAAGAACAATGGGGCTAGACCAGGCACTGTTGGACTCTTCTATTACCCCCATCTCCAGCATGGCCGCCAATTCCCTCTGAACTACTTTTCTCTTGTGTTCAGGTAACCTGTAGGGTCGTAACCGCACCGTCACGCCCGGGGGAGTCTCAATCTGGTGCGTGATGAGGTTTGTGCGTCCTGGCAGGAGAGAAAACACGTCAGCAAACTGCTCTTGCAACTGGGCAATGTCTGTTCTCTGGGTCCCGGAGAGATGGTCTTCACAAAGGAGCGAGGCCGGATTGGTGGATTTTGGGACCTCAGGCCCCAGCTCCTCTCTCAGAAACCGCGGACACCAGAGAAACAGACTCCGCCTCTCTCCATGCTTTTAGAAGGTTGAGGTGGTAGATCTGTGTAGCTCCGCCCCTGTCAGAACGCACCACCTCATAATCAACATCCCCCACTCGCCGTGTGACCACAAAGGGCCCTTGCCACTTGGCGAGGAGTTTAGAGCTGGAAGTAGGAAGCAATACAAGTACCTTCTCTCCCGGTGTGAATTGTCTCAGCCTGGCTCCTCTGTCGTACAGCCGTTTTTGACGCTCCTGGGCCTGGAGCAAATTCTCGCGTGACATCCGACCCAGTGTGTGGAGTTTTGCTCGCAGGTCCAGGACGTATTGAATTTCGTTCTTACTGGTGCTCGGACCTTCCTCCCAGTTTTCCTTAATCAGGTCGAGCACCCCCCGTGGTGTCCTGCCGAACAGCAGTTCAAAGGGAGAAAATCCCGTGGAGGCCTGAGGAACCTCCCGCACTGCAAACAACAGAGAATCAAGCCATTTGTCCCAATTACGTTCATTGTCATTAATACATTTACGGATCATGGACTCTAGAGTCTTATTCAGACTCTCCACCAGCCCGTCGGTCTGTGGGTGGTAAACACTGGTCCGAATAGATTTAATGCCCAGCAACCCGTAAAGTTCTCTCAGTGTTCTTGACATGAACGAGGTGCCCTGGTCAGTCAGAATCTCTTTCGGGATTCCGACTCGGGAGATGACCTGAAACAGCGCCTGCGCGACACTCTTTGCAGAAATGTTGCGCAACGGCACTGCCTCCGGATATCGTGTTGCGTAATCCACCAGGACTAACACAAAGCGATATCCTTGTGCGCTCCGGTGAAATGGCCCGATGAGGTCCATGGCGATTCGCTCAAACGGCACCTCCATTAATGGCAGAGGACGCAAAGGCGCCCTCGGAATGGCCGGTTGATTTACCACTTGACAATCCGGGCAGGACGCGCACCCACGGCGCACATCCGCCCAGATGCCCGGCCAATAAAATCGGGTCATTATCCGGTCTAGTGTCTTTTCATATCCCATGTGACCAGCCATCGGGTTATAATGAGCCGCATGGAAAATCATTTCCCGGCGGCTTTTCGGCACCAGCAACTGGGTGTTCTCCTGCCCTGTCTGAGTGTCACGACTCACTCTGTACAGCCTGTCCCTAATCAATGAAAAGTGCGGATATGACAGCGCTGCGTCAGGGCGCACCAGCTGACCATCAACTCGCATCACTTGGTCAAAGGCCGAGCGCAGAGTATCATCACGAGACTGCTCGAGTGGAAAATCTTCCATAGAGTGGAACTCGGGAGCCGGTGGAGTCTCCACGGGAGGCTCCGCTGGTTCCTCTTCCTCCTCCCCGTCTGCAGTGTCGGACAAACTCGCGTCACCGCTGAGCACAGCGCACATATCGCATGACCCTGTCTGCCGTGAACGCACCCCCGCTGCCTGCCCCATTAATTTGTTAAACCCGGGCCAATCGGTTCCCAAGATTAGAGGGTGCGTAAGGTGGGAGCTAACCGCAACCTTTATACTACGTTTTTTCCCCCCGTGTCTAATTTCGACTGACACAATGGGATACTCGTGAACGTCCCCATGCACACACCTAATCTTCACCCACAATGCCTCCACCAATGCCCCGGGTCGAACCAGGCTCTGGTGGATCATAGACTACGTACAGCCAGAAGCCGCCATTGCCTGATGTGTACCCCCCTGGATTCTTACCAGAACGCGGTACGTCGCTCCCGGACCGGGGGAGGGTGTTGGAGGGCCGGCAACCCGAATCACCTGGCCCACCTCCATCAGTGGACAGTCCCTCCGGAAGTGTCCGGGCTGCCCACACCTCCAACATACCTGCCCTGATGTCTGAGGACCCCCCTGTGGGTCGAGAAGGGTGCCGGTGCTGGTTGTGGTCGTGGTATCGGGGATCCAAGGAAGGGGAACTGGCCACCGAGCCGAAGTGGGCCGCGCCAAGAGCGGCGGGGGTAGCCTCCTCCGTGGGCCGGGTGTCGGCTGGGCTGCAGCCGGCGCGTGGCTGCTGCTCCCCAACCCGGGGGGATGAACAGCCAGGTGGTCCTCCGCCAAGGTGATGGCGGTCTCCAGTACCGTAGGGCCCAGAGTCCAGAAACCACTGCGCGTCGTCCGCTGCCGTCATCTGCTGCAGGACGAAGGTCTGCCTCTCCGCAGTGTCCTGAAGAGCCCCCAGGAACCGCCGGTTCGTCTCCGCCTGATCCTGCTGCATGGCCGCGATCCCCGCCAACATCTGCCCCAGCGCCACGATCGGCTGAGTTGGCGCCTCCGGCTGTTGCTCTCTATTCTCCATGCCGCCCCACGTTGGGCTCCAGTGTAGCGTAGTTCGCTACCTCCGTGAGTCTCGGACGGCACAAAAGGGCAACACACTTCGGATTTGCGTTTAGCAAGATACTTTATTTAATCGGCTGCCTGGTGTGCGCTCTCGGCCTCGGCCCCGAGCGCACCCGCACCCGCCTCCGCCTGTAACTGCTCCTGTATCTGCTCCCAGGTCCACCAGCTCATTCGGCTGCGTCGCCTCCGCTCACTTCCCCCACTCCGTCGCTACTGCTGGTTTTTAAAAGGGAGAAACACACAGACACCAATTGCCCCCAGCTGAGCCTGATTATCCGGCACCTGTTCTCTGAATCGATCCCTCCCTCTCTCCCTCTGCACCTGAGCTAACCACGCCCCTGCCACCACACACATAAATCCCCACTGTTCATTAATAAGATGCAATTACCATTTCAAAGACACTGATAATGGCCATAGTGATATGGGGACAACAGAGGCCTTCAGTCTAAATCAAAACAATTTAAGGGGTTGATTTCCCGCAATGACTGCCAATTCAGCTGATGAAATGAACGTTCCGCTTCAGCAACCTGGGAGTATAAAAAATCAGTCTTCTTGTCCTCTTGGAGGAAAAATGTGTCTGGCTCTACAGTGCAAATGTGACCTCTCCTACCTGGCAAATGGGGGAGAAGAAGGAAGCGGGTCTCATCACGCAATCAACCAATCAATCATAACAAGACACAAGAGGGGCAGTGATCATTACGCTCACAAATCAAACTTTGCAAAAGCCGTAGATCACAGCTAATCACTAAATCTGACAGAAAGTCACCCCACCCAACGGCGAAATATTTTGGTCTGTGTTTTTCTATTTAAATGCAAATTCAGTGACAGGTTTCTCTCAGGCACAGAGCTTCTGGGCAAGGCGATTAGTTTAATTGTTTGTTTTTTTAAGTGACCCTTTTACAGCCGACATCATAAGAAATGAGCGTTTCTTATGTCGGCAACGGAAATGGCGTCATCCAGAGGAGTTAGCACTTTTTAAATGTTGAGTTAAACCTGCAAGCAGCATCAAAACGTCTGTTTGTTGCATGTTCAGTTGTCAGATTGCAAATTCCAACAGCTGACTCAAGTTCCACAGAATTATGACAGGATCAGCTGTATAGCTGTTCCAGTTTAACTAGTGACCGTGTTAACTGGTGACTTTGAGTCGAATGTCTCCATGGTTGCGCGTCGTAACTTACGTAAATGGTTGCCGTTAAAGAATGAACACAGATGAGTATGTATCAATGGATCAGTCATTGTCTTTGACGTTCTTTACTGACCTGTCCTGTCTCGATAGTGTAATGTTACATGCTAGGTTTCTCCACCAAACACATGACATACAGTCAGGTCTATAAATATTTGGACATTGACACATTTTTCATTATTTTGGCTCTGTACACCACAACAATGGCGTTGAAATGAAAAATATCAAGGTGTGATTTAAGTGCAGACTTAAATCACCCTCTTTTTAAGGGATGTGTCTATAAATATTTGGACATTGACACATCCCTTAAAAAGAGGGTGGCCACATTTGAATTTGTTGTAGTTCCTACACCGTTCACCTGATTTGGATGTAAATACCCTCAAATTAAAGCTGAAAGTCTGCACTTAAATCACACCTTGATATTTTTCATTTCAACTCCATTGTTGTGGTGTACAGAGCCAAAACTATGAAAAATGTGTCAATGTCCAAATATTTATAGACCTGACTGTATGTCATGTGTTTGGTGGAGAAACCTAGCATGTAACATTACACTATCGAGACAGTACAGGTCAGTACAGAACGTCAAAGACAATGACTGATCCATTGATACATACTCATCTGTGTTCATTCTTTAACGCCAACCATTTACGTAAGTTACGACGCGCAACCATGGAGACATTCGACTCAAAGTCAATTTATTCATTTCAACTCCATTGTTGTGGTGTACAGAGCCAAAATAATGAAAAATGTGTCAATGTCCAAATATTTATGGACCTGACTGTATCTGACCACCTGATATTAGGCCACTGTATTCTACCCACTCACTAATAGCGCTCGGATCTGGAAAGACAATTTGTTTGGTTCGCATTCTTGATCTTTGGTTATTAATAGCTGCATAGCTTTTGCACCCCACTATACTTCCGTAGCCAAAACTGCATGCACACACTTAAGTGGGTCATCCTTGTTAGCAAAACTGTAAAAGGGTTGGTACTTCACAGCACAGTATCGTTGTCGGGGCTGATGAAGACGAATTGATGCCTCCCCGACTGTAATACAGAAATACTAGCACGTTTTGGATTATAGGCTGTGACGGCCCCTGCTTCCTCTGCTTTTGTGTGTGCTGCATTAGTCAGCTGTGGTTTTTGCCTGTGATGTGTTCAAGGCCTCAGAGGAGCCTGATTGCGGTCCCTAAGCCAGATCTGGAGCACCTGGGCCCAGTGCTCCACAGGATATAAAGGCCCAGTTTCCTGTGTGGCTGGCTCTCTTCCCTGGCAGCGTCTGCAACCCCCTTTTTGCTTGCTAATCTCCTCCACAGATAGGGATGCACTGATATATACTGTATATGGTAACAGTGTATTGTATCCCATACTGTGAGCATGTACTCACATTTATAAAACTTTGATACAACCGCACCCAATACCACTACGCTAAAGTCACGTTAACCTTTCGTCAGCTGAGCCTAATAAGCCGCCCAGCTGCAACAATAAACAGATTCAATTAATAATAATAAACGCTAGCTGCCGTGTATGTGTAAAACGTACACGGAAGTCCCCAGTTCACCCCACTTTCCCAGTAAGTTTCCACCACATCAATTAGTTTAGCTGCATGTCTGCTGGGGTTTCTGCCAGTGTATGGCGAGCCATAGCGTAACGTTAGCCAAGAGGAAAGAGAGCGTGTGTGTGCGCTTTATTTGTCGGGGGGATTAAATGCTGCACCCCGCAAATTAAGTTCCCCTGTCTTGCTCGTCAACCACCTGCTGAAGTTAGCTCCGGCTCAGGTGCACTTTGGGTGGGATGACTTTTATTATTAAGGAGGGCCAGCTATTCTCAGTGAAGTGACAAGTAGCTCCTCTGAATATATTTATTTAATAGTTTTTTGACAGTTTAACTGATAGCGTGGTTAAACGGTTGATTATTAACACTGCAAACTATGCTCTGTTTGATCAGGAAAACACAATGTTGAATGTTAAAATGTCAGCAAGAGCATCATGTTGTATTTTTAATTTGTTCCAGTCAGAAAGTGAGGACCATCTGATGAGAAAACATGTTTTCAAAGTTATTTGGTTGAACTGTAATGGTATTATTTAGTACTCATATCAGTGCTTTATTGTGGGCAAGTACTTAAAAAAATCCCACACATCCCTAGAACAACTACAGCAAAATGTGCTTCTAAAGCCTTGATGTAGCTTGGCATTTTCATGGCTAGAAAGACAACACAAGGAAGAAGGGATGAATGAACCAGCACAAAGTGGGTCTCCAGCGCTCCCCGCCTGTATGCCGATGAGATATTAGCATTCATATTTTGTTTCAAGAGGGAGGAGAGCATGGCAATGCCTGCAGAGCATGAAGTCCTCCTGCCTCGCCAGCTCCCCCCTCTTTTTGAAAACTTTCCTCTCCTGGATCCTCGGGAGATGTAATTACTGTGCAGTCAACTTGTAAGACCCATAGTCCCGGGGAATGCATCTCCCCTATCGACCATTCCTGGTTGTTATTTTTAACAGCTCGCATCAGAAAATGGATGTTATGCAGCTTTCCTTTGCTAAAATGTATAGCATCATAATCAAGAGAAAAGGGTATTATTAACGGGTTACCTTTAGGAATCAGAATCAGAATCAGCTTTAATGGCCATGTAAAATTTTCACATACATGGAATTTGACTCCGGTTTCACTGGCTCTCGTACTTTTTTCCACACACAATATACAAGATAAATATAAAAATATAAAAAGGACATTAAAGACAGTAGTAAAACAACAAAAAAGTGCAGATAGTGCAGATGAAGAGTCTGTTTAACTGTTCATCAGAGTGACGGCCAGTGGGAAGAAGCTGTTTCTGTGTCTGGTGGTTTTGGCGTACAGTGCTCTGTAGCGCCTTCCAGAGGGGAGGAGTTGGAACAGCTTGTGTCCAGGGTGTGAGGGGTCTGTGGTGATCTTTACAGCCCGCTTCCTGACTCTGGCGGTGTGCAAGTCCAGGATGGAGGGCAGGCTGGAACCAATGGTTCTCTCTGCAGACCTGACGATCCGTTGGAGTCTGACTCTGTCCTGTTTGGTGGCCGATCCAAACCACACAGTGATGGAGGAGCAGAGGACAGACTGGATGATGGCGGTGTAGAACAGGATCAGCAGCTCCTGAGGCAGGTTGAATTTCCTGAGCTGGCGCAGGAAGTACAGCCTCTGCTGGGCCTTTTTCCGGATGGTGTTGATGTTGGCAGTCCACTTCAGGTCCCGGGAGATTGTGGATCCCAGAAACTTGAAGGTCTCCACCGCAGAAACAGCGCTGTTGTGTATTGTGAGGGGGGGTAGTGTTGGGGGGCTCCTCCTGAAGTCCACTGTCATCTCTACAGTTTTGGCCTTGTTCAGCTCCAGGTGGTTCTGACCACACCAGAGGACCAGCTGTTCAACCTCCCGTCTGTACGCAGACTCGTCCCCGTCGCTGATGAGGCCGATGACCGTTGTGTCGTCTGCGAACTTCAGGAGTTTAACAGATGGGTCCCCTGAGGTGCAGTCGTTGGTGTAGAGGGAGAAGAGCAGTGGAGAGAGCACACATCCCTGGGGGGCGCCAGTGCTTATAGTCCGGGTGCTGGATATGATTTTTCCCAGCCTCACCTGCTGCGTCCTGTCTGTCAGGAAGTTTGTGATCCACCGGCAGGTGGGGGCTGGCAAGGTGAGCTGGGAGAGTTTGGGTTGAAGAACCTCCGGGATGATCGTGTTAAATGCAGAGCTGAAGTCCACAACGAGGCTAAGATTATAATGTGCAGTATCACACACGGATGGAAATATTGATCAGTAAGCAATCATGTGCCGTACATCGCTCCTGCACAATATTTCAGCCTTCACTTTCCCACCAATGAGCACAGAGTTGACACAATCTCTTTAATGGTGCCGCAGTCAATACAGAACCGACATCCCTAATAATTTGTGCCTCTCCATGGCTCATTGCTTTTATATTGAATTTTATAATTCTGTCAGCCATATGGCTACAGTGGAAACTGATTGTTCTGGCCTCTGCCAAGTACTCTGCAAGAGAAACCGTGCTGCTCATGTTCCTTTTTTAAATACTGTTCATTCATCCGCTGTATTGTGACAGTGATTAGAATCTATTAATCCTGAAAGGAACGGTGTCTAGGATTTAGAGGGATTTATTGGCAGAAACTAATATAATATTCAAAACTATATTGTTTTTTTAAGTGTACAATCACCTGAAACAAAGAATTCTTGAGTTTTTCGTTATCTTAGAATGAGCCGTTCAAATCCACATTTGGGTCCTTATCACAGAGTCCGCCATGTTCCTACAGTAGCCCATAAAGGACAAACAAAAGACACCTTTTTCCATTTCTAAATACCATTTAGCCAAAGTTCTCTGGCACACTTGGAAAGGGAAGGGTGAGTTGATTGCAATCTGCAATCTCACCTCTAGGGGCCACGTAATCCTACACACTGGTCCTTAAAGAAGACAAGACGTGTAGTATTCATTATGCATTTCTATGGGTTGTCAGTTATTGTGTTTCACATGTTATAAATAAGAGCAAATTTCAGTCATGTGCAGCTATGCCATGCCGACATGCCGTTAGTTACATCATGATAAACACACTGCTAATACATACTAGAACTGAGCATTTCATTATGGGAGATTTGCAAAAGAAATGCCAATTCTCCAAGCCATGGTTGAAGTCGTGTCAGTGCTAACCTCCTGCGCACACTCCGACATCACGCAAACAAACATTTACCATATCACGTCGCAAATGTTTTCTCTCCCTTCGGATGCCATATAATACTTTAGAAATTATTCAGGGTGTTGCGTTACGCTGATGAGAATGTGAGTTGTGCCACTTAAAAGCTCCATTGCATGTTTTATTAATAAAGTGTGAAAAATACAACCGTCCAAAGGTGCGGAAAACTGTGCCGAGCAAAAAAAAAAGACACTCGTTTTAGTGTCAATTTATGCAACAAGGAGATATAAGACACACTCCGTTGTGATGAAGAGTGGATTGTTTTAGTGGGGCACAATTTAAATCTAGCGCTCAGAAAAGTAGTATCCAGACAAAAAGGGACTCTTTTAATCCTAGAAATCATCTGAATGTATCAAGGTTCATTTCAAATGAGAGCATGTGGAGGAGAGGAGAAGCTTTTGAACACTCTGCACTGAGAAGGAGGCTTTCAGTATGTTCCTTGATCTCGCAGCTTACATAATATAATTAAGCAGTTTAAACTGGCTTTATTGACGCAAACACTGAACGTAGCAGTGTCACGAGGGGGGGGGGGGGGGGGGGGGGGGGGATCCCTTCAGAGCCATCCAGCCCCAAAACACACCAGCCCTTAACCCACCGTTACCCTCATCAGCATATCTGGATTGATTACAAAAAATGACTTTCTTGTATCGCCGTGCCAGTGATTGCCAGGAGGAACCGGTTCATTCCACCGCTCTCTGCTCTCGTTGACCTGCCAGGCTCGCATCCTACCGGCTGCTACAGAGAAACTGCGAGGAGGTGGCCTCTCAAATATCGCTCGCAGGGAAAACGGGACAGCAGTTAAAGAGCGGAGTGATACAGACTGTGGGATCCATTCCATTTGATTATTGCGCCATTTGAATTATTTAACACACATGCAGAATTGCGGGTGGTAGTGGGTGCGGGCGGAGTGTTAGGGATAAGTGAAGGGAGATGAGTAAAAAATATAACTGTGCAAATCAAACCCAGAGTGCTGAATTTTCTAAAATGTAAATGCATTATTCATGACTAATCACTTCTGGCAGTGATTGCGTGCACACAATTTGCAAGTGGTGGGGAACTGACGAATGTGCAACAAACACAACACATTTAAGATGTAAATACTCCTATTAAGCCACCAACATACAGGGGATGAAGCTGGAATAATCAGAGGCGCTGTAGCTTGACTTTTGATTTGAGACACTGAGTGGGAGACTGGCACGTCTCCACGACAATATAGGCTCCTTATCTCCACAGTGAAGAACGAAGAAGACTGACAAACTCTGCAGAAGACACTGGAAATCTTCTGCATATGCATTAAAATGTCTGGTCCAATAAACACAGTTTTCCAGAGGGAAATAAATCCTCATTATTATTATCCAAGCGTGCTCTGGCAACCCTATCTCTTACAAAATGTGCTTATGTAATACTAATTTGTTTTGCCAAATACATTTTGGAGAAAACACAACTGCTGACAGGCTTATGTACATTTGCATTTTTTCTTTACTTCCCAATCCAAGTGTATGACGTCGCGGTGGCTGGTGGGGCACTTTTTCTGAGCATAAGCAAACCCCTAACCATGACCAATCATGCTTTATCTAAAGCTGCATCATCAATATTTTGTTTAATTAACAATAGGTACAATAACTATATGTAATGTGAAAGGTGTTGCTCATGGAGATGAACACAGAAGTATCACATGGCAGAGTGTGTCGAGGGCTTTTTAGCTAATTGTTTTGTTGTTTTAACGGCCCAAAACTTTACCGTTATGCTTCACTCTAACCGCTCTCATCGACCTCTCATAAGCACCAACAGTGGACCTGCTATGATGTCGCTCTTTATGCTTTCTGCTTCACAATTACGTGGATTACATATACATGTATTCTGTGGGGAAATATATACATTTCAACTTTTTGTAGGTATTGCTACGAACAGCGTGTGAGAACAGCCTGCTCCATGTGTGCTGAATGTGTGTTGGTTTGCTAATGTGTTCTAGGCAGCTTTAACTGGTGCGCACAGTGTAGGCAGGGAAAACAAATTAAATGCATCGACAGTGAACCGTTTTAAGATGCGCTCAATAGAGGAAAATAATGTAATCCAGCAGTATCGATTACTACAAATGTAATTGCAACTGAAAAAGATTGTTGACATATATATAACTAACAGTCGCGATTCGCTCATGGTTTACATATCCACCATTCCACCCAGTATCACAAACATTGCATCTCAAATCTCCGAACGTCCTCGTGACACTGATGGATTTATAAAGCTTGTTCTGAGACCTGGTAGCTAATGGTTTTAAGATTGCAACCCAACTTGCAGCACCCAGGGTGCTGAAATGAAATACCTATCTGGGGCTAATGTGTCATGGATTGGATGTCTAATGTCAGTAATCAGAGCAAAGTGTGGCGGGGCTGGAGGGGTGGATGAACCCTGGAGGAGGTGGGCAAACCTAGTTTAGTCAGGAGGAATACGCTGCAAAGATACAGAGCTTGTGAATGTGTGAACGCCCACGTCATGTCAGGGAAAATTAAATGTGCTCCTCACGACTGACAAAAGGAGAGGGAAATGCCTATTACATGTTTATGATTTGAAAGGGCTCTAATTATGATTACAGTATAGGCTTCATTCGTATTGCCTTCTGGGAAAATGCTCTGTTTATGGTCATCAGCAGAGCCAGGGAGGTGGAATCAGAAAATTCAAGGGCTTCCGAACCTTCTTCTCCTGTGCAAAGACTGACAGATTACCCAGTGTGTTTGCCAAGTAGCGCTCTCACTAAAAAGTCATTTTACATTCACAAAAGGTGCATAATACTACAAATGTCATTTAAACACAGAGGAGTCCAAATCATTTAGTCAATGCATCAGAGAGGAAATCACACAGTCGCAATGGAACAATATGTGACCAGACTGACAACGAGGACATGGAGGGAGCCTGCGATGCCGTCTTGATAAATCACACGACTTGGTTCTTAATCCAAACTTATCACATGCTGTACCCTTGGTACCCCATTCTACTTCCACATGTGCATTTACATAAAGATATTCAATTACATTAATCATTCAGGTAGCATAACATGTTTGCTTTGATTTATAGTGAGTGCCTTCAAAGTTAAAGATGGCGGGGATTGTTCAGCAAACAATTCAATCACTCAGTGGCATTTTTCTTGTAGAGGGCACAGGATAAGGAGCAGGGGAGGGAGGGGTGTACATGGAGTTGTGGGGGTTGAGTAATTAACCAAGCCTCGGGGGAGGGCTTTGCATACTCTCCAGCATTGCAGTCGTCTCATTCCTCATTCATGGAAATGGCCCGCTTCCTCCCCAGTCATATGGCTCCAGTCTAAAAATACCCCAGAGGTCATTTGCCAGGATTATTATGATATTTCCTTGCTGCCTCCCACCCTCCCCAGCTGCTCCCAGGTGTGATGCCGGTGCGCTTCAAAGACGCCACGCGGCACCGAGGGGGGTTCAGTAACTTTACGAGTTAAGCGTCCGAGGGTCAGATTTGAATGGCAGAAAACGGATTGCTGATGTAACATTACAGAGGTCAAAGAATTGCCAGTGTTGCAACCAGGGTTAGACCAATGTATCGGTTTCCTGAAGTGTGACGGGCTGGAGTTGAATAGTGATTAGCGGAGTATTGGCCAGTCAGAGCTGTCTGCACTGATATGACAGAAGGGAGGATTTGATTTCACTTGACAGCGTCAGGGGAGTCGCTCTGTCAAGTCTCGCCCTCGGGAGCTGTTAACCTACACCTATTTAATCAGAAAGAGGTTCAGTGTCACACGGTGATGTACAATGTTGTTGCACAGGCTTTTCCAGCAAAACAGACAACAAGTAAGTAATGAATACAGAAATCTGATTTCAAAGAAGTGCTCCTTTTTTTTTAACGTATACATAGTTATATGGTATATATAGTTCATTCATGGTAACAACACAGGAGCAGATGTATCACTGTACCTGAATCCACAGGCAAGTGCTTTTCCGAGTGGGCGTACTCTGGTCCAGCGGGACTTCATTTGTGTGCAGGTGGCAGCGCTGCTAATTGCTATGTTTGCAATAGAAACCACACAGAGATAATTGTCCTGGCTTATGTTTCTCAACGTGATGCTGCATGTCATACGCCGCGCTGTGCTTGCAACCATTCACGGGGCAATGAGCATCAGAAGAGACTAATTGTCAGAGGTCAGGGTCACTCAGGAGGCAGCGTGCTCGAGGGGGGCTCTAATGCATTCAGTGGTCTCCTCCACATACTGCCCAGATGGCTTGGGTAAAAAACAAAGTTGGTTCAGATACAATATATTTGTTGGCCCTTTTCCAGCTCTATAGAAGAAGCAGCACCTGACGAGGGAATACGTGTGTATCACTGTCATCGACTTAGCATAGGTGGTTTAGAGGTCAGCTCTGTGGCCTTACAGCGGTGAGATTCGGCCCATTCAAGGGTGGAGTTTCTGTGTGCAGTTTGCTTTTAACTACAGCTTTTACTAACTTGTATATGGTATTGTTTAATACATCATTGTAACTATTTCTCTCTTTTATATTTATCTGCTTTCTGTGCTGTCTAAATACATGTCTTTGCTGTCGGGATCACACGTTGTGGTGTTTGGTAAAGGCTGCTCGAAATATCGATAAGTAAACAATAAAATCACTTTTTGGTGTTCATAATTCATCCGTCTGGACAAATGGAGTGAACCCTATTACAGAGTGTTACGTTTTAGGGCTGGGTTTTTTAATCATATTTCATTGTAATGAATGTCTTTGTGGTTTTGAATAAGGTGTTCTGACATCTGGGAAGGCAAGGCAAGGCAAGTTTATTTGTATAGCACATTTCAACAACAAGGCGATTCAAAGTGCTTCACATAAAACCATTAAGAGCATCAAAACATAATGCAGAGAAAACAGGATTTAAAACAGTTAAGAAAACATTAAAACAGTAGAAAACAGGATTTAAAACAGTAGAAAACAGGATTTAAAACAGTTAAGAAAACATTAACAGTCAAAAAGCTAAATAAAAAATAAAAATTGAATAAAAGTTGCAGTGCAGTTTAAGAAATAAAATGCAGTAGTGAGATGCAGCAATTGAATCTGGATCAATCAAAGGCAACAGCAAACAGAAAAGTCTTCAATCTGGATTTAAAGGAGCTGAGGCTCTCAGCATACCTGCAGCTTTCAGGGACCTTGTTCCAGATATGTGGAGCAGAAAAGCTGAACGCTGCTTCTCCATGTTTAGTTCTGACTCTTGGAACAGAAAGTAGACCCGTCCCAGACGACCTGAGGGGTCGGGATGGTAAAGAATCAGTTCCAGTTTTACTTTCTTTCCATATTGTTCTCCACTTGTGTGATCTGGGCCATGTTCCTCATACCTGGCTACTGAGTTAGCGGGATAATTTTCAGGATAAGATGACGCAGATCAGGCTTTTCGGTTCCAAGAAGCAAGTTTGGATAAATCACCATAGCAACACATCGAAATCCCTTAACCTGCTCCAGTGTAGGCTTAGTGAAATTCATTGGATAAGTTGGCCACTCCCACCTGACAAAAAAAGGCAGCTCCCTTTCTCATTGATGAAGGAGCAATATTAGTTTTATAGGGAGAGAGTTCTTCGAGATCGCCAAGATCCGTTCTCACAACATCGTGACTTCCTGTACGAGCGCTATCGATTCTGCCAACAAGGAATTTTATTTACGAGAGCTCCTCGAGCTGTACATTAAACACCACAGGCGGAGCTGAGCATCGCCTGGATCACATACTGTATGCAGACTGGATCACAGTGTCTCACAGACTAGATCATAGCCTTCAGCCTTTTTGCAAGTGGTACATTTTTGTACAGTGTCCGCGATGCAGAGAACATCGGGAAAGCCGCTGCATGGCGTGATGTTCGTAAAGTTTATTTAGCGCTTAAGAAACTTATGGATGTGTTGAAAGCACTCATAATTATATGACAGTGTTATTAGTACACCATACATATCATTATTGTAGACAATTATTAAGGTGGATTCATGATAAGAATACAGAGAATCACACACAATTTATTTTCACCGCGTCAATTGATTGAATTTCTGATCATGAATAATACATATATACTGATCCGCCCATACACAGATTAAAACTCCTAGTTATATGGTAATCTACACATACATGTATATACACATATAGTACATGATGCATACAGTACATATATCTTCACAAGTTGATATAAATTTGTATACTACTGCCAGCAGGCACATTTAAACAAATATAATCTGATTGATTTGGGTGATGAGGCACTTAAAATTAGCCGATACATCTCCCCAACACTGACACATTTACTTGTCTGATATTTTGCGATGCTTCTGTCTTGCAGCGGGGGCGGCGTTATGCTGCGTTCACAGTAAAAGTGTTGCGAATATTCGCAATGCGTTGGCTGTGAACGCAGCATCGGACTTTGCCATGATTATGGACTTGACTTCCTCATATGCGTCATGATCATCTCCTGTTTCTCAGAGGAGAAAAAAGACACTGTTCCTCTGAGTTTATTAGTGTTTAAAGATCATGTAATCTGTGTTTGACTCCTCCCCCTTTTGAAGAGGAGCGTGCTTGCACAATTATCCAGATGACTGACGTCTGGTTCGAATGAACGAGACTGTTTGAGGGCGGATCCGCCTTTGAGGAACCTACATAGCTTGACATCAATCTCGGTAATTTAAGCTGGATAATAGGACAATTGATCGACGTTGTTGAACCAGGTACGGAGAATGGGGCCCTAGACTAAAAGCTGATAATTTGCCTAGATTTCTTATTTATTGATTAAATTTGTCGTTCATTTAATTCTAGAATGGTGAACAAAGGTGAATTTTTAGATTGAGGTATTTTCTCAATTCTGTTGTGGAAAACATTCAACATTATAGTTTTTGTTTCCTTGAAGTTGAATTTGTAGTTATATTTTAGTTATTGTGGATTATTTGAACCTTTTTTACTTTATTTATTACTTATTTATAATACTTGTTTTGATTTCTCTTTTCCGTATGCTGCTGTAATCCTGTAAATGTCCCCGCTGCGGGACTAATAAAGGATTAGTTTATCTTATCTTGAAGGCTCATGCCTTAACATCCATGCAACATGCGCTGATCTCAGAGCATTTACCGTGTGCTCAGTGTCTATAAAAGCCAATAAATTGGGTCGCTCCCAGGGGTCCGACGGATCACCAAACTCACGGTTAGAATTGCACCACGGTATTGATCAAATCAGCAGAGGGAACAAAGGGAGTAAATATAACTTTTAGAGATGCCCCAATCACTTTTTTTGCCGCTGATATGGATTGCAGAGCATCAAAGAGCCAGATCTGCCAATTTTATGTTTTTTCTGTTGATTTATTTTGTTATAGAACCTGTTTTACACCATCATCCCGCAAAAATATTTCCACCACCCCGAAGTCGATAAAAACCATAACAAATTCTAAATGTTATGCTTTTACTTTTATAGTCATCTTGTTCTTTCTTTTGCATTACAAAATAAAACACACAATTCAAATGATTAGTAAATAAAAGATTGTATTTTCATTGATCTTATAAATCTAGGCATTACTACCTTACATTATGAATTATAAGGTGTGCTTTGAGCTATGTTAGGAAGTTAAACAGGTCATAATTCCCTCTCTGATATCTATTTCATATTGCTGTGAAAGCATCTCCTTCAAACAACTGTAACAACATTTTACAAGATCATAATTTAGTCATTTTGACTAAATCGAGCATGAACACATCATAATGTAACTCAATGGAAACTCCGTCAGCCAGCTGTTGGTGCCAACGTTACAAGCTCTCCTCCTGCCGATTTCAACATGGATTTGTAGTTCACAGTGTAGCATCATCAGGGACAGAAACTAGAAAGCATACGGTAATGCAAATCTCCCGATTCCATATTTTTACTGAATATTGGCCAATAACGATAAGTAGTGTAACTTTCGCATGATTGTTAAACTGTTTAGTAAAGCTACGGTGCACATGCGTGCCAAACGGTGCACATGCGTGCCAAACTGATCACAGATCAACGTATCAACTACAGTTCGTTACACTACCAGTCTCTCCTCTACACCATTGTGAATACAAGTGATCCCATTTAGGACATTTCCCCGGGGAGGCCACTCGAACTCAAACGCTCTGCTGAGCATCTGCTGTAAGTGAAATGTTTACCCAATGAAAGACAACCCTCTGCGGAGCCTCAAGTCCACAGCAGCACCTAATACTGGGTGCTTTTCTGCAAAATGCCTCCGAAACCCACTGTTCTTACTCATTTACTCGCATTTCTGACAAGTTCAATTACTCTTTACAATAGTGCATTTCATTTCGGTTCATGTACCACTGTATAATTAAAATGATTTCTTGGATGCAGACACGTTCAGTGGCACAAGTACATATTTGATCAGGTCCAGGCAGTCGTTCTGGTTGGGAGGTTTTATACACAATTAGTTGACGGAATAGAATTGTCAGCTCGAGGATGATTACTGTCAGTCATCGTAACTGCCCATAGGTGATCATAAAAGGAGGAAGGTTGTGAAAGGTCCCAGCGAGAGATAAATAAATGATGGAGATTTTAATAAAAGGCTTAACAAGTTTAATTATTGAGGGGACATGTCTTGAGTGAACTGCACCTAGAGCTAAACGGGTGTATGTTTCATTATTCAGCCGTCCGCATTTAACTCCTAAAAAATCCTCATCAAGCCAACAAGTTGGACGACCTCTTGACTCCTTCCCAGAAACCTTCATCGGGGTAGAGAAATATTTCTGTTCGCTGTCAGGTAATGATAAAGGATGAAAGGAATGAATGATATTCAGGATAAAGAAAGCTGTGACAGATTGATCCATGAGTGATGTTTTGGGGGTTCTGTGAAAGTCTATAGTTGACGTAAACTTGTCATATCAATTTCCACAACAATCATAGCCTATGAAGGGGATAATGAAACAACAGCAAGGGGACAGAAATCCATGAAGTTAATTTTGTGAATCCTTGACCTTTGACCTTTCTTTTCAGCAACTTTATTGACTGATGTCAGGTCAAAAGCCAACAATAGCCTTTAAGTGTCTTACGAAATAAGAAATAGTGGTAAGCTAGTGAGTTACTTAGAGGAAAGTGTAATTTCATAATGTATTTATTATTGATATTCCAGCTATGGGAAGTGCCAATTTTCTAAATGATCACAGCGTGGTGGCTCTATGAATAATCATGGATATATTACACAACCCTCTCACTGTAGGTCGAAGGGTCTTGAAACTCCTAAATACTCAGAGCAAGGGTGTGTAAATGGGGAAGAAACCTTTAAATTAAAGCCTTAACAGTAAATCCAGAAGGTGCTGCAGCTATCCGTGGAATTGAGTCATTGCCTCACTGGTATTGATCAACTTCCCACAGATATAAGAGTCATTCTGTGTTGTGAGCCAGTAGGAAAACATGCACCTTTACTACAGTAGAGTTGCTCAGTCCCCAATCTGTTTAATGGGTGGAACGATTGTGGAAGTGAAACGTGTCTCTCATAGTGACAAACCCACAGAGCGTCATTGTTCAACTCTGCAGTCCTGCTCAGAGTGTTATAGCCTCTTTTGTTTTTTACGGCCTTGTAACTGTCTGTTGTGGTTCAGGCGCCCCAATCTTATTAACTTCCATTCTAGCAGTAGCAGGCAGCTGTCAGTGAAAAAGCTCTTCCACGATGAACCCATTATAAGCTACAAGCCCAGCATCAAACGAAAGACCGACTCCGATATCGATTAGCTGGTGAAATAAGTAGAGCGTTTAGCAGCAAAATATATTTAGATATTTTGTTATTTTCTCAGAAGTTGGTGACGACCATAGAAGAGCCAAAAAGGAGAGTGAATATCAGACATTTGTAGGATTATAAGTAACAAGGCTAAAAATGACTGCTAATGCTATGCCATTTGCATGTGTAGTAAACGGTTTGCTAACAATAACATATCAAATTAAAATGTAAAAAAACAATGTGACAGAGATTAACCGACATAATCTGTGGCTTCCTGCAGCTTTATGGAGCTTTCAAGTAATTGTAGTTAATTGTTTAGCTGTCCGGCTCATAACTTTATTGTTTTAGTTCACTCTCACTGCTCTCATAGCGTTTTCAGCGAAAAAGCTCTAAAAAGCCACTGTAAACCAGCTGCTCAGAAGCAAACAGCAGACAGATACGGTTAGCAAGCAGCTGGTGGACAGAGAGGCGTATTTACAGTAACAGCTAAAGAGCGATATCTCTCCCTTTTTTAAAAGCTGGTGGAGACCAAAAGCAGAACTGAAAGAGAGTGAATATTGGAGTTTGTCAGTTGGACTTATTGGACTGCGGCCAAAGAAAGAATAGGTCCAGCAGGTGAGAGGAGACAATTCTGACATATTTCCAGTTGATTCTGGGAACATGTCAGCAAACAGTTGCTTATTTACACATTTAGCAGTTATAGAGCAACATTATCATTAATTTAGAGTTGTGATAAGTACTGCACTGTATACAAGTTTGACTTTCAATCACCTTGTCAAGTTGTTAGTATTTTTTCTCACATTTCTAGCAAGAGAATTCCAAGCACCCATCTACCAAAGTGATTAAAATTCAGAAACACACTTTCCATTATAAGGCCCTCTAGATGATGTCCACATAATCAATAATGCCATTACCTTTCAATTAGCCGCAATCATGCTGAGTTTATTAGGTTAACACTGCAAAAATATCCCTCAATAAAATCAAGCAATCCTTTTTGAAAGTCAAGGGATGTACCTGCCTCCTGCGATCTACACTTCAATGTGCTCTTTACCGTCCCTCTGAAATCTTTAACGACATCTCATTGCACCAGCATCTCTTCCTGTAACGTCTCTTATATCTTTCCGTTTCTCCCCTTCATCAGCCACAGTGATGAATCTGTGAGCTAACACGGCATGACCAAACATCATTTTATATCGGAGAAGGGCCAGTATTTGGAAATCTTCCAGATAATTCAGCTTTGTTGTGACATAAAATATGCTGCAGACTGGCCTAACATAAATGTGGAAGTTTTTATATCACCTTAAAACCTTGCTAGGACACATATTTGCTCATGCTTTACTACTTTTACTGCTCTTGTATATACTGCCATCAAAAAGAAAACTTTACCAAAGTTTTTAGAAGGCAGTTTTTAAGGAGGGTTCGTCACAGGGAGAACACAATCCACTTTGATCACAACATCTGTGCTGTAGTACTTCTGTTTCTTGTTATGTCATGGGAGCAGCTGAATACTTTCTGTGAGAGCTTCTAACCAGGACGGGGTGTTCTCCTTGTTTATCTACCACAGTTTCCCGCTGGCGTGAAAGGGCTGTCGGTTAATTTTTTATTTCATCCTTTGAAACACATCAGTAAAGTGGGTTTCCTAATTAACCCCATTGCCTATGCAGATTGAGGCAAGAGACGGCCTAAAACAACACAAGGCTCCAAAGTGTTGTCTGTTTTACTAAGTCCTAGTTCCATCACCTAAATCCTCGCCATCGCCACCCGCCGGCGGCAACGTAAACATCCTCCAGCAAAAATAAATCCAAACATTGTTTGTTCCAATGGTCAAAAACAGAAAAAAAAAACACCCACATAATAAGGGAGGTTTACTTCAGTGAACAATTCTTCTTTCTGTATTCCCTCCTTCGGTCCCTCTGCTGTGAATTAGCCATTGTTATCCTCCTTCACGTCTGACAGCAGAAATAACAGGCCTGATGATGACCACATATCAGCAGTGTGAATGGCCCACCTCAGCCCATTGACATTGGGTAGAAGACACTGCTATTCATTATCTTGTTATCGGCTATTTGGGGATTGAATCGTCTGAGAGTTATACAGTAATCATGCTGCCAGATTCTATTAATTTTGTGTGCCAGTGAGCATGATGCAAACAGCCGGCGCTTCAATCCTTCCCAATAGTGCCGAAGACAACGTGTTGAAAGGTGACATTTAATCCTTGGTATCAATATGCTGCCGGTGAAAAGAATATTTCTTTTTTTGAATCGTGTTGAGTTTTTTTTTTTTACAGAGTTGCTGGAGAAGGTTTTCCACCTTGCTGTAGGTGGTTGTAATCAATACATTACAAGGCTGGAAACGACATAGGTTAATCAGCATCTTGGCTCGAGTCAATACCGTTTAAAAGACCATTTTTTATGATCAAAGAGAAGCGTGCACGTAGAGTTAAAATTATTCTATTCTCTTCAGTATATGATAGCCAAGGCAGTGGTGTATAGTAACAAAGTAGAAATACTTTGTTACTGTATTTAAGTTGTTTTCTTTCGATATCTGTACTTTACTTTACTATTTCTGTTGACTTTTACTTCACTACATTTTGCAAAGAAAACTGATACTTTTACTCCGATACATTTCCCCTGAAACCTTCGTCACTCGGTACAAAATCCACGGCCAGCCACTGCGTTCGCTAGCTATCGTAAATCAAATGAGACAATTAGTGTAGTAGACAGATCGCTAGCGAGTTAGTGAGCTGAGGAAATGTTGACAGTTGTGAGATTTTGTTGATTTGAGTCATCTTGGCTATAATCATTGCATAGGGTGACCAGATTTGAGTTGGTGAAAAAGAGGACACTTCGTTCCGGGGGGGGGGGGGGAGAGAGAAGGACACTTTGTCGCGGGGGGGGGGGGTAGCAGTAGTGTGTAGCATGCCGTGAACTTACATTTACGTTGAGATCGGTCGACCAATGACAGTTCTCTACAGTCAGAGCTTGCGCAAGAAGGTGGAACGTGAGGGAGATACCATTTCCAAAACTTGTAAGGGGGTAATAACTATTTTCCCGGACGTAGCAAAATCCCGGACGTACCATTTCCAAAACTTGTAAGGGGGTAATAACTATTTTCCCGGACGTAGCAAAATCCCGGACGTTTTTGGAATCCCTGCCGGACGCTTTTTTTAGGTCTCGAAAAGAGGACATGTCCGGTCACCCTATCATTGCAGCACTAGTTGGCTAACGTTAGCTAACTTAACGTTAGCTAGCCACCACAGCATAGGATTGACAGGAGCCGCGAGAGCGCAGAGATTACGATTTGAACCGCGTCAGCGTTGGAGATGCATGCAAGTGTGTGTAGCAAGTGGGGCTAGCTAAAGTTGTTATGCTTGCAAAATGTCTTTCTCTCATTGTTTCAGAGAAAGCTCCTGGATGGATCACAGCCAACCCAACTCCTTGTCCTTGGTCATGGTGGCCACAGCACTTAAACTTCATAATTCTCAAAATTCTGACCCTTTGCTTTTTTATTAACAGCATTTACTTGTACTTTTACTTTCAATACTTAAGTACATTTAATATCAGAAAATTCAACCTAACGCTAAATAAGACATTTTCAGGCGACCAAAGGGGTTCCAATTAACTGTCTGAAACTGAACGGAAAACAAGCTGAGAACGGTTCAAGTTGTTAAACGAAAATGCCTGTCAATCAAGGTAATCACGCCCAAAAGCGTACCCTGCTTTACTAGCAATTGAGACCATGAACTCATGTTTAGAATCTTGGTTGACAGTATAAATAAAAGTGAGAAGCACCTGAGGGCCATTAAAAATAATAAGTTTAAGGCACTTCCACTGTGGCTTCACATTTCAGATCAGGTTGCTGCCTGCTGCTAATAAATTTGAGATTGGAAGTTAACTATTGGGCAAACTAAATTATCTGCTCTGTGTAAACTGGTTGTTTCTATTTAGTTAATTCATGTGAAGTGAATTCATTATGTTATTATAGGTCAGTGTTCTTGAAGCATTCTTGTAGTTGTAATTGTCACCTAATTTTATGATTTTGATCAGAATCATTTATTGGCCAAGCACACACAAGGAATTTGACTCGGTGAAAGATGCATAACAATAAACATAGACATACAATAAAACATTGAGCCAATGAAAGTCACTATAGCCAAAACATAGTTCATGCACATATCCTTCTCTAACTTTTGGAGGCGCTGGAGGGGTTTTTTGTTTTTGTTTTTTACTTTTGGCCAGAGACATTTCCCTGTTTCCACACTTTATGCTAAGCTAAGCTAGTCAGCTGCTGGCTGTATAGCTTCATATTTATTTTTGCAGATTTGAAAGTCGTATTGTGTTCTCATCACACTCGGCAAGAATAAAAAATAAGCATATTTATCAATGGTGAAATGCTGGAATGGATCAAAATCCCCTAAAATGAACACATACGATATTAGAATCACAAAAAAATAAATGTAGCCATACAATATTGGTTTAGGCAAAGGTTTCCAAATACGCCCATTTTCCATACAATATTATGACATTTAGCTGTGTTTTTTTAGGGTCCAAAGGGATGTTTGATAAAGCCTGATTACCAGTAAACAGGCTGTCAAAACATTTTACCTTCCAAAGTCACACTTTGAGAATATCTGCAATGAGAATATCACACAAAATGAATATGCAAATTGTTGTGAATAAATTGAGAATAGATCAATAAAGCAATCCCTCTTCGAGGCTGCAAACAACATATAGCATATGTGTAGTGGAGATATGCGGGTACTGATAGGTTTTGAGTATGATCTGACAGTGTAATACTGCCCTCGTTTATCTCAACAGAGCTCCCGTTTTCTCAGTTATCATCAGTGGGAGCTGAAATTCTTTGAAATAATCATCACAAAAACGTAAAGGGAAGCCCTGGGAGGGAGGAATATTGAGTGACACCTGCCACAGATAGGGATCAAAACCAAAGGGGGGGGGATTCCGACTGAGTGACATCTGAAACCTGAGCACAAACCAGGCGCCGCAAGAAGACACACTACACAGGTGAGTTGATATTCACTCAGTAGCTTCGTTTGAGGTAACCAGCCGGTTTCTCAGTGTGTACTAAACAATATGCAAAATATGTGTGTGTGTGTGTGTGAGAGGTTACTGTTTCCATGTGGATATGAATAAAAGATTCAAATGTGCAGCCTGTGTTCATCCGATTTCTATCTTTGTTTGGTTTTCAAGCAAACGGACAAAGCATATGGAAAAAGTCATCATCAATCTCAGCTTCGCACAACCACATACTGTTGCTTCAATAATACGCCTCATATTTCAATTTGATTCTCAAACAGACTGCAGCGATTGTTTTTGTATTCGCACCGTTTGAGGTATTTTGCAGCACAGACACCCCTCAAGGGACTCGATCAGTACTGCTTTACCACAAAAACAAGTTAGGATTTACATCATTAAGTAAAGAGCTGATTTTATCAAAGACAAAGCAGCTGTAATTGATTTGGCATTGACTGTCATTCCCAGAAAAAATGACAGCATCAATCGTTTTTTGACCATAACCTCATAAGGGAACTCCATCAATACATATCTAAGTCTGTTTACAAGTATCGGATACTACTGCATCTTACTGGAGACACCAGGAATGCTTAAATTAATGATTTTGTTAGGGTGACTTTTAACATTTTAGAAAACTGATGACAGGCTCATCAGAAAGCTTACAAAGGGACAAATTAGTTTTTGATTGACTTGTTCGGTTTGGCATGGGTGGTACTTCAGGGGATCTGGCTTTACACTAAAACAAATAATTTGTAGACTTGTACATTTGGTGTTAGCGACCCCTGATGCTAGATGTGCTAGAGAAATGGTGTAACGGAGAAACACAATTAATTCAAACTCATGAGGTGGGGATTTATCTTTCGCCACATTGATTGCATTTCACATTGGTAGGCTTCATTTCATGAAGCATCCCAGATGCCTTCCCCATCATTACAACATTTCCGACTCTTATTAGGAAAGAGACCCAAAATCAATACGGCCCGCAGTTAGTGTTGTGAAAGGTTTTGGAACAGTCTTGCTGTTTTTCTCTGCTTGGCAGTGTGTGGTTGGGAAAGTCTCATTAACAGAGAGTTATTCCATACATCCGGCAATATATACAGTAATTACTCCATTCTTTATGTTGAATATGTGCTGGAGCTTTTAAATGTAATGTTGCCTCATTACGCTCCCTTGCTTTACTTTAAACACATATTTGTACTTCCCTTTTCGGTTCTGTTGCCACCATGTTGTGTAATCACCAAAAAGCTGTGCCCTCATTCCCATTCAACCTTAGAGGTGATATTTCAGAGGGTATTTGGCATCACTTGAGCTGGAAAACCTGGCCCCTGTGTGTCATTACACTGCTACTTATCTCACCGTTGTCCTAATGCGAGTGACTAATTTCTGCCTGAGCTGACTGGGAATGTCATAGTCAAAGTCAAACCACCAGCTTTGGACAATCTGCTGCTCTCTGCAGAGACCACAGAAATCCAATCCAAATCCAATTTGCTCTGTGATTGATTACCGTGCTTGCTACTTAATTAGGTGGGCAGCTCCGCTAATAACCGATGTAGATACACATAGGAGCCGTTTCCGTCAGCTTCCATGTAAACATACCATTGACCTTTGCAGCCACGTTCGCCAATGTGACATCACTTATCTGTCTCTGCCTTGTGAATGAACACATCTTCCCCTAATTCCACTAATATGCAGATAAAATGCTAATTCGTCTTCCATGCGTGGATTCCTTTTGTAAATTTGTTTTAATCTCTACTCTATGCACTGTAATTTTTCTTCTGATTTGTGATGAGACCTTTGCAGGGAAACCCTCTTGATGGCAATAACCAAGCAAGGCGATTTAAAGAAGACAGAGGAGGCCATTTACTAGAAGCAATCCGGTGCCCTTATCAGACCAATGACAGCCTCCGGGATGATAACACAAGGTGAGCTAGATAAATACACACAGCTGATTGAAGTTCAGCAGGAGCATCTGGTAGGATGTGACGAGGCTTTAGACCAACAGTCAAACTGCCATCTTTGACATGGGATTGTCATGATTAAATAATTTGGACTATGAAAATGCAGTTTTTTAGTTTTGGCCTGTTTCCTATATTAAAACGACACATTTGTGACCGAATCTTAAAATGTACTCCAAACAAAGAACAATGAGTAAAACAACACCAAGGGCCAGGTGTTACAATGAACGCACAACTTTTTTATAAAGAAAGAAGAAAAGATAATGTGTGTACTTCCTTGCCTGCCGTACGATGTGTACACAGACTTATGACTCAGCAAAGCAGAGTGGGATGAAGAAATGGGGCAGCGAGAAGAAAACCACAGGAACTTCAAACAACACTTTATTTGAATCCGTAATCTTTTCAGTTATTCACATATCTCAACAGAGTTCCATATTATTTGTAGATGTGTGTGTGTGTGTGTGTGTGTGTGTGTGTGTGTGTGTGTGTGTGTGTGTGTGTGTGTGTGTGTGTGTGTGTGTGTGTGTGTGTCTGTTTTGACGTCCTCTTCAATACGATTGTATTCCAGCACGAGTAAACAATTAAAGCTTTTTGTAACAGAGTACATGTATTTATAACGGAATAGGAAAAACCTATCAGATCATACATTTGACCTGCTCACATGAGTCATCAACCAATGGGCTCTAATAGCGAAATATTTTTTTATAATCAAGCTCACAGACATTTCATATGGAACAATGGAAAATAACCGTGTATAGTTCTGCTGAAACACACATGTAGCCCAATAGTGTTTGTTTGGAATGGAACATGCAGACGTAATATTGCATGGCAACAATATGATTGAACTATAACTCGGTTAGCTATTTCTTAATTTTGGCTTGGCTTTGGAGAATACAATTATAGATAATATAACAGCCAGGGGTACACAAACAGGGATGTGGAGTTTGAAAAACGTCTCTGTTTACCAGACAGGATGTGTCTTGCGAAGGGTCCATTGAGCTGCACTATGGGTAAATATGGATCCTAGTGTATTTGGTGCTTCATCCATACAAGAGACTAAAAGTCAAGATACCTTGACCTCTGCAAATTACATTTCAGACAGTGGCGTCACAGTGGTAGTCACAAGTAGGCGGATCTTATATAATATGACTGTCAGAAGGCAGATATTTGGAATGAGAGTAGAGGAAGAGGAGAGGCATATTATGGATTATCAGAAAATTAACTGCAAATAAATGTTGCTACAATAAAAGGTCAAGTTGGTCAACCTAGCACCGTACAAGCCGTAAGAAAAAATAAAAACATTTGGACTTTCTCTTGTGGCCATGTAAGCCTGTCTCCAAAACACCCACATCAACACCCGACCTCTGTTTTGCAGTCGAATGTTTGGAGTGCTGAGTGTTTCTTCTTGAGTGACAAAACCATTTCATGCCGACTGGAGAGCATTCATTTATGCAGACTCTTGACTGATGTCAGCTGGACTGACGGGGGATGAATGCAAAGAAAAGCTGGGAGCATCATACCCAGCAGCACCGAGGTGCCGGCACATCAAAGAGAGACGTGAAGCTTTTTTGATCCAGAGGGGAGGATAGCAGGACAAACTTCAACTCTGACAGTTCGCCACAGTGTGCTTTTGTAGATTACGGTTTGGTCTTTCCCAGGCGAACGCCGCACAGAAGGTAAGCAGCAGACAAGCTGACAGAACACACATCAGGGCATCTCTCCGCGTTAGCTGAAAGAAACAGCAGAAGCCAAAACAAAAGTTGTTTCAGATGTTTGCAGGGTCTGTAACTCAGGGTCAACGCTCAGCAGAAAGAGACACTTGCACTATTAGACTTTGATGATGCAACCAGCTTCTCGGTGGGTTCTCTATGCAAAAAAACTTCATCAAAGTTGCATGTAAAATAAAGCCACACAGCATGAAATAACAGCTCACAGTGGTGAAAATCCCATTCACAGCCTACATTAAATGAGTTTTACTCCACAACACATAAATCCTTCATTTCGATTGTGCTGATCGGGCAGTAAAATACAGACCTTAGGTAAAATATTGCATATCTTATATTTTTTCGTTGTCCTGTGAGTGGATGTGAACATTATTTTAACTGTGAACACTGTCTGCTATATAAAACATTAATCAGCTTGTGTTTTATCGTTGCTGCCTGAGCTGGTGAATGTTTTGAAGGCTCATTACACGACACTTTATGATTATGTCATGCAGCTGGTTCATGAAATATTTTCTGCCAGTTATGCAATATGAATCGTTTACCTTTAACCTCATTAAGTTTGTTAAGACAGACACATTGATGATTTGGGATTAAGTTACTGCAACCAGTTACACATTTAAATTGAGAAATCATGTTTACTTGTCGTTCATCAGTTTGCAATGTTCAAACCCACTAAATACTACAGTACCCATGAGCCTCGGTGGCCTGAATATGTTTGCTATATAGTTTAATTTAAGTTAATTAAAAAAAGTATAAAGTGTATTTAGTTGAATACATTAATTTTAGAGAGAATTTCAGCAATAATGTGTTGTTTATCTACAATTACAGGTGTGCAGGTTTATGTGTGGGCATTTAAATTACATGATTATGCTAATCAACATAATGAGTTCGGCCCGCTACACAAGCATATCCAGCTGCTCCAGGTTCAGGGGTGAGCAGGTCCTGTGAGGGAGTGTGTCTAAACAACGTATCCCGATAATGGTTCGTATGGTGTCCTACGAAAATGTATTACTAATTTCTTGTGCGCCCTATGAATGTCCATAAACACAAGCTATCAATACGCCGGCACGAGCCCTTTCAGCGCATAGCCCGTTGAGACAATAACACAACATGTTTAGGTCGAGGAAAATATTGTGATTAAAATGAGTACGTTTGTGACATAAATTAGGTATGCTTGCTCCGCAACTTACTTAGTTGGGGTTAGCTAATTATGTGTAAGTTATGTAGGAAAAGCAAAACAAGTCAATGTTGACATTTGGTTTCACTCGAGACACAGACAGCGGTGTCCTGGGTGAAAGTCCTTTGTTTGTTTGTTTGACCCATTCCAACCACCTTGACCTCTGACCTACACAGACATTGTCACTCTTTAAATAACCCAACCTGACTTCCTTCGAGGCAGCCCTACACATCCTGGCTCACGATTACGTGGTTTATACAACTGTGAGTGCATCACCTTTGGTAGCTATACGTACAAACAGTGAAATCCTAATTTATGTTGTTTAATTTATGTTGTTTATATGTTGTTTATATATGTTGTTCTGTTTTTAACTTTGAACTGTTTTTGCACTATCCACTTTGTCAGACTGAAGAGAAACACAATTTCAGATCTTCTGTATGTTTGCACAAATAGAAAAAATGACAAATAAAACTGACTTTATAACGTACTGTCATGAGCTTTTGCTGCATTGCTGCAGTCTGATTACATACAGTAATGGTTGCTGAAGGAAATTCAGCAAGGAGGAATCAATCTTCCAACACTTGACATGAGGTAAAGCAGAGACAGTGCCCTGATCAGATTCCTTCACTATGACTAATGGCCATGCTACAACTACGCTGTGTAGCAGCTAATCATCGACCTGCAGCAGGCGGGCAACATTGTAATCATGTGTTCCAGAGAGGTCTGCCATTCAGACCTAAAACACAGCGAGTGCTCCCTGTGGATGAGCCTCACCAGCTCCTAGAATAGGCTGAAGAGGGACACTGTCCTTGACTAATCAGAGAAACATGAGAAGAGATTTCTAAGCTAGAAAAGTTTTGTGTTGGATTTGTCATCCTTTGGTTTAGTGCAATTTTGAGACTTAGTTTTTGCTGTTAAAGCTGCAGATATCAATATATGTACTTTAGCAATGGGGGAAAATTATGTTTGTATCTAATGTGTTTATCACTAAGTATTGAATATGTAATAATCATATGCAGCCTAAAATCTGAAGGTTTTCAGTCAATAACATGTTTGATGTTCACATAACTCATGGGGAAGGCAACATGTTGCCACACCGATGACTTCAGGGAAGCAGGAGAATTGTTTCCCGTCATCTCCATCTCCGGCAGTGGCCACAGTGTATTGAAAAGTGAAGCTGCAGGCTATTGCTCAGCAAAGCTGTGGCATCTTTGAAGTGCTGCCTCTTTTCCAATGGAAGTACTCCGGGGTGGAGTGAAAAAAAATACAGGAAGAATCGTTCTGCTTTTTACTTTGAAGGTCGAAATTGAATGCTCATGTAGATCAATTTTGATTACGAATCAAAAATCAGTGCCCCCCTATAGTTCTATGAAGCGTTTTGCTTTTATTTATGTTTTGCTTTTATGGCCCACAACTTCACTGTCTTGGTTCATTTTCACAATTCGTATCAATCTTGTTTTATCTCTGATAAACTCACAGTTTGCTACCTGCACAGCCCCAAACGGCAGAAAGATAAAGTTAGCAATCTGGTGACCATATGGAGCATTTAGCAGCAAAAACTATTTCAGGAGTTGTCGGGGACTAAAGCAAAGCTCAATGGAAGTGGAATGTGTCGGGTTTCTCGAAACATGACTACAAATGAATGTCATTGTTGCATTTTGCCTGCTGAATGTAAAATTGGCAATATCTTGCCAACATGTTCACCATACTAGATTAGATAATGAGTCAATGTTGTACACACCGCTTGTTGCGCTGTCCCTGAGCAACAAAATAAAATCTATTAAAAAAGATGTACCCCACATTACAATAATACAAGTAATACTGCGACCCACTGACATTTCACGGCAGCACCACACAGTGGAGAAACGTTCACAGGGTACCTTTTAATCATAACAATCGGCAGCAAAACAAGTGGACACACAGATAACACCTCTGTAAGGAAAGCAACGTCGGGTGTGCACTCAAACATACTACCTGTCAATTAAATGTAACTGACAGGTTTTCCACTGAGGAAACACCTGACCTCCCTTTTCACCATCTACCCCCCTCCCCCACCACCGCCTACACACGTCCATCTCCACTTATCTCAGGGGATCATGAGTGAGCACACCAGCCTTCAATCTGCAAATAAGCCTGCTTAATTATAGCTAATTGTTTGCAGCGCTCAAAGCCATGAATTATATTCCATAACGCTGTCCACAATCGATTTGTTACATCTCACGTGATGTCTATCAACTGCTTGAATACAAGCAGCAGAAGCCGAGCCTGTTGGTGTAAGACGGATGGCTTCACAAGGTCTGAATCAATATGTTTCCCAGAAAAGATGCTCTCACTTCAAAATGAAGAAAAAGATCCTGGTTGGTCAGCTTGTGAGAGGCACTGACCTGCCCTACTAACTATAATCCTGTTGAGGTCGAACTCTGGTTCAATTACAAACTTGTGAAAATAAGTTTTTTTTTCATTTAAACATGACTAAAACCGAACAGAACTTTAGTTTAACAAATACATTTATTTGCCTTAAATTAACCATTAGTTGAGTTGCTAAATATTTGCTATTATGACACTTATGGTGGAGGAATGTGCTTTGAAACGTTGTGCCCACAACTAGCAAAGAGATTTCAGAGTTCTTGGAAATGTCAGGAAGTTTTACGAGACGCTGTCGGGTATTAAGAGGATGACCTGGGAGGGAAATTGTATTTACTTTTTCCCGTTCTCACCCATTACTCGTGACTTCCCGTTTGATCGCTTTTGCTCCCTTCCCCGTTTTTAATTCCAAGTAATTATTTCTGGAGAGTGAATATGTTATTGTATTGCAGTGGCGGGCCAGGGTATGTGTACCTACGCCTGCTATAACAGCTGGGCGGCGCTGTAGATACATGTAGTGTATTTGTGATAATAAAAAATTAAAATGTAAACTTTGTGATTCTGTTTAGGCCAGCAGAGAAGGCTTAGAAGGCTCTGATGGCCCACCACTGTTGTATTGATGATGTGTTTTCTGTTTGTGGCCGAAACAAAAATGAAGTACAGTTAGTGCATCTCACTTGTTATTTGTATTTGACAAGACTTTGGCCATTGTAATCATTCTGGCCATGAAGTAACACCTTCCTTCCAACAGCAGCGATCCGATAGTATTCCTTCATGGACGCAATTGCTAAATTGCGTCCAACTGCTGGAAACACAGACTACAACAGCACCACTGCGTCTTCAGCTTTAACTGTGAAATGTTGGTGCACAGAAGCATTACCATATGGGATCAACCCACAGGAAGACGACATTGAACAGAGGTTGAGATAAGGTAAGGTGCTTCTGGCGTCTGTAACTCAGCTCTACCCTCAAATCCAAACGCAGTCTTCCAGTCTTTCATCTGATTGCGTCTGCATATCAGTGTCAAATACAAACAGCAACTCGTGCTGCCTACAGAGCTGACTGTGTGTTTGGTGTGTCTTCGTGTCTCTTTCATGAGATTGTGGTGGCACTCGCTTCCAGCCCTCCAATACAATACTCCCTCAGTAGGAGAAATGTAATTTGTTGCGATTTTCCACACAGAACATTATCTATGTGAACACTTGAGCAATCACTCAGTAATGTTGTCCAGGCTATCCAAAGAGATTAAGGAAATCACATCTTGGAGGAAACAAGACTAGTGTGAGGCTCCACATACTGTCGCCGTGTGTGACTTCTCCAAATGCTTAATTTGCGTCACTCGCAAAACTTGGTGACGATTCCTGCTCCTCTGCCCATTCGCGACGCCTCAAGAGGAGGCTGGTAATCACTGCAATTAACATTCTTCTAATTAAGGCTTTGCTTGGTAGTGCTTTAATGGGCCGCACAATACTGACAAATTAATCCATGCTTAGATAATAAATCTGATTTGACAAAGCAGCAAATCATTAACCTCATGACCCAATGACAGTATCCGGCAGTGTGAGCGATGCTGTGATTGGTTGCAGCTGGGTACAGGGCTCCAGTTGCCTTCTGTCTTTGCTTTGAAGCTATTATTTTATCATCCAGATTTTGTGCGGCTGTGATGTTTGACATATTTTCAGGGACTGTCAGGAAAGCTTTCATAGTACCCAACTGTACAGGTCAGTGCATTTCAGCACCTTTCCTTGATCCTGTTGAACTGGATGCACAGGTGGTCCGTCATCATCGTATAGTCCTGGGGCTTTTCCTCACTACTTTTCCTTGATCCTGATGGAAAACGTAACCAGGTCAAGGCATGATGTGACGGAGAATTGACAACCCCCTGTGCTAAGAGAATCTGACTGCGCCTTCAGAGGACAAGGACAAATATGCGACGGCGAAAGTTGTTGACGTGGGTCTGCCGTGCTGAAACTGAAGTTTCGAAGACGGGCTACTAAAACCACATCTTAGATACTTTGTCCCGTGTGATCTTACCATGGTGTTGCATGCATTCCATATAAACGTGGAATTTTTTTCGCAGGGCTCTCCGAGTCAACAGTTTTGGAAGAAATAAAAATAAGAAAAAAACACCATGTGTGACCGTGAAAGTCAGCATGGCTTGAGTTTGTTCAGGGATATTGAATTAAACCTCTGTGGCAATTTCTAAGCAATGGTAACTAAAAATTTCGATATAACAGCTAAAACAAGAAAGAAAAAAAACACCAATACATAACAAACTCTTACGAAACAGCAATTAGACTTTTTTTTAGGCAATTTTTGTAATTTTTTATAGAGGGACATTTCTTTGTGAGGTGGGAAAAGTTATTCCATAACTTGGTCCCCCTAAATCTAATAGAGAATTGACCTCTGCTAGTCAGTAATTTCGGAGGATGAAGATGTGAAGATTGATGAGTTGAGTGAGAATGAATCTGAGAATTGACTTTGAAGAAGGTTTTGAAATGATCAGGAATATTTCCTTTACCTAAAAGTGTCTTATACATGAAAATGCAAGTTAAAGAAATATTAATGTTTTAAATAGTAAGAATCTGCAGTTTGTGAAATAAAAGAGCAGCTGAGATGTGAGACTGTGATCGTGTTGCAATCCTAACAAAACGATTTGGAGAAACACATTTTTTTTCAGAGAAGTAGGAAAAGTACTTGCCCAAACTATATTGCAATAAGAGAGATAAGGATAAATTAAACTGTAATAAAGAATAAGGAGACAGTTTGCAGAAACAAGATGTCTAACCCTCCTTATAATTCCAATGGATTTGTTTATTTTTCTACTAACACAGTCAATATGTTTACTCCAACTTAAACTTTCATCAATGATAATTCCTAAAAATGTTGTAGATGAGACTTGAGGCATCTCAAGAGATTCAATTTAAATTTTAGTTAAATCCTTCGAGTAAGATTTTTTACCACTGAAAATAATAAAATTAGATTTTTTAATATTCAAAGATAGCTTATTTAATTTAAACCATGTAGCATAGGCGGTTAAACCAGCATTAGCTTCCATAATCAGAGAATTGAAATTTGAATGAGAGAGAACTAGAGTCGTGGCATCAGCAAACATTATCCGAAAAAATACTTTTTGACACGTTGGACAAATCATTAATATAAAGTAGGAATATTAATGGACCAAGAATGGACCCCTGTGGAACCCCACATATTAGTCTAGCTTTGTTTGAGTAACAACCTTTAACACAAACAAACTGTCTTCTGTTGGTTAGTCCTGAGTGCTGTTCCTATTCACAGTTTTGTTTTGCCATCAGTCTGACTGTGGCAGGGAAGAAGCTGTTGTAGAAACGTGTTCTATGGGTGGTGATGCTGTCTGCTCTGCTGTGTCTCAGGTTGTACTGCAGTGTTTGGGTCTGAGCAGAGAGTGAGCTGGGTGGAGTGAGTCTCTGATGATTCCCTCTTCTCTTTTCCCGACATCGCTGCACATACGTAGAGTCCATGGATGGAAGTTTTGGCCCTGTAATCCTCTCTGCAGTCTTTATGACTCTTTGCAGAGCCTTCCTCTCTGCCTGTGTGGTGTTCCCATACCAGACAGTGATGCCTGCAGTGAGGATGCTCTCCATCAGTCCTCTGTAGGCCAGGGTGAGAGGGCGATGGTTCAGACCAGCTTTCCTGAGCAGCCTGATGAAGTAAAGCCTTTGCTGGCTCAGGTCAGATGTAACCTGCAGTCCCAGGAATCTGTAGTTGTCGGCCCTCTCCACCTCAGTCCCTTTGATGGTGAGAGGCTTTAGAGGGGGAGAATTCTTCCTGAAGGCCAGGATTATTTCTTTGGTTTTTATCAGTGTTGAGGATGAGGTCGTTCTCCTCTCCGTAGGCCAGAGTGTTGTTTATCTGGGTCCTGTACCCTGACTCGTCGTCCCCCTTGATGAGCCCCAGGATGGTGGTGCCATCTGCGTATTTGATGAGGATGGTGTTGTCTTGGGTGGAGACACAGTCATGGGTGTACAGGCTGAAGAGTTTTGGACTAAGGCAGCAGCCCTGTGGGGATCCTGTGCTGACTGTGAGCTCAGCAGACACCCGTCTTCCCATTCTCACCACCTGTGGTCTTTCTGTCAGGAAGTCCAGAATCCAGTTGCAGGTGGGGGTTGGGACGCCAAGGTCTGACAGCTTCTCGATCAGTTTGCCTGGGCGGATAGTGTTGAAGGCAGAACTGTAGTCCAGGAAAAGCATCCTGGCATACGTTCTGCTGCTTTCCAGGTGTTGCAGAGTGTGGTGTAGAGCTATTGCTACCGCGTCGTCCACTGATCGGTTGGAGCGGTAGGCAAACTGGAAGGGGTTGACGTTGTCCGGGACCATGTGATTGATGTGTGTGAGGACCAGTTTTTCCAGGCACTTCATGGCGACTGGTGTGATTGCCACTGGCCTGAAGTCATTTAGGGTGGGTGTGTCTGATCTTTTGGGGACTGGTATGATGATGGCGGATTTGAAGATACGGGGGACTACAGCCTGGGATAGTGACAGGTTGAAAATGGCAGTATACACACCAGCTAGCTGTTCCCCACAGGCCTTCAGAACTTTGGGAGGAACTCCATCAGGTCCCACAGCCTTGTGGGGGTTCACCTTCTTCAAAGCCTTCAGTTCCTGTGTGTGTGTGTGTGTGTGTGTGTGTGTGTGTGTGTGTGTGTGTGTGTGTGTGTGTGTGTGTCACCTGAAAGGCAATGTCCGTGGAGTCACAGGGGACAAACAATTTGGTGGCTGTGATGAACTCACCATTTTGTGCCAGTGTTGACTAGTGATACACCGCCACGGCATTGTTCTCTCTCAGTCTCTCTCTCTCTGTGTTTTTCTAAGACTCACTGCACTGCTGCTGTCGCTTTCTCCACCTACATGTTTGCAGCGCACAGACACCTTTTGTTGAAGGCTGTTAAAAGCCATTCTGGAAAATACAGGAAATTGCTAACTGAAGCAAAAGTTGACAATGCAGGTTGAGGGGGAATGGTTACACAAAATATGTAAATTAAAACACGTCAGCTACAGGAAAACAAGTTGGAAATCTAACTTTTCTGATGAGGAACAATGTCGGAGCATTTAAAGGTGGATTCATGTCACTTGAGGCTGGATCAACAAACAAGTAAAGAGGGCTCCTAACCAGACAGTACCAGACCAGGAGGCGGCTCCCTACTTGTAACTTTATTTATTACCTCATAAACATTGTAAACATGAGTTCATGGCCTCAAAACAGCAGGTTTTTCATTGACAAAATAATGATCCCATTGAGAGTAATATAGATGATGAATAGATGATGAAGCAGGGTATGCTTTAGGGCGTGGCTACTTTGTGATTAAAAGGTCTCTACCTCAGCATTGTCCGGTCCTGAAGTTGTCTGTTTTCGTCTTCAACTTGTACCCTTTCACAGTGTGTTTATTAGTTCATGAAAGTTAATTAATTTCTGTCTAACTTCTAGTTGCAAGAAAACAAGGTGGCGATGGCCAAAATGCCAGACTCATCGTTTCAAAGCAGCAGTCCACAAATCAATGGGCGAGGTCACGAGGACCACGTCCACTTCGAGGCACCCAAGTGTATTGGTCTTAGTAATTGGATAATGTTCAAATTAATTTGAAACACAATATGACCTAATGTGCTGCATTATTATCTTATGTTGAGGCCCTGTGATGTAGAGGGAGTCTGTGTGTCCACAAAGAATATACATGGGCAAATTCCCCAAATATGTTATGTGATGAAGCTGCAAAGCATAGTCTTCTGTTTGCACTGTAGTTAATATGAGTTTGGAGGTGACAGGCACATTGCACAAAGGGATTTAATGCAGAACTAGAGGGTTACCAGGGGCACAAACTAAAACCGCCGCTGCGCCCTCTAACTGGTTTAACAGGCCATGATGTTCCTGTATCATATATCAAACGGTCACCTCATCCACACTTGGTGGGCAGCGGATAAATCCTGGTGCCCAGTGGGAAGACCAGAATATGTGCATATTATTACCCTCAGATCTAGTCTTAAAACCAGACAGATGCTGTTCACAATTCTTCAGAGTCTTCCACTGCACTGTGATTGCTAAATTAAGCAGTGAATACCACGCTTTGTGGTGCACATGACTCCCGACCGAAACAGGTCAGCCAGAAACAGAACAGAGAGCCACATCATGCTTCTGACTGCCTCCCCAAAGTCCCACAGTTAAGTTACTGTGTGTGTGTGTGTGTGTGTGTGTGTGTGTGTGTGTGTGTGTGTTCTAGAAAATCCCTTTATACAGTAGACATAGGGCTTTACACCTGAAGACAAATTCATGACAAGAGAGAAGTATAAGAAAGCAAAATGTATGAAAAAACACAGCTGCACTTTTAATTTATTTCTCACATTTTGCTGAGGTTTGGATCTGAGCCATTTCGTGCTGATCATAATAGAAGCATTTTTGGATAAGAAAAATGTAATTAGCATATATTCCAAAACAGTCTCCCACACTTGGAGAAGCTTTGTAAAATTAGCCCCTATTAAGAGATGGTTCCAGTCTGATATTTTACAACAAACGTGACCGTTCGTGATGTTTGCTGCTGTAATCCAGCAGCAGAGCGCTCCTCAAGCTTTTCCGAGCCACCATGTTCTTGCACTCACACACATTCTCAATAATTCAATGTGCTCTCCAGAGACTTTGGCAGAGGAATGATCTACAATGTGGCCTGTATTGGGAATAGCACTTAGACCTCATCCAGATATTGTTTGTTTGGTGCATAGTAAATATGGTGGCAGCTCTATCTCTGTGATTGATAAGGTCCTCGGTATGGGGCCCCCGCTTTCCATTAGAGGAGAATGCCTCCCACTGATTTATGCTGTCATGCGAGCAGCTCATTTACTCATAATCGTTTGTTTTTTAACCATGTTTACATTTGGGCTTCATTCTCCTCGACCAGTTACTCCCTTTCAACGCTCCTCTTTTCTTTTTCTCGTCCAGCATTCCTTCATCGGATGTTTTAAGAGTCTGTGGCTGCCGTGCTCTTGGGAGGCAGATTAGGTGTTGAATACTTCTCCATTTCATTTATTCACTCATTTGTGCAGAGCACGCCTCGCCGTGCAAGGTGGGTTTGTGCGGTCGTGGGCCGACACACACATATTTTGCTTGGCAGAAGGCCACGAGGGACACCAGCGAACAGCTGTTCCTGTAGCGGCAAGGCAGACCTACTGGTGCTACAGTGTGTGTGTGTGTGTGTGTGTGTGTGTGTGTGTGTGAGGCCATATGGACCCTCTTGAATGTATTTATTTTTCTTAGGAATAGATGGACTCATCATGAGCATATTCATGTAACAAATTCAGCTAACTGCAATGTCCCTCCATGTAAGTGTCATCATGTCATTGTAATAACTTACTTAAATGTTGATGTATCCAGGTTTTTTTTAATAATCAGGGCTTTTTTTTTTCAAACTGAACAACCATCTGAGTCATCAATGACAGGGAAATTAAACACTTTTCCCTTGAGCTCTTACTGCTGCAGTGCCACTTTCTGTTTCCAACCTAACCAGAATTGGAAGCGGAGAGAAATGACAGTGCCAAGGGTAAATTGCTTGTGTATTTTATTCGGTATGAATGGTAGATTGCAGTGGACTGCAGGGAGCCAGGAATTGTAAATGGCATTTTAGTATACGGATGCATGTCCCTGCTTGACTTTCTGAATTCATTGTGCACATTTGTGATTGGAAATAATGTGCAGTGTTGCAAATAGAGAACATATAGGGAGAGGAAACTCTTCCCTGATGCAGCCAGTGTTGGTGGCCAAGACAAGACTCAGCTAATTGAATTCTCCAGTCCAGTGGTGGAGAATGGCAGCGCAAAGCAGTCAAAGGGCTGCAGACACTTGACTCATAACAGAGGTCAATTAAGAGACCGGAGGCCCACCAGTGGCCTGATTCACATTCACACTTTCCCACAGAATCACGAGGAGACACAGAACAGTTTATGTGTTCACATTTTAAGTTACAATTATCCTTTGTGTGTTTTACTGCTCACCATGTGTCACCTTTAAATTCGGTTTTGCCTATCTGACTTAATTTTTGGCAATATAATATATTATTACAGTACCAATAGAAGCAATGGGGAAATTGAAGAAAATAACATCCAAGTTGAGAGAAACATCGACATAAAAAAACATCGATGGTTTGTGTTGTCTGTTGTCGTTCTATTCAGTATTATATTTGATATACTGGCAAATGTACGATCACATGCAATTCTCCAAATGAATTATCTCCGATCAACCATCTGCAGCAGATGGTGCGGTTTGTTGATACACAAACCAGCATATTGGCAATTGTTGGTTGCTCACCTAGTTGATCGTTTCATATATGTCAATGCAAAATAGAGCCATTGCACAAGCAGTGAAATGTTTCCGCCATGTTTCATGCCTTCATTGGAGTTATTTTGTTGATTCAATAAACAATGTGATAAGACACAATCTACCTTCCCACCTTTCCTGTGCATTAGCATGTCATGCCCAAACTACAGATTGGAGGTTTAATGCACAAATGTATGCACTCTAATTCAAAAACACATGATTGGCCGACCCCTTCTAGCCTGGACACAAATTTTTTGAAACCGACCGACCCTCCATAGCCCTACATATTCAATTACATGATTTAATGCGTTACAATAAAGCAATAAATAATACATCTTGTGGACAAATATCACATAACGCCGATCTTGCACATAACTGTACATATCTCTCGTTTAAAAACAGTTATAGTAAACATACTTTTGTAGTATTTTTCTATTTTCTAATTGTATTTTTTTTCAAGGCAATGTGTATTTTACTTGACTTTATGCACCACACACCGAGGGAAATTTCGGATAAATGTGAGCCTATTTGGCAATAAATCTGACTCCGATTAGGATTGTCAAATTTATTTAAATATCCTGTTATTATTTATAATGGTTACAACCTCAGTTAAGTATGTTAGTACGCTAACAATTGCTAATTAGCACCAAACAAAAAGTATTGCTGAGGCTGATGGGGCCGACACTGCAATCCCCTGAGCCATGCCTGCAACATGACTAAGAATTTCTTGTTTTTTGTTGTTGTTTTTTCAGTAAGAACACAACCAATAATGTATTGGAATAATATTTTTCTTTATTACTAACATTTTGATGCTTCATATTATATCCCATCTATTGGCCAGATACTGGCATCAGTGGCAAACTTTTCTTTCAAACTCTTTATGTCTCGCCACAGCCTAGGTTGTATAATAAAGGCTTCTGCGTTTTATTGTCTTTTCCCTTCAGGTGTCTGGTACACCGTAAACTTTGTAATGATTTTGAGTCTGCACAGACGACATTCACCGTCTCAGTGTGCTGTAATTGTGGAAGGGACCACTTTCATTTCCTGCACACTGTGTATAATGTGCTCTGTGAAATATATTTAGTCTTATTGGAGTTTCATATATTGTACTGGAGCTCTTGTAATATTCCAGAGCTCATTTCTCCTTTTATAAAGTTTGGACGCTTAGGTCTCAAGTTTAAAACTGTTAAGGGAAGTTCATATCAAGCTTAATGCTAAATAAAAATGAGAGTGGTTGTTTATGAGATTTCCCATGTCGCTCGAAGAACTGTTGCCCTCAGGTGGTGTGTAACCATTACATAACAGCCAATATAGGTCAGTGTGGGATGAAGCTGGAAAACGACTCAAGACAAGAATGCAAGACGTTGTTTTCTCCTGAGATGTGCATGGGAAAACAGAGAAATGCTCTTCATGATGCATGGAGAGAGCTTGTTTGAATATCACATAATTGAAAGCAAAACATGGAGTAAGGAAAGAAAATAAAATAGGTGAGGTTGTGGGTCTCCAGTCAAAACTCCTTGCAGTAGCTGCTGTGACAAACGGATGTAAAAAAACTTGCCGTGAGTCGCTAAATGTGTCCTCAAAACTTTTTTAAGCATTGAGAACGGAAACGCTGTAACATTTCATTTTACAGAAGATATGAATTCAGGTTGAGTCATTCTTTTCCCTGTCTCATCGAGACAATCGATGATGAGCAGGCAAGCTAAGAGGAGGAAAGTGTCCATGTTTTATTCACTCTCGCAGAGTGATATTAAGCCTTGTTGGAAACCCCTGTCCTCGTCCCGGGGGCATAGTGTTGTGGTGTGCTAATGGATTTCGCAACAAGGGCGCATCTCTTGGCGGTTTGAAGATGCAATTATGCCGGTAATGGTAGTGCCACTGCAAAATGAAAGCATCAGCAGGAGCAAAAATGTTCATATACAAGAACCCAGCAGTGTGCAGCATGGCAAGTTTAATCGTGTGTCTCTAATCCTCACCTCAAATAACATTAGCCGTACACTGTTGGAGACGCACTGTGTTGTCCCGGTGACAACAAGATCTAATTATTTCAAGGCTATCATCATTTCCAACGTCAAAACTTGATGTTTTGCAGTTGATTATGACGTGGTGGGTGTTGAAGGAAATCGTGTTTTACTGCACTAAAAGGCTATAATTCATGTAACACCAATCTATTCTCTTTGTAATTGAGGATAACTGTTGGGAGAATGAGGCTTTTACTGTCAGATGGTGCTTCCCACCAGGGGCGTCTCTAGGATTTTGACACATCTGGGGCTTAGCCCAGAAGAGTGAAGCAGCGACATTTTTAGACATAGAAACACTCTCCACATACCCTACAGGTACCTGCTCTTCTGGACTGAATTGAATTGAGGCATTTCATGGTTACCAGTTAATACCAAATAGGCTAGCAATTTTCACAAACTTCCCTCAATAGCCCAGGCACAAAAATGCCCCATTCATCATGTTGAACATCCCAACAGTAACCATTCAGCAACAGTAACATTGAGATGTTTAATGAACCATGCATCTTGTCATGTACAGTGTTTACATTGTACATTTAATGCTCTTTACATACTCATATGTATTTATTCTTTACATATTCTTTAACATTATTTAACATAACATACTCTTTAACATAATATTTAGACATAAGATGCTAATAATGCTAATAGTGCTCCACCAACACAAACACTTAAAGTAGTGGTTCTCAAACTTTTTCTGTAAATAACATTTTGTGATTCCATCTGTGCTTTTATAAATAACAGAATAAAGAAAATTGCAATCACTTAAAGTTTCAAGTAAATCAGATTGCTCCATCAGAATTTTTTTTTAATGTTTTAATTGCAATCACTTAGATCAATGAACAGGAAGTTGTATCTGTGCAAAAAAAAAATACTAATATTTAGTTACTACTAAATAGCTCATTGTGGAAAACAATAAGCTAGTTATTTTGTTGCCAAACATAACAGAATGAGTGCAGATATGTGAGCATCAGGTTGCATCAGTATTAGTGGAGCAGTGAGCTGCTTTCCTCTACACATCTTTATAAAACAGGGTTGTAGATTTGATACAATTCATGTTCAACGTTGAGATCTGTTTTCTGTTTTGAGACACGCAGCAGCAGAAAGGACGTCACGGAGACTTCTGGCAAAACGCCAAAAAATAAGGGAGTCGCGCATGCGCAAGCATAACCTGTTAACGGCGTAACCATTTACCCGAAAGTACAGACATTTCTCCATGTATTTATTAATGACTTAGTTTTATGTCCGTGTACTTTGTACTTTTGTAATATGTGAAGCCAGCAGCTCATTGTTGGTAGAAGACAAGAGCACTTTGTCTCTTTCACCTGGAGCAGGAGAGCTGCTCCGGTGCGAGGAGAACTCCGGTTGCTCCTCACAGGAGAGCTGCTGTTGCCATCTTCACCCTGGGAGCGTTTAAAACTCCGATATAGCGGTCTGCTTTTCACGCGATATATTTTTCGACGCTCTCTGTCCGCTGTTGTGTGCTCAGTGCTCACCTGTGTGTGTGCGCGCGCACGTGTCTGTGCACATCGCGGTGGAACTCCGCCGTGCGCAATGCAGAGCAGAGGAGAAGTGTTAACGCGACCATTTAGAGACAGAAATGACGGATAAGATCAATAAAATACGGCCGTTTAGTTTAATAACAGAACAAGGTGTAGACCGGTTCTATAGGAAAGAGAAACTTAAATGACGACTTGTATAATAGGGGGGCGCACACTGCAAGTGCGCCTGCTGCCTGACGCCGCTGTTTTGGGTGAATGACGTATTTTATTTTTTTTTGAAAATTTATATTCGGGGCTAATTAAAAAACATCCGGGGCTTTAGCCCCGGATGTTTTAGCCTAGGGACGCCACTGCTTCCCACTATGTCCACTCCTTGTAGCAAATTTCCCCCCGAGAAAAACACTTACTGTAAGACAGGAGGGAAAAAAAGGTGGTGAATATTCAACTAAGAATTTTGCCTCGATTTAAAGGGGAGCGGAACATATTGTGTCATGGGCTGAATAATAGAGACAACCTTTAAAAACGAGAAAAAAGGGTCATAATAATTCAAAGGACAATTACAGGGAAACGCTTGACATGAAGTTGTCAAATCGGACCGGCTTTGAACTCCTCTCCAAACATGTGTTCACATGATAAGCCCTGTGCCAGGGCGGGGGCTCTACATGCAGCACTGCTCATAATCGGCCTATGATGTTGCTTCTCCAATGGAATCGTTATAATGAAGATGAAATCAATTTGAAATGAGGTCCGTGAAAGGAGACTCATGATGATCTGTGTGTTTTGGGGGGAAATGTTTTTCGGAAACCCCAGCAGCTGGGTATTTATATAAGATGCTGTGCCATCTAGATGCATGGCCCACAGTCTCAAAGCTGGTTCAGCTGCGTTAGGGATTCAACTCATATTCAACGGGATGTGATATTTTTTCTTCAGAAATTAACAAATGTCAGTGTATCCGTATCTGGGGTAATTCCTGAAATTTAGGCAGAGGGGCCTTTTGACGGCAAAAGAAAAAGATCTAAGTGGCTTTGAGGGAGGATCCAAAAGGCCACATGCTCTGTAAATGCTTTGCTGAGTATGGAAATGATCAATCATATGCTATGGCCTTCACAGTTAATAGATCTCAACCTAGTTGAAGACCTATGGGAGATTTTTGAGCGGTGTGTTAGACACCATCCTCATCAAAGCACTGAATGAGGGAACATGTTTTGGAGAATAATGTTCATCCCTCCAGTATAGGCTTCAGAGACTTTGAGAATCTATTAGAAGGAGAATTGAAGATGATCTGGAGGCTTGTGGCGAGGCAACATCTTAGGACACACCGGTTTCTGCTTTAATATCACATCTATCTGCATTTTGGTTACTTTTTTACTTAACCCTCTGGGGTCTGAGGTCATTTTTTCTTGATTTTACATAATTTATTAAATTCACCTTTTTAAAGGCACTTACATATGATACATACTCATGTGTTGTATATAACAATTTGCGGAACAATCTCAGCTCTCTATATAATGAGCCACAAGTGTAAAGAGATAATATAGCCCTAAAGCTGAAAAATGTAAGCTTGATTTTTTTTATTCTTCATATCGCTTGTGAAAACATACATTTACTCATTCAGTAGTGGAATATGAATATAATAGTAGATAAATGTAAATAAATGTCTAAGACCAAATTTTGTATTATCGTTTTTTGAGTAGAAGTGTTGTCTGTCACTACTTTCATCAAAATGAGAGAGGAACTAGGATAAAATGGGACTGATGAATGACTTCATACTATAGACCAAGCTTCATGGGGTGTGTGCAAATGAGAAATGAACATTACAACAGTTTTTGTTTTCAAACAAAATATTTACTATATAATTGAGTCAAAATATGTACTATAGAAAACCAAACTATTTACAATGGGTATAAAATGTGCATGTTTCAGTTTCGTTTTTTCAAGGACAGTTTTCAGAACAAGAACAACATTTGTACTCTGTGTGTATGTACTATGTCAGGCCTGGCCAACCCGCGGCTCCCGAGCCGCATGCGGCTCTTTGCCTGGTTTCATGCGGCTCTTACGTTCAATATCTAAGTTTTTTTTTTTTTTTTTTTTTTTTAAATCTTTTTATTGCAAATACTACGTCGACCCAAATACTACGTCGACGGACTGTTTGAAAGCCCCGCTAGTCACAGCTTCTCTGACGCACAGAGGCGGTCTTAACATAGAGGCATAGGTAGGCGGCTGCTTGGGGCCCCCTACCAGTGGTCGTAGTAGGGGGGCCCCCAACCAACCTCAAAAAGAAAAAGAAAAAGAGAAAAGAAAAAGACCCTTATCATCATGAACGCTTCAAAAGCATGGTCAATTGTATTAATATTCTTAAGAAATACATTGAAATTTTGAAGTAGTAGTTAAAATGTCCAGTTCATGGTTATCTGTCGTGTCCCTACACCCCCTACTTTCACAATGAAATGGACTAGTCCGTAACGGTGCGCGGCCAGACTTCGGCAGAAAAAAACAAAAAGGCAGTTTGGCTATGAGGCACAGAGGAGACTACTTCAACTGCAGAGGAACATTTCAGAAGAGAGTTCTTCTTACACCTAGTTCAGCGGTTCCCAAACTTTTTAGGCCACGCACCCCCTTCTACATCCCGACCGGGTTCACGCACCCCCAAACCCCCACACCTTAAAAAAAACCGCAACAGAGCCTATTTATAGCCGCATAAAATCGTTTGCTCGCGCGTGGCGTTTGTTACAAGATTTAGTCCGCTGTATAAATTTCAGTTACACAAGGCGTCACTTTTAAAGAGCAATAAGGATGGCGACGACACACGCACAGGCTCAGAGGCAGATTGCATTTCACATTTATTTACTTAAACACAGTAAGCCACGTAAAGAACAAAGAGTGGCACATGCATAGGCTCAGAAACAGATATAAATAAAAAAGGAGGAGTCCATATGAGGATTTTCACATGCAGCAAGAGAGATGGAGAGGGAGGGGGAGGGGGAGAAAGTGAGAAAACGTAGTGCGTTTTGTGTAGACCCAACACATGAATGAGACTGCAATTGTTTTTGGCTGTTTTGTAACTCTTCCAATTTTGATCTAAAACATGTAAGGGGCTTCTGACTTGCACTGGCATGCTTGGTGTTCAGGTGGCGGCGCAAATAAGAGGGCTTCAGACAGCTGTTAGCCAGAACCTCACTGCACAACACGCACTGTGGCTTCGGGCAATCTGCATTGCCAATCCAAGTGAAGCCCAGACCCAGATAATTGTCATCATATTTCCTCTTTTTTTTCCCAGTCTGATGCTCACTCTCGTTTCCTCTTTTTTCATCTTGACTTTGCGATGGGCCTCTGTGCTCCCGGTTTGTCTGTGATATCCCTTCCTCCTTCTCTGTCTCCTCCGTCTCCTCTTTCTCCGACTCCCGGTCGATTTCGTCTCCCGGTCTCTCCCCAACGCACCTCTCCATTTCTCTCGCCTCCGGTTCCTCACTCTCTCTCTGTCCCTCTCCTCTTTTATTACTGATAGCTTCAGATGTCCCACCTGACAGCTTCCCCGATTTCAGCCAGTTTAACATATTTTCATGGATGTTGCTGAATGAATGAAATGACGTTAGGGGCACAAGCTAGGCTAGCTAGTGTGTACGTAAAAGACAGTCTGGCGGCCGGACCGGAAGTGCATCTATTTATTAAATTGTACGTTTTTAATTTTAAATTTAAATCTTACAAAGGGAATTTTTATAATTAAAAAATCCTACCTAATTTTTTTTTAAATTATGTTTAATATTAATTATTACACCATTAGACCACCATTACATTTTTCCTCTCGCGCACCCCCTAGAGGCAGCTCGCGCACCACACCAATCTTTTTTCGTTCTCTTTTAAAGATCGGATGGGGGGGCCCCATCCATACCTTCGCCTTGGGCCCCCAATTTGCTAAATCCGCCACTGCTGACACACCTTGAAATATTTCGGCAAACTTCTCCTCAGACCTCAATGCTGTATTGTGTGAATTACACCATCATTAGCTTGTAGGCTGTGGAGCGGTCCAGGCTTTCTTCTTGCAGAGCGTTTTATGAAGAGAATCTCTCTCTCTCTCTTCATTAAACATGACGTCAGTAAACAGCTGGACAAGGCTTTGAAATCAGGGATTTCGTGAGTTTTTTGTTTGTTTATTTTTTAGGAAACGTCGGACCAGTTGCGACGTAATGTTTTCAGCGGCGCTAATGTTGTGGTTAATGTATCACCAAACAACGTCGGGGGATTTCACAAACATGTCATCACCTGTTTGTCTGACGCTGCGGGTCAGAGCAGAAGTAGCTGCACCCGTTGAGCGCTCAGCGCTGCATGAGCACTACGAGGAGGAGGAGGGGGAGGGAGGGGCGAAATTCTCACAAGAACTCAAATAAATGCCCGGTCAGATATCAAACACATTTGGGGGGAATTGATGACAGAGAGAGTCATTTTTATTCTTAAATACTGATGAATGAAGAAAACAATTGGGCTCCAGCAGAAGGGGCACTTTTCTCATCCAGGGCAAAAGGGCAGGTTGAGCACCACTAGGGGTCTATCTGTGCACGTGCCTGCCCATGTGAAAGAATTGCTTCGAGTGGCAACAACGGAATACAAGCCAGATTTGAAGAGGATTGTTCAAGGCAAGGAATGCCAGAAGTCCCACTAAGCAACATGCATAGTAAAAGAAAAACGCTATTGTAAATTATTATATTTTTGTTTGTGGACTTGGTTGAACTGAGAGTTTGTGTGTGTGAGACAGTGCACACAATGTTCATTGTTGAAAAGGACTGGCCTGTGGTCTTAGTACTGTAGGAGTCAATTTCTGTCATTATCATGTTGGTGTGTGACATTTACAATAAATCTGGCTGAGCAGAGGTCTGTGTGTGAGGAAGGGATGGGCTGATGTTCATGTGTGCCCATGTGTATGATGTGACTCTTTGCGGTAACACAGTAAAAAATGTGGCTCTTAGTCTCTGACTGGTTGGCCACCCCTGTACTATGTCCTCTTTACCAGCGTATGGTCGTGTGTCGTGTCGCGCAGAGTCAAACTGAACATCTGAGCTGAGCTGAGCTGCCATCTCTCTGTGTCAAGGGTTGTTTTTAAGTACACTGCAAGAAAACACTGTTTTTCAGGTGGGTAGTGTGTTGTCTATCTAACTGAAAACCAGTGTTCAACGTAGGTGGGTGGGTAGGTCCTTAGGGATTTCCTGAGTGTTCATTGGTTTGTTTCACACAAAATGTCGACTGACACCTGAATCGACAAATCACGGTGAAAGGCGGAGCTCGACACAAAGTCCACAGGCTGTGAGCTCCTGTGAGAGTCATGTAGGAGCTCACAGAGCAAGGGGGCGGGAACTCCAGACTGGCGCATCTAACAACAGCTGATTCATATTTCTGTGCCGTTTTTTTTGCGGAGCTATTAATAGAAACATCCCGTAAACATCATAATCCGGGTCTGCGCCCACAGGGTTAAAGAATGACACGAATAAAAAACAGAATTTGAAATAGAACTAAAAACTGAAATGAATAACCAGGTGGATGGGTATGAATGTTTAGATAGTACTGATGGGCAGGTGCACCTTGCATGGTAGCCTCTGCCATCAGGCCCGGGGTGGGTAATCGGGAGAATCGGGAGAGTTCCCGGTGGGCCGCTTCACTTCTGGGCCGGTCGAGAATTTTATTTTTTGACATTTGTCACGTTAGTCCATCTTCTCTTAAAGTTGGCTACACACGTTCCGCATTCTGACACCGCAGCCTCTGCGTGGGCTGTACCATGCGAGGAAGTTCACCCCTCCCAAATAGAATTGGTTCGGTCCATTATGGAACCAACCAACTCTATTTGGGAGGGGAGAGCTTCCTCGCATGGTACACCGCTGAAAAAGCCAGGTTGAAAAAAAGAAAGGCATTGGAGGAGGATGCTGCCAAATGTGCCAAGCTTACCGATTTATTTTCAAGAGGACAAACACAAGTGGCAACTGGTAAAGAGAGACAAAGGCCTAATGATTAGCAACGTAACTATTCGGCTAACGTTGTAGCCTTGATTAATATCGTTGTAGCGTTGTCAACTTATTCTCAAGCAAAATATTAAATTGAATTAAAATATTAGCCTTTTTATATCACCCAAAATATGGCGATCCATAGACTTTGCAAATATTATGCAAATATTGATATATAATATTGATATTGATATTGAAGTATGCAGTAATATGATAATTTTTCTTTGTAGCTTCGGAGCAGCAGATAAGACAGTCTCCTGCTGAAAATGATGAGCCTGACATTTGCAATGAGGAGGCCATAACTACAGGGACAGGTAGAGAGGATAACAGAGGAAACAATATGAATTAAAGTTATATATTGTAAGAAAGAGCAGTATATGACAGTACTTGATGAACCAATATGCATTGTTTGCTCAGAAGTGGGTGTAGTAAAGGAGTAACATTGTCACATTGCGGAACTTTAATTCGTGTTTCATGGCCCATCTTAATATTTTGTCCTTATCAGAGTAGTTGTGAAAGCACACAATAAAAGACCTGGACTTGTTGGAGCCTCGTTCTGGTACCGGTCCGGTTCCCTGCCAGTTTCGCTGCCCTCTGGTACGTTCACCATGCGGAGGTTGGATCTTCGGGACCTGTTTTCCAGGTGTAGTAGAAATAATTCTATGTCGTTCGGGAGGAAAGGTTATATGTTCATTTAGTTAATTTACCTTGGAATTAAGCTTTCATATTATTGACTATGCAGTTCACAGACACCATTAACATTAATTGCTAAAGGAAATGTTCAGAAATGCCAATCAAACAATACATCACGAACACAAACATTGTTTATATTTTTATTAAAAGAAATGTACGTTACATTTAGCCCTACAATAAATCACTAATTTTACTGCAGCATCAATGATGGCATGTACAATGTATTAGCTAACATTAAAACTGCAGTGAAAATGTGGTGGTAAGTCCGGTCTCAGCATCATTTGTAGAGAGCTTCGTAACCAGGAATCTCAGTGTTGCTCGAGGGAGTGGGCGTGATGGGCGCACTCGTTGCTGTAGAAAAGACACACATATATTAATATTAACAGTAAATCTAAACACATTTTTCTCACTTTTTCACATGCAATTACTGACACTGGCAAGTCTGTGGCAGGCGTCAGTTAGGTGTCAGGACAGCAATCGAACAGCACATAGAATTATTATAGAAATTAACCTTTTCAATCTCCTTTAGAGAAAACAAATGCGATGTGAAATACTTAAATGTCTTAAAGCATATATTAAACAGATACTTGGAATAATTACATTTAATGGACAGAGCTCATTTGCCACAAATGGTTAGGTCTGACCCAGAAAAATAGTTCAACAGTTTTATACACATTCAATAATGTTTGCAAAAATAAAATTGCCACTGGCAGCTCATGGCACCTACTGACACCTACATATAAGGAGAGGATAAGTGGAAATATTAATCGACTTGTATTTAAAAAACAAATTCTAACATTTCGACATAACCACTTGTATTTACCTCAACCTGAAGCTGATGTAAATTGCACCTAATTTACTTTGTACATTTGTTTACCGCTGGCTTTAAATTCCCTTGATAGCGGAATCCCAACGATTATGTAAAAATGATCGCTGCCGGGCCCGCCCTACGGATACTCGCATGGTCCGTGGGAGGGAAGCAGGTGCCTCCTCACATGCTCATGGGCCAACCTCCACCGCCGCTCGTCGCCTGTAGACAGGCGCAACCAAAAGTCATGAGTAAAAAAAAAACACCAAAAGAGGCTGCCGTGAGAATAACGCACGCGCACACGCAAACGCACACATTAGTATTAGTATTTAATCTCTGCAAGAATTAAATAAAATCTCATGTACTTGTTTATTTTTTTGTGAACGACATTGACAGCTATGTAGAATAGATATGATTGCCTTGCTCTTGTGTCAGACGTTGTGCACGAGAAACGTTGGCGTGTCGTAGCAGGGTAAGCACAGGTGTAATTCATTATGTCCGATATGGCTGCATTTCCCTTTCGGGTGTTCCAGCATTATTTCCATTATGGACAGTCACTCAACGGTATTAGCGTTAAGGACACTTGTCAAAGCGGTCCGCTGTCAAAGAGGTGTCCTTGTTCGGACAGCGTGGAGCCAGCTAACAGTTCAACTTTACCACATTAGTCGACCATTTGTCGTAATATAATAGCTTACATATCTCCCCTCCTCCTGAAAGAAACGTCCCTGTTTCTAAACACTCAAAATGCAACAAAAAATGCCTGAATGTCTTAAAACAAAATTGCCCAGTAAACAACAGTATACATGTCCCCATCACATACAATCAAAAAGTCATAATATTCTACACGGTTCCTTGTGTAAACAAATACAATCTTAACTTTTTGAAATCAAAATGATATTTCCATGCCACCGTTGCGTAACAATGAACTGTTGACATTATTAAACTGAACTCTGAAACAAAATACATACAGGGAACAAGTATTTCTGGGGTTTAAGTTATGATGATATGTTCATAGAGCGGTCAAGAACAACACTAGACGATGAAGACTGTGATGTACACGCAGCATCTTCAGAATCACCGTGGAGACACAAAGATATGATGTTACTTACAAAAGCCGTCAGGCTTCTTTGAACCAGACTTATGGCGAGGGCCGTCAGCTTCTTCAGTTGGCATGAAACACCGGCCGCATGTTTCTGCGGCGCACGCCTTGCATCCAAGCTTCCAATCAGAATCCCCATCCAGGCGCACGCCACTGCCAGAATTCCTGCGAATGCAAGCGCACGCTTTAAATCCAGCCCTGTAATTGTGAAACAGACACACGTTGATGAATGAATGAAGAAAGTTTGTTCCAACGCATACTGCACCTGCTCTGTATTTCATTCTGACTCCGCTCAAGTTTTAGAATATGACAAGGACTGATTCTTATGTGATGATAATCATAATTATACTTGCAAGACTCTTGAAGGAGGAGCGTGAAAGCAGCACTGAAGATAAACTTCCCCTGTCTCAATCAGTCATATCCTTTAATATGAATTTAAAAAAGATAAGCAGCAACACCGTTCTGTCACTTTGCACTTCAGAAAATGCTGCCAATCACTGGTGGAGATGATTTGTGTTTAACTGTCACGAAGGTTTATTCATCCTGAAGGACTTTCTTGTGCAAAAACATTCATAAACAATTGTAATAATAATGTTAACCAGAAAATGCTGCAAGAAATCTTGATGGTGTGCTGCTACCGCTGTAAGACGTTGCAATGTATATAAGCCAATATTAATAATAATAATAATAATATGTTATTTGTATAGCGCTTTAAAAGGTACTCAAGGGACTTTGCATGGTAAAGACAAACAATAGAAGATGTGTTATTGAGGTTATTGAGGTACATTATATATACGCCAACATTACCAGTCGTAAGATGTGTTATTGAGGTTATTGTTTGTCTATATGCGTGAAAATTAAAAAAGATATATATATCAGATATATCTCGTCGAATGTAAGTCTGAAAAGGGAATATCACTCTTTGAGTTGACGACCACAAAACCTCATAAATGCACCGTGACGAGTCACAGGTCAAATAAAAAGACTTCAGACTTTATTGAAACAAATGTAAACATATTAATAGTAAACTTTAGCTAAATATAAATGGATGAGTGAAAAATGTTATCAGACTCATGATTTAAAACCACAAACCTATTTCTTAATATTCAAAGTTAGAGTTGATTGCAATTGTTACCAAGTGTCACTGAACTGATCTTTAACTGAGATTAACACTATAACTTCATATGTGTTCTCAAGGAAGATGGAACTTAATAAAAGAAACAAGGGAAACTCAAAGTTCGGACATTGTATTCTCAATTTATTTTACAAGATACTCAAGGCACTTTACATGGTAAAACCAAACAACAGCAAGACAGAGATGACATAACAGTAAGAAACTAAACAAAAACATAGTCAAGTAACATCACAGGTTAAAAGCAGATTTCAATAAATTAGTTTTAAGTGCTGTTTTGAATGTGGCGAGTGATGAGAATGTCTGAGGTGATGGGGAGAGAGTTCCAGAGGGAGGGTCAGCAATGGAAAAGGCCCCGCCCCCTCCAGGTCCGATGCTTGGACAGAGTGTGTGTGTGTGTGGGGGGGGGGGGGAGAATGTGTCGGTGCAGGAGGTCAGAGAGGTATGGAGGCGTTTAGGGTTGTGAAGGGCGAGAATCTTGAACTGGATTCTGTGCTGTATGGGGAGCCAGTGGAGGACTGGGGTCATGTGATCTCTGGTGCTGGAGTGGGAGAGGAGATTGGATGTGTAGTTTGGTGAATGTGCCGTACAGGATGCTGATGCAGTGGTCCAGTCGAGAGGTGATGAAGACGAGGATGAGTGTTTCAGCGGCCGAAGAGGAGAGGGAGGGGCGTAGACAGGCGATGTTTAAGATGAAAGAAGGCGTTTTTTGTGATGTGCTTGACCCTTTGAACGCCACGTTCAAAGGGTCAAGCCAGGACCAGAGTACAGATATAGCCACGACCCACGGAAACCTGTGAGGCGAGAAAGCTCAAAGAAGAAGCAGCGTTAGTGATGTGCATTGATGGGACAGGAATTCATAAAAGGAGAGAGAGAAGAGGAGAGAGGAGCTCAGTGTATCCTAAGATGTCCCCAGCAGTCTAGGCCTGGAGCAGCAAATCTAGGGGCAAACACAGTTGTTACATTTGTAACTCCACAAACATAAAAATGACATCCTCGCGATCAGCAGTCTTTTCTCTCTGTGGATAATAGTATTTTGGTGATTGGACTTGTTTTTGCAGCATGTCAAGCAGCAGCTTTCTTGCTGACTATTAATAGTGTCAGTTTTAATAACAGCCTCATTACAGCTCGACAATCATTTGATTGTAGAGCGTCTTTTAAAAGGCTGTTCTGACTACTTCTGTGTTATTTGGCCGTTTGATAGTCCAGAGCAACGGCAGGTATTTACTAAATTATTAATTTATATAATAATAATACTTTTTCAAAATGCTCAAAGACGCTTTACATAGGACAAACAGAACAAAACAAAAAATAGAAAGACACTGGAAAACAAAACAAACGAAGGGTAGGGAGCAGGGGTTAGCAGGTGAAGGGTAGGGAGCAGGGGTTTTTGACAGTAGGGCTGTCAAAATTGCTAAAAAATTACGTTTGAATATTCCTTTTAAAAAAAACACATATATTCGAATATATTCGAATATATGTGTAAATACAAAATTCTTCAGTTTAGGTGTTCACTCCCCCCCCCCTCTATCTCTCTTGCTGCAGGCTGAGCCACCTGCGCTGCATGTGAAAATCCTCATATGGACTCCTCCTTTTTTATTTATATCTGTTTCTGAGCCTATGCATGTGCAACTCTTTGTTCTTTACGTGGCTTACTGTGTTTAAGTAAATAAATGTGAAATGCAATCTGCCTCTGAGCCTGTGCGTGTGTCGTCGCCATCCTTATTGCTCTTTAAAAGTGACGCCTTGTGTAACTGAAATTTATACAGCGGACTAAATCTTGTAACAAACGCCACGCGCGAGCAAACAGTTCTCGCATTGGTCCGATTTTATGCGGCTATAAATAGGCTCTGTTGCGGGGTTTTTTTTAGGTGTGGGGGATTGGGGGTGCGTGAACCCGGTCGGGATGTAGAAGGGGGTGCGTGGCCTAAAAAGTTTGGGAACCGCTGGGTTAGAGGAAAGAGTTCCTCGCAGGAAAATTAGAGATTGAATTTTATGACAACAGCGAGTTTTCACAGCGGTATAGATTCACAAAGGAGTCTGTCATATAACTACCTCAATGGGAAAGTTGGACCACAATCACGCATGGAAGTGAGAGGAATGTTGCTGTGCCTCCACTTCTCCAGCTCCTAGTAGCTCGGTCAGCAACATCTTTTCAAATGTTGAAAAGTTTGACCCTCTTTGACGTGCCATAATAGCTATCTAGAGTGACAGAGTTTATTAGCTATAGCTGCTGTAGTGGTAACTATAAACGGTAACTAACGATATCAGTAACGGAATGTTTCCATGGCAACATAAACTAATCCTGTTTTAACTTGTTCTGTTGTTGTTTAAACTAGTTTAACTAATCCAGGGTTAAAATTAAGATGTGCAACACATCTCTGATTAATTATAAACCAGTTTAAACCTAGATTTACTAACCCTAGATTAACTCTAAACCAGGATTAATTTAATCCATGTTGGTGCAACCCAGCCATAGTGTATTTGTGAAAAACAATTAAATTAGAAAATAGCTATAACTTCGTGATTCTGTTTAGGCCAGCAGAGAAGGCTTAGCAGGCCTTTACGGCCCACCACTGAGATTAATTAATCACCACACCCTCCATTTATATTCAGTCCATTAACCAGTGGCGGGCCGTCAGGGCCTGCTAAGCCTTCTCTGCTGGCCTAAACAGAATCACAAAGTTATAGCTATTTTATAATAAAAAAAATTATTTCAATTTCCTTTTTTTTATATAATTAAAAGTTATATCTATTTTATAATGTAATAGTTTTTTACAAATATTATTATTATTTTTCCCCATTAGCTTATTTCCTCATTACACAGCTCATGTCTTGTATGTTCCTCCTTCCTGTCGGTCTGCTCCTGGCCAGCAAGCTGGTGGTGTGCAGCTTGGCACCAGCGCATCACCTATGTTTCTCTCTATGGTAGAGAAGCCGGTTAATCTACATGGTGACAGCCATGTAGATTGCGCTCTAACACTCCGGTACAGCAGGTGGCGCCATGCACCTAGTCAAGTTGGTTGTGATCCGCAATTAAACTGCAGAAGAAGCAGCAACATCATCCGTAGACTTTCCCTGTGGACCTGCTGTCCTCCCCGCCCCGCGGCGCATCTCACCCTGCCTGGCCACCCGAGGCGCAATGGAAAGCAGGTCTGCGCTGGCTCGCTGTTAGCTCGCGAGCTAACTAGCATGCGCTGTTCGCTTCGCAGGGTGCGCTGTGGCACGAACAGCTGATCCACTGCAGGCCCAGTTAGAAAATCCATGGCCCGCCACTGGCATTAACACAATGCACTGCTGCACCTACATGAAACGAAATAGCAGATGCCCATGGAGACACCCACGGTTAATGTATTTATAACGTTATTCTGATTCATTCTAGGGACCTGGAATTTCACAGCAATCCATCCAATGATGATCAAGGTATTGCGCACAAACCCAAAAATGTCAAACTCATGTCGACGCTGGAGGAAAAGTATTTAAGTGGGATTTATCCTGAAAGAAACCTGTCTGTATCAAATTGTGTGACAATCCATCCCAAAGCTGGAGAGACATCTCGCTCTGAACCAAAAGTGTCTGATGGTAAGCACCTCCTGGTCATGTCAGTTCAAAAGTCAGGGAACCACCAAAGTCAAAAGAATTTATTGTTCACTGATTAAATTAAAACGTTGGCCTGCTGTTGGCCCTATAGCAGGGTGACCAGAGTTTGTGAAAAAGAGGACACTACGTTCCGTGGGGGGGGGGGATGGAGGAGGACAGAGAGAGAGAGGAGGAGGAGGAGGACACTTTGTCGCGCAGGGGGTAGCAGTAGTGTGTAGCATGCCGTGAACTTACATTTACGTTGAGATCGGTCGACCAATGACAGTTCTCTCTACAGTCAGAGCTTGCGCAAAAAGGTGGAACGTGAGGGAGATACCATTTCCAAAACTTGTAAGGGGGTAATAACTATTTTCCCGAACGTAGCAAAATCCCGGACGTTTTTGGAATCCCTGCCGGACGCTTTTTTTAGGTCTCGAAAAGAGGACATGTCCGGGAAAAAGAGGACGTCTGGTCACCCTACCCTATAGAGAAATAAGCAACTGGAAAACACAATAAGGTAGTGTACATCATATTATTCAGTCCCTTTAAAAATTCACTAGTTTTATGATTTAAAAAAAAAATGCTGATGAATTGCTGACATTTTACCTTCGCAGGGAAGACATTTCCATCTCAAGGTAGCAGCCGAGTCTTGCGTCCTTACCACGGGCTATACAATTACTGTCAAGGCTGCAGTCTGAACTGTTAAAATCACTGAGATACAAGCTTTTCCCGGCTTCCTCTGCTGGGTGTAAAGTAACAACTGAGAAGGACATGTCAGCAAAGCAAACATACGCCGTGGATGTAGTGTTCATATCCGTCCACTCAAATAGGCTTACCTGCAAAAGGTGCACACAGCACAAGTACGTAAGTGTGTGATTCCTTGAGGATATGTGGAGAAGACTTGCTATATAGCACGACAACTTATTTTAGAGATTTTATAAAACATTATGTTAATACATTGTATCATTTGTCAGCTTCTTGGCATTTGAACATAATTGTCACAACAACAACAAGATCTCCATTATTATTTTAATAGTGTATTATAACGATGTAATTTCATCATTCAGTTGAGAAAGAGTTGAGCTCTTTTGCAAATGTACTGAAGTGAAATAACAGTGGTTGTTATGCCAACCTGCTCACAATAACACAGTTAATGCTAATAATATCAGGTAAGGGTTACATTGCTCCCCATGATATGCAAACAGTGGGAAGCTGACAGGAATTAATTTCATCTTGAAGATAGTTAAGAAGGAGAGCATTGGAAAAACTGAATATTAAGACCAAATTTTGATTTGATTAACAGTCAGAGGATCAAAGTCATTACATTTCAATCCATTAATTGGGGAACGTGCATGTGTGTAAGTAAATTCAATAGGTGTCTATATATTTCACTCTTGGCCAAAACTGGGCCGACCTACAATATTGTAAACCCAAGAGACATGCATTTAGAGCTAAACCTTATAAGAAATTAAAGATTTTCCATGATTAATTGGCCCGCGGCAAGTTCTAGAAATATAATGAAGTGAAAGTCAAGCAAATGGCAGCTAGCCTGTTAGCTCAACAATCGTATTTTTGCGGTCCAAACAAAACACAATAAAATGCCACACGAGCAGCTACGAGGTCGCTCAGCTCACAGCGCGACACGGAAACCTCTGAGACGAGACTTCATAACACAGAGCCGGAATAATGTGCCCGGAAAAGATGCCTGATGTTGAAGCTGAACACGGGACCTGCTCTCACACCCTGAGGTGCGCTGCTCAGTCGCGGCTCCAGCTGCAGCGTATTTATTCCCTGAGGTCAGAATTGACCAGTTTTTTAAAGAGGACCAACCTCTTCATGAGCTCTTCATGAGTAACCCTCTATGGTTGGCAGGGTCCCAGAGTCTGGAGGAAGAGAGGAGAGACACACAATCCACGTTGCTTGAGGTCCAGTAGTGTAAAGTTTCCACAGTCAGTGATGGTTTGGGGTGCCATGTCATCTGCTGGTGTTGGTCCGCTGTGTGTTCTGAGGTCCAAGGTCAACGCAGCCGTATACCAGGAAGTTTTAGAGCACTTCATGCTTCCTGCTGCTAACCAACTTTATGGAGATGCAGATTTCATTTTCCAACAGGACTTGGCACCTGCACACAGTGCCAAAGCAACCAGTACCTGGTTTAAGGACCATTGTATCCCTGTTCTTAATTGGCCAGCAAACTCGCCTGACCTTAACCCCATAGAAAATCTATGGATGTATTGTGAAGAGGATGATGCGAAATGCCAGAACCAACAATGTAGAAGAGCTGAAGGCCACTATCAGAGCAACCTGGGCTCTCATAACACCCGAGCAGTGCCACAGACTGATCGACTCCATGCCACGCCGCATTGCTGCAGTAATTCAGGCAAAAGGAGCCCCAACTAAGTATTGAGTGCTGTACATGCTCATACGTTTCATGTTCATACTTTTCAGTTGGCCAAGATTTCAAAAAATCCTTTCTTTGTATTGGTCTTAAGTAATATTCAAATTTTCTGAGATACTGAATTTGGGATTTTCCTTATGCTGTGTTCACACCGGACGCGACAGAATTTGTCGCGTCGCGCTTACCGCTTCAGTTTGGTCGCGCGAGTGAAACGAGGGTGTTCACACCAAACGCCACAAAAACCCGCGACAAAGGGGGCGTGGCTTATCGCCGTCGGGTCTCTCCGTGGAAAAAGAGCTGTCTTTTCCGGTATCGATTATGGAATAAATAACCACTAGTTTTGCTTTATACTTGTTGTGGAAGTCCCAAACATGTCGGAACATGAAACGCCCTCGTGTTTGGGTTCATAATATTATCCGTAGCCGCACACAGCTCGGTGAATTTCACCGACTCCTCCAGGAACTGCGCCGGTCTTATCTCCGTAAAACGGATACCGTTTCCTTCATCCACCATGGATACTTGTTGTGTAAACTCCACATACGTCGGAACATCAAACTCCAAGGTGTCTGGGTTCATAATATTATCCGTAGTCCCACAACAGTGTCTGAATGACGGCCGCTGCCAGCGCTGGTTCTGGCGGAGCAGCAGCAGTTTCATTCAAACCGGCGGAGCTTCTCAACGCTGATTCTCAACGCTGATTGGCTGCCGCAACTTTGTGTCACGCGTTTTTGTCGCTGGAGTTGGGCTATTTCAACTGCCGCGACTTTGCCCCGCGTCCTTCGCTCAGTTCGCCCCACGTCCAACGGTCTGTTCGCGCCGCTTCAAACGCGTCAGTCGCGTCGCCCAGCAGAAATGTCGCACCGTCGCGTCTGTACGTTGACTTAACATGGAATCTGGTCGCGCGACAAAATTCTGTCGCGTCCGGTGTGAACACGGCATTAGTTGTCAGTTATAATCATCAAAATTAAAAGAAATAAACATTTGAAATATATCAGTCTGTGTGTAATGAATGAATATCATAGACAAGTTTCACTTTTTGAATGGAATTAGTGAAATAAATCAACTTTTTGATAATATTCTAATTATATGACCAGCACCTGTATATAATATATATAAAAAAATAATATATATATATATATATATATATATATATATATATATATATATATATAAGCATATTTGACCTCATTTTATTCATTTTGTGAATCACCTCACCTGAGCGGCCCAGACGTTCGTATATTTTTCTATTTGTGGCCCTCGGTGAAAAAAGTTTGGACATCCCTGTTCTACTGCATATGCAGTGCAGTAGAAGAACATCTTACAATTAATATCAGACAACTAAATGATGATCGAAAGCCTCTTTCTCTGTAGAGAAACAGACAGAAATAACCCAAATATGGAGTTATGAGCGGGAATGTGAGATAGATTTGTGACTGTCATTTTGGCAAGACAGCGGCAGTACCTGAGGCTGCCTACAGATCCGGTCTGCTCCAACACAGCTTCCCAACGGCTTCTTCCCGCCACCTGCTCTCCCAGCTGTGATGGAGCAGCTCCAAAAGCCCTCTTTAGTATTCTGCCATCCACAAGGAAAGGGAAAGGAACTTGAGTCTAGCTCCAGTTGTTCCTGTAACTCAATAAGTGACTGAACGGTGCAGATCATAAAATGAGGATTGTCTGGGGAGCCTGAGAATGAGGCTTATCGGCAGATTATAGACGCTCCTGTGTTTTGACAGAGCAGACACCAAATCTCCACATCTGGAAATGGAGGGAAAACCTTGATGTCAATGATATAATCCATATTTTTTAGGTTTCACCCGATCCCCTGCTGCCTCCAGTTGTTGTTTCTCTCCAGGCCCAGTCTTTTCTCCCATGGGTGCCAGAGTAAGCTTTCTGTGGAATTCATAAATAACCAACATGCCTTTTCATGTTTGTTTGTGCTCTACCATTTGGATGCTTACCAGGTAGGAGTGTGCCTCTGCCGTGAAACACTGACATCTGACTTGATTTGCTCATTACAAGAATGTACATGAATATTAAAACATTGTCACAGCTCGGAGCCAGTGACAGACAATTCCATTTGGAAATCCCTATTATTTCAGAAATAGGATGACAGAGAGAGCATGACCAAGATCAATACCTCCCTTTTGTGTTTGTTTATTCTTACCAAGAGCTTACTTTTGTGGCACTGTCAAAATTGAGCCCCTGTCGTACATGTTATGCATAGCAGAAATCCAATCTGCTCAATGGGAAAACACTGATTGGGCGATGTCTGATAAGCTGTTCTAACCAACCTCCAATTGTGTATTGGATGCATATACACTGGCATGAACGTGGTCATGGGAAAAGCATACCTCTTGCATGTATATATATATATAGTACAATAGCTATCAGAGAGGGAATTGAGACGCTCTAAGCAGCTTATAATACATAATAAAAAATGTGAATGCCATTTTGTTTTTTAATTTAATTAAAATACAACCCATATAATTTGAATTAAGTGTTTTAGTAAAAGGATAACATTTAGAAACAAATGTAAACAAATGTAAATTCTATTTTACGTTGGCTCACCACATTATCTACGACATGTACTTGCTCACAGACATTTACACTGCTATTTCAGAAAATACAATTAGTTTTTGGTATTGTAATTAGTTTTTTGTTGTGGTGAAGTCATTTTCGGTATGTGCATAATTAAATTAAAATGTAATTATTCTTTGTATGGTATACTTTGCAATTAAATCTACTTAAATCATTTCACAAATCTGTCAAATGAGCTTTTATAGGGAGGAGGTAACTAGGTGACTCTTTATATGGTCACAATAATTTCCTTGTTATAAGCACCGCCCCAATATAATTGTAATATGTCACATATGCGCAATTCTAGGACATAAAGAAACGGTTTTGTCACCTTCAGTGATTACCAAACCCTTATTTTGCTCTGAAGGAGTTATAGACTTTAACAACAAAAGGTTTACAAAGTCACATGTGCAATCATAATATAAAACTCTATCCAACCTCCCTGTTGACTGCAATCACTGCAATATCATCAATTCATCAGACACATTGTAAAAAAGCTCAGACACAGTTTTCCATTGCACATTTTTCCACCTTGATAATGAAGCAAAATTGCATGCAATTACTAAAATGTTGGCTGTATGTACAAGAAGCCGCTATTGGCAGAGAGTGGGGAAATGTCCACCCATGCAAAAGGGAATGATAAAGTCAATAGAGGCTGCATGTCCAGCTCGTCTCTCTGCTTCCTTCACACTTGCTGGTACTCGGCCCTAATGGCAGCTGAGGGACTGTGCTCCAACAGGCAGGTACACAAACCCTATGTTGTTGCAGAGAGCTGGCTTGTTATTGAAGGCATTCGTCTTTCACAGTAGAACTTCAGGGTGAATGGGGGTGAAATATTTGTTACGTCTGCTTCAGATGTGTGACTACCTGGGGAGCAATGCTGCTTTTATAGCCCCTGGGCCAAAGCCAGCAGGGGAGGGGGGACACACATCCATGGACACACCTGCTGGGTGGGAGTGGGAGGCTTTATCACAGGCTGAGGGAAAATTATATGGTGAATCAGTGCAGTTGTTACAACTGAATCAGAGGAGGCCCTGGTGGACAATGTGGCTCCTGCCTGAAGACACTGAGGAGTTACTGGGATCTTCGTCAATAGTCACAGTTCAACAATAAGTTACCTCATTGACATGCAGACATTCACTCACATACCAAACCGCCTATTGGGGTGGCTGTTGTGACTTTCCATCATGAAATTGGATAGCTATTCATTACTGTACGTTGTGACATTATAATTCTATGCTGTCTTTGCCGGGACTACTCAAGAGTTTCAACGAGAAAATGTGAGCACAGCAGGTGTCCACATCATGATCCCATCATTCTGCACACTACATAAGGTTAAATGTTAATTTGAGAATCTCGCTGAAAATCACATACATTTCCTTCAGTGGATTAGTAGTTGTGACCCCCCCTATCTTTGGTCAAAGGTTTCAAATTACAGAACCATGGCAGATAGAGTTCTAAACATAATACAGAAAATACACAGCAAACTACTTTTCTGTTTTTCAACCAGCACTGTGTGTGTATACCATGGGTGCTTAAAAAGAGGTATTCAGCTTAGCGATAGCATGGATGTATGAAGAGAACTGGATACAGCGAGGGAGGCAGGCTTAGGTTAATTCCTATGAAAGTTGCTCAGTCACGCATTAGACTGCCAAGTGAAAAACGTACCTCTTCCAGCAATCTTACACATCCATGGGCCCATGGAGCAAGTGCATTAGTATTTCCTTTAACCTTGCCTCCCGGTCATCAGTCTGGCCGCGGTCTCAGGCTCATTCACATGAACGGATAATAATTATTCTAATAATTATCCACTGAGCGATGTCCATGCGTCATAGACTTCCAATTAAATATTTAACACTGAATAGTAAACACCATGAGTGTAGGTTAACTACATGTGTTGATTAACAAGTAAATATAAAAATCTACTATGCTATCAGTGATACTGAAAAAAAGGCTGATAAATGCTCACCCTACAGACCAGTAGCAGTACTGAATGTGATCAAAGTGTTCAACAAAAATGTGATTATATGCAGATGACATTGCTATGTGTGTAACCCCAATACTTTAATTGTTTGCACCATTTAAATAAAACAAATGTCTGGCTAAATTATAAATAAATAAATTCCTCCCCCTTAACGTCAACGTCCAGTTGAGTTTACCAAACTTAATGTATTGCCTTGCTTTATTTACCCAGATTTTCTAATTTCTAAAATCTAAATGAATTTAAATAATGAGAATAAGATTGGCATGGCTTCAGCTTCAGCTGCCTGTACAACAAGGTTGATTACAAATCTCAAAATAAGGTCATAGTTTTTGTTAATGGAAACTTTTTGTCACATAATATGATAAAAGGTGTGACAAAGACATTTGAGGGTTATTGTAACACGGCTTCTTAAACCTTTGTCCCTGAATTATGATTTTCCCACCTGGCGTTGGATTTAAATCCTTTCCTCATGGTCAGATAAACAGATTACAGTAAGTGGGGACTTAATAAAAGATAACACTGTTGACTTTTGTGGAACTTAAGGAAAAGATTAACCTTCCTGGCTCCCAGTTATTTTAGATGTGAACAGTCTAAGAGTTTTGTTTTGTTTGTTCTTAAACCCTGCAAGGGATGTTTATTTCAGAGACATACAAATTCAAAATCCCAACAAAATGATTTTACATATACTCTGTTCTATAGTTATGTTAATATGTGTTTACCAATGAAGCAACAATAATGCATAAATAAATTAGACTTACAGGCTTCATGCTTGCTTACCTATAAGTGTTAACAGCCTGTATTAGATGCCGTACTTCTCTCTTATCAAGTTTATTGTATGAAAAAAGTTACGACATTTTTGGATCATGGTAAATGGACCACAATTACACACCACTTTCTTAACCTTAGCCGAACAGATAGCTACACAAAGATGTAATTCACACACACAAACACAGTCAAATACTAATGGTAATGGAGTCATCATGAAAGGCACCAGCCTTGTAAATGTCTTTTTCAGTTACACCTCACAACATGCGATCTGATCAGCAGCTGACCCAAACACAAAAGCTGTTTCCAAAAACCTCCGTGAAAGATTTTTTCCTCCGTTTACTGAAGAGTATAAAACATTTTCTGCTACCCAACAATTGATTCCTCTTTGTGGGGCGACTGTGGCTCAGTGGTAAGCATGCCCGTCTTTCAATCATTGGATCGGTGGTTCAAGCCCTGGCTCCGCTAGCCCATGTCGATGTGTCCTTGAGAGACACTTAACCCCTAATTGCTCCCCCTTGATGTGTCTATGGGTATAGAGCAAAAAATGTAAGTCGCTTTGGATAAAAGTGTCAGCTAAATGAAAAAAATTAAATGTTGTGTAGAGGTTTCTACACAAAATACTCTGCGATAGTCTCATTTGTTTGAGGCACTTACACCAATGTCTCCAAATGGATGAGGTTAAGATTTCATATTAAAACACACACACATACATATATATATACATATATATATATATATATATATGTACATATGTGAGCTTTAAAAACCTGCTAGCATCAAGTATATTCTGTTCCATTAAATTAATACAGCTGAATTATAAAAAACTGTCAATCATAAGGGACTACAACTTCCAACAAATAGATGGACTAAATCTGCAGTTAAGTTGCTATAATATATTTTGCAACATGGCAGAAATTCTTTACTAGGCAAAGAGTGGAAAACTCTTGTGTTATGCATATTAAGTCATCCATATTGCAGTTACCGTGGGTGGGATTTTATTCAAAAAATTCTGAAAATAAAAACTATGTACCCACTACAATCTTAAAGCCGGTGTTCTCGTCCATAATTCTGGAGGAAATTAAATTAATCTCACGCTGAAAATAGTAAACTATTCAGTTCACCAACACCATCACTTTGTCACATATGTAAATGATCCCCTACTTCCGCATGTCCCGTCTGACGAGCTTTCAGAAGAGTCTGAGGACCAATGAAATCGCAGGATCACGGAACGCCCCCCCCCAAAAAAAAAACTACGTCTGGTCTCGCTTCACAATTGTAAGGGGGTACTTATGAATGTTTTAGTGAAACGTTATTATCGCTTAGTCATTTTAAGGAGTTTACGGAATTATTCAAACTTAACAATCTTTTTTTTAATGTAAAACCACACGTCTCTTCTCACAAGGGTTGCGGCACTTTAACAATTTAAATGAATTAAATTGGAACTGTGGATGAGGAGATAGCACAGTTTTGAAAAAATACAATTCTCATTTTCAAAAAGAGCTGCGGGCTCTAGGATCACAAACAGACTTTGAGCTGCCCTACAATTTCACTCAATAGATGGAATGTGGTCTTTTTCATGGAAAGTGTCAGCAATTCAACAGCATAATCAATACCTTTGAAGATTAACTCTATCTTCCAAAGACAGCAAACATTAAAACTATGAGAACAATGAAATAGCATCCCGATGCAAAATGCTTATTTCTAGTTTTTACACCCAAACTTTACTTTATAGTTTTATGAGTATGAAACAGAAGGATGCTTTGTGTAAAATCCCTCAGTCACACTCAGATGTGCTGCTTTGTTTCTCCCTGTTTTTCCCTCTTTTGGTGAATGTAATGCTCTGGTACGACAGAGAAAAATATATAAATTAAAAGAGATGTGACAAATACAGATGGAAATGTTAACAAACCAAAACTGTCCACCACTCTGATATACACCAGGCAGCTTTTACCAAATGCATAAATCATATTATTCATCTTCATGGTTTAATGGATACTTCTCTTTTTAGTGGAACAGGACACAGTAACATAAATTAAACTTGGCAGAAAGACCTTGGTCGAGCACGTGTAATTTACATACAAGCATGATGCTCTGAGCATGTAAATAACTTACAGTATGTGTAAAATAATGAATGTTATAGATGTATGCACTAATTATCATTAACATTAAAATAATACATTCTGCTTTCATGATTACATTCATTATGTTTCATGGAGCAGCCACCCTGTGGACCCACCACCCTGTGGACAAGCATCGGGGTCGGGTGCTATGTAGACCGGGCGACGGGCCAGGCAGGAGGCCTGGGCGAGCCGATCGCCGGCAACATAGACTAGCTCTAGGGACGTGGAACGTCACCTCGCTAGCGGGGAAAGAGCCGGAGCTGGTGCAGGAGGTGGAGCGGTATCAGCTAGATATAGTTGGGCTCACCTCCACGCACAGCACGGGGCTCTGGAACCAAGCTCCTGGAGAAGGGTTGGACTTTGTTCTTTTCTGGAGTTGCCCAGGGTGAGAGGGGCCGGGCGGGAGTGGGGATACTCACGAGCCCCCGGCTGAGCGCCGCTGTGTTGGAGTTTTCCACGGAGAACTCGCCTCCCTGCGCCTACGGGTTGCGGGGCGTAAGGCTCTGACGGTTGTTTGTGCTTATGCACCGAACAGCATTTTAGAGTATCCGGCCTTCTTGGAGTCGGTGGGAGGGGTCCTGGAAAGGACGCCGTCTGCCGACTCCATAGTTCTCCTGGGGGACTTCAACACTCACATGGGCAATAACAGAGAAGCCTGGCAGGGGGTGATTGGGAGGAACGGCTTGCCCGATCTGAACCCGAACGGTGTTTTGTTGTTGGACTTCTGTGCTAGCCACAGTTTGTCCATAACCAACACCATGTTTGAGCATGGAATCCGAGTGGACCATGTTCAAAGCCTCTATTGTGGACGCGCCCGCTAGTAGCTGTGGTCGGAAGGGGGTAACTGCTGACCCGGACTGGGGACATCGTCGGGTGGTGGAAAGAGCACTTTGAGGAACTCCTAAACCCGGCCAACATGTCCCCTGGAGTGGGGGCAGCGCCTGAAGTCCTTGGGGTGGTTGCACCCATATCCCTGGCAGAGGTCGCTAAAGTAGTCAAAAAGCTCCTTGGTGGCAAGGCGCCGGGGGTGGATGAGATCCGCCTTGAGATGCTGAAAGCGCTGGACATTGTTGGGCTGTCTTGGCTGACACGCAGTGCCCATGGACTGGCAGACCGGGGTGGTGGTTCCCATCTTCAAGAAGGGGGACCGGAGAGTGTGCTCGAACTAACGTGGTATCACATTGCTCAGCCTCCCGGGGAAAGCTTATGCCAGGGTTCTGGAAAGGAGGCTCCGACCGCTTGTCGAACCTCAGATTCAAGATGAACAGTGTGGATTCCGTCCCGGCCGTGGAACAGTGGACCAGCTCTTTACCCTCGCAAGACAACTGGAGGGGTCCTGGGAGTTTGCCCAACCAGTCTACATGTGCTTTGTAGACTTGGAGAAGGCTTTCGATCGGGTCCCTCGGGGGGTTTTGTGGGGGGTGCTGCGGGAGTATGAGGTGCCAGACCCGTTGGCACGGGCCATCCGGTCTCTGTACGCCTGCAGTAGGAGCTGTGTTTGTATCCTCGGTAATAAGTCAGACACGTTTCCGGTGGGTGTTGGCCTCCGTCAGGGCTGCTCTTTATCACCGGTCCTGTTCGTGACTTTCATATAAAGTAATTCATTATAGATGCAGACAAATACAGTAAAGGAAGAAAGAGATGAACACAGAAGAAATGTGTCTATTGGAACTGAGTTTGGTTGGGTTGTAGTTTTTCCTGCAGCTTTTTATTTCAAAATGAACCACAGATCTATAAGCAACACAAAGAACATGTTTGACTAGTCTTGCTAAAGTGACAGCTATTTTCAAAGCTTTACCCTGTATGAGCCTTATTTTATAATGAAGGAGAGTCTATTTCACACGGACATGAAGTTGCAGGATGGAATGATTAAATCACATTTTCACGACGTCACCCTGTCTGAATAAATCGGGAAGAAAATGATCCTCCTAGTATATTATGTTTCTTTGCCCATACAGCAGCCTTCATTTACCCCCTCAATAAAGAGAGGAAAAGTTGACTGATGAACTTGACACTGCGGAAATAAATTTCAAAAAGAGTCCTCATAATGATGCAGTATTCACATAGACACAGTTAAATAATGAAAAATAATGTGAAAAACTGAAACAGAGCACTTTATTTTAGTAAAGTTGTAAGAGAATTTATTAGTGTTTGAGGTTTGCAGTCTATACACAAATATAATATTTTTTCATGAGTACAGTTTTCAAAATTATTTGATTATTTTTCTTAAATTAGATGGTCATATTTGAAATATCACTGCACATTATACTTTTATTGTGTAATATTATTAAGAGCAGGTGTAGCACCAGCAAAATCACCGGAAAGAGTTCAGTTTGTAAAACAGTGGCAAAGATGAAATATGAGATGGAATTTTACAGCAAGGGCATCGAAGATGAATAATTGCTGCAGTTATTACATCTAAGTGGCAAGGCCAACTGACCTTATTGTACAAAATGTAGTGCTGAGTGTTTTAATGATCTCCTTTAATGAACACAAGAGCAGAATAGTAAACAGGATGTAAAGCTCTCAGAGTGGAGACAGCAGCATGACTATAAATTGCATTCCTATAATCCAGAACTGAAAGGGTAACTGCTTCAACAATCCTCTTTCTACAACTCACAGTTTATTAAGTGTATGTGCAAAAAGACAAAGCTTTTGTCACAGTTCATCAAAAAGGCTGTATATCATATACAAAATTCCCCTAATACTAGAGACATTTGGTTGATAGATTATAGACTGTCTGTGGACCCAAACCAGGCTGAAGGGATTGGAGCACATATGACAAGCCGCTTGTCTGTGTCAATCAGGCTGATCGGGGTTTGGCTGATAAGGATACACAGGAAGGGTGAGCAATCATAATCCAATGTTGTCCCTGACCAGCATTCTTGGATGAGAAATAATGAAGCAATAAGGCACAATGCAATATCCTGACAAATGAAAATAACCACACAAGGCAGAATATTGTGGAAGCGATTTGACAGTCACTTGTTAAGGGCTGCAAATCACATCTGACAAAATCACAATTTTGGGTGGACGATTGCCAAGTCAAGACAAAGCCCACACGATATGAGATCAATGTCAGCAATGGAACACACAATATCACCACAGCAATGCAGAAAGGAGGCAAAACATACAGTAGTGGGTTGTTATTGACACAAGCAAAGCAAAAACCAAGAAGGTAGCGTGTGTGTGTGTGTGTGTGTGTGTGTGTGTGTGTGTGTGTGTGTGTGTGTGTGTGTGTGTGTGTGTGTTCGAGCATGCTAATGTCACGCCTTAGCAATATAACACACAGCAACAAGTTAACACAGCAATGAGGCAAACAGATTTTAAATAAATGACTGACACAAACAAAACAAAACCCAACAATTCATTGGTTGTTTCAATGAGTGTTCAATCCACCCAGCCAAAAATACTTTCCTAAATTCTCCGTGTGTTCCAAAACTCAGTTCAGCACAAACAATATGGTACCAAACTCAAAATTTCCTCTCCAGCCTTTCCCACTAATCCCACAAAAAAACTCAAAATAATACGGCCCCCCATCGCTATCTGCAGATTACAAACACACAGCATCGACTATTTCAAGTATGTACAGGGGATGCTGACTTTAGACCATGAGTCAGTTAGTCAAGCAGGTTTGAAGGATTGGCGATCTTCATCAAGCTCAGGACCTCACGGAATAAAATTAAAGAAGCAATCCTTCTATAGACTCCTCCTTTGAGGCAGACTTCTGATGGACTAGGTCTTGTAGACTTTTTCTCCCCAATTTGTAGCTTCAAATTTGTATAGTTGACACACTTGGTAGTTCTGTACATGGTGTTGAATATCCCAACTCAACTGTGGCCAGTAGATCAGGTTCGCAGTCTTCATCGACCAAAGAGTGGGCATAAAGGGCTGAATGGAAATCCACTCTAAAATGTCCGTATCAAAACTGGAAAGTATGTAAAGTTGGTAATGGATTGTGTGGAATGGTGTGACAACACAATGAATAAGGTACTCTATTATGCTGAATGAAGTGGTTGAATTGACAGTTACTTCCCCATTTCCCACAATCTTTTGATGCAGCGGCACATTCAGAGTTCCCCTGCTGTTCCTTTTAGAATTGAAAATTGGAAGCTCTCTTGACAACTCCGAGGAGGCAGAAATTAGGGGTGGTATGAAGGGCAGGTCTGGGCTAGTGAGAGTACCTGGCACTGGGGTGTACTTTCCCTGAATGTAAATTCCTGGAGCCTTAGTGTCCACCTGATTAGCTTAGTTTTGTGTTGAGCAGTTTTAAACACGAGGGTTAAGTCACCACAGTACAGTGGCAGCCTTTCAGACCAGTTCTCCATTCCTCCAAAAGACAAACCACAACCAAACATTCCAATTCTGAGGCAGAATAGTCTTAGAAACATGGAGAACAGGGGAAAACCTTCCCACACCGGAGAAGGTGTTACTGCTCTTCCTACGGTCACGTTTTTGTTTGGACCGGAGGAAGGAGGGAAGTGGTTTGATGCTTGCATAGCTTTAACATTATAGAAATGAAGGATGATGTCCAGGTGCACAAATAAATGTGACCCTTGTTAATCCTCCATGCCATTTGAGAGTTTTCTTCAGTCCAATAGGCCTAATCCTGACCTGGAACAAACAGTGCCTGTCAGGGTGTATGTAGAACATGACAGCTGCAAGTATCTGCTATTTAGACCCACGGAGGAGAAAACTGTGCCAGAGAATCTCTTGGATTCTGGGATGGGTATAAGCATCTTTTGCGTTCACTCACCTTCCTGAGAATCATTACCAGTGTATAGATAAAAGCAGAACAGGCAGGTTTATCCTCTTTCAGCGTGTTGTCTATAAGGTCCTTCATTACCTTCAGCTCAGGAGGAGAGACCATGCATGGTTTCTGTCATATTGGTACTGGTTGGTGAGAAGGATCTGATGTTAGCCAGTACAGCCCACTTTTGTGGTGCACACATTGGTGTTGACGAGTGGTGTCATTAACTATTTCCTCATGTGTTCCCCAGTGTGGTGGTGGCCAATTTATTATTCTTTCATTTGACTCTGACCCAGTGGGTTTCTACTCTAAACTCTTGATTTTTATACCACCATTGAATAGGAGGAAGTCCAACCTCAGCAGAGAAGGAAATGCAACCTGAAGAATTGCATCCTGAGCTTCAGTGGTTTTCGAGGCAATGTCTGTCTTGTGGGGCCTTTTTTTTTTTACACATCTTCACTGAGAGTATATCAACAGAATAGAATCATAACAGCTGTACATCTCCAATTTTACTGGAACACTCAACTGCTGTCAAAGGGCGCTGCTACAGTGCCTCCAGTTTTGAGACCTCTTTGGAACTAGTACAAAGGAGCTGGAGGTAACACACGGTGCTGATCGCTTTTGTGGTCCTGCTACTTTGTGCTGGTTAATGTGAACTAAGTGGGGGCTGTTTTCATCAGTACATTTTGATGCAGTTGGAAGTGACTGCTTCTTTTTAACTTTTAAACTTGATAGAGAGTATTGCTTGTTTTCTGTTTTGCTTTTTGTTTCATCACTCATGATGGAAGCTGACTTGCTGTGTCTTTTTCCAGCTACGGTCCCAATCTCATTCCCAACAGAGACTTCAAAACTGGCTTGCCATATGCAGGTTTACATTCCTGAAGATTAGCTCAATGACTGCACATTTCTGTGTCAGCTTTCCATTGTTGACATTAGGAGTGGTATGGATATTAAAGATCCTGTGCCTCGGTCTTTCATGGCTGGTGACTACTTTGAATAACTTTTAAGGGTCATTTCATCATGACACTTTCTGTGACATTGGGACCACATATTGGGTTAGTTACCATACATCAGTGTGCATTAGTGCCATGATTTCCTTGGTATCCTTTAATGCGACATGGCGATGGATTAGTCACCACTTGAGATTATCTAATTTCTCATGAAAGTAGCATTTAATAAAGTTGTTATTGTACTTTGGAGTGCCTCATATAAGTAGTGGACATCTCTACTTTAAAGATGCATTCACACATTTCCGTAGTAGCCTACTGGCAGCTTGCCCGTTATTCGATCTACATTGAACAACAGCTCAACTCTGTGGTGAGGTGCCCAGTAAAATGAATGGCTGATGTTGGTCTGAGATCATCCATTTCCAGTCAGGAGCATTTGGGTTTGTCTCCTATCAGCTGGTGGTGTATGGTTGGCATCCCATTTCACTGTATGGTCATTGTGGTCCTGTGAAAATACATCCAAGAAATTGGAAGCTCTGGGCCAACGGGCAGACGACATCTGGGAACAAGAGAATGACAATACTTAATTAATACCAATTTTGTTTGCCTGTTTTAGTTTTTTCTTAATGCTTTACAAAAACTCTTGGGCACAAATAACAACCATGAGATTACTTATTTTTATTTTTATATACACGTTATTTTTTCGAGCTATCTTTCTTTCATCTAAAACAGCGGTCCCCAACCTTTTTTGAGCCACGGACCGGTTTTGTGTAAGAAAATATTTTCACGGACCGGCCATCACGGTGGGGGCGAAAAATATGACGTAATAAATATGACGTAATAAATATGACGTAAATGATACAACCGGCATAAAGACAATTATAAAGTGCATAAAGATACAACTCACCATTACGCCGAATTAGTGGGAGCCCTGAGCTTGTTTCTCTGCTACGAGCCGGTCCCGTCTCGGGGTGACGGGAGAAAAAGACCGGCGTGTGTTTATGTCCAGTCTACTGACTCTACTCCGTAACTTAAACCTTTATGTGCACTCTGTCAATTCATTAAAACCCGCTTCACAAAGACAGGATGTTGAAATGGAGGCAGGGTTTCAGAGCTTTTTTGGCGATCTCAGGATACTGCCTTGATTTTAATCCAGAACACAGAGTTGAAACGGACTTTTAAATTTCATTTTTGGGGTAACGTATCACCTCTTGACATGTGTCAAGTTACGTTTGAGGCTACACACAGACGGATGTATCGGGTCATTTTTCAAAATAAAAAAAAATTCCGCCTTTTTTCTTTTTTTTTCTTTTCCAAGGGACCCACGGACCGGTACCGGGCCGCGGCTCGGGGGTTGGGGACCGCTGATCTAAAACACATATGTGTAAATTCTACATCGCACATCAACTTCCCAATAGGCTTTTCTTTTCATATGTACAAAAAAGTGTCCACATTGTTTCATCATGGCACAGTTCAGCTTCCGTACCCCCGTCACTCTGCATCACAAGGCTCGTTCGAGATGAGCCAGTTCTGCGCAGTATCGATCGGCGGCGATCGGCGCGCAATGCATGCCGGTTAGATTTGTGTCCGACTTGCTCCCGACTTGCTCTGACGTCATGCACACGTGGTCAACGATACTCTCACGAGAGCAAGCCGGCCGTCGATTCTACAGCCAGGCGCCGCAGTAGCTCTCCACGGACTGCGTGGCCCAGTGCATGATGGGAAACGCCTGGCTATCGCCACATCAGAGAGCTGATTGGCTCTTAGATCTGACAGCAAACACCACGTGTTCTAGAAAATCCTTATTTTATGTGTAGTTGTAATACTTAACGCTTGATTGTTGACTATTCATCTCATGTTTAATCTTAAAACATATTTTGTGTGGTTGTTAATAGAAAATTGTATTTATACAACACATATCTAAACCAGTAGTAATGTATTTCACAGGCAGACATAAAAAGACCAAAGGATGCAGCTACACACACATTTCTACATAAATATATATTTCCAAACACATATGAATAAATCCAAACGTGATCTGTAAACTACAAGTAGACAAAAGTTCGGAACTAACAGGAAGTCATTTTTTCTGTGACCTCCTGTGTGTACTTTGAAGGCAGCCTAAAACTGTCCGACTTGATCGCAGTTTCTTATCAACGCCTCCTACTGCGGCCGCCTGCTCTCGTCTGGATTCCAGGCGAGGCGCAGCTCTAACGAACGAGCCTACACTCACCTCTCAGCTACTCCCACCTCACCAGCCCGTCACAGCTCTGCCCCTTCTCTCCTGCCACTCACCTAATCGGCTCATTCAGTGCACCTGTTAGTCACACCCACCTCGTCAGCTCAATCACTCTCACCTGTCCACTCTGCGGCACCTACTCCCTTTAGTTGGTATTTAAGCCCCAGTCTCACACACACACTCACTGCCAGATCGTTCTCAGTATTATGCCAGACTTTCCCCCTGTTTGGACTCCTCCACCTTGCCTTTGCCCCGGTAAACGACTTAGCCTTGTGTCCCCGACCACAAGAATAGCCTCCGCTTCCTCTCGTTTCTGTCTGCCTTCTCCCCTGACGGCTTGGCATTCCACCGAGTGGCTTTCTCCACAAGAGCTGATCCGAGACCGTTTGCCTGATATAAAGCTTCGTTCAACTATTCCGTGTGTCCGTCGTACTGCTTCTGGGTCCTTACCACCCCTGTTATACATCACACCTATATCCCGGCTAGTGCGAGGCACTAAGGTGTTTCTCTGCAACGCATTACTGTAATATAATTTATTTCCCAAAGTAGTGTAAAGTATTACGATTTCAGAAACATAAATATGTTTTTAGAGAAATGAGACCTCCTTTCCTCTGGAACACACATGATGCAAAGTCTGTTTCGAATGAGGGGCAGCAGCTGATCACAGCCTGGCCCCACCCACCTTGAGCCACCTATATATATATATATATATATATATATATATATATATATATATATATATATATATATATATATATATATATATATAATATTATTAATTATAAATAATATTTATTAATTATACATTGTCAATATTTGTTTTTGAGCTATGGAATATACCCAGTAATATTTGTAAAATAGGATATCTGCGCAAAATATATGCTTTCCTGCTTGTCCTCTCCGCTAGTGCACGTCTCTGCTGCGCCGTGCGCGTCGTAGGGCTAGATCAATTTTGCCCAAGGAAGATGGGTCTAATACGCAGTTTAGCCAATCACTGATTAAATAAATAAATGAGTGACACACCATTTATCCAATCAGCGCCCTAAAAAAAGACTACCGGAGGGGCTATTCTCATCTCGCCCCATGGTTTGCGGTCTCCTCAGGGCAGACGAGTCGCGCGCCACCCATTATAACAACATGACAGTAGCGAGTGCGAGCAGGAGCACTGCTCTTCACAGAGCTAACTCGGTATAATCTCTTCTCCAACACCCGTTTGAGAGAAGACCTTTGGTGGAGAAACTACAGGAAATACTGAATTGTATTAATAAGATGTCCTTATTATGTCAAAGTGTTGGAATAAATGTTAAATATTTAACTGCAAAGTAGTATGCGTGATACCTTTTTTTTGCATTGAATCATACTGGGATTAATGGTTAATGGTAAACCAAAAAAAATTGCCACCAGCCGTCACTGGCCGGAACAGCTGGCTTCAACAGCCACAGAGACTTTTGGTGGAGTTTGTGTCTGTGCACTATACTAATACTGCTCTCTCTGACTTCAATTGTATTAAAGGTCTGTATGCTTGCTCATGGCTCCTCAGAGCAGAAATAAGAGCTTTGAGACGGCCTTCCAGATGGCGCACCAGAACGACTTCCAGTTCAAGCGAGGAGCGAGGTTATAAACTTATAATAGTATAATAAGTTAGGATGTACACCATGTTACGATGACGCGAACACACGTCAGGTCAGTATCCATTGTTGAATTGAACTTCAGTGAACCTTTGAGGAAATATCGCTTTGGGAGCATGTCTGACTGTGGCTTGAGGGAGAGAAGAGAAAGGCAACAGCATGCATTGCACCCTGAGTTCAATATTGTGCACCCTCTGTTGAAATTTGAATAATAAATGCCCAGCCTAAGGTGATGGCTATGATGCGCCCTGGTAATCAGAAGTGTCCTTAATATCAAAGCAGAATATTGAGTAATAACCGACCAGTCTGATGCGTGTAGAGGTCTGTATGGTTAATCCATAGCAGCCTGGTGGCCTTTTCAGGTGGTTTAATGAAGGTAAACACAGTGAACGGCCGTGCGTAAAGGCCTCGTATGTCCTGCTGCCTTCAGATGCTTCAGGGATTTTAAGGTTAGCAAAGGTTATATAGTAATATACAGTGCCGGCTGGTTGCAATTTGTTTTGGTAGGGCCATCTAATCAATTTCAGCAAACATCCCTGTATGATTCAATGCAAAAAAAGGTATCACGCATTACTACTTTGTAGTTAAATATTTAACATGTATTCCAGCACTCCTCTTATGCACCTCTCAGCTGCCTATATATATATATATATATATATATATATATATATATATATATATATATATATATATATATGACCCTCTATTGGCCGGCCGAACGGCCACAGATGAAGAGTGGCAGGTGGTTTTGTTTACTTATAGTAGCTGGTGTTTGATTGTGAGGCGGATTAACTGACAAAACCCTAATATTCACTGGGGCCTACCCGTGTCTGCAGCTACAGACATATCTGGAACTGCTCATTCCACAGTCAAACATTTCCACGTTTTAGATCAGTGCTACATACAAAAGCACCCCATTTATAAGGCACTAAAATCACTCACTTCACGCCCCAAGCCAAAAGCCACACAAGTCAGCAGTTCATTCAAAGCTTAGCATTAATTTAGATTCATTTTGAAAATAATAACCCAGTTTGTGATTCTTCATAGTTGTAGAAATGATTGGAAGATGACTGTAGTTCATTGGAGAATGAGCTGGGGCACCTTGACTTGTCCTCTCCAGGTTGTTCATTGATTAACAATAAGGAAATTCCATTGCATTCAAATGTAAAAAGATTATTATGTTTAAAAGGTATTTAAATTAAAATAGCTGGCTGTCTTCTTGGTTACATAACCATACCATAACCATAACCTAAGCCTTGTTCCTCTCTTTAAACCGTCATTACAACTAACAATCAAGAGGGAACGGACCGACATATCCGTGTTCCGTTTGTGTCATCCCAACTACAAATCAAAATGGTAACAGTCTCCATCAGTTGTTCTTTTGTGTCCGAGCTCTGTTGTTTTTCGGCCAGGTCTTTTGTGAATTTCTCCTCCAGATTATTTTGTCTTGTAGGCAGAGAACCAAAAAGTCTCAGACCTTAAAGACCAGATGCCCAAGACGGCAGTTGAGAGCTAGAGGACAGATGAGCTGAACCAGATGGAGGAACAGGTCCACCGGAGGAACAGTGACATCCTGAATCTCTGCAGGGAGAGGGTCTTTCTCATAAGCTCACAGAGACCATGAACCAACTGAGCAGCAAATGAGCTGAACTTCTCTAAAGTGAGAAGGCTTGGGAGACAAAATAATCTGGAGGAGAAATTCACAAAAGACCTGGCCGAAAAACAACAGAGCTCGAACACAAAAGAACAACTGATGGAGACAAAAGTAAAACAGTTGGAGGCTAAGAAGAAGGAACTGGAGGCAAAGTTCACAAATGACCTGGCTGAGAAAAAACAAGGCTTGGAGGCAAAAATGAAACGGGTGGAGGACGAGAAGAAGGAACTGGAGGAGTCTGCAAACAAAGAAGAGGAGGGGTTTCTTTGCTTTACAAGACGACAGAGGACAGAGAGACAGAGTTGCAGAAAATGAAAAACAAAATGTATTGGAAGGAGATGAAACAGAAAGAAGAGGAGAAGGCTGAGATGAAAAAGAAAGCAAAGCAGGAGAAGGCTGAGAAAGAAAAGCAGTAGAATGTGGAGAAAGAAAAGCAGTAGAAAGTGGAGAAGGTTTTTTTTCTTTTTTTGAAGGATGCACAAGAAGAAGAAGTGTGATACTGAGGTGGAGGAGGCTGCTGGTTGTTCAGCTCATCTTTGACAATATTACTGTATAGTTTCCTCTTCCTCCCCCCTTCACCTCTCCACCCTCCATCCCCAACTCCAACTATCTCACAGTAGCTCTGCTAGCTATAGATATATATAGATATATATATCTATATATAGATATAGATATATATATATATAGATATCTATATATAGATATCTATATATATATATCTATATATATATATATATATATATATATATATATATATATATATATATATATATATATATATATATATATGATCATTAACATCCTGCTCAACTACTTCAACAACTTTCTCACTGAGCTGAGCTGATGAAACTCACTGTAAGAACTAGAATACATGCATTTCCTGAGGAAAAGGTGTATGATTGCTGCATCTGCTGCTGTTGCTTCTGGTGATTGATATGTACAACAATTACAGTGCTGTAAATTGCCAATACATTTTCATAAAAACGGTGCATGTTCTTATGACTCACCTAATTTGTCCACATGATTGGAGGTTGTGCCGTGTGATAAACTGGCGGACTGTCCAGGGGGAACACTGCCTTCGCTCAATGTCAGCTGGGATCGCCCCCGCGACCCTAAATAGGATACGCGGTTTGGATAATGGAATGGAATAGATTGGTGGTTGCAGCTGGTAGAACAAAAGTTGAGCATTTTTGTCATACAGACTTCAATGATGGCTGTGTGTGCAACATTCCCAAATTCAAAGTAGCATTGGAGACTAACCGTGCATTTTATCAGGTCACTCCTTTATCGGGCAAGTAACCGTATGTGGTAACTTCCGCACGCTGTACATATGCCGTCCTTCCTGCGCCTCAGTAAATCCCAGAGTCACATGGTCTCCACCCAGCCAATCAGCAAAGATCACCCTACGTCACACCACCCGCCTTTGTGGCATTTGACCAATCAGCAGAGACCTGGAGCACATCTGGCTTTCTCTTTTTCTGGATCCCGGAAAAGACGGTTTTGCAGCGCGACTCTCTCTACAATCACGGGTCAAACAACTAAACTAACCATGGTAAGTTGCTGAAACTCACACATGTTATGCTTGAATAGTTGCACTAAGTGATTACATGCATGTTTTTTGTGGAGGACAGGGAAAATGTAGGCACCATATTTGATCATATACCCGTTCACGTATAAACTAGAGTGCCCGTTTTTGGACATATACCCTATGCCACTAACAAGTCATACAGTGCTTTTCTTTATAAATAAGGCAATACAGTTTAGGACTTTATGTTTTAATGTTGCCAAAGTGTTGTATAACAATATACAGTGATTCAGAGACAATGTTAACCCATTTCTAGAAATATTCAAGCTATAAATAGTGAATATGAGTGATTTGTCAGTGTATGACCTTATAACAGTTGTTTTATGTTTTATTGCATGTGTTTCATTGTTTAGGAAGTGTCTGCTCGTGTTGTAGATGGCAAGAGGAGGCAGACTGTTGTCGTGCCAGCCCCCCTGCCATCAGTGATGATGAAGAAGAAGGCCTAATGTATGAAGGCCTAATGTTGTGGCTTAATGTTGTTGATGTGTATGTTGACTGTTCCAGTACCATCACATGTTTTAATCTCTAAAAGCGATGTTATGTTACGAAATACATGTTCCTTTCACCTTGTATGTGTATTTCTTGTATTTTTTATATAAACACTATTTTTTACCACAAGCGGGCAAGGAACCAAATATGGTAACTTCTTTGATGTTCATTTTCTATCTAAAATAAAAATAAAATGTAATTGTCACAACAGTAAATGAGTATTGTTATGTCCTCCAATAGCACTCTAGGGTTGACATTTTGAATTTCAAAGTATTTCAATGACTGCCCTATAAAGGGTTAAAAACATCTTAAATTGGGGGCTTTTCCAAACAAGTATTGATGTATGTGATCGTTTGCGATTATATCAGCATATATATTTCTGCCATAAAAGTCTCCATGCCATCCTCTTGCCACCCCTTGAATAGATTCGCCAGATTCGGTTTACGTAGGTTTGTTGGTAACAGTGGGAACGGGCTAACAGCACAGAGTGAAACTAAAACATGTGATTGGTTGACCCTCCACTGAGTCATTGAAGCAGCAGTTTAGACCAGCTAAACTTGGTTTAAGTGCCTCTTATATACACTCTATTCTATTGTTACAAAACAAAAGTGAATAAGTAATTTGTCACATTATCTTTCTTGCTGTTATTCAGACATGGACCTCTCTGGCTGCAGGACACAGAGGTCATCCATCGGTCACTACAGACATGACACATCGCTCCTGCTGTGCTGTTACCCAGCTTCATCTTTTATCAGCACTTATGCATTAGTATTGTATAACTCTGTGTTGGATAAGTAGGGGGTATGTAGTGCAAGTTGCCTTTATAATTGCCTCTTTAAGCATTCTGGGATCAGAGCCACACACTTTATCACGATGAGAGTGCACTGACTGGAAGGATCAAAATTGGCATCGCACCCATTAAGTACTTTGTTTTTATCATGACCTCCAGTAAACCTGCTTTACATTTCTAATCAATAAAGACCTACACAACTGAATGAGTTTGAATATTTAGTATAATAGAACATTCTATGCACTTTATTGGAGTACATATTTCCTTCTTTTTTTTGTGACTCAGAAAAGTATTTAGCATCTACGAATATATCAGTTTGGGTTCTGTATCACTAACCTTAATTTAATTGTTGTGCAATTGAGAACACAATGACACAAGATAGAGGATCCATTTCACGCTGATAAACGGTGTACTCGTGCATGAAAATGCTCAAAATGAAAGTGATCGTTTGACTGTGTTGCTTACAGAACTGAGGGCAGGTGTAAATGAATGAGCTAATTACATGGCAGCTGCTTTAGCTAACAAAAGATAAACATTTATATGAAGTTGAACTTCACACAGCTAGTTGATAGGGATTCCTCCTATGTCTAAATCAAAGAGTTGGTGTGTAAATTAACACCATCCACTCTCTGAACCAGGTGTCTTACCATATGCTGCATTAATTACACAAAAATATTTAATGACTTAACACCGCTCGCTACTGAGCTGTATGGTGGTATGCCCTCTATCCTTTTGCTCTGGCCCTGATGTTATTTATAGCACACGTTACAGCCTAAATAGCCGAGGAGAGACAAGAGTGTTTGGTATACAGTAAAGCAGGGAAGTGAATGTTCATGTTCAGAGAGGCCCAGGGAGGGTATGAGATAGAGCAAATCCAATTGTTTTCAAATTATTCCCATGTAGAACAGAATCAGAGGCAGGCCAAGAAAAACCAAATAGTCAGATGGGATTATTTTCTCCATCGCTTCGTAGTGCACGAGCAGCCAGGGCATTAAAATCACTACAACTCAAGGGCCGGAGCTTAGGCATGATGCCTGATTACTGACCATGCAATCATCGTCAAGCTCCCTCAGAGAGCAAACATGTCGTCTGTTCCCTCTGTGGGCGGTCAGAGTCTGTGTAAGAGCAGGTACATGCTGTGTAAAGAGCTTCTGCTGCTCCCTGCGAGGAGGACTTTCAGCACCACGGACAGCACCGCTGCAGGGAGGCAGCCGAGCCAGAATGGAAACACAAGTCTTGCACACAACACACCAGACATCATGTCTTACTTCTTCTAAAAGCCCGGACGGACGCTTTTACATTAGAACAGTAGGGTGGCAGGAAAGGAAATGTGCGGACGTGCCCACAAGCAAATTACTTGAAGGCATGCAGAGCCTCCGTAAACTCTCTTTTTGTGGGCTACTTCTTGGTAGCCTTGCTAGCTTGATGAGCTACTTCTCGTGTTAAACTTGTGTTTAGAAAAGAGAAATGGAAAAAAAGAAAAAAATATTGGTTGCATACTTACTTCCCCTCAACATATGATGTTAAATTGCGTCCTTCATGAATATCCATGTAAACATAACTTCTATTTAACAAAAAAACAATGCCTCATTAAAAGTCTCCATCACATGAACCTGCTAACATATTTCCTGCAGGATTTGATTACATCTTTTGATGTGGGGGTCGCCTGCTGTTTTATGAACTGTGAGCTTGTCCAGACACATCGGATCATTTTCAGTCCGGAGGCTAGATGAACCACAGCTGACTCCGAGCTCTAGAGGCCGACTTGGGGCCTGTGGGCGGTGATGCTTGGCCCTCTGCCCAGAGCCAGGACATGGAGTCTCTGGAGGCTCAAAGCACAGAGACCTGACCTCAAGGAGTACTATTAAAGTGTACAGTGCCAAAGAATCAAATACTGACTTTCATCTTTAATTTAGGAAGGCGAAGTGCAAGATCGATGTACGAGGCACTGGATGGCGAGAGATGTGGACGTAAGACGCTGCTGAGGTCACAGAGGGGTCTGGCGTTTGAAGGAAATGGCAGCTTGTCCACAGGCGGGAGGAAAAGCTGAACACAAATGGAAAAGGACAGCTGATGACAACACAGTCAGCAATGCTGAAATAATTCACATTAGACTGTAGCCTGTAAAATCCACAAGGCATGCTTTATCACTGGTTCAATGACATGAACTTTGTTCTGGCTAGTCCTTAAAACTATCACGCAATGCTCAAAACATTTAATAAAATGAAATAACTTCAAACCTGAGAGCGAGCCAACATACCTCAACACAACCCTACAAAACACTTAATCGAGCTGCTTTTTCCACGGCAGGTACTTGACGTAAACTTATGTGCAGTCATTGTCACAAGTTCTGCTTTTATTCCCACTGTTCTCCGTCCACTTTTGGCACAAGTTTCATGTGAATACATTTTGGGCACTTCTCGGAAGGTGATACTAAATGCAAGTTTTAGGTAATGTTTCAGAGGTTGCTTGCTGTGCTGCTGATTGTGACTTGCAGGCAGATGTACCATCACATCAAGATCACAATCATTTTACCTACAATACATTTTTCATGAGGATAACCAATACTTTTAAAAAATAGTGCCACTTCTTACATTGTTGTTTATCCCACAACTGCTTATTTCATTTGTCCACTTAACAGTGCATACAAATTACATATATGTTCCTTTTATTATTTATTTAAATGACATCCAAAATAATCCATTTAGTAAAAATGCGTCTGGTACCAGGGTTCTCAGGCTATGGGACGCTCCAGGTCGAGGCTGTTATGTTCCTGCTGTCAAGTTGGTGAACGCATGGCGATTGAACCAAAACAGTAGAGTTGAGAGCCGTAAACCCAAATCAATGAGCCTGGACATGCTGAAAACTCTCCATAAAGCAAGGGAGAACTGCTGAGTCAGGTAATGATCATCTGTCGGTTCACTGTGACACACAATCATTTTCGCCATTGTTTACACAAATTAAGTGATTAGTGCAGCTTTGTATTATTTGCAAAAAAATGTAATGTGCACAACACACTGTGCAGATTCATCTTTGTGTGTAAGATCGTGTTGACTGACAAAAGCAGAAACGGCGATCAGTCCAGCGAACATGCATATTGAAAGCTGACTTATTGACAGATGAAGCTCCCTCCGGATTGATTGGGTCTGGAACAAAGATGGGAAATCACCAGGGGGGCAAATTCCTTGCTTTAACAAGTCCTTGCTGACCGCAGGAAATTGGGAATTATGTAAAGCGTGAGCTTTCCATTCTGGGTTGGATTTTATGGAAAAGATTCGGTACTGCCTCCACTCAGCTGTGAGACATTACCTGAGCTCTGACCCCTCGCTTGATAAGGTGGGCACACAGCCGAGGGCCCAATTTATCTCCCCGGGACCTCATGAATATTTACAACTTTCCTAATGCGGTGCACTTAGGTCAATAGGACCGCACTTTGTAATCAACATTGAAGCTATAGGTTAAAACCTGAAATTTTGTATTTCCTTTTGTCCCACAACCTAATCTGATTAGATTATGATGAATTTTCCGGCTTTAGTTGACGACAACGAATCTGACTCCAAGTGTGCTCACAGATAGTGTTTCTGACACTGATGCTGTTAAAAGCAATGTGTACGTGTGAAGGGGACCCTCTAATGTGACCGATATTGTCTCTGTACATCGCAGCCTCACTAAGTGGCTGCTCGCTCTGATGTGCAGTGGTTAAAAAGCGAGGCAGATGGGTCTCCAATAGGTCGGAATCTGTGGAGTCAATGCAAAATAAAAAAATAAAAGAGCAGTGCTCTTGGCTTTGAACACAGTGCTTTCCATTGTGCTGCTTTGCCTAATTATGCCAGGCCGTTCTGCTGACAGACGGAAAGTGCACCGTGACGCCCAATCAGGACTGCATGTTTCATTTCCCTTCCCTCTCCCTTTTTAACCGTTAGTATATTACACCAGAAATCCGGTGGCTGATTTTCAAAGAGACTTGATTAAACCCAGGAAATGGGACATGATTCCCCATTTAAAATGTATAACAGGCCAACACTTAAGTAATTTAAATCCCCTCTGCTGTTAGAGCAGTTGGGATCTGCAACAGATTGAATAATTTCACCTTAAAAGCATCAATCTATTTAATTTTCAATTTGAAAGCAAGCAAACTCGGTGGTCGCGCCATTGTGAGTGAGCGAGTTCTCTCTCCAATGTATGCCAATCGAAATACTGGCCTCCAGAACCGCCGCTTGTAATTGAATTAGTTTGACCTTGCAGTTTTTCTCCAATTGAAAAAGGGCTGTAAATGAGTAATGGAGATGATTTTGTGCATATTAATTCTCCATTAGGGGTAAAAACCTTTTCCTGATGAAGAGGGGATATTGTGCTGTAGTTAACGGTCGCTAATGTTAGCTTGTGTTAGAAAACTTAAGTGGATATTGCTGAGTAACTAACGGCCTATCAACTGTTAAAAAAAAAAACAACAACATTAAACCTTAATGCTTGGCATCAGCATTTTTATTGTATTATTTGGACACCGGGTCAAATACTTCGTCAGGTGCAGAGGTTTGACTAAGATGAGGAGGAATGAATTCATAAGGTTGCCATTGTTGTTGTAACAGATATGAGGTACTTGTCTGACTTCCCACCTCCCCGGCTCTGGCGTCCAATCAAACCTCTGCGGCTCCTGGCGCGTAGCCTTGTCACATTATTCACGAGAGCCCGCGACGCTCCGCGAAGCATCTCAGTGCAAGCTTCCAAGCAGGAGTATAAATCAGGCTTTCAGTCTACCGCCGAACACAGTTGGGTTCCTGTAGTGATGCTGAGCTGCCACATAGCAATACATGAGGTGATGTGTGCGCCTGAATAAATGTTGCAGAAACTAAATAAATATGCAAGCACCAGTGCAGTAACTTTTTTTTAGTCAACTACTCGACTCATCAAATAGTTTGTAAAAAGCAACTTAAGCAACAAATCAAGCCATGCTCGACATTATTTTAGATTTGTGTTACTCATTACTGTGCTTGGCCTCTGCATCCTTTTTATTAAGAATTCTCTTAACAACAAAGGCGCACCACCTCCCTTATCCTTGACTCCGCATGGCATCGGTAATGTTTTGAGTCTTTTCAGATCATACTCACTGACCTCAGGCCTGGGATTTGTCAAAGCAGCATGTGGCATTAACAGATCTTCTTCCTCTTCTTGTACAATGTTTCACTTCCCGCTTGATTCTTGATTTTTTTTTTTTACTTTGGTAATACTTTGGTAATATATATATATATATAATTAAAAAAAGCAGCACTCTCATGCACCATCAAAAACCTACGATAATGACAAAAACATGCATTCCTTCAATGCGGCAAATTTTTTGACAATTTTACAGTTATCAAAAAAGTTAATGTTATGTAAGAATGTCAGTGTTGCCTTTGATCCAAGCCTCAGAAAGCAATATCCCAAAGAGCATTTTTTTTTTTATCTCCGAAATATTCCCTTTCTACATTTTTTTCGATCTTGTAAGACTTACCCATGTTATGCAGTGAACTTCACTGCGGTGGTCTCGTCTCTAGATGCATTAAACACATATTTAAATCTCTGCAGACAGAATACGCAGACAAACTACAAACAAATACAAACATACAATCCTCAATTTCGCAATCATCATTCACACTATGTTTCTGCCCGTCATAAAATCTTTAAGAGGGCACTGGCCCACAATACGTCTTTAGTTTATTAATCCACTAATGTGGCCTAATGAAGGAATTATTGTTGCCCAGATTCCACAGAAAAAAGTTTCTTCTTTCTCACAGAAGCAAGACTTTTAAGCCGGAGGGGGAATCTATTTATTTGGCACAGCCTTCATCTAGCGTACCTCCTGTACCAGCAGTTGCTCTCCCCTTTCCTCTCTTGACTCGACTTAATTTACAGTTTCAATTTACGCATTTAGCTGACACGCCGATCCAAAGTAATTAACAGTGAGGGAGCATGTGAAGTTCACAAACTGTTCAAGGACACTTGGACCACATCACTGACAACGGGCATAATTTGTAGCTGCTGCCGTTAATGAACCACTGACCCAGTTATAGAACAGTCTCTCGCCTGAAGACCACCATAACATTATCTTTGGCATTCATCCCCAGCTATACAATAAATTAGCAGCAATGAGCACTGATGGCTTTAGTGGCTCACATAAGGAGGACACTTACTGTGCATTTAAGACCCATAAATACACAAGGTGTGCATGATTTTTGCCTGCAGCCTCTGCAGGGGTTCTTTTCCCCTCTAGTGTAAAACCCATGACGTTTGCAGACACAGAACTATGAACCCACACAGCAGCCATGGCGCTTTTCCACCAACAAAAGCACTGTGGCAAAAAAAAGAAAGAAGAGAGAAGCGATTCCTCTCCGCTGCATTGGCAAGGCGGTGCTGCAGCAGGAAAAAAAGCGTGGTACCACGGGCCAAAAAAAAGTTGGACAACAGCAAAATAAATGCTGCATCATCTGGCACAAACTGTTCGAGCTAATCAAATGCCTGTGAGTGTGCACACCAGGTAGTATTTTTCAAATTTGCTGCTTATTTTTTCCAGCATCCAGATGAATGACACTATTGTGTTGAAGCATCAGGCCTCAAAGAATTAACATAGTAGGCGACCCTGCCATGTTCATTCTTTGCCATGTGGCATTTCTTCTCTGCATTTAAATAAGACGGGACTGGTTTGTACCCTGTGGCAACACGGCCGCACCGACACAAAGGCTCAAAGTACCCTTGCTCTCAATCTTCTCAGTGAGGAGTCGGCTTCAGTTGAAACATCAACTCGTCAACCGTGGTGGAAGAAGTCTGTCATTTTTAAATCATCAGACTAAATGAACCAGAGTGAAATAAATTGCCAGCAGGGCAGTTTACAGCACCGCGCATTACGAACACGCCGGATGAAAAACGAACAACACACTGAGGAGTTTGTCCTGAAAGGTAGCGCTATAAGAGAAAGACCACAGGGACACCGAGACATGTCCTTTGTGCTTGACAGTCAGGGGAAGGACCTGCAGAGACGGGTAACGAGCTAATTGAATTCCAATCTGTTAAGCGCTCGTCCTCGCACCGCTAATCTGACCCGGGTCTCCGCTCCCCGAGATAAAAGGAGACAGCTGCTTCAACCCGAGTTCCCCTTTCCTTTTCTCTTGCTTCATTCCAGAGTTTTCAAACCAGTTGTGACATCACTGATTTAGGACGTGGCAAGGTGTGGACATGCTTTGACTGTTCTTCTTCTTTTTCATTTCTTTTAGATGTTTCTGTAACTAACATCTCAAACAACCCCTCTGCTGTAGTTCGTGTGGGTTGCTCAGTGTAATGGTCTGCAGCTCGAGGTGACTTGCAACAAGACACACGGTCTCTCTCCTCTCAGCTTGTGCGAGTGCGATTCAGGCCAGCGGTGTACATGAGGAGGAGGGCTGGTTGCTAGGATGCATATTCCTCCAGTTACAAAGCTCTTTGATACCTGTGTCGCTCTCTCCTCTCATAGACATGCACCCACTCACATGGCTCAGACGAGGCACTTAGACACACAGAAAGACCACACAAACGCACCAGGCCTACACCAGTGTAGGCCTGGTCATCCCCCCCCCCCCCCCCCCCTCCAGAACGGGGCAATAACAGCCACTCTCCAGCATAATACCGAGGCAGACTCTCCGCTGGGCAGCTGGACGGGAGCTGTCTAACCGCACTAACGAGGTGAGCAGACAGCGGGAGCTGTTGTGGCGGATGTCTGTGCTCCCTCAGGAGGAACCGGCAACAACCGGACCGGCACCGCTAATAAGGCGTCAGTGCTGCTCGGCCCCACGCTGGGAGAACAACCGCGAAGCTCACGCTGAAGGCTGCTGCTCAGGCCAGGAGGCAGGCACGTTTGAACTACACACACACACACACACACACACGCCTCATCGGCCTCCACACTGCTGCTGTCAGTGATATATTCTCTCCTGTCCATGCTGGCTGTTAAGTGATGCGTTCGCAGCACGCCCGGAACGGTAAGAAATCAGAGGCCGGAGCCGCAGTCTTTGCCAAAAGGTTCAGCGGAAAGCGAACATGAGGATTTTAGCATATAGCCGGGGTTCCAGATCTCTGGATGTTCAGTGATTTCACCAGAGAGTTTGGAGAAACAGTCAGAGTTTGGTATGGCGGCGTTAAGAGCGTGGACATTGTCCCACACAGTTAGGTAGCTACCGAGCTGCAGCCGTGAAAAATAGCTTCATAAAAACGGCCCTTAGAAAATAATCTGTATTGCTTAAAGTTCTGGGCCCGGTAGAAAGATGGATTGCCTCAGACATTTGGTATGTATGTGTCATTTCTTTTCTTTATTAGACCCCCTCCCCCCACACACTTTTTTTATTTAAATTTGTTTACCTTTTCTTATATCATTTGTGTTCTTTGTGTGCTTATACATTGTATATATCCTACTTACCGTTAAAATTGTGTTTTGATATGTCATATTGTACATTAGTAATGGTGCAGTAGGTGATTGTTGCTTATGACATGTTTTTGATTTGTATTTTTTGTACAGCTTAAAAGAAAACTAGCAAAGATTATGACAAATGGCCACACAGGATGTTATCCCCTATTTCATATTATTCAGTATTCAGAGTAGAAAAAGATCACTTCAGGGCCAGTATGACTAGGAGATATAATCTCACATGGCACACAAGATACACTTTTAAAGATCCGAAGCCTACCTTTAAGCCGACTGTACAAAGTTGCACGGAGCATCTTTGAGCATAAGAAGCAGAACAGGTTCCACGGGTGACACATTACTAAGTGAATAAAGCTTTAATGTGTGTTTCTGTAAGCTGTTAACATATTTACATATAACAGAGGAGACAATGAGGCTTCTGCTTCAGACAAGGTAAAGATGAAGCGCATCCGGCTTGGTTGCCATCTTCTTTTTATTAGCCTTTGCTGCTGTGCCGAGGCTTATTTTGCAGCCTGCATTCTAATGAGGCAGAGAGCGAGGAGGGAGGGGGGGGTTGTGTAACTGTGTTACATAACACAATGTGCATGGCCTTCTCTCTCTCTCTGTATCTCAGGCAGAGCGACCGGGAGCGAGCAGGAAGGAGAAGATGGAGTTTTTTTTTTCGGGGTGCTGGTGTTAATGAGGGCGATCTGAAGAGGTGTGTGTGCCTCATATCTCATTAAGGCCCCGTTTCTAATAACGCCACTGATGAGGATAAGTTGTTTGGGAGGCAAGGGGACTCGGAGAGAGGACCCCTGGCTTTTCTTAGATTAAAACTCAACCATCAAGTGGCATTCAAGTGGGTTTTCTGGGTAATTAAAGTCGATAAAATGTTATTGCTTTCACCCTCGGCCCACGTGGTCGGTCGGGGATAAACCGGCAGACATTTGCTGGACATTTCCAAAGAGGACAGATCACAATTAGGATTCAGCCTCGACGCTTATAGTGTTGCTTTTGTGCTGCTGTGCTGATTACCAAACACAAAAAAACTGTTTTTCTTCAGTCACTTAATTTTCGCTTTTATACATATATGTAAATAAATGTTTCTTCTTTCCTGTGGTGTATAGTTTAGTAACCTGAAGGTGTGTGTCCAAAGCTTTTTAGAGAAAGTAGCTTTGCCTGCCTGTTTTGCATACGATGCCTTTGATTTTCTTTTACTTTTGATTTGATCATTGCGCTCATTCATTCATACAGTACAGAACACACACACTGTACACAGGGATGAAAACACCACGTGATAAAAAACAACAACTTTATTCTCGTCGGAAATCTGATAATACAAAATTGTGCACACTAAGTAGAAACTTTACAGCTTATGTGAGTTTTTTTACCGAAAAATAGATTCAAAACACAGAGGCATCAGGCATCATTCCCGGGGAGCAGTTTGTACTCGCTGTTCGAAACCGACATCACCGGTTCACGAGTAGTTGACTTTCACACAGAAGGTCTCCTCCGTCTTCTCCTGCAGGTTGTTCACGTAGACCAGTATCTCCACTGAGCCGGGACTCTGGCTGGGGGCGAATCGTAGTCCGATGGTGTAGCTTTCTCCCCCGCTGATCTGAAACAGTGAACGCAACACAACGAGCATGCTTCATGAATGCTTCGGGCAAGTGATGCTGCCTTACCTCCTCAGCTGGTAACTCTCAACTGATCTGTTGCACGAATGTTGGGGAGTCTTCTGACCTGACTTCATTTTGCAGTTATTATTTTGTTTGAATATATCAAATAGATAACTTTCTAAAGCAACAGTCCAACAGATGTGATGCCATTACTCACAAGTAAAGACATTTAAAAACTTCTGTGAAACTCCACCAACTGCAGGCGGGGCCGCCTGCCTCCACACGGTATGGCTTTACAAAAATAATAAAACACCAAAGTGCTAATGTTGTGATGTGTTATTGTATTGCAATGTAATAAATGTCCTGTATACGGTGCGAAAGCTGCTCCACAGTGTTGCTGTGTATCCTCACCGTGGGTTTCAACTGCCTGTAAACGAGGGTTGTGTGAAACCAGAGAATGATTAGTCCAATGCGTTCGTCTCAGTTTGTCTCTTCATCCAGAGGGAAACTGTGATTATCCTTTCCCCTAAATAAAGGCACACCAAGCCTTATGTTTGGAATGTGTTTGTAGTCAAGGCTCAAAGTGTGCAAAAAGGCCCTTACCTGCTCTCTGTTTTGTTTTCTCAGTATTTCAATCGGACCAGAACTCTCTTCTCGTATTTTTCGGTAATAGCCAGCAATGGAAGGATCGGTCAATTTGGGGGGATTTATGCCGTAATTTTTCCCAAAAGCACAGCAGTATTGATCTGTGCTGTCCTTTCCCCGCCGACAGCTGGGTTTTATCATGGTGAGGTGGATCACAAAAGAGAGACGTGTCTCCACGTTTGCTTAATGCTGCGGGCATAGTGAATTCTTTATAAGACACCTGGCTCCTCGCTGACAAGACGGAAAAAAAACAATGGGCTGTTTTTCCCTTTCCCCACCTTCTTCTGTCTAATTGATGCAGTGTCCTCTGGACAGCAGCAGAGAGACTCTTAAATAGTTTATGTGGAAACAGACTCCCTTTGGGTCTCATTCATTTATTTGTTAATCTAAAATGCTGGTTTTCCATTTGTTTTGCCGTTTCATCACACCTCAGCCAATGGAAGGCAATGATGACTCCGGTACTTCCTGTCTGTGTGTGAGTGAATGAGCTATTACAGACACTCGCTGAGGTAGACAACATAACAATAAAACACCAGCAGTAATGACTTTGTTGTATTCCTCCTGTTTCGAGTCTGGAGGCAAACAAGGAAACCGTTCACTTATCTCACAGCTGAGGAATGAGCAGCCAACAGGAGAGGCCAGAACTCATCGCATGGCTTTTACTCACCTGTCAAGATGCCAGGAAAGACAGAAACATTCCTTCGTATCTGTTACGGTCGAAACGTTTCTTTTCCACAAAAAAGTTTCACTTTTTTTAAATGTTTTATGTTGTAGCGCAGCCAGTTCATGATTTTAGCTGAGAGTGACTTTTGCGGATGATACGCGGAGGAAAAGTCTTTATTGGTGAAACAATTCAATATAAAATGTCCACTGTGTTGTGTTCTGGCTCCACTATAACTCTGTTGCAGTTCAAATGTCCACCGTAAACAATACCTACAAATGTGTTTTTCAAGTCCATTTCCTCCACTTTTACAATTGTAACTACAGTGATGGTGTGTTGGGCTTCCAAAACACAGTTGACCTACACTCAATGCTGTACCCGAACACATCGTGTGTCGACACTGCCAAAGGATTGAAGCTTTTCACTGCTGCTCACGCTATACAGGCTGTGCAGACATTGTACAAGAGCCTTCAGGTTACTTTTGTGTCTTTATTATGCAATCAAGCACAATAGGTTTGAGAGCAAAACTTTCCACAAAGATTTGATTCCAAGTGAAATTACATTTGTGATTAAAAATGTACCAATGCGAATCCACAATGATTTCTTTTTTTTAGAGTTGGATTGCTGATCTCACTCTTTTATTGAAACAAAGTGCATCATTTAATATTAATGTCAATTTCTCAAACTATGGCCGGCGTGTAAGCTGTAGCCTGATCAGGGAGGGTTTTACTCGGGAAGTGTCAAAAAATTATTTTCAGTCAGTGGAAAGCCCCGTCACTGATAACAAATACAGCGTGGTTGGAATATATTATGTGAAATACTCCTAACAGTAGAAGAAATGAGTACTAATAAAGAATCCCAACTTATTATCACAGACGAATTTGAATTGTAAAGCCTATAGCACAATTTGTTAATTTACAAAATTTACAAATTTACAAATTCAAATTTAAATCAGAACGGTTCCTTTTTTGAGTAGAAAACAAACAACCTTGCTTACATCAATAGCAGCCATCTGCTCTGCAGTATTTAAATGTCTTTACAATTTAATTAAATTAGGTTTGGAAATCGTTTGCATTGTTATTTCCATACTTATCAAAAGCGTCATTGGTCGGTAGGACTCTCCATTACAGCCCTCACCAACAAAGACAAGGTCTATGTGGTAATTAAAGACAGTATTGATTTTTCTCTCTTTGAGAGTAGGCGGATTGCATCTCTTATCTCACCTGGAATTTCTCCTCTTTGAACTGGAGCAGGTCCGGATGGTCAGAGCGGAGCAGAAAGGAGCGGCGGCTTGTGTATGGGTTGGTGTAGGTGATTTTCCTGGAGCTTCCACGGCCTCCACCGACTGGGACACACACTTCAAATGCCTGCACACACACACACAAACGCAGACAATTAGTGCCATAACTAATGTGTCACTAAATGTAGATTAGATGACTGTTTACACTAATTGAATTACACACACACACACACACACACACACACACACACACACACACACACACACACACACACACACACACACACACACACACAGTGCTTGCTACGAGATACAAGTAAGGCAAGTGCAAATGATTCAAGATTAGAAAAGGAACTAAATTCTATGGATTAGACGGAGAGCAGCTCCACCGGCATGCATCACTTAGGAGAGGAAGACATTTAGACACTTGGCTGTAATGTGAACATAACCTGCAATAGTCAGTTGGCTGCTTTAGAAAGGCAGACAGCAGTTGTAGAGGGGATTGTCTTTGAGTGCAGGCCTGGGATCAGCTGTCCTTCGCCTTTTCTTGACACTAGTCATAAATGCATTGGGAATGTGCAGCTGACCCAGGAACCCACCAGGATGGTTCAATGAGCAGTAAATGTGACTCCGAGTCACCAGTGGCTTTGAGTTACACAGACCTTGAAGGGAGCTGTTCATCATATCAATGTTCTTTGGAAGAGCAGAAGGAAAGCCGCAGTAAGAACTGAATCTCAAATCATGCTGGCAGTTTCCACATAAGAGCACTCCACCGATGAAGCTTCGCACTACCATAACACTGTTGGACTCGCTTAGAAAAAAATGATAAAAAATATAACTAGGGATTGCCCACAATGCAACTTGATCGCACACTTCTTTATAACTCCACACGTTGACTGGATATCAGAAGTAGACGTATTCCCCGTGACATCAGTTTTGGAGCATCGAGTTCGGCATTTTTGGTCGCCATCTTGTTTTTGTGACCAGAAGTTCCGGAAGAGGGAGGAGCTAAATACAACAGCTGATTAACTTGGAAGACGAAAACACTGACAACAAGGTGAAAGGATCAAATTTACTTTTTTTTATGGTTTACGCTGACAGTTTACTAACCAGCTAGTTTGGCAGGCGTTGGCAGCTGGCCAGCGTGAGCACGTTAGCATTCAACTAGCATGCTACTGGTTACCTGGAAAGCGACAGTAGCTCGCCAGCTAGGCGCTCAAATACTTCCTACTTCACCAAGCATCCGAGCACTCTGTACAGTAAAGTACACTCAGATGCATATGTAATCGCAAAGTGGGTAATGATTTGTGACTTGGAGGCAGTGCAAGAGCTGTAAAAGATCAAGAGATTGATCAAGAAGGACCTGAATTTAAAGGAAACTATTTTACAGTGTCGATGACATCATTTGTAGCAGAGGCTGCGATAAGGTGGTCTGTGATTTGGACTCTGCAGTGGTCAAACCATTTGTACTTTAGGCAGATGCCTGGCACCTGTCGCTGGAACAGTAAAGAATGGAGTGATACCAACAGCCTCACCAACTGGAGAGTGATGGAGTCATAATGAAAACACACGTATTGCCATTTTAAGTAGACGGCCAAGGAGAAAACGACTGCTACCTTGGACAGCACAGGCCGGTGGACGTTGAGACAGAGCAGCCAGGAAGTGACCAGCCGCCGGTTCTCCACATCCACCGCGTTCACGTACAAGAAGCGACTTCCCGCTCGCCATGGTTGCAGCTTCAGCTGGAGCTCCTGCACCGCTCCGGGAGGCAAAACGAACACACCCTCTGGGTCCACCTACAGAAGAGGAAAGGGTGAGTTTGGCTGACCGGTGCGGAGATTTGGATTGGTAGTGTCGTGAAAGTGGGAAAGAGATGATTCAGAGAAATAGAGGCATTGACCAAGTGATAGAAAGAGCAGGATACAGTATGGAAGAGAAGATAGACATTTCATAAGAAGGGGGGGGGACACACACAGAATTAATGGGAAAATGTGGTTAACAGTCTTAGAGTAAAATAAAGGAGGTGTTCGGATTATAGAAGAGTGGGTGGGAGAAAGGGCGAATGAGGGAAAAGAGAGGAGGCAGGGAATGAAATGAGAGAAAGTAGAGGCAGAAAAGTGACAGAAGGATGTGAGAATGAGATTCACTGTGTGGCTCCTTTTCAATCTGTTGAGAAAAGCAAAGCTATTCTCTGGCGGTGAGCTTTATCCGCTTTTATAAGACTCCTCCGTTGCATTCCATAGTGAGCTAACCTGCCGAGAGTCAGATCAAAGCGGGCGCTGATGCATACGGTGAAATCAAAAAAAAGAAAGAAAACATCTGTCGCTCTTTTAGTCTGTATCCCGTTTCTTCAGGGAGAGCAAGTTCGGGTCGTACTGTATGCACCCACGGTGACTGTGACAGTCCGTCACTTTTGTTTAGTTTTAAATGAGTGAGTAATATTCAATGCCCTTTTACTGCAACTCTGCATGAAAAGCATCGTCAAACTCTCTCCGTTCTTTTACCCAGTTAGGAAACTATCTTAAAATAGAACCCGACACTCCCTGAACATATTTTCATATGTTCAGGAAGCATACACTCATTACACATTTTTCAGATCGTGTTAAATTGTGCCCCGACATATGATATGATTGCAGGAGCCAATAGAGAACCGACTGAAATGAAATGAAAAAGACCCATTACGCTGTCAATCCCCATTTGTACATTCTTGATAATGACTTGAATCTTAACCTGGAGTTATTACAAAAGAGACTGTTAATGTGCCATTGTTTCCTGCTGCTAAGAGAGAGCAATTTGCCTGAAATAATTTTTTGCATATGCGGGTTGAATATTGTAAAGACTGAAAGAAATATGTCAAGAACAAAGCTCTCAACTTCTCATTAGAGAAGTTAGATTCAAGGTATGATTTGAGCTTTTTTGTTTCCACTTTCTCTGTATGTTCCTTCGTGTCAGACGTGTTTTTGTCCCAGTTAGGAAAATCTGAAATAATATAGAAAAGGAAAGGCAAAAGTGAATTGCGCCAATGCCTCATCTTAGATTAAACACAGCAATATGGATTAACGGGGAGGATGTACTTTTGCTCTAAACACTGTTGGCTGCAAGCTCTTGATCGCTTGTCGGATTACGAGGACAATCGGACGCGATCTGAAAAGACCCCAAAATAATTAGACTTAATCCAAATTGACCCATATACAGAAACAACACCCACCACTTGCAGCAGCATGATGCTCCACCAATTAGCAAGCAGCTAGTGTCCAAAAGAGCAGCGACACATGCCACATACGCACACTCCATCTGCCTTCAAAAGACATTTTCTACTGCAATGGCTGTGAGGCTCACAAGATTAGAGCTGGTTGAGGGTCTGCTTGGATCTTCTTGGTTATTAGACATACATCAAAACACAGGCATACAACAAGACCCTCTCAGACTCCGAATTTGTACCTGGCAGGACATAAGTGTTGAGTTACTCTTGGAGACGTGTGTACCTCGATCTCCTGGGGGTGTGATGAGAAACATTTGACCTTGCGAACAGCCTGCTTCCCCCTCAGCACCAGCGATTGACAGTTCCGCTGGCCAGTCACACAGCTGACGTCCACCCGCTCCAGGAAATGCACGTAAATCTGCCAGATCTGGGAGGGCGCTGCCATCCACTTATCACTACGGAGGAAATCATCATCATCAGAAACAATTAAGCTGAGGCCCCCCTAGAGACGCAGCAGGATCAGCACGAGGTCGGAGATGAGGAGGGCTGATCTACGGCTGTGCGAGCATTTGAAAAAAAAGTAGCAACAACATTATCATCATCATCATAATCACCCTCTCACTGCTGAGAAGAAGGGAATTCAGTCTCAGTGGCCCTGACTAAGAGAGCTGTGAGTGGGAGGCGATGCAGTCACCTACTCAGCCCCTGCTCTGTGACAACCGCACTAAAGGAGCATGTGGCGATATTTGGAATGGAATTCAAGGGTTTCTGGAAGACACGATATCACCGGTGTTGGATTTGAGCTGCTAATGAGTGATATTTTCAGATGATTTTTACACGTTTTTGCTGCCATGCCACAAATGTTCACACTGGATTGCATTGGATTTTGCCGTATGTCGGCAAATTCGTAATAATTTCAAAAAACATTTCCCTAAAAAAAAAGGCTGGTTTATTAACACAAAAAGACTCCCTGCATGTAAGTTGGTATATGATATAAAATATCACCACAAAAGGTTCTCCTTTATTAGCTAATCTATTGGCCATGTCTTGTAGAGGTGGCCATGTGTCAAAAGCTACTTTTAACTCTCATATTTGAATTTGTATTGAGCTCACATGCTTCATATTCTTGAATGACTTTGTGTTAAATCTACTTACTGCACACTATTTGACACACAGAAAAGCCTCGGGACAGGTCGTATTATTCCAGCACAGGAGGACTGGATGAGCACACTGTTTAGGCATTTAATGAAGCTGCCATGTGCAGTCTGCGATGTGCACTATATTTAAAATAAAATGTTACCTGTGTTTTTGTTATTGACTCAATTTCCTATACAGACTTGTGACTTTGATTGGCCAATTGATATATCTCATTATAAACAAATTAAATGTGCCCTATAGAGTTTCTGACCACTAGGATAATCACACAATCACTCGCGTGTGAGTGTGCACCTTTGTGTCTGTGCACGGATAATCTCACGGTCTACAGCAGCAAACTGCATCATATTTAGGGTGGCCAGTTGGGGTGGCATGCTCAAGGGCTGGAGATTTGAATGATAACTCCTAACTTTGAATTGGAGGCAAACATTGGCCCTTCCTATTAACAAACCCACATATAACATTGATCTGATCTCTATTTGAGATTTGGAAGACGAGCGGACAGGCCATCGGTCAGACCACCAAACCTCTATCTGATTAGTTCGTTAATTCAAGACTGCGTGAAAAATGTAATTAGTCCAAAATAGAATGCTTCTTCAGGCTAAACTGTGTGTATGTGTGTGTATATGTGTTTGTGTTCACCGTGTACGCCTCCGCATCAAATAATACATACGTGAAAACCATCACAAAGAACATTTTTATGTTTGGACTGGGACTCCCTGGCACTTTCAAGTACACGTCCCGAGGCTCCCCTGGCGCCTAGACAGAATCAGAGGAAAGAAAGATTTGAAATCGGAGGGCTGAAGAAACAAAAATAAATCCCACATTAGAACTTCAAAGTGTATGGCATGGTGTAAGGACAAGCCTATTGTGTATCAAAACAACGTGTCATTCTTGTGAGCTAAAATGAAGCGCTTTCCCCCTGAACAGGAAATGCAGTGAAACACTTCTGCTCATATATAAGTGTGGGATGTTTTTGCGGGGACAGGAAAATGTAAGAAGATTATGTAATTCTCTCACAAGCATCCTTGTCTGGCAGATGATGTTAGGGTCACTGCAGCGTACGGAAATGTGAGTCCTGACATCTGGGTCTCCAACTGGTTGACCCAAAAAAATGGTTAGTATACAGATGGTAAATATGTGAACAAGACGTTGTATCAAAGCAGTGTGAAGCAGTTAATGAATGCTATCAGTTTTAAACACATAGTCGAGTGTAAGGACAAGTTGCATGTGATATATGTTATGCTTACATTACACATAATATGTGCATATGTGCTGTACAAGCTGTGCTATTTTTGCTAAGATTATCCATTTCATTTTTTCTTGCTTTTCATTTCCTTTTCTATTTCCAGATGCCTCCCTGTTGATATTACCCCTTTTTCCAATATAAATTGCATTTTATTGTAAGATTGTTTTCGTTGTTTTCGTAAAAAAAACAATAAGGTGAAGGCAGCATACATTATTCATTCCCATCCACCTTGTAAACTGTAAATATATTTGTGTATTTATGCAGGAGTATGTGCACATTTAAATGTTCCTGCTCTTCCTGGAGGGTAAGTCAGTGAACCCACTGATGATGTATGCATGAAGCAAATACAAAAAATCCAATCGTATGCAAATAAATAAGATCCCACACATGTTAGATAAAAAACTATCCAAAAAAACTATCCAAGTGTGGAAGCTGCGGGACTGGGAGCAATGGCTGATGGGAGATATGTGTGGTAGCCTGCAGCACCTGTGGGGTCATTCCAGGGCGGCAGGCGGATGGCTTTCTTGAGGAAGCAGAGCTCGGGATGGTAGAGCCGGAACGTCTGGTCAACAACGTGAGGCGTCGGCTCCACGTTCACCTGGCAGATGGCCATCGGCTTGCCGTCTTCTGCTTTGAATGTAACCTGTGGAGGGAAGGCGAAAAGTCAGCCGGGTCAACAGCATGCCGCCTGCCTGCAAAGAAACGGCAGTTACATCTTCACAGGTGTTAAGAGGCAGAGATGTACAGCTTATTATAACTTGGTTCTTATCTTTTTTTGTTTTGTCATTTCTCGCTGTTTTGGCAACACTGTAACTACAAAGTTAACAAATATTGAGCAGTCAGACAATGTTTTTCTAGATTATTGAAACCATCTTGTGACCCCTTAAAGCCCCTCTATGTGCTCGTGACCCCCTGTCAAAGATTCTGTGCACTTACTCTGATCATAAAGAAGGATTTTTCTTTCTCAGCTGTTTAAAAAGCTTAGGGAAAGTATGCAGTATAGAAAGAAAGATACGTTAAGAGAAATGTTTAAAGATAGACATTTTGTGCAACAGAACTACGTGTGTATATATATTCTCCACCCTTATAACAAATGTATCTTATCTACCATTGATCCAAACCACTTTGTGTGGAGGGTGAGCACCTGAAATGTTGGTCATAACTACATCAGCCACAGAAAGTCAGGCGACCTGGTGAATGTTCACTGTGGATTAGTTTTCCATCGTAATTTTCTCTTCCAAATAAATGTTTCTATTTATTTATTTTTTAACCGTTGAGTGATTGTGAGTTCATTAGTTCACCTGTGCGTTCAAACAATATTGGTCCTGTGTCATTAGACATTGACAGAATACCTGCATTCACATTCCTTGACTCTCCACAGAAGTGGTGTTTTACTCCCAAAGGCGGCGCAGCTCTAAACAACATATACAGCTTTCTAAAAAGCAGCATTTGTGAAGTTTTATTTAAAAATTCACCAGAGAGTATGATGATGATGGCGCACGCTGTATACTTGAATATAAAAGTTGGCTTCAATCCGACTACTGAATCCCCTACAGACCTGCTGAATGTGCTTTGAAGTTTACTTTGCATTAAAACAGCCCTCGGGATGTGATCCGTGCAAATGAACAAGAACGTGTTCATACATATGCACTAATCACTTATGGTTACATATAATAGCTGGTACACATAATGCATAGAAACATATGCAAACACATTGGAATTACTAACCTTTACACATATCATCATATTTTACACCATCTTAAAATAGTGTTTGCCGGCTTGATTTATATGACATAAAGCTATACGTAGCTAGAGTCGAGTTTAGGGATTATGGATTAATGTGTAACTGAATTGCAGGATATGAATGATTAAAAAAATGCCAGATTACATAGTGTTTTATTGATTATTTCAAATAATACTTTGGTACAAAGCTATTTAGAGGCAGAGACAAGTTGGTAATGTGGCTCCTACTGCGATATTTACTGTCAATATTCACAATCCCGAGAGGATATTTTATAATTTTGTAAACCTTCTGTCCTGACCTGTCAGGTCATAATTTACTCTTATCCAAAACTTAAGTAAAGTAAAAGTAAATTTATCTGGAGATTACATGGACTGATGCACATGCAATTTGCAGTGAATATGCATATCTCCAGTCAATGACGGACTGGCCATCTGGAACAGTTTTTGTGGTGGTGCTGAATTTCCCACTTGTGCCAACATCAAGTCAGAATTTGCCCATGATACACCATTCATAGTCTCGGAATCCCACAAACTGTCTTATTAGTCAATGTTTGGTCCAAGTCTGTTCCAAATATTTCATGATCTAATTGGCCGATTGCCAAGAAATGGATTGTGGTCACAATCATTGTGTTTGTTCTGACCAACACTTTGCTATTGTGAGGTCCAATAAAGATGCTGCAGTGCTTAGATGATTATGTTCATGTCCAAACCAACGAGGTGTTTATCTCAATAACATAAATTACAACAATGACGGCTTTCTGAAGGCTTTTAAGGGGGAGATTACTTTAAATGATTCATAGCAATCAATAAACATGTTATGTGAAAATGATTCTTCGACGTGGAAGACCTTTGACCTCAACCCCATACAACAATTTAGAAGTTGATCCCTGCCAAACAGCAGCTGTCTGAAGGGTTTTTTAGAGTTTAGTTAGTCAAATTGTGGACAATGCATGGAATATGATAATTAATAAGGGATATTATTATGAAGGATTTGTAATTGTATGCATATGAAGGTCACTTTTATTTACTGTGAAATGATTAATGTGTGAATGGATGTTAGATGCTGCATGCTGCATGTACTGCCACTAGAAGGACTTGTAGTTCTCTTGTTCGCCTGAGGTGGCGGAGCTGAAGATTGAATTTTGAGACTCTACCGGTCAGCAGAAGAAGAAGAAGAAGAAGAAGAAGTGGACGGGGCTCCGTCACTTTAGTTGCGGGCAAATAGCGAGTTAAGCGACAACCAGAGGTGTGTACGCCGGACTGTTAATGAGAGGGAGGGCTCTAGGCTCCATGAATGATATAAAATTAACTGTATGAAGGAGGAGCGCTCTCTTCTTCCGGCTACGAGCAAGCGACTCGGACCTGCGTGCCCGTGGTGTTCGCTGGTGGAGTAAGAGGAGCTCGATCGGAAGCATAAGCTGTCTGTCTATCACTTTTTATTAAATATTCTTTTATTATAACTTCTTTGGACCCTGGACCTTATTTTCCTGCATCACCTCCCAGGATTTTTGAGCATTTCCACATGTCCAAACCGTTGATGCCCATGCTGACCCGCAATAGTGGCCAATATCTGGCTCTGCTGATGTGTGCTGACTGACAGCGGTGCCAAAGCTGGCATCCTGACAGCTCTGCTGTTGGGGCTTGTCAGTTTTAGCGGGGCACAGATTTGATCCAGACCCAACCTCTTTGACCTCTTGACAGGATTTTTGCTCAGAGCAGCAGTGCTGACACTGGCACACAAACACACATAACACACACACACACACACGCACACGCACACACACACACACACACACACACGCACACACACACACCCTAGGCGGACACGCGCACAAACTTGGCAGACTGGCAAATATTTCATCACCCCGTGCAATGGAGGAGCTTCAGGGTGCTGTACTCTACACGAACAACAGGATTATTGCGAGGTACAGGTCAGCGAATGGTGATGATACCCTTTTTTCTTTTTGCAGCATAAATGTGCCCGTTAAAGCTCACGTCAGAAGAGACAGGGCCGGCATTGCAATTTCAACGGTTTCACAAGGAGCAGAAGTTAATTTCGGTGACAGCTGTAGCATGCAGGGGCTGCAGACGAGCGCGTTACATCACACGGAGATGTAGAGCACATCGTCTTATCTGTAATACATCCGAACAAGCACATTGACATTGTTTCTCCCTCCTCTAAACGTCTTGATATTATAAATGGTTGAATAAGTGCATAAAATGGGAGAATAACTTCAGAGTATTACTATTCATGCATGGTTCATTTAAAGTAGATTAGCCAGACTTGTCAAGCTGTCCTCCAATCGGAGATAGTTTAACCCTCCAGCCAGACATTTACCAGTTGGAGAAGATAAACAATGTTCAGGAAGATAAAAGTGATTTCCAGCATATAATTTCGCCTGACAATCTTGTCTGGATAGTGTAACTTTTTTAAGTAGTTGACACTTCAAAGTGTTCTTTGTGTCTGCGCTGCGACTGTGTGGGAGAAGAGAGGAGGGAGGAGGCGGTGCACTGCCACTCCGCAGAGACTTGCCTGCGTGTGTGTGTGTGTGTGTGTGTGTGTGTGTGTGTGTGTGTGTGTGTGTGTGTGTGTGTGTGTGTGTGTGTACACTGCATGTTGTTAGACTTTGGGATGTACCAGGAAGTTAACCCAAATCAATTCCAGATCTAAAGCTTCATACTAGTTTAGGTGGCTTTGTCTTCCTCTACTTCTGTGAATACAACAATCAATTTAAATTCGCTAAGATATTAACAATCTTTCAAATGGACTATGTTAATGCTCTTATCATGGCAGAAACATGATCTACATCCACATTGCATCTCAAATCCATAGCTTAGTATAATTCCAGCTTGGAGGCAGGCAAGCGAGGGATTGAGAAGCAGGCGACTACGGAAAGAGATAAGAAAGGTCCAAATAATACACAGAAAATATTGCACAGAGCATCAGGGGCACTCTCTGTACCTTAATGGTCTTGGCAGCAACAATGTTGGACAGATTCTTCTTGGCCATCTGGGAACCTTTGCCTGTCGGTTGAAAGCTCGGTCCCTGTGAGGATTTGATAAGGAAACAGAATTGTTATCAACATTGATCATCTATCAAAAAAAAAAGAGCAAATGGCCGCAAAGAAAAATCACATGTGCACAATCAGGCAAGAAAAACTGTAAAAGATCACAAAAAGCAGAAAAGAGCCAAAGGGTGGGGGAAGATAAGAGCGCAGCACATGTAAACGCTCCCTCTGGCACCAAATTAACTACGGAGCCTAAATTGCCATTACACGTGTATAACTTGCCTCTGGGATAGATCAGTTATGTTTAACAACCCTTGAGAAGTGGTGACATTTACATTGATGAAATTTAAACTTTCCCTGCTCCACCCCGTATTCCCTCGCTGCTCTCCATGTTTGGACCACCCAAGGGCAATCAATTTCAAAAAGATTTCCTCACAACTGGAATCAATAAGTCGAGTTGTGAAGCGCTGCGACATCAGAAGCGAGAGGGAGATCTGACATTTTGCGCTGATGCAAATATGCAGTCACTGGACAAATCCAAGCATAACATCCGACCGCTGGAATATAATCCTGTTTGTCGCAACGTGCAAAATGTACCGTTCCTCCAACACGGTTTCATAAGCTGACCATTCCGAACCGTTCCATCGACATCGACCTCCGGTCCCCACTGTACCTGAAGGGCCATGGTGTGGTCGCAGAGGAAACTCTGGTACTTCAGTGGAATGTGGATGCTCTCCTTGGGGCGAAGGTAAACCCGAGGACCTGGAGCACCTTCCTCCGAGTGGAACATGTTCTCCTCCAGCGGGGTTGGGGTTTTGGCTAGTGCTTTGAAGTAACGCCACTCCTCTGTATTAGTGATGGCACTGGATGGAAAGATTAAAGGACATGTGAGTGAGATGAAAGCGGGCTCCTGTATATTTTAAGAGATCTATCCGGGATCAGAGATGGAATAGTCTCACACTCAGGAACAAAAGTCTCAACTGAATATTGTTCATTACATCCTACAGTACGCTACGATGGAACCAAACAGAACAACAAATCAGAATCAGAATCAGAAACTGTTTATTGCCAGGAATGTTTTCACAAACGAGGAATTTTTCGAGGCGGAAGATGCATACATTGGACATGGGACGTTAGACGAGACAAACAACAATCAACGACAACAACAGTGCAATGGGTATTAAAATAAGTGTAAGATAAGATAAAGTGCTCAGACAACAGATACGTTAATGCGAGTGTACGTTAAAGTGACGTGTGTGTTTAAGTTCAAGGAATTCAATTTGATTTCTTTTTTTTTGTGCGCAAAGGGAATTTTGGCCTGATGGTGGTGTCATAGGGTCATTAAATGTGTTATCTCCAAGCCCGTGACCCTGAGGATATCGTCTGATGTGTTTTTATCAGACTTGATAAAGCGCATTCAGTACAGACGTTTTCAAAGGCTGTAAACTCCCTGTGACTACGAACTGATCTTCATGGGCACAATCAGTGAAATGCCCTTTTTTAAATGAAAATTCCCAGTGTTGTGTTTTTTAAGTTATGTCCTATAAATCATGTTAGTAAGTCACAAACGTTACCATATGCTGTGCATTAATGAGCGACTGTAAAACATGCCTACACGTCAGAGCTGCAAACAGGTGACAAGATATGAAACCAAAAACCTTTTAGCGATTTCAATATGCAAATGAAGCCTTTCGGAGTGTTTTTAGATTAGAATACAACGAGAAAACAACATCTCGTTTTGATAAACAAATGCTTTTATCTGCATTTTGAATCTTTCAATCACAATGTCCAACAACGGGCAAAAGATGGGCCACAGGATAAGCTGCCACTTGAAGCCAAGTTCACACAACACGACTTTCAAAGTCATCAGATCGCTGCACTGTTCACACGACACACGTTGCAATCTTGTGTTGGAGAGGCTTGAAGTCGTTTTATTTTTCTCACTGCATCACTAGCCGGCTAGAAATCTGGGAAGCAGCTGCGATGCATCAGCGTCTGATCTTCAGCTTTTGTCAAGGAGCTGGAACAATTAGTAGTGTGAACTATAGGAGTTATGTTACGTTCACACCGGACGCGCCGCGAATTTGACTCGACTTTGCGTCAAAGGGGGCGTGGCTTATCTCCGCTGCTTGTCTCTGTGAAAGGAGCTTTCATTTCCGCTATCGACCATGGAATAAATAACCACTAGTTCTGCTTTATACTTGTTGTGGAAGTCCCAAACATGTCGGAACATGAAACGCCCTCGTGTCTGGGTTCATAACACCATCCGTAGCTGCACACAGCTCGGTGAATTTCACCGACTCCTCCAGGAACTGCTTATCTCCGTAAAACGGATACCGTTTCCTTCATCCACCATGGAAATAACCACTAGTTCTGCTTTATACTTGTTGTGTAAACTCCGCATACGTCGGAACATCAAACTCCAAGGTGTCTGGGTTCATAATATTATCCGTAGTCCCACAACAGTGTCTGAATGACGGCCGCTACCAGTGCTGGTTCTGGCTGAGCAGCAGCAGTTTCATTCAGGAACGGCAAGACGGCGGTGGTGACGGGCGGAGCTTCTCAACGCTGATTCTCAACGCTGATTGGCTGACGCAACTTTGCGTCACGCGATTTCTCCGCCGGAGTTGGGATAATTCAACTCACGCGAATTCGCCCTGCGTCCTTCGCTCTGTTCGCGTCGCCTCAAACGCGTCTATCGCGCCGCCCGGCGAAAAAAACGCTTTGCACAAGCATTAATACTTTTTTTAATTAACAGTAAAAAAGTACTCATTACGCAGAATGGTCTCTTCCAGAAAATATATATTATTGGATTCTAATTACATTCATGTGTTAATCCTTTTAATGTTGCGGCGGGTAAATGGGGAGCTAAGTTAAATGCATTTATCCATATATTATATTTTACTTTACATACTGCTGCAAGGTTTATATCCCCCCTGGTAACAAATAAGGCCACACTGACATAATAATACTATTGTGAATTACTTATTGATTATATTCGTTATGATTAATCTGGGGGCAATGAGAAATGTCAGAGATACAGAAGACACAAACACCAGAGCAACAATAATGTGGTGCAATTTATCTTTTACATTTACAAAGATGTGCTGAGCTGGAGTTGGCTAGTAGAGTCTCAATCTGAGAACCTGCAATAACTGACAGCAGAAAACAAATTGTGAGCTCACACAGTTCCCTTTTTAAATATGGCAAAACATTCAGCAGTTACAGAGCAACCTTATAATTTTCTTGGTGTCATGTTCTGGCCACCTTCAAAATGTAATTCCAATATTTATTCTGTTCGCTCTGTTCTTGGTCTCCACTGAATCCTGAGGGAAATATCTGGCTCTTTAGCCGCTAAATGCCCCCACCATGTTCACCAGCTAGTCTGTGAATCCATATGTCTACTGTTTGATGTTGAGCAGGTGTACAGTGGGTTATTAGAGATGTTTTTGTTGAAAACTGCTGCCTGCTATGGCTGATAATGATGCTATGAGGGTGGTGAGAGTGAACCCAAACAGTGAAGTTGTGGGCCTGACAGCTAAACAATGAGCCGAATTTGGATGGTTATTTGACTATATAATAATCGATTTTTCTATTTTAGAAACAGGATGTTTGAGTGGATGTATATCCTTTACATTTGATGCAAGACCACGGGAAAACATGGGAAATATTCCTTACATTCCAGATCTATTCTCTCCGAGGGATCAAGCAATGCATCTAAAACAATACAAGTACCTTTAGTGCAGATATACACTTCAGATTTCTCAGTCTGACAAACTAAAACTGGCAATGTAAAGTTCACTCTAGAGCCAACAATCGAAGTGAGCTAATTCCACGGTCGAGCGGCCAACACGCAGAACACAATGCTTCCCTTTAATTACCGCCGGCAGCTTTCATAAAAGTGCATGGAGGTCAGCGAAAGCCCCCCCCTCCGATCCCCAACAAATGGATTTCCAGGGAGAGAGCAACAGGAACAGATAAGACGCTCCGGCAGAGGGAAGTCTCGTCTTCGTTCTTTCCTCTTCCTTTGAATGCAAACATTTCACGCACGAATGCATAAAGGGAAGTACTGCTTTAAACTTCAAAGGTTCCAACCCATGGCCAGGGAGAGGGGGGATTTCTCTCAATAGGAGCGCGAGAGTTTATGAATTTCTCAGGGCCCCACCTCGCTAACATTAGGGCGAGATGCAACAGTCAATTCCATGCAACTTATTTGCAGATTCACCACCCCTGTGCGCTTGAAATAAAAGCGTTTTGCCTGTGGCTCATCACGACAACAAAGAGTGTGTGTGTGTGTGTGTGTGTGTGTGTGTGTGTGTGTGTGTGTGTGTGTGTGTGTGTTCACCTGAGCATTAATCAAAATAAATATATGTGTTGATTCATTTTCAACAAAATAAAATGAAGTATAGGAGGTGAAGAGAACAAACAGAGGAAAAACAGAGAAGGAACAAAATGAAGATGATTAAAAGAATATCAAGCGGGAGACTTGAATGAGTGTGGAGTTGAGAGACAGATAATGAGAGGGAGAAATAATGAGAGAGAAGAAGCAGCAGCAGCAGCACGGAGAGCAGCTATAGTCTGCCGTCACTCTGCTAGCCAGCAGTCATGGCTCTCACTTGGCTCTGCGAGGCCAAGAGTGAAAGGTAGCCATGCAAAATGGATGCCAACAGGTAGCAAACGTGTCCTCCACTTCAAGAGAGGCCTTTGGGCTCTAAACAGATATCAAAGCTACAGCGGCTCGAGCCGCGCTCCAAGTCCTCCCCCTTCAAAGCCAGCTGCTGGGTCGAGGGTCAGCCTTTTTCCTCCATTTGTTTCTCTAGAACAAAGCGCCAACCCAAGGCCTCGCTGCTCCTCTGAAGGAAGCTGCTCGTCAAATATTGGTTGAAATATTGACAGGGAAGTAAAAGCGCAGCAGCCTCGGTGCACTGACCGAGCTATGGTTCATGCGGTCCGGGGTATCAGAGGTACACTGCCAGTTTTGTTGTTTGTGTACGTATTCTTTAGCCCCTTTAAAGACTTGGCAGGTTCGTGTGGAAAAATATTTCATGTTGCCTCAAGTGCAGCTCAGAAATATTGTCAAAAAATGTCTCATGTGGCAGAGACATAGAATATGTTGTAACTCTGTTTTGTTGTTCATTCTGTACACATCCCATCTATTGTACTTCTGTCCATCCTGGGAGAGGGATCCTCCTCTGTTGCTCTTGCTAAGGTTTCTTTCCTTTTCTAGTTAAAGAGTTTTTTGGGGGAGTTTTTTCTGAACCGATGTGAGGGTCCCGGGACAGAGGATGTCGTATGTGTACAGATTGTAAAGCCCTCCCTGATTGTAAAGCCCGCCCTGATTTTGGGCTATATATAAAAAAAAAAATTTGAACAGATGAGGGTTGAAAAGTGGTAATTTAGATTCTTAGCAAAAACTTATTTTTCCCAGGAAACATTCCTGTGGCAACAAACGATCTTCAGTGTGTGTGTGTGTTGGGGACTAGCAGACTATTGTTTAGACTAAAACAAAACAAAAAAACGCTAAGGTCCCATCTTGAAACGCATTATTCAGCTTTGTGGCAAAAATATGTATAAGAAAACAATGCAGGCGGTTCAACTAGTGGATTAATCAGACATGAAGTCTTCCATCCACAAAGAAGTGTGCAGGGCAGCACTTAAGAAGTCATTTTCGGATCACTATTGCGGTGCCCGTTTGAACGAGCCGACCGCTTGGCTGCAGGTATTGGTTCTTGCAGCGTTGTCTGGGGGGGGGGCATGACCCGCTCAACGCTGGTCGACTCCAGGGAAATGAAGCAGAGTTTGGCTGTACCGCTAGTATGTCCAGCATTACACTGCATGCACAGTCCCTTACAATACAGCGCCAGGTGTGCAGTATATCGGGTGGACGGTTCTCGAGATATGCGAAGGACAGACAGAGATTACTCCCTTTATGGTTAGATTCATCTCTGATACATACCTAGTTAATAATGACATTATTACATTTCCCTTCTATCATAACTCCTCATCTCTTCAATGGAGATCACAGTCGCATACATAACATCGCACATAACAGCGCTCTCTTTTAATAAAACACAAACCACAGTGTCGTAAAATGCAAGAAGCATTTAGGGCAGTGCTGTGTTCAGTGACCCGTCTCAACCTGATGGCATGACCTGAATTTTACTCTCGATAGCCACAGTGCTCAGTTAGAAAAATCATCAAATGCAGAAGATTCCTCGCCAATTTACACATTTCTGGCTCTCGGTAGAGGTGGCAGACGGTTTGGTGTAAAGTGTCACGCCGCCTCATCAGGAAATATATAAATAAACTAACAGGGCGCTAAACCGGAGAGAGGACAGATGCAGGGATTGATGACTCTCAATTAGACCTGGTAGGCCCGGTGGCCGGGCTAATGCCATAATGATTCATCCATGGCGCACTCCAGCCTTTGTTGATCAACGTGATGTGTGTTAATCCAAAACTCAGGCATGAGCAGAATCCATAACAAAAGGTTCAGCGCGGGGGGATTAACAACGGCGCAAACTGAAGGAAACAAACACGGCACGGATACCACGAACGGGTGATCCAGGAAATATCAGCCATAGTGGCTTCTATTTGTGGATTAAAGGGGGTTATTTCGCATCTCATCAGCTTTATGTCTGCATCTATGTCAAGGACAACTGAGTGTGTGTTGCTGGAAGAGCTTGATCGTAGCAAAACGTGCAAAATGTATTTGGAAAGTGGCCGCTAGTGATGAACAATCTAATTAGTTAATACAAATAATCTGTGAACAAAATGTAAATGTGTAATGCATACAGACACAAAACCAGCCGTCTCAAATTAGAAAATTCAATGGGTAAATAATGCACCCACGACATGTAAACAAGATGCGTCTTAAGAGTAAATAAAACCAATTGTAAGCGTTAAAAACAGGCACGTGAGAACACACGCGCACACACACACACCTACCTGAATAAAAAAACAGTCATGCAACTTCCTCTTGATTGTTCTCGTGTTGGTGTGGATGATGGGATTCCATAATACATTTTGTAAAGCAGTCCTGCTTGCATCACTTTATGGGAGGCGCTCCATAATTTACTTTGCATCACCATTCCTGTTAGAACCTGTTTATGTTCTCATATTGTTCATTTATGACCTAATGATGGCAATATTGAGGGATGAATCAGCATTATGAATAAGCATTCATGAGCACCATGTGAAGTTTTATGACCCTCCGGTTTCCGTTTTGTTTCAGAGGCAGCATTGGTTTGGTGAGGCCTCCCATAATGAGAGCTATGAGTTAATATGAGCTAAATCAACTCCAGAATAGGACACCACTCTTGACTTGTCATAACGGTACCAATAGTAAGTGTGGAGAGCCATCTGTTTTCCTTCTTCTTCTTGTGTCAATGATGGATATCCGGTTTAATGTTGCTTTACTGCCCTCTACTGTTAAGTCTTTTGTATTCACAGTATCAGCAACCATGATGCCGAGACTGGTGGTGCACAGGGGACAGGGAGGGAGCTAAAGCATCTCTTCAAAGAACAAAGTTCTGGTTTAAATATATCTCACATTGGGGAGAGTCAAGCGTGAGGATGAGGCATCCTTTCCTAAAGCTAGAGCTGCTGAGTCACCTTTGGAGACGCGATCGGAGCGTGTGAACACGGTTTCACGGTGGCAATGTAAAACACGTACAGCACAGAAACACATACGCACAGTTGTGGTGTGAGACTCGAGAGACACCTATCAACTAACAACGTTCCTCCTTGTTAGTGTCAAATATAATAAACACATAGTTAAGGGTGGGATGCCAGCCTGACACCCCCACCAGAGTCTCACCTGAGCTCAGGGTCGTCACTGTGAATGGAGACCGTCTGAGGTACGTTGAAGGGGTTTTTAAGGACAAACTCCATGTACTCAGCGGAGCCCAGGTTGGCGTAGAGCAGGTGCTGGGTGGTGATGGCCTGGCTCAGCATGTTGGCGATGCCCTCTGCCTTGCTGTGCCTGTCACTGGGTTTGATCGGATAAAGTTCTCTGGCCAACCGGGCTTCCTTCGTCCGATCCTAACATCCAAGAACAATGGCAAATACTGAAAAAGACGCGGAGTAACACCTGGCGACACAGTATCATGACGTTCTGTAAAATATGGAACATGATTACTTAATATGTCCACAAGCATTGATCACAGTTTACAGAGCAACTTCCTGGTTTAATATTGACCGACCATACTTGACGTAATTTGTGAGAGATTTTTAGCAACGTTTGCGGTGTGCTCACTCTCGGTTTCACCTCATAATAACTAAACTGTTGGATAGTTTGAAACCTTCTGACATCTTGGTTGCGATGTTCCCACATCTCACCCATTCCTTTGGTGGTATTTAAAGGCACACAATAACATATGATCAATACATCCATGGCTACAGTGTGATTACATGTTATAGTTGAAACATGGTGTTGTCAGCTTAATGTTACAAACTTTTCTTTCTTCATGGCCAAGGGTTTAAATTGAAATGACCTTTTCAAAACCTTAAAGACAAATCCATTTCTCAATGGCTAGTCAAAAAAAAAATCCATCACCGACTGAGTGCAGGTGTTTTGAAGGAAATCAATATTATATACAGTATTTTATTTTATCGTAACGTTTGCTTCATTCAAACCCATTAAATAATATAAAGGTTGCAATAAACAGCATGATGCCAGGGATTCTGTCCAGTAGGTACACTTATCTTAAAGATACATTTAAAACCTCAAATTGAGTTTCAAAATCAGGTTGTCAAAGCTAAAGGGTGTGATAAAAAATTAATACTGAGGTTTTCCACAGGTCTAGTGCACTGAAAATATGCCGGGAATGAACCTGGACCAAATTAGGCTGCGGCTATCAGCCCAGAAAAGTCAAATCCAAATTGAATTGCAAAGCAACTCTTACAATCGTGTTCCTGTGCGAGTAATATTCCACATAGTATCGGCTGTGCTGCGGGTGCTTACCACAGGAAATGTAATGTGTAAAATGTCTCAGACAGACAGGCACCACAGCCAAAATCACATTTAGTATGTGCACCCATGGGTGAAAGTACACTATGTGCCTTCGGGTAGAAGAACAATTAACACCTTTTATACAGTCACTAAAACATAGAGGGTAGAAGGCCACCTCGCCACGAGAATTGGAACACAGGCGAGCTGTCTGGGAGACGCTCCACGCCTCTACGAAAGCTCCCTCGTGGCGTGTTAGCGCCAGAAGGAAAGATGCTTCTCTGCCTTTGTTGTCAGTTTGAGATTCAAGTGAAGGAGGCACACGGGGACCGACCATTGCGGCTCCGCTATCCAGAAGCAGGGAGCGGCTATTCTTGTCTCGCCATTGGCTCAAGTGCCAATGTTTGACCTCACCGTGACCTTAGCCTCCTCCTTGCCCTCCCGCCGATGCACGGCGGCCATGCAGTTGAGCTTGCGGCGGCCGCCGTCGGGCTCGTTTGGGTTGCGCGCGCCGTCCATCCCCAGCCTGTGCGCCTGTGCGCCGTTCCTCGCTGCGAAGGAGAAACAGACCGCGATCATGAATATATTTACTGAACAGAGTGGAATCTAATCTTTTCGCCATTTTGACCATATGTTCTGAAAAACCCTCCAAATGTCCAAGGGAGAGAGGCGCCGACAGATTAAAGTATTGTTGGAGCACAAGAAACAACAGCTTGTACACAGACAGTCCAGTCGAACAACTGGCAGCGCTACAACTGGGCCAGAGCCCTCACTGCTGGGTAAACAGACTCTCTTCTCCCAAATTATCTTTCACCTCCATGGCTATTTACCCTTTACAAGCACCAAAATGTCTAATTAAAATACTTGATTCATCTGTGGTACCAGTCACCAAATAATCCATCCTCATTTGAACTGGATCATGCAAATTACCCGTGTACTTTAAACGCTACGACTAGAGAATTTGCCTAATCTGGTACTTTGAACAACAGTCAGAACTGCCCATATTTTTTGTCATCTAAAAACAGATTTATTTGATGTAGTACGTTTGTTGTAGTGTGTAGGAAGATAAACTGACTCACTAAAATGTGTCAAGTACCAAATGCTGCTATCCGACGATCATCCGGATGTCCTTGTATGGCTGCTTGTGTTTAGACATTGAACCTTTGAGAACTTTAGCTTCTCTAGATAAATGAATGATAAATAAAAAACGGTGTTGTCAAAATGTGTATATTCTTCAAAGTAAGGCATCGTAAGTGCTGTTTTTGGTATCTGCACATTAACTCAGGTGTCTCATTGCTAGTAAACTGTCAAATCACAACCTTCAAGAAATGCCATTCTGCTTTGTTCAGTGCAACTTAAATCATTCCTGTATTTGCATTTGCATTTCTTTATGCTGCATTTGTTTCTAATTTACTTGTGTTGACAGTGTTTTGCAGATCTCTTAATGTTTTGTCACTTCACACAGGTTTTCTTTCGCTGCGGTGAGTCGAGTTATCTCGACCACCACAGTGACCCGATGTCATCAAACGAGACGTTTAACCAGCAAACAGCCCTGTATCTTTTTATAGTCATGTTGTAATTAGGCAAGAAAACACATGAGATATACATGGAATGGAAATACATTTACTTTTTGCTTCCACATAAATTCAGGTGTATATTCTATCTCTGTTTTTCTCTCCCAGAATCACTTTTTTTCTTCCCTGCACATTTTCCCCTAAGTCTCCTTATCGGAGAGGCATTGGGTCGACTGCCTGTCACCTCACCAGATAGTGTCTGGCAACACTGCTTCCTTCAGAGCCACCGGCAGGCAGGAGTGGGAGCGAGCGCACACACACACACACTCACGAACACACTACACAGCTTCAGCGTGGCTAACTGTTGCGACTGGACTCTAGTGAAGGCAATTAGGCGCATTGTATGTTTAAATGTCACAGGAAGGTGGAGTGGAGAGAGGAAGGAGTGCAGTGTACAAGAGAGAGCGGAGGAGGAGGAGGAGGAGGGTAAGAAACAAAGCAAAGAGTGAACAGACCGTGTTTGCACAGTAACATGAGCTGTGAATAAATGATTGCAACAGTGTTGGGAATATGTTTGGAGTGAGCATGCATTTTAATCTGTAAACGTGTGTTAAACAGTACATGTTTGTTCGTTCGGGATTCTCTAATGCATGTTTTTTTATTTTCAATCAGTGTACTAGAATATGTGATGTGCTCGGAGCAAATATGTGTGAAATGTAATACAATATGCAGCATTTCAAAGGTCTGTTATTCTAGAGTGGACAGACTTATTTTAAATTATTATAAGCAATTATCTACTTGTTTGCAACTCTTTCTGATGCCTCTTACTGTGTGTGTGTGTGTGTGTGTGTGTGTGTGTGTGTGTGTGTGTGTGTGTGTGTGTGTGTGAGAGAGACAGTGCACACTTTAAAGACAAATTTAGAAATACACACCAGTTGACTGGTGAAGGCTTGTCTAATTGAGGAAAAAATGTACTTCCTCTTCGTCTGTGCGTGTACACACACACACACACACACACACACACACACACACACACACACACACACACACACACACACACACACACAAAATACAAACAGGACAGTGGATAGACACCAGAGATGCTTCTGCAGGCTCAATTAGGCTGAAAATTGAGTGGTTCAGTGGTGCAGCCAAGAGACTGAATGTGAAATGGATCCGGTCGAGTTGATAAAAGAGGGAGCATGGTTACCTCCCAAATGAAAGGCGTTAATTGCTCCATGGTGTAGACAACACACACACACACACACACACACACACACACACACACACACACACACACACACACACACACACACACACACACAGTGTGCTTAGTCATACACTAAATGTAGAAAAACATAAACTTCACAGTTAATGAACGTGAAGTTAACTGAAATGTTTGCACATTAGCACTGACACGAGTCAGCGGTCTGTGGATTAAAGGGCTTGCCATTGAGTTGGAGGATGTTTCTGGAGGACAGGCTTCCTCCTCTGAAGCCGCCGATAATTTTGCGGGGAGTTATGATGTTGGAATGAGACGCCATCAGGTCTGCTGCCCTCCTCCTGCGAGGATCTCCTGGGCAACCTGTAGAAGAAGAATATATATAGTTATCAGTTTGACATCCAGCATCTGATGGTATCCACATGTGAAGAACCTCATGAAACTTGCTTTGAAGTCATAAGCCAAACTCATAGAGACCAACTCATTTGAACTTTAACAGGCGGCAGATTAGCCACAAGATGGAGCCGACTGGTCCATGTCAGACCCGCTGTATATATCCCGACCAGCGCCACAATAAATAGGCAAGAAAATAAATAGTTTACCTTTGTGTCACCTGCAGGCAATGAGTGTTTTCTAGTATAGTTGCAGCGTACAGATGTTTTTTGGTTGATTCTCTGTCAACGTAGCAGACACTGAGAAATGTATTGCTTAAATGGACTACATTAACCATCAACACTGACATCCACGTAAAAGGTTCCAGATGTTCCCTTCAAGCTAACTATGATGCTGACAACAGCCCAGTTCGAACTTGTTAACGTACACTCACATTAACGTATCTGTTGTCTCAGCACTTTATCTTATCTTATCTTATACTTATTTAATACCCATTGCACTGTTGTTGTCGTTGATTGTTGATTGTTGTTGTCGTTGATTGTTGTTGTCGTTGATTGTTGATTGTTGTTTGTCTCGTCTAACGTCCCATGTCCAATGTATGCACCTTCCGCCTCGAAAAATTCCTCGTTTGTGAAAACATTCCTGGCAGTAAACAGTTTCTGATTCTGATTCTGATTAAAATCCCCTGACTGAAAGAGCAGCGGTGGCTAATGAGCAAACGAACTAAACCAGTGGAGAAAATCCACTACAGAGGTTTCAATGAGGAACAGGAGCCTCGCCTTATTGTTTGATCACACATTTTGCCTGAGGTTATAACTGATACACAATCAGGATCAGGATCATAACTGATGGAAGCAAATTTGATCTCTGTAACGCTAGATTTGATTCATTCAATTTTGGGGCCAGATCCGTGTAACTCCAGCAGCGGCTCGAGACTCGTGCGTTTGCCACTTCTTGAAGTAACGAGCCAAACTGAGATCCGGCCCGTTTGCCAAAACAAAAATCAGTTTCGGGCCAAAGTTCTCTTTCAAGTCCCATGTAAAACAACACATTTGCATTGTAGACAGCGCCAAAGTGAACACAGTCCAGCTTAAACCCTGGCTTAGAACACTCGAGGCAGGATCAATACATGAAGACAAGCCTACAGTGATTCATTAGTGGCCCGAAATTGCCAGAGGTCTGGACACCGAACGCTTGCAACGCTATGAGTGTCATGCTGATTGATGGTGAGTGCTGGCCTCTGTCCGGTGCTGGCTGCAGTAGGACAACAACAACAATGAATATGTTAAATATATCCTGCAACCAAGCCTTCCATATTTCTGCAGGTGGGGGCCGACCACATCGTTACAGATCTAGATCTTAGATTTTTTTGTTGTGCTGTCATTACAGACGCTTAATGTGCCATTGTTTGAATGGCCAAGCTGATAGTTTGGGGTTTTATCCTGCAAAACTGGACTCTTCTGCGCCTTTATGCTCCTAAATGGCAAAATCATCATTTCCCCCCCTCGTTTTAAAAGGCAAGTGGATAAGTGCGCACTCCAGGGTGCTCTTGTACAAATACTGTAAATGATGGACAATATTAGGCCTTCTTCTGACATTAATTCTGCCTGTGCAGAGCCCCTACAGCACAGTGGCTGTGGGAAAGGCTTGCTCACGCTCTTAACAGCGCTTTATGCACAAAACGCCCACTAATGGAAGTGTGACAGATAATTGCTTTGCAGACAAAGCAACACCAGCCCGCAGCGATGTACCATCTTCACAAGGAGAGCCTTTTCCACATACCACGGGTCAAAAGACTTATTTTGTGCAATTTACAGGTAAACAGAGGCCAACGCTGCTTGATACAATTCCCAACGCTTGACTGAAGTAGTAATTAAAACAAACTTTGTAAAGTCACACTGCAACTTGACATGTAGCTACCATTATTCCCATCAGCTTTGAAGCAACATATACCCATTGAGGTGCTTAATTGTGGGGTAAGAAGTCTCTGAGAGGCTCTGGGATCCCTCTCGTATTTGACATATAAGGTTAGTGCTGCAAATAAGTGGCTTTACCGCCTAGAACTCACACCTCTGAGCACGGGGGAGTCTTCGAAGGGGGGAGCCACAAGTACCATCCAGATCTTTTAGAGGCAAACTCCCTTCATCAACAGACTGATAATGTGCGGCAGCTAAATGAGTAATGGGGAGCTGGTGTTGCCATGCAAACAGACAGAGACAGCACCGTTCTGCAGATTAATGGGCGAGGTGTCTGCCGTCCCAGTCCATTCCCCTCGTCATCCATCACCCTTCCCTGGCCACACAACTCAGCCCAATGTATTTGTTTGAGTTATATTTCCCAAATATTACTGTGAAGATATTACTTCTGCTGTCGCATAAACATCTTCAATCAATAACAAAGCCGCAGAGCGCTCACTCCCAACGCCGCATTATGGGCCTTTTAAGCATGCTTTTCTTTTGTGCCTCGATGGCAGATAGAATTGTGCAATAAGCCTGTGAGGACGCGATAAGATGCACCGCCCGGTGCTACTTGCCCACAATAAAACAAATGGCCTGATGATGAACCCAATTATGACCCGCTGATTTTTATCAGTCAATCATTTTAATTAATCGGCTATCACTAGAACCATCGTGAGGCTCGTCAGATAATACCTCCTTTAGCGCTAATCCAGGTTGACGTGCGTGTCTGGCTCTCGGTCACATTATCCGTCCCTAACTGCTGAATCACGCTGGGAGATTGTTGAGACATAGCTGATGATCCTCATCAGGGAAACGGAAGCCGATACTCCTGGTTCGTGATGCAGAGAGAGAGACCGGCGCAGCGGTTGCTGGTCTGTGTGGAGGTGAGTAATTGTAAAAGTGCCAGGGGGTGGAACTCTATCAAATTTATTGACTACCACTCTCCATTGCATGACAATAACCCTCCCCGGCACCACCCCACCTGCCTGTCCTCTTGGCTCCGCTGGCGGTTCTTGAGGTTAAGGCCACAACAAACCACTGATTTACTGGCCTCCAGAACAAACGGGAGCAAGCACCAAGGGGGTTTCAAAGCACTCTGCAATATTCGATTTATTCTGCCTCCCCGTTCCAGGCCACTGACCTTTCAGAATAAGCAGATTCCCTCCCACCTCAGGGCTAAAAGCAAGGTTGATAAAGTCGGGGCCCTAAACGCGCCAACAGCGAGAGCTTTTAATGAGTGAGACATACAGTATGTGCGCCCCTCAGGGAAGCCACCTAGCCAAACTAATTGTCAGGTAAATTTCACTGATATCTTGTTCCACTGGTGGCAGCTTTAGGCAGGCTTCTCTCAGCTCTCTGCTGCTGCAACAGACAATCTCTCCAGGGCTTATCAGGACACTGCAGATGAGAAGCACAGTGAAGTCTGGAGAAGGTGCTAATCTGTCTTCTCTACTGTGCTGCAGCAGATACACGCTTTCTGTTTGTTTGCGTGTGCGTGTGTGTGTGTGTGTGTGTGTGTCTGTCTGTCTGTGTGTGTGAGAACAGCAAAAAGGACAGCAAGAGACAGTGAGAGAGAAACGATACAGACACAGCTCAGTCAGCAAAACGATTTCATATCAATAAGCTTTCCCTTCTGTCACATATGGGCCTCTTTACTGCTGGCAAATATTACCAACATGTTTCCAAATAGGATATTAAAAGCACTCGCTGTCTTCATTTTTTTAGCCAATATTAGCTTTTTACGACGCTACACTCAAACATTATGCGTGTAAGATTGAGTCGGACCATTAAAGGCTATTATATAATCTGCTGGGACCTTGGCTCAGACAGACTAATTTGGGTCCAGTCACAAAACTGTATGCAATTTAAAGTTTTCATCAGCCAAAGCAAGCACCAATTTGTTGAATGAAAGTGGCCTTAATCAATATTTTTTTAAACAATGGATCAAATGTGATGTGAAAGGGGCCGCTCATAGTGATGAAGCCACAGAGAACTATTTTGGCAGTTCCCCTCAGCTCTATGCAACATTTTTGCATCTTTTAGCTCAATGTTTTAGTTTTTCAGCAGACAACCTTCACTCTCATGCTGTGTTCAACTTACTTTCTCTGACAAAGGTCTGATGAAACCAGTGTGCGCCACCTGCCCTGCACCAAACAGCAGCCAGAAAGGAGAACATGACAAGCTGGGGAACATGATGGAGCATCTAACATCTAAAGAGTCAGAAACTTTAACCAGGATTTCTAAATCAGTGTCACATGGAAAACGGCTACATTTTGTCGTCCTTACTAAAATATGTTAAATGTACAAGAATCTTTGCTTGAGACTTGTTCCTTTGGGAGCATTAATCGACGAGATATCATGCATGCAAAGCAGATGTATTGTCCAGACGGTGGCATTCGACTATAGCTCATGGAGCGTCAAAAAGTTTCCAACTCGTCTTTGCCTTCATTTGCACCATCTGGTATTCCATCCATGTACACCGCATTCCACATTATTAGGCAAATTGTATTTAAGGGTCATAACATTCATTTTTTGGTTTTTCAATTAAACTCATGGATGGTATTGTGTCTCAGGGCTATTTGGATGATTGAAATCATCCAAATAGTAATAATAATAATTAGTTTGCCAGGTGAGCCCAATCAAAGGAAAACTACTTAAGAAGGATGTTCCACATTATTAAGCAAGCTACATGTTTCAGGCAAAATGGGGAAGAAAAAGGATCTCTCTGCTGCTGAAAAGCGGCAATACCTTGGTCAAGATATCACAACATTGGATATTTCCAAAAGAATTGCGCGTGATCATCGGACGGTGAAGAAATTTGTCACCGATTCACAGCACAAGCGGGTTCGTTCAGACAAAGGCAAAATAAGGAAGATTTCTGCCAAACAAATGCGTAGGGTTAAGAGAGCAGCCACTAAAATGCCATTGAATAGCAGCAAACAGGTGTTTGAAGCCGCTGGTGCCTCTGGAGTCTCGCGAACTTCAAGATGTAGGATGCTCAAGAGGTTTGCAAGTGTCCTTAAACCTGTTATTCGGCCACCCCTAAACCAAGCTCACACGCAAAAAAGGTTGCAGTGGGCTCAGGACTACATGAAGACTAACTTTCAAACTGTTTTGTTTACGGATGAGTGCCGTGCAACCCTTGATGGTCCTGATGGATGGAGTAGTGGATGGTTGGTGAATGGCCACCATGTCCCAACAAGGCTGAGACGTCAACAAGGAGGTGGCGGAGTCATGTTTTGGGCCGGAATCATGGGGAGAGAGCTGGTAGGCCCCTTCAGGGTCCCTGACGGTGTGAAAATGACCTCGGCAAAGTATGTAGAGTTTCTGACTGACCACTTTCTTCTGTGGTACAAAAAGAAGAACCGCGCCTTCCGTAGCAAAATCATATTCATGCATGACAATGCACCATGTCATGCTGCAAAGAATACCTCTGGGGCATTGGCTGCTATGGGCATAAAAGGAGAGAAACTCATGGTGTGGCCCCCATCTTCCCCTGACCTTAACCCTATTGAGAACCTTTGGAGCATCATCAAGCAAAAGATCTATGTGGGTGGAAGGCAGTTCACATCCAAGCAGGTGCTCTGGGAGGCTATTATGGCATCCTGCAAAGACATTAAAGCAGAAACTATCAAAGAACTCACAAGTTCAATGGATGCAAGAATTGTGAAGTTGATATCAAAGAAGGGGTCCTATGTTAACATGTAACTTGACCTGTTAAGATGTTTTTGATTCAAACTTTTCTTGATTTCAGTAAATATGACCTCCTAATGCTGCAAATTCAACAAATGACAATTTTTTGTTCTTTACAACCTATAAAATATCTTGAAACTCTGAAATTCTGCATAATAATTTGGAACACTGCATTTTGAGTTTTTTATTTTTGACAAAAATACTGTTATCATTAGGAGGTTTGTTCAATAGAATTTGACTTATACTCTAACAGTTGATGACTTGAAAATTATACTGACTGACTGTGCATTACTATTTAGGAAAATCTGAGCAAAGTGTAATTTGCATAATAATGTGGAACGCGGTGTACTTGTTCACATTTACTTGCAACTTTTCAATAACTTTATATACAATTACCCACATTGAACATTTGCTTTGTGACCAGTCTGAAAACAGCCGACATCTTGCCTGATCCGACCATATGGTGAAAGCGTCAACGAAAAGTGAAGGCTTCTTGCCAAAATCATTTGGAGTTGTCCTCCAGCAACCATGAATGTCTGTATCAAATTTGATGGTTAATTTGGCCAGCAAATGTCAATCTACACTTACTTTTTTTATAAAATGAATGTACATAAACATAACCCACAAAACAAGCAATTGTGGGTGTACGGAAACCCAATGGAGGCTGCGTTGCTTTCGAGTTCAGTCGATGAAAATGAAAATGGCATTCCATCTCTCCTTTACTTTCTACCCGTCTGCCATCCATCTCTGCTGCCTGTTTGTTTGTTTGAGAGAGGGAATATGATACAACAGGCCATCAATTAGTCCACAGTATCTGTCTGCGGAAAAGCTCGGGGCTCTATATCATAATGACATCGTGGATTACAAAGATTATACACCGTTTATTTTATTCACTCTCTTTGGGACAGAGTTGCTCACACATGCTGATGGTTCTGCGTGGACTCGGCAGACTTGGCGCCAGCTTTCAAATGTTGTTGAGGTTGAAGAAATCTCTCTTTAAATGCATCTCTTCCCCTGCCTCCATCTTCATTTTCCAGCCAAGAGTTCATGTGGATTCGGCAGATGAAATCAATAAAGCGTCGTAGCTTTCCTCTGGATTCACCAGTCAGTCAGTTTCATGGGACGCGCAGGCGGTCGTCACGCTTCATAGACTCCTCATCTGCTCCCACAGTGCTCTGTGTGGGAGCGCCGCTTTCTTCCTTGAGACGTTCCTCAAAACCAAACCCCAACCCTCCCATGCTCCAGCCAGGATTTCACAACTCTCTATTATTCTGAATAAGCCACTTCCTTTACTCCTTTACAACGCTATTAATAAAAGCTGCTTTACAGAATAACTGAATAGGCCTGACAGCCTATATCATTACCATTTAATTAATTACTTGTCAATCCCACCTTGTGATGATTAAAAAGGATATCATTCGTTGTTTCACTCTTTTTCATTTGGAAATGGCAGTCTGCCACTCACTTTTTCCTCTGAAGCCTAATTCTGGTGAACTCCCAACGGGGCGAAGTTAAGACATGATTAATAGCATGCATGAGTGAAACACATGGAATTAGAAAGGGCAGAGGGCAGTGTGTAGTCAGGATGGCATTGCTTGTGAATTGCAATGCTATGGAGGGAGGAGGGAGAGAGACCCACATGGTTGTATAAAATGAATACATATGAGCATATAATACATTTTCTCAAGTCATGGCTCACATGGTGAACGCATGGGGAATAGAAATGTCCCATCAGTGCAAATACATGCTATACTTACTCACCACTCTGCTGCTCTGACTTTTTCCTTTCCTAATCAATTGCAATCACCTCCATTCTGGGTGCTATTAAGTTACTGTCACTGAAACTCAACACTTCCTGGAAAATTGCAAAACTAAAATCCTATCAGGAATGGGAGGGATTATGCCCTGTGAGTCACTGGAAGGGATTTAATATGAGCGGTCTGAGCACAAAGCGTTAAGTTTCACTGACGGTAGCTGAACAGCAAAAACAGTAGAAAAGGGAAATTTAAAGCAACTGGAAGTAGTGAAGTCTGTCAATGTTGTGCTGTAGGAAGTAGTGCTGTGGAGATGAATTGCTCCCCGTTGCTGTGTCTACGGTGTATAGAGCAAAAATGTAAGTCGCTTTGGATAGAAGCGTCAGCTAAATGAAATGTAATGTAATGTGGAGTATGCTGAATTTAGGGAGTTTTGAATTTGCATTCAAAGCAAGCAGCATCAAGAACAGCAGATCAGACACAAACAGAGGATTGTTACTAAAAGACGTAATATCAATTGGGTTTACATTTACAGTACACATAATCACCAGTCAACATGATCATATGCATGACTAGAATTCAATCAACATTATTCTGAATCAACAACATCCTCACACAATTTCACAGGACATTTCTGCCTCGCTGAAAAAAGAAGAAGCTGTTGCTGCTTTAGCTACCCTTCCCGTCACACTGCCACACATCTCCGCTTTTCTCTCACACTCTGTGCCATCAACCATTTTCAAGCAACCTTCCCTCACCTCTCAAGCTGAAATCCAAAAGCAGTATCTGTAAACTGTCAACACAGAAATATAGCCTGTCATTCAGCTTGGCCAGCGTGGATTTTTTAAAAAGGTCCACCCAGTAGGGATTTAGGGCCAGGAGAGTTTTTCCAAACCATAAAGGAGCCATGTAATCCTTCTTTTGGAAATCACAAATATTGGAGTTGCAGGGTTCTCATACGATGTCAGCGATATTACTCTACCTGTCTGCCTCTCATTTCTGCCATGCCGCCTAATCACACGCAACCTGTCCGCGCTCTGCTACACATGTCTGTCTACATGTCTGCGTGTATGCATGCCTTCTTGGCGCGTTTGAGTGATTCGATTTGCATACACCCTTGTGTCTGTCGTTCGTATTGAATCTCCGTCGAAGCAAATCCATCAGTCATATCGTGAGTAACTTGTGATTGTCAAGCCCCATTAATGACCAAGCTTTACATCCTTTACCACCCACCAAATGAGATTGCTTATTTATTACAGCTTGATGACAGGCGCGGAGAAAGACTACAGAGGATATAGGGGAGGCGAGAGAAGAAAACAAACAGTCACAGAGAGGCGTGTGATAGAAGGGTAAGAAGTAAATAGATGAACGGGACAAAACAGGAAGACAGTGATAAAGAGCGAAGAGACAAGTGAGAATGTGAGAAAAGGCAGCGACAGATGGAGGCAGAAACAAAGAAAAGTGCTTGTGAGGCCTCCCTCCCCAAATTGATTCCGACTGTCGGCCGCGGCACCTGATGGATATCTGAGCCTTGATTGGAATTTACATGCCAGACACGACCGCCAGCACACCCAATAACCCCTGCGCTCTCAACCTGCCTCGAGTGATAAGTGCTGGCATATTTAGCGCCAAACAATGGCACTCCGAAGAGCTTCTCAGGCCCCCAGAATGATGCATTGTTTATGAGAGGGAGTATCGTTTCAACAGTTGATTAATGGCACGGAAGCTATCGTCAGCTGCCATCGCACCGCGGGGGCACGTCGGGCCCAAATTGGATGAGTGCGAGGGAAGAGGAAAGGTGCTCAGTTGCTAGACGGAGCGGAACTATCACATCAAGATATTTCGCTTCGGCACAGTGTTTGCTTTGCAAGCCTGCGCACATCCAGAAAATGGGAACTTTCAACGGCAGCAGCAGCAGCCCTGGGGATTCACTGTCATGTCCCAACACTGCACATCAATAAAAGTAAACAGGCAACATTACTTTATAATCCGAGCCTCCGAATGGATATATGACCTGAATATAAAAGACACTTTTCAGAGGTAGAAAGAAGCTTTGGGTTATATTGAGACTGGATTTTCTTTTGAAAACTAGAACAAATACAATTTCCTGGCTTTCATTAAGTTCACCGTCATGTTTTGAGAACGCAAATACCAACAGCCCTCATCCCATGCATTCACTCTCCCTCCCTCTCCTGTGTCCAACTGAGGGCAGCACTCGACTTAGTATTAGATTTACAAGTTTCTCCACTGTAGCATACGCCATTGGCAACACAAAGTGAGACAACTATCTGGTTGGTCTGACGAATTCTTGCCTAATACGTCACTCAATTCTCCATGGAAGTGCACTCACCATACAGCATGATGATGCTCATTCATCAGTGCCTAGTTCTGTATCAAGATTATGTATCACATTATCAAAAGGCTTTCACTGACTGTACATCCTTGAACAAATATGACTTGTATGACTACAATCAGCACAATCAGCAATCAGGGAATACAGCTTACGAAGTAAGTACGAAGGACGTAGAGCACGGGAGGTCCTTATTATGACGAAACAATATCAACCAAGGTGCCATACATGGATAGCAAGATCCATTCACTGATGAATACCACAAGAAGCCGTTGAAAGCTCTGAAAAGGCCAGCAGGTGGACCTTGAGTAGAGATCATCTTGTCACACCAAAGGAAGCTGTTTGGGCGGACGGTCCATTTGCTGATATTCTATGTCGACTTTAGTCATGGGTCAGTATTTGGACTTCAGCAATTCAGTGTAAAAAAAAAAGAAGAAAAGTCTTGCAATACTTGCCTATGTTGCCTGTGCGGATGTGCAGCCGGCCCCTGACAATGGTGTGGACCGTCATGGGGCTGAGAGCTGGCCGCCGGCCCACATCTGCGCTCGTCAGCAGGGCGTCCTCTCCCACGTAGTCAGTGGTCAGCACCTCCACCTCGTGAAGGGCCTGCACGGCCGACTTACCCTGACGCAACATGTACTGGGGATGCAAAAATAGGGTGTGGGAAAGGGAACCGAGTGGGATTCATTCACACCTACGCATTAAACACAAATGTGCTGATAAAGACACAGGGGGAACATGATTAAATGAAAACAGACAAATCACATAGACGCCAGGAGCGGGACTTTGAGTTATCGCGAACTGAATTATGTCAAAACAACCCGACCCTGGTTGTAAACGACTCCCTTGTTTTTTTGTTCTCATTAATTGAATGCTTTACAAACTTCACCAAGTTGCAAAACAAATCAATTCAAGGTTGGCAAGAGAGTTTCCGTCCAATCAATGAATAGCAGGGTTGTAAAGTTAGAAATTGAAACGCCTTTAATGTGTCGTTTGTTTTCCCTTCAGAGGTCGGTAGAGGAGGGGAACTTGCTTCGGTCAAATCCTTGAACACAGGGACGAACACTGAAAACTGTGTTTGGTGATGAACCGCCACGTCTCATGAAACACGATCATTTGTATTTGTTCTGGTCCCACAAAGACAGAGTTAAAACATGTATAACTATTATTATAAAATGTCTGGTTTTTTGTATTTGAGGAAACCTGGGTAATTTACAGTATAATGAAGTGTTTTTGTATTTGACGTTCTATCATCAAAAGCAGGTTCCCGCTATTAAATGTGTTAAAACAATCTGCAAACGCTGAATGAATCCATGACAGACGCACTGCGTTAGGATGAAGGGGCGTCACGAGTTTGACAGCGCACGTGTAAACAGGACGGGTTTGATGCTTAGCTCTGTGAAGTTCATGTAGCGAACACCACGTCAGAGGGTATTAGAGTTTGTGTTGAATTTGACAAAACATAGTAATCACTTTCATCTCGATACATTTGAATCATGTGTCGACCTCCGTCTTTTACCTTGAGCTCGACGGCAGTAGAACCTATGAGGAGCAATGAGTCGCTGTCCCAGATGTCAATTTGCATGGTGTGGAGGGCCAGGTAGCGCAGGAACCAGCGCTTCTCTCCGGGCTTCAAGAAACCCCCGTCTACTCTGAACTGCACCTGCAGGCCCGGGGGGCCTTCGACAAGGAGAGACAGGACGTCAGCACGGAGGAGAAAACACATACACTGTTCAAAATAAATGATGATGGGATGAGCGGGACAAGGAATGAGGATGTCATCTTCCTACATCCACTCAACACACTGGCAGAAAAAGTGCAGCTGTATTGGATAAGTCACTGGCTACTGATTGAGATTGGTCAGAGCAACAGTCTCAAAGTCTCAACTTGGTACGTTGAGGTAAAACGTTTCTCTGATTAGTTGATGGACAGAAAAATAACTGGCGACTATTTTAAGAAACGATTCCTCGGCGTTGGTGTGCTCGTCGAGCAAAACAGAAGACGCGCATTTTTTCCATTTACTGACTAAACAATCAATCGAGACAATAGATCTCAGTAAGGTTATCTGTGCTCAGGATGAAAGCCAGCGTTACAAACTGAAGGTTTGGAATTTAGACAACATGGCAAGGGTAATATCCTTTCCTATCTTTATGGAAGTCACCCACTTGGATCATACACTACATTAACACGATAGCATGTTCAACACCGCCGGCAGAAAAAGTCATCGATCTGATGATTATGTGAGCCTTTGGCTTCTGTCCAGATGGCTTTGAATATGGAGAGAGAGCCATAATATCTGTAACCAGCTGTCAACCTTGTGGATGGAACTGAACTGGTGCAGCAGCCATCAACTGGGAGTCAGGGAGATTGAACTTGATGGGAGTACAATAACCGGGGAGTATGAGGCCATTTCACAGACTCAGAAGCACCCTAGGGTTCCCGTATTCCAAGATGATAATGGTGCCTAACATGGCCAGAAAACCTTCAAAGTGGTTTTATGAACAGCAGGCTAAAGTCATGGCATTAATCAGCACGTCCGCCGTAGTTTCCCCACTTCATCACTCAAGCTGCTTTTCTTCTTAAAATACTATACACAGTTTCAGGACTGGAGCTGTTCTGAGGACAATGGCGGCCATGAATTGCTTTGGTATGTATGCTAGCAGTATGATTAATAATATTTGCTATTTTGTCCACTCCTGCAAAGTCACATGCAGAGAGACATACGCAACAGCCATTTTGTAAACGACCACCTCAGATCAGAGTAAAATACCCGGATTTTGAGAATGTGCAACGAGCGCCCTGTGATTCTCTCATGAGCGCTCTGCAATGCACCGAATCTGACTCATTCTCGAACTCCGAGCAACCCACCCCCCAATCACTGATCCAACTGGTGAGTGGGTACAATCAGTCAGCTGCAGCCCAAAACCAACCTGCAGCGGCGGATCCATGTTCCAGCGCGTGAGTCTTAAAAAAGGTGCGAGTGTGGGTCTGTGTGCCAACACTCCCCGAAAATTCTCCCGCACAGCATGCCTCCAACTCGGTATCAAAGCCCCCATGCTGTCTTTATACCCATAGGATGAACGTGAGGAGAAGCAGCTGGCTGGATAGAAGTGGAGTAATGAGGATGTTTGGTGACGGCCCTGCAGTGTTAAAGAGAAATAACTCTTCCCACACATGAAGGGATGGAATTATTTTGACACAGTATTCTCTCTCTCCCTAGCATGCAGAAAGAGAACCTGTTCTGAGGTCAGCACTGCTACCAGCGGCTGTTTCCCGGGGTTCAAACGAAAAGTTTTGTTGAAGGCAAATGCCAATAGTGCACAATCAGGGTTGAGTAGCTGTTAAGAAGCTTTCGATCATATTAAATGAACTTCATCAGCTGATGGCGTTTGCCCACTTTGCCCCACAGTAGATTTTCTTATTTTTTTTTTCTGAGCAATTTAAGGACTTAAACTTAAACTACATGTGTATCTAATGTAATCAATGTAACAAAGATAGGTCCCTTGCTTGTGTATAACTTCAGTCACGTGACGGCAGGTGGTCCTGAGTGAGAGTGTGTGTGCGTGAGACTGGCTTTGGTCCGGTCTTCATCTTCATTTTAATTGATCACGTCACTGCAGTGAAGTTCTGTTCTCTCCTTTTCAAGCTAGAAAAGCTGCCAAAACAGCATTTAGCCCATCACGAGTTACTAAGACTCTGCAGAGAAAGGCAAGCTACAATTTGTTTGGATGGGTTGCTGCTAATTACAGTGACTTGAAGTTACAAATGTAACCTACGGTTTCACAGACTGCTGAGTAAAATCCACCCACACAGAAAAAAAACATACTGACTAGGGGAACCTCCATTTTAGCAGTGACAGGCCATTACAGACTTGTTTGACAGTATTCAAGAAACAGATAAAGGGAAGACAAACAAAGACCAAAGAAGTCTATTTATATACACTATTTCTGTGCTGCTTCTCCTTTTGCCTCCCCCTCTCCCCAACTCTCTCCACTTGCACCATTAATTCACCCAGCATGCTCTTGGCTTGTACACGGTGGATGGGTGGCAATGGGAGCACAGAGGGATAGCGGGAGAGAGAGAGAGAGAGAGAGAGAGAGAGAGAGAGAATGTGCAATATGTGTCTGTGCTCACAAATGGGGAAGAGCAGACAGATCTGGCCCAAGGGTTGTGTGCGAGTGTGTGTGTGTGTGTGTGTGTGTGTGTGTGTGTGTGTGTGTGTGTGTGTGTGTGTGTGTGTGTGTGTGCAGCATGGTCTGCAGACGAGGAGCGGCACCCAACCGACCCCCTCAAACCTGGACGGTCTGCCCAGTGTGCACACAGCAGGGAAGGCAGTCTGAAAATCCTGCCGGGGATCAACAACTTTCACAAACTCTGTAAAAGGTTGCAGGCAAAGAAAAGGGTGAGGATGAACAGAGTGTGGAGCTAGATGGAGAGGCTGACGTAAACCAGACCATCACGGTAGACTACCAATATGTCTAATAGTTCAAAACAATTAATGGTGCAAGTTTCCCACTGCAATATCAGAGATATGACGCATTTTGTCTTGTTACTTCTAAACCGCGAAGTAAAATCCAATCTTATAGTTTGACGTTTTACCTCATTCACTGCTGGTGAACGTTTCATAAAACCAGAACCCTGTGAAATTACGATAGCCAAGCTACGATTGGTCAATTGCATATGCATGTAAGGAAGCGTCACGCAAATAATAGGAGATTTTTTTTTAGAGGAAGATTACGTTTTCTGCTGGATTTACTTAAATCACGTTAGATGGGATTTACAAGAGCCATAAGGGAATGGTTGTAGTGGCGGAAATATTACAAAGAAAGGAATACTTCACACTTAAAAATGACCATTTGTGTATCAAGTTCTAACCCTGTGTTACTTTGAATTCATGTATTAAACTTTGTTTGTCACGCATGCCTCCGCGGTGAATGAAGAATAAGTAAATGCGACCCACGTTTAACGTCAGCAGAGTTATATCAAACATCCTTTCACAAACTCTCACACAACTCGTGAAGGATAATCTAAATCTCTCATTTCTCCAGAATCTACTGAGCACATGACTGGATAAATGAGACTTGGATTACACTGCACGAGTTGTGTGAGAGTTTGTACACGGATGTTTGGTGTATTGTTTTGCTGTTGTTAAACATGGCCTGCATTTACTTAAAGGATTAACTCTGCATGCATGACTAAAAAAAATAAAAAAATCTGTCAGTGTGACACCATTTTCAACATAAACCAAACGGGGACACGCTTCACTACGTAACGTTTCTCCAATTTGAAATGATTTAGAGGACACTGAACTGTACAGAGGCCCTGTTGACTCACACAGGGGATGAGGTTGAGAGGAGCTGCAGCATGTTGGGAGTTTGCAGAGGTTATTAAACTCCCCCTATTCAAAAGAATCATAAACAGGAAAGTTGCAAAGGGAATTGTAGAGGCAGCGCTACTGCGTTTGAACCGAGCTAAGTCCAACAAGTGTAAAGTCACAGAAATGTCCGTCAAGCACAGTCTGAACACGCCCACGCAATCTTGAGACCAGGCCTAATCAGGAGGCAAATGAAAACAGCTGTGTGGGTGGACCCTGGCTGTGCAGGGCATGTAGGATTATTCCCATTAATAAAACTGGTCAAATATGGGCCTGCTGTTACAATTGGCTACTGAGACCCTCCAGTGTGTCCCACTGCTACCCGAAAAAAACACAAATATTATTTCTAAAGGAGATAATTGCATATTCCTTTTCTCCCTGATGAATTGTTTTAATTGTTACTACCTACAGTCTAACTATTGTCATTGCTCGCACATAATTGTACAAATTATGTGCACCTATTGCCTTCGCAAAATCATTCGTGGAGGCAGAGCACTTAAATCGCTGTGTGAGCTAACTTGAATGAGGTAAACAGCAGGATGCCAAGTGAAGTTATGGAGTGAAGGAGTTGATTGTCTCCTGGTCTATATGTATCAAAACGACTGCAAGAGCCATACTGGTTTGTATATAATGGGAAAGAAATATGAATATTCTTGTTTTTCCCCCACAAAGCAGCAGTTGGCACTTTCATTTCGTAAAGGCAGGTCCAGTGTTTCCTATGCTAAAGGAGCTAAGTTAGGAAGCATTGAAGCTCCTTTCCTTTGCGTTTAGAGAATTCGACTGGCACTTATGGTTAGGAACCATCCTAACCAAAAAGGACTATTCAACTGCAGCCTTGCGCTTAAGTCTTTTCTTCTATATATATCACTTCCTGTGTAGAGATATAACTTCCTGCCTGGGATATTCCTCTTTTGCAGCCACATTTTGATTCAGGCAAAAAGAAAAAGGCTGTATTTTTACATACAAAATGATCAAGTGTTGCTTTTAAACCACCACCAGGCATTTTCGGAGAGCTAATTGGTGAATGGAGCATGGCATGAAAGGATTGTCCCAAACAGGGTTAAGGAATCGAATGGCTTTCTGAGGAACTTCCACCCTGCAGGACACAGAATCCCAACGCTGAATAACTGCAGCAGCTTTGAAGCTCAGACATATTCCATATTCTCTCTCAACCGCTATCTCTCTTTCTCTCTCACACACACACACACACACACACACACACACACACACACACACACACACACACACACACACACACACACACACAAAATGACGAGGGAGAAGTCAGTGGATCATTGATCTTGTACAATACGTATTACTTACTCCAGCGTGTGATAAAAACTGCACAGTACATCACAGGAGCAGCTTTCCCCTCTCTTCAAGACATTTACTCCACCAGAGTAACCAGGAGAGGAGCCCACATCATCAGGGACACAACACACCACATCATCAGGGACACAACACACCCCCAGCACAGACTCTTCTCGCTCCTGCCATCAGGCAGACGCTACAGGAGTCTGAAGTCCAGAACCACGAGACTGACGAACAGCTTCTACCCGCAGGCCATCAGGCTGGTGAACATTGGACATTGTAGCAATGCATAGTGCACTTTATACACTGAGCAATACTATTATCATATTGTTGTGCAATACTGTTATATCTTTTATATTTTGTGCCTTATTTTTATTTATGTTTTACCTTAAGTTTATTCTAATTATGTATGTTAGGAGGACCCAGCAAAATAAGCTTTTCATTGTATAGAATAACTGTCTGTTATCTGTGCATATGACAGTAAAAACATCTTGAATCGTGAATATTTAGATCACTCGTATCTTTACAGATAATTTAAACTGCAGCCAATAAAGAGTGTTCAATGTTTTACATTAACATCCATTTGCCCTAATTGGACAAATGGAACAGGGGAATACAAATTATTTCCCTTAATCAGTAATGTAAAATGTAGGAGATGTGTCAATGTAACTGCAATAGTAATGTCTTTACAAAGGGGCTCTAAATAAGGTGAAAGTAGTTATGAATTCACCTCTTGTTTGGTTATATTGAATTGCAGAAACATACAGCGATCGTGGAGTGGTGTCACCGAGTGCTCCTTAGTTTGACAAAAAGTAGGGTGACCAGATTTGAGTTTGTGAAAAAGAGGACACTTCGTTTCGGGGGGGGAAGAGGAGGAGGACACTTCGTTGCGGGGGGGGGGGGGGGGGGGGGTAGCAGTAGCGTGTAGCATGCCGTGAACTTACATTTACGTTGAGATCGGTCGACCAATGACAGTTCTCTCTACAGTCAGAGCTTGCGCAAGAAGGTGGAACGTGAGGGAGATACCATTTCCAAAACTTGTAAGGGGTTAATAACTATTTTCCCGGACGTAGCAAAATCCCGGACGTACCATTTCCAAAACTTGTAAGGGGGTAATAACTATTTTCCCGAACGTAGCAAAATCCCGGACGTTTTTGGAATCCCTGCCGGACGCTTTTTTTAGGTCTCGAAAAGAGGACATGTCCGGGAAAAAGAGGACGTCTGGTCACCCTACAAAAAGCCTCCAGCCATGCTAGCGGCTCTGTGACCATGTGCTTTAGCAAAGCTACACTTTGAGCTAAATGCTAATGCCAGCAACCCACCATGCTCACGCTGACAATGCTCACCTGATGTTCAGCAGTTATAACGTTTACAATATCGTTTAACATCTCAGTCAGAGTGCTAACTTTTGCAAAAAAGCATTATAACAAACACAATGCAGCGCTAAGGCTGATGGAGCTGTCATTAGTTTTGCAGGTATTTGGTCATAAACCAAAGTGCTGGAGAAGCTTCCCCCCGGCCGGTGAGGGCCGCAAGTGGAAACACTGCTAACCGGCTGTCAGCCGTTGCTAACCGGGCAGACAGCTGGGCAAAATGGTACAAAGTGTATTAAACAACAACTTCAATCCAATTGCTTGCATTAATTTCTTGCTTGTTGTTTTAGTTTGAATGAATTGTGTTTTACAATGCCTTACATCCCATTGGTGTTGAGGCGGGGGTGATAGCCAATTGTGGGTTGTATTCATTCAATCACACCAATCAACCTGAGCTGCATGTCTTTGGACTGTGGGAGGAAGCCGGAAAACCCGGAGGGAACCCACGCTGCCACGGGGAGAACGTGCAAACTCCACACAGGATCGGGGATCGAACCAATATACGACATTCAGAGCATTAATGTATCATAAAAAAAAGATTTTCTATGTCGTTCAACCACAACACCCCCCTGCATGCAAGGAACTGATCTTGTCAGTTAGCGGTTGCTTGTCGATTAAAAAGGTCAGAAAATCGAGTGGAATGAGACCATAAACAGGAAACAACAATGTCTCCTGGCGAGGTGAGTGTGTTTGTCCCTCGTTTGGTTCTTGTGACAAAACCTCTGAAATGTTTATTCATGGCATGCCACATTCTCACTTGTGATAGGAAGACTGTAAAACAGGTAGTCTCACTTTTTATATAATTATCTTTTTTTATGCGATGAGATGTTTAAACACAAGTATAGTCCTGGGTGTTTTGTTTGTCGTCTTCTCTGCTTTGATATTTGTGTGTTAAATTGAGATTTATAAATGTTCACAAATCTTTCCCACAATCTGATAATTAATTAATTAATTAATTAATTAATTAATTAATTCATTAATTCATTCATTCATTCATTAAAAGATTTAATGTAACAGCATAATTTTCATTTGTTTGTTACAATTTCTTACCAGAAAGCGCCTGTGTACATGGACATTATTTTACTTTTTGTTATGGTTCCGCAAGTAAAGTTGCTTAAGACTGATGAGTCAGCTATAAATACCTCAGGAAACAATGATTTGATTAAACAGAGAAGAGAAGCTGTGAATGAAACTGTTAAATGATAACTGGAGAGCTTAACCCAGTTCAGCAGTTGTGAGTAAATAGGTGGAAGGTCTCTTTGGAATATATAGAAGGATCTGTCTGAGTGTAGGAGGGCTCTGTGGAAGTGCACGCGGGATGATATAGACTGAGAAAGATGCAGAGACAGACGGAGAAGTATTGACTGAGCTAGACTGGAGTGTGTGTCTAGGGAACGGAGAATATGGGTAGGCGTAGGAAGGAGGAGGGGGATTGTTTGTGCGTCGATATCACGCTCCGTCAAAAGCTGCAATATCTCTTCCATTTCATTAGTTGCTACATGAATAGACTTGACAGCAATCAAGAGCCCGTCCGGCTGATTGAAAGGGAAGTGCCTCAGCGTCAGAGGAAACATCACGAAGCATCATGGAACGAGATCGTACTTTTGTAGCCACAAATTTGTACAATGTTATAACAATTATAATATTTAACTGTAACAGATATATACGACTATATTACGTTTTGTTATCAATGGCAGGGATTTACAAGTGTCTTCAGTAGCATGCAATACATTTTTACAAAGATGAGTGCATTTTCCCACCTTCCAACATGGACATGAACGCACAGTCTCAAATATATCACCATGAATTGATAACATAACTCCAACTTGCTGTTCCCTGTGATTGATCAGTTATCAATAGTGATAGTGATTCAAGTCCCTGGACTTTAATGCCATGCTCATACAAATGGAAGCAGGGTAAGAAAAGGAATAAAGTTAAAATCAAAAAACGTATGTCCACTAATTCTTTTCTTTAAGATGCTCAAAATGCATCCACACCGAGGGGACCAGAGTATCAGGATGGTTTCATTCTTCATAAATGTTTACTGTGGAGATGCCCAATTCCATTTGAGTGAGGAAGTGAGCAGTATTATTATAATTGTTTGTGTGTTATGTTTTTGCAGCGGTGGATCCTTACCAGAGTTGACAGTGCCGTCTCCGTTGATGGAGGCCAGGACACAGGGAAGTGGAACACTAGTTTTCTGTTGAACCTTGTCACCGGTCAGGAGTTTGAGCTGCTGCGATGTGACTGGTGGAAAGCGATAGAACTGGAAGGTGAAGTAGATGTTTTCAGGCCAATCGGGGCCAACACCTGCCGCTGGTGTTCTGGCAGAAGACAGACAAGAGGTTGATGATTATTCAGGAAAAAAAGTAATCGCTCATGCTGCAATATTTGAAGGAAATACAGCAATGCTGCATGCAAATAAATGAACAGGTGATTGATTTACGACCCTGCATATGATCAATTTGACACTAACTGTGATGTTTTTATTGCAAAATCTATGTGGGGAGTAGAGTGGTATGCATATTTGAAAATTGATGGTTAGAAATGTCATTAAAAACCTGGAAGGGTAAATCACTTTTCAGCTTTTGATTTACCTTGGACAATTATAGTAAAAAAATATCTAATATGCATGTCCTGCACGTCCTGCCGGAACCGGTAACTCAGCTTTACAGCTACTTAAAAGTAAAAAGCCAATAATAAAAATGAGTATTAGAACTTCAGGTGGTAAATCACACCTTCAAAATTGGCTCTAAATTAGACTGCTGATTGAGTGGGTACAAACTCAGCCTTATACCTTTGATTCATTATAAGTGGATAGCTTGGCTCCTTCTTAAAACTTAAGGCAGCATGAAAACTAGTTATTAGATGTGTGCAGGACAGGAAGTATTGTCTGTTTGTGTAAAAAAAAAAGAAGTGTATAAATGGGTTGTATTCTGTGAACACAAAGGGAATCATTGTATGTAGTGTGTGTTTGCTTGTGTATTTCTGACTAACGGAACCTCCTGGTGTTGTGTATTCCTTTTTCACACAAACACCACCCTCTGAGTGTGATTTTGCACACACACACACACACACACACACACACACACACACACACACACACACACACACACACACAACTGCTGATGGCCCACAAAACGTCCCGGTGAGCCTGCAAGCACTCGATTTAGCGAGCGGGTTTCAGGATGAGCCTGTCTCCGTTTCCGTCTGATGAACAGATTAGCAATCAGTCATCTAGTATTCAATAATGAGGAGAAAAGAAAAAGGCGCTTGTAAACAAGCGGGGAGTGCTGCGAGCCCCCCCACGTTCACGGAAGGACCGTCGGAGCCGGAGATTTCAAGGCGGCGGGACGCAGTGTGTGAACTCCCAGTCAATCACTTGCTGTGGAATTCCGCTGTTAAAGAAGCCGCCGTGCTCCATCTTCACAGAGGAGCCGGCATTAGTATTAATTCTGTAAACAGACAATATTGATAATTATGGCGCCCGGTGAGAGCTAGAAAATTACACCGCCTATGCAGAGGCTCCCCGCTTGCTAAGCGTCATAATTATGAGGCAACCCTCGACCCGCTACACAGGGAGCTACACAGAAAGGCAATGTATGTTCAAGTCTATGGTTTCAGGTTGCCTTGGAGAAGAAAAAAACCCTGAAGAATCCATTAAGCTTTGATACATTCACAACAAACAAATTAAAGTAAAAAATCCATACTTTCGGATATTAAAATATCTGATTTATCTGACTGTCTCCAGCTGATAATATGATGGTGTTTCAACTTACCCAGGGGCTTTACATATTTGCTGTTGTAATCTTACAATATAACCAGGTTTTCACGACCAAATTTCCCTGCAAATTGCCCGCAGAAAGGAAGTACTTAGATTGCCACCTGTATGGAGTAAATAGGATGATGCTGTGTTTCACGTACACTGTCTGTCTGTACTTTTTAGAGATGTCACCGTGTCCCCAAATCACAATTATACTTTTACTGGCCATCCGTTTAAGTTCTTCTTTACATGTATTTATTGATTCATTTCTATATTTGGCTATGTTCTTAAGTGGCACCAATTTAGGCAGCAAAACTTCACACATTTTTGTGCATCTGATTTGCAAATGGCAAAATGCATCACAATTAACTCAAAAATAAAATAAAAAAACACTTAAATGTTACCATAACAGCAGCTGAATAAGACTAACTGACTAAACTGATCGACAGAACAAGTCATAAAAACACAGTAATGTCGCCTTTTAACATCAAACTCTAAAAGAGACAAACGATGCTTGTCGCTGCTTAGACATGATATGCCTAGCAAGATTATTTCCAAGGGTTGCCAGATGGTCGAGTAGAACAAAATAAAAGAACGCATTACAAATCAAATGACATATTTTAAACTACTTCTTTTTACATTACATCACCGGTATCAGTGATACAATTTGCCTACGATTAGATTTTATAGTAGAGTATAGAGTGTTTGTGAGTCAAGTTTCTGACCGGGAGGTCATGGGCAGGCCATGGGGTCATTGGACAATATCCATGTGCTAGCTGTGAAAAGTGGACCAAACTGGGGCATCGCTCATTATTCTGGGTTAAAACCCCCCCGAGGTGAAGTTAAAGCCATCTATTACCACGCAGGACGAGCCAACACATTCTACTTATATTAATCCTGGAAACAAAGCCGTTCTATTCACGCACGATATCGAGAACGGCATTCCGCGTCACATGTCACTGCGTTGAGGTTGGCACACAGGAAGTCGCGGCAGCACGATGGCGAGTGCACGATGAACAGGACAGATGCGAGTCGGGTTTATCAAGCCGCCGACGGTGCTGATGACAGGATAGAAGGACACAGAGCGGTGCGTTTTGTCCCCATCCGTCAGCAGCCCCCCCTCCACTGTCAGCCCGTGACAGAGGGGACACTGGCTCCAGGGTTTCTGTGATGGGTCGATGACAGAGACGCAATTCAGCCCGCGCTGACGGGAAATGTGTTTATGTTTTGTCCTCTGAAAGCGTACGTCTGCGTGCTGCTGTGTATGGGTATGTACTTGACGTGTGTGGAGGGTGGCTGGCAGGACTTCATGCCTGCATGGTTTAAGTGCATTGATGTTTTGGCTGCAGTTCAATACAAAAAAGGAAAAAAAGACATCTCAAGGCAGGCGGGGTGTCACCACGCATAAAGTAAGTATCTATTCTTTTAGACAGTGAAATGGGCTCCGAGAGCAGTAAGATGCAAATCAATGACTGCAATAACAATCCTGTCATTTCTAAAAAATATTTTTTTATAATAACAGTAGTATTTTAAAGTAATAAAATCTATTGTGGACCAAATCTATGCTGATCTCTACGACAACAGCTGCTTTCCGTCAGTAGTAACACTGCTGGCCTCACCTGGTAAACGCCAGAAACTGGAACACCAGCAGGTCGCCCTGAAGAGGGTCGCTGTCTTCGCGCTCAGGGTCAAAGGGCACGGGCTCCGTGGGGTCCAGGACTTCCGCCGCCAGCCCAGCACTGTCCATGATGTCGGGGAAGCTGGCGGAGTAGAGGTGGGCCAGCGAGCTTCTGGAGCTGATCGCGCAGGAACTGAGAGGAGAGGGGTTAAATCAGTGGAAGGCCCCGGAATCACGAGCGCACATCGATTATTCGCGGAGCTAAGAAAAGTTCAGTGAATGTCGGAGCGCACCAGGAGGTAATGCGTTTATCCCGCGATGCACCAGTCTCACTTGGGTGATTTGTGGTTGTAAATGAGGGGAGAATTTCTTTTTGGGATTTGAATAATGCTCGGCTGTTTTATCATTTCAGACGCAGATCAGCTTGGATCGGTTCCATTTTGACTCCAGATGTTTAGCTTTTTTTGGGAGAAAACTTGAACCTGAATTTGAATATCCTGCCTGACTTCACAAAAAACAACAACATTGAAACAATGATCAGACAGCATGAGGATGTCAGCAATATCCGTCAAGCAGCGGCACCACGAGAACGCTTACAGGGGAGCGAGAGCGGGTGCCAAAGCGCTCCCTCAGGGTTTTCGAACATAATTGGCAGTTATCTCTAATCATAGTGGCCACCTGTTTTTCCCGCAACTATGGTAACATTCATAACTTATACTTCCAGCGCTGACACCCAACACTCTGGGTATGATAAACACAGTGCACAGATGGCCGGCTAAAGTGCAAGCGCAGGGAAATGAGCGATAATGTTTGGGCTCATCACAGCAGTAGCGCGGCCCGGGTCCAGTCGGTAAACAGTCGAGCCCACGGCTTCACATTCTGTGGCAGAACGACGCCTTGATCAAACTAATTAAGGCAACAACAGTGAAGAAGACAGTCGATTGGGTTTTCCTCTGCGGCTGTTTCAATTTAATGCTTTCAAAGTTATATCTTAAATTAACCCAAGTGGATTAATATTCAAGCCATCATATTTTTTTATTATTATTTCAAAAGAGGGCTCAATCAGATATGCGTGGCAGTTTCAATTAAACTTCTTTAGACTTCATTGTTCTACTCAAAGAAGTGGGTCATTCCACCCCGAACACAGTCAAAAGGATGTTTTGGCTCAGAGTGAAGCGGCAGAGATGCTTCAGCCCACTGAACTGAACAGCATCGTGTCTGGATCCAAACTCTGGGATTGGGAAACTGTTTCGATGCCAGCTGCTTATTTACAGACACTCTGTGCTAATGCCAGGCCTTGTTTCGGAGTTACTGTGCCCATTATTCGCAGGGTGCACTTTTCTCATTCGGTGTCCCACCTCCACAGACCTGGCTGCTTGAAAATATCCTCTCCAAATTAGCTGCATTGCATTCTGGAACACCAAATTCAAAGTCAAAACCTCTTCCTTACAGCTGGATTTAACAATGAATTTCCACACAAACAAACAAACATCGCTGAGACCATTACCCAAAGTGGGATGTAAAGGCTGACAAAACGATTTTTTTAATTGGCTGTGAGCTGCGTTCTTCGGCTTGCTGTCAACGCTATACTAGCCAGTGAACACATGCTGCCAATTAGAGAGCCGATCGATACCCCTCTGTAGATAGCAAGGCGGTGAACTATCATATAATGAAGGACTGTGCTGGTGTTCACACAGAGATAGTTGGACCACATGAAACAGTAGCATGTTAAAAGTGGCTTCCTTCAATAATGTCTGCTGTCGAACATGACTAATACTCACGTAGCCCTCTCGTGCTGCCAGCTTAGAAGTTAGCCACACAAGAAACTGCAATGAGGTCTTGATCATAGAAAATACAACAGGGAGAAAAGTGTTCTGTGTATATTCATCTAAAAGAGCCAAGAGGCCAAATTGTAGTTTCATATATCTGGAATGAACAAGAACGTCCTTTTTACACTAGCGTGTTAAACACCAATTCAATTCCAATCCAGTGGGTTTTTTTTAAGGCGACACATCGTAAGCGTCTATCGTTTAACTGGCCGGTGCTTACCGTTTCACAGCTGGCCTCTTTATTGCCAGTCATATCAAATGGCTGATGACCCCCAACACACATGAAGAGGTATTCTGCCCACTTTTCATAGAGGATTAGGGATAGCTTTGGGTTTCAGAGAGCAGAATGGTCCCCATACCGGGTTTAGTTCAGCTGATGAATAACTAAACTTAACATGATTTGGAAGCAAAAGGGGAGAGCATGAAAAAGGAAATCATGTCCAGCATGTGTTATGAAGGCTGTTGTGTGTAATAAGATCCAACAAAAGCCACCGCTCTTGTTTGGCAATTTAGCTTTCTATTTGTTGTACTTTTCAACTCTTACCATGCAACTATCACTGTTAAAATGACATCACATGTTTTGAGGTTTCGCACACATCTCAAGATACTTTAATTTTCCATTGCCTTTTAAATCTAATTGTATTTGTTCATGACAGATTCAAACAAAAACTGTCATAGAGGTTTTTTATTGAGTAAAAAACCCTTTGACTTGCGATGACAGATAATTTTTCATGCCTGAAGAAGACGACAGAGGAGGCTCACCTCGGCACATTCGTCCCCAGAGTGATGACAGGGGCGTGGACAGGGGTGAAGGGCAGCTCCTGAAGTTGGTCTCCTTCGTCCTGCGACACATCCCCTTCCCGCTGAAGGTCCATCTCCAGGTGGGCAATGTTGCTGACACCCGAGCAGGCCTGTACCAAAGTGGGTTCGATGCAGATACAGCAGGTGATTAGAAAACATCTAAAAGATATAAAAAAAGTATTCGTTCAAATCTAATAAAAAAAGGCCAGTAAAGCTCATGAGAAAGAGTCTGCAGCCAAGCACGACAACATGAAACGACTGCACTGTAGTACACTTATGGGCAGAAAGGAATCCCAAAAAAGACTTGACTAATTGGCAGCTGGATGCACGGAAATGACAAGCAGTCGAGCGAATGGGGGAGTTGTCAGAATTGATCCTGGATATGGCCTTATACTCTGGCTACTCCATCCCCACGCTTACAGCAGCATTACACCTCTTCAATACACAGAGGTCTTATATCTGATCGTACGTCCTTGTAAACGCTGGCAATGCATGCCTGCATAACATAGCCAATGTCCATTAATGTACAAACCTGTTTCCTCTTAGTGGTCCACTTATCATTGCAGCATCATCATCATCATCATCACAATTATCACGATGTGAGTCAGTGTTTAGAGCTGCAGGAGGCAACGTTTCTGGATTATAATTTACTTGAAACAAACTATAAATTTAAATGTTCTGTGCTATTCTTTAAAAATGACAAACCATGAGACGTCGGAGGCAGAAGGTGTGACTTTGTCTCATCAATCATTCCCCACAAGCTGCCTTTCCAATTATGAAATAATTAATTACACTATGTTGGTTTGATTGTCGAGATGCAACTCTCTGAAAGGTGCTTTTGTGTTTCATTGCTGCTGTTTTAGAACACTGAATTCTATCTGCATTTGTGTCCCTTGTTTTCTGCAAAGACCTCTATGACACACCTATTTGTTAAAAATGCTCTATAAATAAACTTGACGTGAAGACAATGCCTCGCTGAGAGAAAGTGGTATGGTGTGCCAATGCAATTTCTCAAGCCATGGAAGGAGGGAATATGTGGGATAGATTGGAAAGCGATGAGTCAGCTCAGATATTATAACCTAAAGAACAAAAACATATAAGGTATGTAACTCCAACTCAGGCTTTTATGAAAGAATACAAATGGCACAGTGATGTGCCGTTTGTATTCTATATATTGTTGTTAGCAAAGCACACAAAAACATCAAAACCTACAATGTGTTAGTCCGTCTCTCTGTACTTTTTTTCCCATTCCCTTCTCTGCCTGTGGGCACAGGCCCATTAGTTCCTAGTGAAGATGCAAATCTTAAAAAGTGATTCAGAAAATGCATAGTTTAATGTATAAAAATATACTATTTGTAAAAGAGATAGGCACTGTAGTTTTTACAAATCATTCCTCAAACAGGAATAATAGTGTATTTGTTGGGGACTATTTATTAGCAGTGAGTATTCGTGGCAGCAGGACGGTGTACGTGGAGTTGACTCAAAATAAACTACAGTGCCCATGTCTTATGGTAATGAAGGAAAATGTCAGAGTGCAACGCTAGGTTTCATCAACACATTGTCAAACCAATGCGTTAAATAATGCAGCCTGGTCAGTGACACTGAGCTTCAAACTATGACACTCTTTGTACCCTCTCAAGCATCCGTGTCAGTGACTGGCGTGTCAATATACACTCATTAAATGCAAAGTGTCTTTAAAATAAACTGCCATCTTCGGTTCGATTCAACAAAACCACTTAGTTCGGATTAAGTAAAGATTGAAGTTACCGTGACAAATGACTCACATGAGTCATTTGACTCACGACACTAACAACTAACATGACAAAATGTCAGCTTCGCACAGGACACTAACAGCGGTCTTCTGGGTAAAGGTCCTATGTTTGTTTGACCCATTTGTCTCCAACCCCACCCGCCTTGTGTGGACGACCTGTCAGTTGCTTTGTCCATAATGCCAATAGAGAGAATAACAAAATATAGTTTTGGATGCAAAGAAACTTATTAGTGGGATCAATCAATTGTTTGTTTTGATTTTGGTGTTTGTTGACAGGAAGAAACAAATTGTTCTTTGGAAATAACGTTAACATCTTTGTAGCAATAATGAATATTTACTTGGGTTTGAAAGCTTTTCTTTCAAGGATATTGCTGTTTACCCAAAATTAGTACCAAATTAAATAATGCTTTCCAGGAAACATTCAAGGAGCCATAAAGTAAAGTGCTAACTTTATATTTGTGTGTGTGTGAAGATGAAGATGTATGTCCCTTATTACTATGAGAATGAGCTCAACTGTGGTAACTTTTAATTTAACCAATGCCAATGACAGTCTAGCTGTCATTTGAATTCATGTAAAAGCAAACAGGACTGAATTAATAACACACTTGTGATGAGTTAAACGCCAACAGCATATTCTTTATGTTTTAACTTTGAGGCGGTCTTGCATTTTTAATCTGCAATTCAGTTACTGATGAAAAAAGAACTGTTAATGCCTGTGGATCAATTCAATGATGATTTCTAAATGTCTTGAGGCAAACATTAATCCCTTCTTCTTGTCAGTGACACACAAGGAGCTGGAGAGATATTAGCACCGATAATTAGCTAAGGAGTGCTAATGGTGTCATTTTCCAGTCAAGAGTAGTTGTTTTCCTGGTCTGGTCTTCTGGATACATGTGCACGGTTCAGTCCTATCAGAGGACATGCACGGCCGTGCATTGTTGGGCTTTCCATCAAACATGCTGGCAATAACCTTGGCCAAAGTCATGCAGCAACAAACACATCATCATCATGTTCCCCCTTTGACCCATCAGCCTGCGGTACAATAACCTTAGAGGATGCAAAGGCACGGTGCAGCACCCTTATCATGTTTAAAAGGCTCAAAGTAATGGCTTTATACCGCACCTTAACCTGCTGCTATCAAGCCTACGCTGTGCGATGACATATGAGTAACTGCTTTTTAGGCTGTCGCGGTTATGGACAAGGACAAATGGAGCCTCGAACAGTAAATTCTGCGAGCTGATTGAATGACTCAGTGTGTGCACAAAGCACGCCACAAAAACTCTTTCAGAGAATCATAACTGATAATTAATGGCAGCCAGGGGACCAGGGGTATAATGCATCATACTTATCCACTGCTTTGACGCTGACAGTGTTCTTAAATTTTCAACAACGCATTGTGCAGTATCAGCCGCAGAGTTCGAGATAAGCAACCACAATCACCCAACTGTCATCTAAATTTAAGAGAACATGTTTATAAAGTTTTTACGCTTGAGGTAGTTTTTTTGCTTTTGTCGAAAAAGAGTTGATGCACTTTGCCGAATAAGTTCTAACGAACAGTAAACTCATATGATTGATCAACTGTTCTTCCTGGACATGTATTTACATTGTCTTTTTCTACGGACAGCATGAAATCTGGCCATGGCATGGTAGAACTATTAAAACTTACCCAATCCAATCGAACTAGAAAGCAAGTCATATCGTCTGTGTGTCGGTATCGGCTAAGTGTAATTCAACTGTCTTGCCGGACTTGGACTTGTAGCTGATTTTATTTACTCTTAATCTCTATTAAAAAAAGATTCAGCATTCATAGGCAACGGTACAATTTTGGTATTGGAAGCATACTGGTTTCGGTTTGTAGTAGAGTGGTATTTACCAATCACGTTCGAGCTGTCTTTTGTTGAATGCAGGTAAACAGTCTGTGTGGAGAGCAGAAGAGGCGGAACACATTGGCTGAAATGGGATTTCAGAACCTACCATCTATCATCCGACGACAGATTTGATTTTGATTGGTTTAAAATAAGCTTGCAAACCGTCTACTTGTGAAGTGATCCAGTCGTACACATTGTCTCTCAACTCCGACTCGCGAATCTCAAGTTGCTAATCGGACTGTAGACAATAGGCAGCGCACGGAAAAGGAAGTCTTGGCCCAGATATCTGTTGCTACACCGGAAACCCCAAAAATATATCCTCATAGCCTCAGAGGCTTATCCGTCGTCCGAGATGTATTCCCTCCAAACCAACTGAACTAATTAATTTAATTTCCTGAGACTTGGTTCTAATCATAAGTACTTTGTTCACTAATTTGTGAATCAGAACAAAAGCCCCCAGTGCAGGAGTCCAAATGTTAATTCTAAAATTACTACAAAGAATTTCATTGCTTTACATTATTACACTTAATTCTGGAAGCAATTCCAGGCTGAATATAACATAAAATTACAAATCTAAAGCTGCAATATTATCTATTATTAAGTAGTAAGGGCATTAGTTAATGTTGAGTCAGAGTTCTCAGAATCGGTTAGATGAAAGTCAACCTTTGATGTGCCAAATGTATCTCTTCATGAGAAATAACTGATGTGGGTGTTGCCGCCAGATATGGATGATTATTTCACTTGTCCGTATGTCATATTATATGGTATCAAAAATGGGTATTCAAACGCAAATGATAAAATACAGAGTATTCTGTGCGGTTATGTAGATGTAACGAAATAGGTACGTTCTGACAGTATTTCCACAGCATGACCTAGCCAGTCTTTCAAAACCAAATTGAATTGTGTCTTTTTTTAGACATTTGTATGTCTGATTATATTGTAAACCGGATCCACAGTTCCTGGATTATTCCTGCAATATGATTCATTGCTTAAGCTATATGGATTTCAGGCATGAAATATGGGAGAAAACCCATTAAAGCCACTGCTGTCTAGTTAGAATATGAGCAAAGTCCTTCTTAGCTGTGCTGAAGCGTAAAAGAAGGTGGAATGGTCTGGTGAAAAAAGCCTCCCAATCGACTGTGATAACAAATGGGAACGAAGACAATTTAACGCAGAAAGGCGGATGAACAAATGAGACATTGATTTACTGTATAGACACGAAGAACTACTGTAACTGAATGACTGAGACTACTAAAGACAAAATGAGTTCGACAAAATATCTGTTTACATTATGTGTGTGCTTGCGTGCCATCAAGGAATGTGCACCTTGTGTGTGTAAATACACCTCCGACTCCCTTTCACTTGTGTATGTCCCCTCAGTGTGAGCGTGTGTGTGTGTGTGTGTGTGTGTGTGAGTGTGTGTGTGAGCACAAGGCCACGTGTGCGTGTGAGCGTACGGGGGTGGGAATCTTACGACATGTGACAGCTGGTGGGCCGACGCCAACAGGGAAGGATGGAGCGGAGAAGGAAACGACTGTTGCCACGGCAACGCCGAGCTTGAGTGGCTGATGGTCGGGTAGCGTGAAGTAGCTGCCAGCTGAGACAGTGAGAGCTGCAGAGAAACAATGCAAATGACTCACTGTTATTATTATGATTATGAACAACAGGGATCAGGACTATACTTTACACCAGAGAGACACATGTGCCGTCTCAGATGACAACAACAGACCATTACACGGCTCTGGCTCTCATAAATCCTTGTCACGCTACTCGCTACTCCACCCAAAATCCTTCAACACTGTCATCCCCAAGCAGGTCGAACTCCAAATTGTCTGTCTGCTCCCTCTTTTCTTCTGAAGACTTTTGACTGGGGACAAGAGACAATGCAGCTACTAATGTGAGAGTGACCCAACGTCTGTTTAACAAGTAGTAGAAATGTCAAGAGCAAAGGGGGAAAGTACGATGTTATTATAGTTATTATGTAGAGAGAGAGAGAAAGTGGATGGTTGGATCAACAACGCATCGGACTTAAACATGGTGAACCACTTTTCCTTTTCTCTTCCAAACCAACAAACCGATTGATCATTAACCACATATTTATAATTACAACCATAAAAATCGAGGTCCCTCAGCATAAACAAAGCCACTACTTCCATCATGCTTTGAGTCTCACTTTTTAACTGAAACATGCTGCTCTCATTCACTAGTTCCTAGTACATCACTAGGAATGTTACAAATACATTTAAATAAATATGAATGTAAATGATTTCTGCAGAACATTACCAAACCTAGCATGAAATGTCTTCCTTTAAAAAGGGAGGCATTATATCCTGTGAGCTGGAAGGCTTTTCACAGGAAGTAATGAATTAGAATGAATGAGTGAAAGAAATCTGTTAAAAAAGGTAAACTCAGAGCAGTGGAGCGGTGAGTAATACAATACAATAGAAATGTACTGAATGCTGAATTTACCATGTGAGTCATTATAGTTCATGTAATTCCACCTCCTCTCAGTGATTGAATGTCTCTGTAAAAAATGCTGTCAATGTCATTTCAATCCAGAATGATTTGGTGTCTGTCAGGACTGCTTTGCATCATTGCATTCTTCACTTCCACGATGTATATTCAGAACCTGTGAATTCCTCTATATAACAAGAACTATAACACCTGAATTCTTCTCTATAACAAGAACTATAACACCTGAATTCCTCTCATAACAAAAACTATAACACGTTAATTATTCTCTATAACAAGAACTATAACACGTTAATTCCTCTCTATAACAAGAACTATAACACGTGAATTCCTCTCATAACGAAAAACTATAACACGTGAATTATTTTATATAAAAATAAATATAAACACGTGAATTCTTCTATGTAACAAGAACTATAACACGTGAATTCCTCTATTTAACAAGAAATGTTAACAACAACGTGTGAATTCCTCCGTATAACAAGAACTATAACACGTTAATTCCTCTATATAACACTTGAATTCCTCATCTCAGTTTTCTGTTATCTATCTGGTTTTGGATAGCCAAGGCAGCAAAGTAAGCCGAGGAGCTTAGACGTCCACTCCCCGGCCACCTCCAGATCCTCCTGGGGATCCTGTGGTTTTTCCCAGGCTCGATAGGATGTATCGCACCTCTGGCATCAGTCCGCCCTGAGGTTTCCTCCCAAATGGGTGTCCGCAGGGAGGCGTCTGGGAGGAATTCTTATCAGATGCCCCAACCACATCTATCGGCTTCAGGAAGTCTGAGCTCTTCACTTTGTTCCCCAAAGTGCGAGCGCAGACATCCTTTGAAAGAAACTTACTTTGGCCTTTTGATCGTTGGAATGTCGAATCTGAACTGATGAACACGGCCAACCAAATGTTCCCGAGAGATGTTCCTTCATATTTATAACTGAACTACCCCGAATGATCGTGATGGGTTGATAGTTTACATTTTAAGGGCTGCAATACTTTGTACTATGTTGTAAAATTCCCAATATATTTGTACACTTCCCAATGGGAAATAACCCACCAGCAAGACCAGAAATATATTTTGCCAAATTAGCCTGATCTAAGGCAACTCACTCGGGTGAACAAGGCGGTCTTTTCCACTTCATTATTTATGCCAATAATTCAGAGAACGCTAACCACCTTTTGATTGTCACCAACAAAGTCACAAAACGAAACAACTGTTCGATCAATCAGCAGTCGGACATTGATTCGATTTTTCAATTCCTTTTTGTGGCTCCGTAGAGTTTCTTAAGTAACAGAGACGCAAAGCAACAATGTTAAAAAACAGTTTAATGGATTATTTGTGGCTAATATTCCTCAATAATCTGAATAGATCTTTCAATTGGCCTCATCTAACAGTTTGCTAGTGCTATTGAATCCGTTATAGTCAAAACAAATGGCTCTCCGGGGTACAATAAAGATACTGCATTGAACCCGATTGAGCAGTAAAAGAGGAGATGTTCACTCACCCAGTGATCTGTTGGACACGCGTGTACTTACTGGATCTGCTATGCTTGTGAGGACATTGCATTGATTTACATGAATTCCCCTGGGCTTTGAAGTAGATCAAACAGAAGCAATACCACCGAGCAGACTCAATGTGCCACTGCGACAAGTGTCATGATGACACACTCAATGCACGGAGCATAAGGAAACATTTAGTGTGCGAAGACACTGCAACTGTGAGCCGAAGAAACACCAGAGAGATTAATGGCCTGATTCAAGCTGATGTAACCTGAATATGGATGCATTGGTTACAGTGGTATCCATAGAAACTAGAGTAAACCTGTTCCGAGCAACTTTACGGAGAGGTAGCTGTGAAAATGGACACAACGCGTTACTCATCTATACTTTACTATTTTGTGTCTAGATACAAAGCCCAATTTCCCCCCGGATTTTCCCCGTAGCTTCAAGATTTTATAAATCGTTTTCCACCCTGTCTGACAGCATCATATATATTCTGTATCAGCCTTGTTCCAAATATCCTCTGAAGATAGTATATGATTACGCCGAGTGAAATATTTAAACAGCCGACTGCATGTTTTTGATGACTCCACCATTCAATCAAATAGAAATATTCTAGATATCTTGTGAGTCCTTTATTTGCCCCCAAAAATCCCCTTAAAAATGTTGGTCTGCTTGGAAAGATTGGGTTCTTTACTAGAAGAAAAAAGGAGAAAGAAAATAATAAAGCTATGTGTTTGAGCAATGATGGCGGCTCGTCTCGAGCTTGTGATGGCTTACCTTCTAGGAGGAAGTGTTGTAGTCAAGACCACCTAAACCGAGACCAAGTCATGACCAAAGTGTATCGAGACCCGAGACCACAGACTGTGAGGGGTTGATATGGAGTCAGGACCAAAACCAGACCAGTGTGAGTCCCACACTGCATTACACACTTAAAATGTGGAACATGCAAACCATATCTTCAAATCTATCTAAAAGATCCATATTTCTATAAAAAACATCCAGAGACAACAAATGAAGATTTCCCATCCATCACCTATTTTATTGTCATATATGCTGTGTATGTGTGTATGTATGAGTGAGAAATTAAACCTCACTGCAGAGGGGATTTTAGATTTCTTTTTTTTTATGAGCAATCACAGTGATAATGTCAATAAATAAAGCAGACAATGCGCAGGCAGTATAGTTGTGGTCTTGACCTGTTTTGGAAATAAAATCCAGAGTCCATGTTGTCTGAAACAAGACGGGACAAAGTAAAGTAAAAATGCAGTCAGGTCTAAGACGACATCAAGACCCTCCAAAAGTTGTCTTGAGGCCAAGATGGATTTTGATCATTACAAAAACTACGCAGGTCATCATCACCTTATTACAATTTTTTTTTTATGCTACATACAAAAAAGTGTTGAATACTCAAACTCAAATATCAATATCTGCCTGAAAGCATTTAGTTCAGTGTTTATTTCTGTGTCATGCCAAACATCTGTTCCATCCCCCATGGGATTTGAAGACTTATAGACAGGACGTATCTGGTATCGCAGAATGTCACTGAAATAGAGGTTTGAGGTGGTTTAACTCACGCATGGCTTCAGAGTGGATGATACCCTCATTCCAAACTGCCGGCCACTCCACAGTTTGCTCTCTCACAAATGCTGTGATTGGTGTAGGTGTAACCATAAAATGAGCTGTTCTGGCTGTTAGGATTGTTTAAAGGTTGCTCAAAATGTGCTCACAATGTCCAAAAATGTCCCAGAATGTCAAGACCAGTGGGCTGTTACAAGTCAGTCCTCACAAGTACTGCGAAGCCGTATCACATTTTACACACAGACACACGCATGCATGTGATCTCACATTGAGTCATCACGTCCTGCACACAGAGGGTGTGAAAGACACTCTGCATGTGAGGATCTCTCTCATACACACACACACACACACACACACACACACACACACACACACACACACACACACACACACACACACACACACAGGCAATTAGTAGTGGCAATGCTGTCGCTGCCAATGTTCTGAACTCAGCCTGTTTGCCCTGACAGCCAAGCAGATCATCTGTTCACATTCTGGCTTCATGGGACCTGCATGTGCGTATGTGAATACGTCCAAGGCATTATGTGTGTGTACACTATATGATACCCACTGTTTTCCTTCTGTGTGAGAGGCGTGTTTTAACATGGATGTGTGCGTTTGTGTGTGTCCTGGTTGGCTAAGGATTACATTCACAACTAAATATATATAGATTAGTATATATTTATTTATTTATTTATTTTCAGACGGATTAAGTTTGTTTTTGACGTATAACACATACATTTCTAATCAAAGTCAGGGTGGATTGGTGAGTCAACACAGGACTTTCACCCAGGTCACCACTGTTTGTGTCCAATGTGAAAGTCAATGTTGATTTATTTTAATTTACATCCGACTCCGATTTTTTTTTTTTTACTAAATCTAACCAAGTAGTTTTGTTATGTTATTGTTTTGTTTACATTGACAATGTTAATATGTTAACACAAGGTTGGTGTGTATGTGAGAGACACAGCCACTTTCATGAATGTACATTTGGGTGTTTCCTGTGAGGGGGAGAGATCGTGACACCGAGATCCAATAAAAAAAGACGGAGAGATTACTGGAATTAAATACGGAGAACAAAAGGTGGAAGAGTCGAGCACACAAAGGAGAACAAATATTAGCGAGGCATGAGCAAGGCGGAGTATCGGGTCAGAGTGTGAACAGTGCGAGTTGCATGCCAGTAAGGAGAAGTGTTAGTTGTGTGCGAGTGTGAGAAAGTGAAAGGTGAGGATGTGCTGCACAGTCAGTGAGATGCTCCAGGAAAGACACGGAGGAAGTGAGATTAATCTCTATTGAATAAAAAGACAAAGCAGAGATTTCAAAAGTTTTTTTAAATGGAGCAAACAGGGATGATAATAATAAAGTGACAACCAGTGATTTAAAGATTATCAGCGTACATATCTGGAGGTTTTAGGAAGTTGATCATTAGTGGTACTGCGCCTGAAATTGAGTTTAACAAGGTAACAAAAACCTGATTAAAGCTACAGTTGGTAACTTCAAAAAAGATCACTTGTATCATACGACTGTCACTATACCCTGACTAGTACATGAGACAGACACTCTGTGAAAGAAAAGCAGGTTACTCTCCTTGCAGTGCTCCTAATTTGAGGAATACGTTTGAGGACAATTTGAGGACTATATCTGAAATTCCTGACCAATATTGTGTTGCCGATTTCAATTAAGATTATTTTCTCCCTGGATAGTATTAAAACAGTATGTAAAAGATGTGTTTATACCAAACAAATAATACATCATCTGTTGGTCTTTATTGAAAATGAAGACACAGCCAACACTTAATTTATCTTTACACACAAAAGTGTCCCCCCCCTCAGTGACACTGGCAACCAGATAAAAACAATGTTGTTAGAACTTGTCAACTCACAAATTCAACATTAATTAACTGCAGCCAGCTCACAAAATGTTCCGCTGACAGTCGCCATTTCAGAGATGAAATCAACTGTCACTTGCTCCAGCTTGTTAAGACACTGTTAATTATAAAGAGTTGTGAAAATGACACTTTTGTCAAATTGCTAATTCAATATTCAAGGCAAGTTATCAAAACGAACGGATTATTTTCGCTCAGTCACGTTACAAGACACAACGGTGCAATTACACCTCTTCATCTTGTGAAACGGCAAACTTCAAACGCAAATAGTAGTTTCCACTCAGATCTTCCAAACTAGACTACAAAGCCCCCCGACTGGTATAACTATGCTTCACATGTCGTTTGACCTCATTTACAGCTAAAGTGCCTCAACTTGGCAAATATATCTGAGAAAAGAAAGGTCAAGGTAATCAACTACAAACTACCAAATGAGATAATTGCAGAAAAATAATAATAATAATTGACGTGAGGCCCCCCTGAGTAATCACTGAGGTAGCAGTGAGGGGTTGAGCTATACCCTACAAGCTGTAATGATCATAAGACAAATACCAGCATTTACAGAAATCCATTGCCGCTTTGTTTAACACAAAAATCAATCTATACATATCGCTCAAATCGATGCCACTATATCGCGTAACCATTTACTTTACACAACGTGTTTGTAACAGAATGATTTTCTCACGGCAACAGAGGCTGGAGTCAACACAATAAACAATCTTGAAACATCTTGAGCCCCACCTCTTCTGAGAGAGACATCTGGTACAAGGCCCTAAGTACCTCTGCGTGGAAGAGAGCTGCAGAAATGAGTTCTGACTCAGCCAGAGCCAGATGCCAAGCAACAAACTGAAACATGGCCTCACCTCCGGCCCGCGGACGACAGGACCACCTGGGTCGACAGAACACGAGCGCGACCCTGAAACATGACCGCGGCCCGATGCGAGCAATCATCACCAACAGGGGCAAACACGACTCTCGCTGCTCCCCCCAAAATGCCGGCTATAAATACCACGAGATCCTTAGCATTCTGCACGGCGGCACACCGAGGGTGTCAGGGATCAATAATTTATGCGAGCATGAGAAAGTTGTCAGATCCAACAATGTCTACAGACGGAGCCGGAGAGCGCGGCTTGTTTACCGAGCCCTTTTCAGAGAAAGACGGCGTTGATTAATCAGCGCTCGACAGTCCCGTTGAAGAGGAAGGAATGTTTTTTTTTTGTTGAACGTGCAAAATCATTTTGGGATTGAAACAAGTGTATTTTTACAACGGTATCTTTGAAAACGTAGGAGACAGAGAGATGGGGAACGACACGGAGGCTGTATTTGTCAATTTGGGAGCAACACTGGAGTCGTGATGAATCGTCGGGTGGCTGCCAGCAACAGTGGCATGGCTTCACAGTGTTTTTCGGTTTCAGTTCTCCATGCAGAATCCTGGACAGCTATCAGATAGAGAGTCTACATTGTGCACACTGAGCAGCCGCTGCACTAATGACGGCTGCTGCTTATTTACTCATTATTGTATTATGGATTAAGATTTTATGAGACTAATTTACTGTAAACTTAAAACTGCTGTCACTGACCTTTTTGGGCACTTGGAAGTGGTGGAACATCTCACATCTAGTGACGCCTGACTACATGTTAGCAAGTATTTTTACACATTCAGCAGACATTTTTGATGTGTTTGATAACCAATGAATATAAGTGACTTATTCACCTAGATAATTGACAAACTTCACCAGTTAGTCACTAACTTTGTCTGTTGTTTGGTGCTGGCCAAGTAGCATTCAGTGGGTTTATCAAAGCCCTTTTTTGCTGATAACACCAGCGTGCTACATCTGGAGATAAGGTGGATGGGAGCAGAACCAAAACAATTAGGCTAACAGAGCCAAAAAACTATCATTTTCAGTGTTTAGCAGCCTCATAGGTAACGGTTAGAAGGTGCCTGCTAGGTTCAGTAGGCCGTTAGCATCTATTCAAATCGTTGTTCACCAATGCGAAGACAAAAAGACCATGCTGACCTCTAGTGGCTGCTAACGTATGGTTTAGGTGGAAGTCAGGTGTAGTGCCCCTGAGTGGTGGTCGAGGGCGAAGGACTTTCACCCAGGACGGCTGTGTGAGTCCCGTGTGAAACCAAAATCCAACTTCGACTCATTTTATCATTCTTTTGTTGCGTAACTTCGGTCATACTTATTTTAACACAAACCCACAATGTTTTCCAAAAGGCCAAAGCACAATAAAAGCATCTGATACGCACCTATTGAAGTACACCTATTTTCTTTCATGTCCAAACACGCATCTACTCCAACCTGGGAGCATCAAATGAAGACCAAGCGACCACCATTGTTAGTTTTTTGACCAAAGAACTCCAACAGAGCGATATGTCTTACTTCTAGCGGATTGTGTGATGCCAATTTTCACATAATGTAGTTCAACTTTCATCCGTATCAATAGGTTAATCTGTAGTGTACAAAAATTAAGCCTAAATAGCGACCTTGTCCTAAAATACTTCTGTGGTGTTAGCGTTTCAAATCTGATGCCTGCAGTGCACCATGGGAGCATCAATGGACGTGTATCAAATGAAGCGCATCCTTCGCTTTATGTGCATTTGGGCCTTACACCTAACAAAGTAGTTGTGTTGCCTCATCCCACCAGCCCCATAATGATGAGGTCTTTGAATGCAATGCTATGCTGTAACTGCCACAGTGGCCACACTTACTTTCAATTATTTTCCCCTTTGGTGCAAAGTTAATTGCTCCTTTTGGGAAAATTTAGTTGAACTTTAACCCTTAAACCTTGGAAATATGGCATCCACTAATTTGCAGTGGAAATACTTGGAGGGTCATTCAAACAAAACCAAAATACACTGTGGAAATAACGTCTCTTATTATTAATTCTGCCTGTTTGCTATGGCCCAGATGTTTTGGGAATTGCAAGATGAAAAAACTCGTATCCAGCTGAGCACAACCATCTTCTTATATCATCCCCGAGGAGGCGCCCAGTATGACCACAGTCGACTCTTGTTACCCAGCGTGAGCAGCCCACTTGCAGGCTTTCGCCAACCTCGCTGCATAATCAAAATGAGGGTTGATTTGTCGAGTTCATGGGTGTAGCGCTCCCACAGCTCCCAGCCAATTGGTTCAATTTAAAATGAGTCGACAATACAGACTGTGGCTCATATTGGCCCAGAGAGCTAACGCTGAAACAGACCAGAGAGAGAGAGTGTGTGTGTGTGTCCCTAGCCTCATCCTGCGAGAGAACAGCATCCATCACAACTCCAGGCTGAGGGATGGTTTGGTGACGGTAGCTTAGCTCAGTCAAGACGAACAGACACACAAAATGCACACACAGAAACACACACTGTTGGTATATGTTGCATGTGTTGATATGTTGGACCTGAGAATGGGAGCACTTCCATTTACGACATAGTTGTTGTAGAATTGAGCAGTGCTATATCAGCTGCCTGTGGTAAGCCTCGAGCACACACGGACGCTAATGTGACATTTAATCTGATTTGATCTAACTACCGGTACGCGTGATTATCATCAACAGTATTGCTCCTATTTCCGCAGAAATTCAACTGTTTCTTGATTGACACACGCACAGATATCTTGTTGTCTTTCCCCACAAATAACATTTTCACCAGACACACACCCACACGCTTCCTTTCTTTCAGTAAATCCGCTGCGTGCGAAACTGCTGGCTGCAGGATATTTTCATAGACCCGATAAGTCTGGAATCAAAAGATGTAAATATGTAATCTTTTCCAACTATACCTTGAATAAAGAAAGTAGCACTTTAGAAGCACTTAAATGGCACTTCTAGCACAAAGCTGTAGTTTGGCTTTCTTGAAGAAATTGTACTTTCTTGATTCTTGTTGTTTTGAGTTTGTACTTGAATGCACTTATTGTAATCGCGTCAGCTAAATGAAGTGTAATGTAATGTCAATCGTGCTTTCATGATCACACTGTTGGGGAGATTTTTTTTTATTCCTGAACTTAAAAAAAATATTATATAAGTGTGACCTGCTATCACCGTCGACAAACCAGAGACACAGCATGACTGTGGGTGGGTTGATCAGGATTTATGATTGTCCGTCTAAAGAGCACAGAAGGGGAGCTGCATCCATGTAGAGGGAACTGCTAGAGGGGCTTCCTGATCCTGTCACTCAGCCAGGAATCTCTCCAGGTCAGCAGTTAACTGGAATCCATTCAAATCGTCAGGTACAAGACCCAAATGGCATTTGAATCTACTCTGAAGAAAAAAAATGTTTAAGATAACCATACTGAAATTATAAAAATGTAGATCCCTTGATCTACATTCATTGTTTTGGTTTCCTGGCACACAAACCCTGTTGACATAAACCCTGTGTTACTGTTCTTAGCACACACACACACACACATGAACGCGTTGACAAACCCACAGTAAACCACAAAGAGGATGAACAGAAAAGGTGAGTTACTAATCAGAGAAGAACAGTCAGAAGGTCCGCAGCTAGTCAGATGGACCCAACAGAGCAAAGGAGAGGGGACACCAGATGTGTTAAGTGGATGGAAACACAACTCCAACTGAATATTAATCTAGCCTCAGCTGGATATGTCAATAGATGACCATTTGTCAGCCTTAAAGACTTCATAAGATGCTAAAATGTCAGATGTTGTATTTTGAGCTTGTTCCAATGCTCTGAGTGTCCAAAAAGCAGGATCCTTTGTTGACCCACCGATAGCCGGATGTATTTTTAAGAGAGAGAGAAAATAGTACAAAAGCCGCTTAAGGGCTTGTGCTGTAGTCTTGCTTCTAGTGTGGGGGGGAAGAGAAGGACTTCAGATAAAGCCTTTTTGTCATAGCACGAGCTGTTATTGCACTTAAGTTAAGTCGCTAAGTTGCGTAGGTGACAAGGTGTCTTACCCCGGGGCCTTGTGGCGATTCTGGAGGAGAAGCTGGTGGAATAGATCTTTGACCTGAAAAACAGAAGCAAAAAAAAAAAAAGATTAAAAAAAACAACAAAAACTAACTAAGTAAGTAAGTATGAACTAAGCGCAACGTGTATCCATTTTTGTGTTCTTGCTGATGCCTTTATCTCACTCCAGTTCGGTGTTGGGCGTGCTCAATGGACACCGAGTGTGGTGAGACATTTACTGGAACGGCAACGCGTGAGAGGGAATGGAAGATGACAGTAAAATGTCATCTTTTCAGATTTCTCGTTGATTGGATCTGCGGTCAGGTGGCAGCCCGAGGAATAAAGCGTGCACTGTGACCATGTGCCCTGCATAACTAGCACCGCAGCGGTAGTGAGTAACTACACTGAACGTGTGCAAAACTCATCACAATCAGTAACAGATCTTCACGCAGATCGGGCGGCAGAGTCGGATCGAGACGTCACACTGAGTAGAAAGTCTGACAATGCTTCCTGAGGTTTTTTGGTCGGTAGCCATGGCAATAATGAAATCAAAAGCTTTCCAGCACCTCTTTGTCCTCCTCTCCCACTCGTTCTCACTCTCCGTGCCGGGCTCAACTGGCCTTTTGGAAATCGCTTCAGTTGCCTGGGGTGACTTACTGTAGCTCCCATCTGTTCGGACTACATGCACACAGAGTGGACACGGAGCAGAACTGGCTGGCTCTCCGTCGCAAATGTGCTCTGGCATTCCCCCCCGGCAGCCATTTTGTTTTTTAGGGCTTTTTGTTTCCCCTCACTGTTTCACCTCTCGAGCCGGTGAGAGAAATGTGTTTCCCCTCATTAGCTGCTGGAATGTAAGCAATTGGCCGTTTATTTGTGATCAATGAGCGACCGCGTGACAGCCGAGCAAACCAGCAGCAGCACGAGAGGCGGACACAAGCAGCTATACGTGCACAAGACACCAGGGATTGAGGAAATTGAAATATGTAAAAATGATGCATCAGTCAATTGAATTAATGAGCATTTCTGTCAAAACCGCATATTTTATGCCTCTCAGCTCATCATTAGAGTCAGTGAGGGATGTGTGGTGGTCATGTAAACAACCAGGGATTCTGAACATAAATTGAAGAATAGTAAAAATGTATGGACTTCCACCCGCATGTAGATGTCTGCCATGAATAATTTAGAGTTTTCACATTTGGCTTGTCTGCTTTTCGCCCTGCCATGGATTAACTCTCCTGTCGTTTCAGATCCTGTGTTCACCGTCACCTGCCATCCCCTGCACACCTGCAGCCCAGTAGCATCTATGGCGGCCCACTTCCATTCATCAATTGACTTTCTGCCTTTGCAATCCAGCTATTTTCTCTGCCTGCCTGAGCTTTACCTGTTATGACCCCCAGCCTGCCTTTTGAACTCCTGTTCTCGGGTCTGATCCGCTGTTGGCTAAATTTGCCTCATCCTCCCCTGCCTGCTTGGTTTGGACTGCTGGCTGTTTTCAACCTAAAGTAAACTTTTTATTTACCAGCCTGGTTTCAGAGACATGATTTGGGGATTCAAACCATTGACCTCCAATAGAGATGGACAACATGACAGCCCCTCAAAGTGAAGCCAAAACGTCTTTATCGTCTTTGGCTTCACTTTCGTACAGTTGGAGGAATCTATGGTTCCAACCAGTATTTACAGAGCCCTGAGGTTACGAGTAGCTTGTTTCTTTCCCTCCAATGACTAATTCAAAGGTTGTGAAGCGCGGTGAGCTTTCACACATTAATAAATATACATGCATCAAAGATATGAATTGCATATTTGAGACTGGCTATGAATTCCATATTCGTCTAAGAAAGCAATCTGCAATGGAAAGCAGCCCACACACACACACACACACACACACACACACACACACACACAAAGTCAAGGATGATTAAGGAGCCGAAATCAAAGAATGACAGCGATTCATGATATCATTCTCCTCTGAACACTAGCCCAAATCATCCGGGCTCCTTGAGCAATCCTCTGAAGACACTTGAACACTGATTAAAATGTCATTAATAGACTTTGCCAAAAGCCTTCTCCACACACCCATGAAGTAGGGCCTGATCAACGCTATTCTTCTCTTCCAAGATAAGTTAACAGCATCATTAGTGGGGAAATCATCGAGTATACGACCGGAGTCCACTCAAGTTCTTTCTGCCGTCACTGGGATTGAGTGGCTGTGTGTAGTGTTTACTACACGTTTAATCAATTCGCTGACAAGACACAGAGCAAGTCAGCAGTATGGGCTTCAGTCCGAGATGCAAACAGTGGCACATCATTTATCTTTGGCTGTAAGTGGGATGTGGGATATTTATGCAAAACTTTGTTACAGTGGGAGGCCTCTTTAAAGCTCGTGGGTTCAGGTTATTTTTGGAAGGATATCGTGGAACGGTCATGCTTAATTGGGAGCGACGGAATAAAAATGCTTCTGTTTGAAGAATTCAGCACCATACCCTGATAACCCCCTAAAATCTGAAGGAAAAACAAACAGGTTCAGGTTCATTTTCACATTTTTAGTCAGCGCACTTAAAGAACAGCCGATATGCGTGGATACACACGTGGCTGTCTATAATATTTTTCAAAAGCACACTGAAGGTGTTTTGCCGCAATGATCTCTCTCGTATGGATGAACAGTGTTTGTCACTGGGAGTCATGTAATTGAGTTCGAGAAGGTATTTTTAGAAATTTGCTCATTTTTCAGCACAATAAACAAAGTCCATGCAGGTTTTGAGAATTTTGAGACTCTAAATTGGTTAAAAAAGGTCAAAGAAAATGTGGGAAGTCATACTTTAACATAAAATCCACACTCCAAGCCATTACAATTACTTACACTTGGGAGAATTTACGTTAATCTCACAAAATATGATTATGACATAGAAATAGGAATGAAAATAGGAATCTCCATGTTCAAACTGTGTGAAGTATTACTGCGAGTACTAGTCATGACAATGGACATACAATTAGCATAAACTAAACTAATTAGCTCTAATAGTGTGTGTTAGTCCTATCAAATCTGCAGATTCCGTTTGGGCCTGATGGTAGCACTATATTACTAAATAATTACCATCGGGAAGCAGCCATGCTAGCAGCTTTGACCTACAGATTGCACTGGAGAAAAAGAGAGTAATTGGGATTAATCCTCTGGCCACCATGACTAGTTATACCAACTGTCATGGCAACCCATCCCATAGTTGTTGAGATGATTCAGTTTGGACCAAAGCGACTAGAGCCATGCCCCCAGATTGGATGAAAAACTTGAATGGAATACAAAATATTTTTTTACAAAAATACTCGCTATCGGTATTGTAGTCACCTTTAAAAAAGCGTAATTTAGTCCCGAAAGAATGTGCGTGTCGTTGTCTACATTCAAGCCACAGTTCTTCTTTTAGAGCGGACGTCAGCATGAAGATGCAAAGCAAGACTTGTTCAAGATCAAAAGGTCCTAATGCACTGCCAAAGTCTTCTCCTCGCACTTCGTGTTTACTCCCCTCAGACCCCTGCTAATCATGCGGAGAGCAGGAGGTGAAATTGAGATACCACCGCAGAGGTGGGGGCTGCATCACATGCAGAGGACAGGCTAGTGCTCGGTGCTTGGTGCTTGGGACCTGGGCTGATTCCACCTGGGTGTTCCACTTGAGGCTTGCCTACAAGACAATTCACCCGAAACAGGTCACACGCTTTCTGGTCCAATAAGCGAGAAAGAAACAGACAAAATTTGGTTCCTTTGAAGCAGGGAGCAGTAAAGAGCCTCTAACCTCCTTCCTAGAGAGGAACTCTTTGTATCAGCTTGCTCCTATTCCTTTCTCAGTAATGTGTGTGCCATTGTGGATTACATGATGATATTTACCCCGTGAAGGTGATGAAGGCGATCTTCTGTGACGGAGCACATCCTCCTGCTTTGTCCTCAGAGATGCCTTTGGGCTGGATGCCTTCCTTTCCAGACTGGACGACAGCCGAAACGTTATGGTATCCTTCTTCTCCGGGAGAGGAGAAAGATTCACACGTTTCAGGAAACAAAAGAAAAGTGTTGGAGAATTAACAGTTGCGATCATGTAGGGGGAAGGACACATCTGGAACGAATGAGATAGCAGACAGGTACGTGATGCGTTATTTTTTAATTATCTGAGCTGTGTGAAAATTCACAGCAAAGGTGCGAAAAGTTAAGTCATCGCAATATGAAGACTTTTGCACCCTTTGAAAATGTCGGATTCTGTCACTAAAAAGATGCCACTTGCAGGCAATTATTTGTCTGCACGCGCGTTGTCGACTGTGGTGAGGATTTACAGTGCAGAGCTTTAAAGGATGATGTCATCTGGCTTTGTACCGTATGAGAGCCGAATAATGAAGAGAACTTATCTTAATGCACCTCATTCTATAAAAAAAAAAAAAATTGAAATACTGTGAGTGTTTTCTGCCTTCTGGGAAACATCCGTGTGTCTTCACGCCAACGCATTCTTTACATTTGACAAAGACATGCCTCTGTGCTCTTGTTGTTACCTGAGCTGAGCCTGGAGCTGAGAGTGGCGCAGGGCTCTGAGTTTTGGCAGACATCTCTGTGCTGTAGACCATGACTCCGTGAGGGTTTGGCTCTGCACCACCTCGCAGAACAAGCTGTATTTCTTCCCCCTTCCAGTCAGCCGGCTCCTGGAAGGGGCACCAAATCCCCCAACGGAGGCACTGCAAGAAGGCCGCTCGGGGCGCGGAGGTGACAGACAGCTGCGTGACGGAAAAAGACACAAAGATTAGAGGACATTCAGACACTGACATCATTATTAGTATTATTCCATATATGGAAACAACCTTGATGAGACTTTTCGTAACTCCACGGAGGGATATAGCAATATTGAGTCAGGTAAAAGTCGAAGCAGCACTTCTTTTCTGCTTTCCGATCGGGCCTGCAGTTCTGTTCCAATAGTCCCATAACATTGTTAAAAAATTTACACTTTTCAATATTTAGAAGACTATTTGCTTTAATCTGCATTTATTCATTTTTTATCGAAAACAAATTAACAACCAGTAATAACACAAGACAATACGACAATCATACTGCCACTATAAACATACGCAAATAAAAACAATTATTTTAAAACAATAAAACAACATGTTTGTCTACGTTCAATGTCATCATGGTTATAATACAGATCCTGGAGGGTGCCACTGGAGTAATTGCAGTTTTTAATTACAGGCATCTAATATTGTGTTAATAAAGCAATTCATTATTATTACAAAATGAATTGTAAAAAGAGTTTGAATTTGAATTTGCACTTTTACTATTGTTTTACTATTGTTCTACTGCAATACTCATATACATAAGCACATAAGAGTTTGGAGGGTGATATCATTATAAATTGCCTTTCCAAAACCAAAATACAAGGTCAAGGAATGGATTAAACATGGTGACATAAGCCACTAATGTCATCGATGATGCCTTGTTTTACTTCCACAGCACATAGTTAGCCGCTGTAACGTTCTTATCATGTTGGGTTACGTTAAATAATTGACACTATACTGGCTGCCTGCACATATACACCACTATGTACTACACACATTGGTACACACTATTGGTAAGGTTCCATTTCAGGACGGCTCTATTTAAAACATTTGCTGCCATGCTTGCATGCTGTGTTCCCCATGCAAATACAAGTCCAACCCACAGGGCAGCAGCAAGAGCTCTGATTGCACAGCTGACATGTGTTGGTAGGAGTCATGTGTTGGGTCAGTGGCACACTCCAGGTTCCACACCAGAAACCCTAAAAATGCCAATTTGTGAATTTTGTTTGGAAGATTGGATAATGCTGCAGGGTGGGTTTGAAAGGTTTCTATGTGTAATATATAGTAAAAGGGAAGGGGTTTCAAAGTGAAGGGGTGGGGTCTGGGTCTTCAGTGGAATGTATTAGAAGTGTTGTCAGAGCAAACTATCTTTTGAATATCAAATAAAAGTTACTTGAGTGGATTTAGTTTTCCTTTCAGCAATTACTTCTTCCATCCCATCCCCTTCATGGAGACACGGGTGGAACCATGCGGCATCAGGGATTCTGCAGCCCGATGTAAAAACCTCCATTATACAGAAGATTAGGAGTTACTGCATCTCCAGGGTTTAGTCAGGCACTTTTTAGGATAAAGGCAAAGAAATACTGTATACTGTATATTACCGGCGTGAACATTTGAATAACCAATACAGCATTTGCCATATTACTGTAACTAAATCCCTAAGTACTCAACTGATCATGTGAATAATTTAGAGGACAATATGAAAATAGGTCATATTTACTACAAAGCTTTGAAACAAATGCATTGCAGTAGCTTAGAACATTACCACCGCTGACAGTTCTATATGGTCAATGCATTATGGGATTAAGCACTGGGTCACACACACACACACACACACACACACAGAATCATAACCAAACACAACACAATCACTCCCACTGCACCTCAACTGCAGCCCTCCCAGGGAAAAAAAGCATTTTGTTTCAAATGATCCACAGGGGACTCAAAGGTTTTTGAAATCGATTAATGAGCTGGTCAGCCTCAGACAATTGTAATCAATCATCAGTGGACAGCATATAGAAAGCACAACAAGCCTGCAAGTCCACACCGTTTCAAGATAAAGAGGAGCATATAATGGTTCAGTCAATGCTCAACTCCCCGGAGCACATTCTTTCCATGCAACACCATAATCTCAAACTATAAGGTCATCACTCAGATACAGTAAGTACTGCCTGCCTCTATTGCAAATGCCACGCGGTGTCCATTGGGTGATGTTATGGAAAACAGGAACCGCCCGCAGTTGTCTTGAAGCAGAAAGTGCAGAGAGAGAGATGTTCTTTAAGAGTGCTTGAAGCACAATGTCAGTAATTCATCGGAATGAAACGCCGCCATCAGATCTAAACATTCTTTTCACCTTCATTTGACAGATGAGGGGAGGCAGCGTGGGTTACAACGTGCAGCAGAGGCCCCAGAGCTGGAATCGAACACGAGGGATTAAAGTGAAGTATTCAAGTTCTCGCTGGCGCCACACGTGCCAACAGGAAGTGGACGGTTCACCGGGATGCACAGTAGTTCACCAGCTGCAGCGGTAGACCCCGAAAGAGGAAGGGAAGCTTGAGTGGTGTGTGACAGTGCTTCTCAAATGGGGGTACATGTACCCCAGGGGGTAACGTGAGATATATATTTTTAAATGAGCATCCATTAAAAAATCCTTTAAAAATAGTTATTTAATAAATATTCAATCAAATATAAGTGTAAATTCATAAACTGAATTGTATATATTCTATATTAAATCAGACACTGATGGCACAGCGCTGTGTATTACATCTTTTTTTTCAACCAAAAAGGCTTTGCACTGGTACTGGTATTTCTTTTTCCACGTGGGTCCACGTCACTGAAAGAAGGTTGAGAACCACTGGTGTGTGACTGACATTGCAGGCAAAGACTGCAGGGAAGACTAAATGGACACCGCAAACATCAGCTGTCCGTTGAATGCAAAACCAGAACCAGCATCCACTGGGAAGAGCTCAATGTCTTTAACCAGCTGGCCGCTGTTCGCTGGAGGTTTCTGGGCTCATTCAACCACATTCACAGAGCACGGGACAGTATCACCGTACACACATCACCGTTACTCTGAGGTTATGAGTGTGTAATACTTTGTGGTTGTTGATTTAAATGACTTATTATTGCTCTCTCTGATTCATTGAGAGCTCCTCTAACTAACGGCTGAGCCTTTTCTGCCAAATCTGACTGATATCTGTCATCTGGATTCCCCCCAAGTCCTCAAAACTAAATGACGAAACCAGTTTGTTGTTATTGCCCAGGTAGTAATACTTGGTTAAATTTCGGGAATAAATAAAGTTCCATTATTAACATAGCCATAAGAAGTCTGTCAGGTAAATATAAAAAATAAAAAACAACCAACGCCGACTATGACTTTGTCTTCGAGGGCACTTTTAAAATGTCAGATTAGTATGCGAAGTAGCCACGCTGTCCCGTTAGCTTGCTACCAAAGCTTAAAGTCAAGCGCTCAGATAATGGGGCTGACATTTTACCCACGGCACTACAACTAATAGTGAACTTCAGCAGGAGGCGAGGGAGCTAAAGGTGTAAAGGTTAAAGACATGTCGGCCCCTTGTTTTGAGGAAAGGAACTATTTCTTCAGCATGCCGTTGGCCATGTCTGTGTGATTTGTGCCACAGCTATAAAAATAAAAACAATATCCATACAATTGGTCAGTCGTATTGTGTTGCCTGTGCAACCTCGTCCCATCGTTACCTATCTTTCAAGTGGCTCCGGCTGCAGACCAATATTCCATTCCTCTCTAGAGAGAGTTGGTTTCAGACTATAATTCCCCCCCCCCAAGGAGCACAGACATTAACAGCTATTTATTTGAGCTGTAACTCCAGAAATATATGCAGCCATAAAACAGATAGCGGCATATTCCCTCTTGAGGCATTGCCTGTTTCTCCATCTCACGGGGTTGAATTAATACTATTTTTTTTTTTTATATGGGAGAAAAGAAATCTCAATCAAACAAGTCTATTTCCAAAGTGATGATTTTTTGAGAGAATGATCCAACTAGAGAAAGATCATTTTATGCCGCAGGGTGTAGCCTGTAAAAAAATGGCGATCTATCTAATGTGCCTCTTTCCTTTTTTTTTATTCCGCTCACTCTCCGTCTCCAACGCGTCTGTGCTCTCACAGAACGCCAGGGAGAGTGCAAAGCGAATGTCGAGCACATGGCTGAACACATACTCCTGGTGTTATTAAATGAATGTATTTGGTTGCTGGGATGACTCGGGGGCACAAACGGCAGCTGAGCTCTGTGACAATGAGGGAGACAAAGGAGCAATCAAGGGCCTCTTCTACGGGGATACCTACAGCCTCGGAGAGGGCTTTTATCTGGCCGACACTCAATGCTTATCACACTCTTTCAGTCTTCCAATCAGAAGGAACTGAGACCGACTCCATGTTCAAAATTGCAGTAAAGTGACTGCGAGCGAAGATGAAAAAGGACTGAGAGCCAAACGCCCATCGACATACGCTTCAGCCCACATCTTCCCCGTGTGAAGTGAACATCCATGACTGGGATCAAACAGACAAGGAATAACTTATTAATGCTTAAAATGGAGGATTTTTTTTTCTTTTTTTTTTACAGAAAATGTTGTAATCACAACAATAGCACTAAAACATGCACAGCACAAATAAAAAATTCCCTTTCAGACCGGCGAAGCTGGCAGCAACATGAGTCACTCTCATGATTTCAGTGCAGGGGTTTTAAAGCGCTTCGGAGCAGTGTGATCCACACATGAACCGCGTGAAAGCGCTGACAGCTCGGGCTGACACACAATAGGATTGAAGGAATCTCAAAGAGAATCTTCGGTCGTGGTTCGAGTAAACAAACGGGGATAATAGATTCATTCACAGCCCGGCAGAAGATTCACACAATGCATGTAATCCTCGGAACAAACCAAAAAAACGTCCACGCCGCTCTGGCACACACTAGTCAGCGGAGATCAGTGTAGGTGGTTTAATGGAATTGTGGCAAAGACACGGTGCTGTAGGAGGTAGTTAGCTGATGTGTGCATGATGAAGGCCTTCAGTGAGAGAAAAGTTGCCTCGAGGGGCCGACACATCGACTCATTCTGAGCACCACGGTACCTCAGTGAGTCTTAATCAATCGCGAGGCCTGCTTGTGACAGCAAAGAGACATCAAATCAATGAGGATTTTCAGTGGAAATACATTATTTCTTCTTTTCTATTTTGTTTTGCTCTTGCACAGGAAACATTTTAATTAATCCAGGAATTGGCCATTTGAATTAACAGTTGCTTTAGGAACTGCTTGCTTCGGCACTGGTCAATGTGACGGACAGGGCCGGATGATCAATCGCCAATCACCACAGAGTGTGATTACACTGTCGATTTGAGCGTCAAAAGCTATATTTTATAATAAGAGTCATTAACTTTCAAGCGAAGAGCAGCAATAGTGCACTTGGGAGAAAAAAAGAAGAAGAAAAAAAGAAACCGTAGCCTCAGGCAAAAACAAGGAAGCGGCAAACTTCTTCATGAAGTCGCACTGAAAACAATAACAGGCGATGTCACTGCACACATAATTGCTCCAACTGGCAAAGCGTTTTCTAAGGGAAGAATCCATCAACCTTGTTTAGAAGTGCAAAATGTATAATGCTGCAGACATCTCAAGACAAATATAAAAATAAAAAAAAGTGTCAGACACACGACGGGGTGGAAGCAAATATCTCGTGTCTAACCTGGAGCAAGAAAAGTAATCAAACACTTTTTTTGGGTGCAGTGGAAATGAAAAAAAAAAAAGGTGAAATTATGAAAAGATGACAGAAAGCAAATTTTGCACAAAAACAGCAGAAAGCCCATTTCCCCGCAGACGAGAACAACTTGAAGAGACACAACCAGTCCTATTCAGCACCACTTACTAACTGAAAAAGGTTAGAACGACCTGCTCTCATACACAAAAGTAAAAACACCACTCATTTTTAGAAATTGCTTCCAATGCTAAGCTTTTATTGCTGTTACACACACACACAAAAGCAAAGTTTGTGATAAGCTGAAATAAGGCGGTTTTGCAGCAACATAGTTTTTGGAGAAGCTCAAAGAAAATGGCAAGACACACAGCGAGTCAGGGCTTTCTCGAGTACAGCGGGAATTAATCCTAAATTAGGGGGATGTGGGCATTGATGGGAGACGGAGTCTGACAGTTATTACTATTACCTCAGTCTGTTGGGGTGTTCTAGTCATTATTTCAGCCAAGACCCTGTGACAGGCACCAGCCCACAGCTCCCGCTACTTACTCTCCACAATGAGATGGCCTGGAAGGAAGTGAGCGAACATGCAGCGAGATCATTAACTTAAGAGCACGAAACCACTCACGTCTTTCATCCATCGGCACGAGTCGTCCAAATGAACCCAGACTGTGCTCCATTCAGCTCACCGAGGCCAAATAGGGATTGGGAAGAATAGCGCTCGGTCTCAGATCCTGCCCTCATTGTTGGCACCGCTTCAAGGGGATGTTCGTGACAGATGTGTTCACGGCTCGGGCCAATTTACTGTGAATGTGAACACTTCGTACCCGCGGATGGACGCTCGTCTATTCAAGTGGTCGTGCACAGCTAAGACAGTTGAACTGGGCGTGTAATTAACAAATCATTACATTTCTAATTCGATTTGATTGTATTATTTTTTAGTATACTGTAGTTGAATGTAATTTTATTCGCTTTGAAGAAAGTGCCAGTTTAGACGAGGACAAAAATAATTGCTCACTTCAGTCGATATTAGAATTTTCGACAAATACGAGACTGATTGCCGTAAAATCTTGTACAATGGGTCCTGGGCTCCCGATGATCCTCCTTTGGTGGTGGTCCCCTGACTTCTTTCATCTAGCGCCACCAGGGGGTTTGTCATTTTAGGTGCAGTGTAAAAGGTCATGGAATGCCATACAGACGTCTGTTCTACAGAGAGTGAATTGGAATAACTTTAGTGATCCCTCTCGTCCATCCATCAGGTCCAAATTCAAATCTGTCCAATCCTTTAGTTTGCGGCCAAATACCTGCCAAACATCATGTCATTCACCATCCACCTGGAAACTAAGACATTGGATGTTGGTAAGCACTACCTGCTACATGTTAACATAACAACCATGACCATTTTTACATTTACTTGGCCAGCTATAATGGAACCAGACTCAAGGATATCAATACATTTCTGTATCTCCGTACTGCATTTTATTTCTTAAACTGCACCTTTTATAATTCAGTTGCTTTTTGACAGTTTTTAATGATTTAATGAACGCTCTTAATTGTTTTTAAATATTGTTTTCTTTTGCTTTATTTTGTTATGCTTTTAATGGTTTTATGTTTTATGTTTGTTGAAATGTGCTATACAAATAAACTTGCCTTGCTTTCCTTTCAAAAGAGCTTCACGGCCTCATGGAGTCACTAGCGTGGCCAGACCGTTGTCGTCTTTTTACAGTGTAGGTAGAGAAAAGTACCTCAAACCAAAAGACACATTCACCTTCAAACCGTACATTATTAACTCCTAGTTCGGGCTTCAACGCCAGACGCTTCCTCATTTAAAATAATAGGGAACGCATTTAACTGAGAGCGGTAATATAAAGTACCCGAGATGATTATCCATCCCTCATCAGAGCGGCCCATCATGCATTTCCCCCCTCAGATGAACATTCAAATCACCTGAAGATAATGCTAATGCGAAAAAGATGAGAGATCACTTGCTGAAAGGTAAATGACGTGAGGTGCACGTGCGGCATTAGGAGCACATTGTACGGCGAGTTTGTGAACATAATACCTCATTCATACAGTCCCAAATTAATCTTGTGGTGATATTTTCATCTGCACTGCGTGAGCACATTTCATGAAATATAACCGCTCTGTCAGACTTGAAAGCTCGCGGTACATTTATCTGGTGTGCACATGCAATCTGACGTGACAAGTATTACACATTCCTCTCTACATAAATATAGGAATACATAAATGTGATATCAAAGGGCTAAACTTAATGTTCAGGTATATTGCCTTCAGATTGGAAAAGAACCCTGTTAAATCACACCATTTTCCTGCGTTAGAGCGGGTGCTGGAGGGCTGGAAAGACCGCTGCCCTCTAATGGTTTAGGGCACAGGAGAACAAATACACAAATGTTTCAGCCAAGTGCCATCGTTGAGTCTAACAATAACAAAGCCTTACCACCAGGCCTCCAAGATTCGGGCTGACATTCAACATTTTTGTCACTGTTTAGCATCCCAAAACTGGATTTTATATCTCTATTAGTTGTAACTTGCTGTGGGGAACAGTGGACAGCTGAAACACCATTTTTCTTTACAGCTGCTCAGGCCTCAAATGGTCCCAAAATGCCCCTGACCACTTTATACAACTGCTGCTTTAAATAAAAGCCATTTAAGTCTGGGCCTCAGTCTGAGGTTCCCATCGACATGGCGACCATTAGATGTGCAAACATCATCACCATTGCCTCTCTGGCTGCCAGGGCGGTGCATCCGTCTGGAGAAGGATAGCACTGCTGGCATGCACTGACAGGGTAAGACTCACTCTGGGCCTATCGCAGGCGGAGATTGATGCACTTCGCAGTAGGGGGAAGAGCTGACATTCATTTTAATTAGACAGGCAAAATATTGTCTCTGCGGCATGTTGCCTCCCCTTGCCTTAACCTCAACTTCTCTTCCCATTGCGAGTAAAGGAAACGGGGAGGCCTCCAGGGATGAAAGACCTCCGGAATAGGCCACAAATCAGCTAAATATATCATTTCAAATCCTGATGACATTACTGTGCTTAAGATGCTTGATTAACATTTAATTAACATTTGTATGACATTTCAGATCAGAAGCAAACAAAAAAATATGATTGCGTTCTTTAAAAAGGGTGAGGTCTACTCCAATGGGAGGGCTCTGTCGGCACGTGTCATGTGATATATGTAGTCAAGCAAACTCAGACCAAGGGAAGGGTTCATAAGGTCAGGGGTGTCATGGTAAAAAGGGCATTTTAATGAGCATGTGATTGGGGGAACGCTCCACCAGATACGTTTCATTCAGAAAACATCATTAAAGCCTGCAGGGGCTCACAATAACGGGGCAAATGCGCACACACGGAGACCCGCACACAGCAACACACAAACAGCCACTTAAGAGAAGTCACGGGGAAAAAAACACAGAGCGATCTATACAGCCTGCACCTGTCGGTGAGCCAATTAAAATCCAAACAAGTGTCCGCGGCACAGAGGAGAAGCTGTACACCGACACCTTTAATAAACCCAGCCAGTTTTATGCTCCACACACTTTTTCTTCCCTCCCCTGGCAGTGACGTCTGAGACACAGGAAGGAATAAATAGATAATTGAGCGATATTTGTTGTTCATCTCAGCTAATGGAAAGACGGTCTCGCGCCAAACGTAACACACGCTCGCGTGAGACTCTGAAACACAATCCCTAAGCCTTTGGTCAAGAGACAACGATATGTACGCAGCAGATTCAATATTAACAGGAGAATGTTCAATATACAACCGAGTGAATAATTCAGTATTCATTTTATAATTATCTCCGCCAGGCGTACGCCTGGAGGGAGTTCATGCATTTGGTTGCGGGGATTCACCATTTTTCTTTTTTTAGACCAACATATTTTATTGATTGCTGTATCTCGACTCCTCTTAAACCGGCCGAATGTGATCAAGAGGAATTTCCAGCAGTTGGCTCAGCTGAAAACAAATCCCGCCTAGCCTGTTGCAGACCACATTTTGGCCTTTGTCGTGGCTCCAAAAACGAAATTCAAGGAAAGGTTTTGTCACATTTTGAACCGGATCAGATGAAGAAATCCCCATTCGTGTTATCTTTACTGCCATCTAGGTAGGTGGTCCAGGAGGGAAAACTGGGTGAAAGTCCACTCATCTTTGTTGGGAGACACACCTGATCTCTACTGAAAGCACTTTTCTAGTTCTAATCTAGTTTTATCTGTGATGTACAATAACATCCCATACATTCAAATTATTACATCGTATCGGGCAACAGAGTGACTTTACCTGTCTTAAGGTAAAGACACAAAACAGACCTGCTAAGGGGCACGGCTTACTGAACGGTCAGTTGAGGGCTCATGCTAAGGAATGAGGAAAAATCGAAGCACACATTCCGAGCATGAACAAATAACAGCCAGTCAAAACTAAATTGAGAAAGGCTGGAATTCTAAAAAAATTCTACATAATATACATTTCCACAGCACAAATGCATGAACAGAAAACCAAGTTGCATATTACTCACCGCTCTGCTTCTTTGAGCTGTTATTATGCTGTTGCCACCGACTAGAGAATTCCAATTCCAATCTGTCTGCTGAAACGAGGCCTACCACTCTGGGGTTCAGATAAATAAAAGCCCAAGCCATTAGCTGAAAATGTACGAAATATATAAAAATAAGCTTCGTCCATGAAATGGTATGTGCTCATTAATGGTGACATTGGTGGGACCCAGCTACCTCTATTTCCCAAATAGCTAAGAACAGAGTCTTTAAATGTGGTAAAGGGTTGTGGAGAAATCTAGTCTATCAATTAAACAAAACACAACTACAGTTACGATTGCATTTTTTATCATTTTCGGAGGCATAAAGCAGTGCCTTCTATGAGTCCAGGGATTTGCTTGATTTCAAATGCTGCACTGCATGAATCGAGTCCCGTCGACTGAAAAGCTTTCCATCACTGACACAGTATATTGCCACACGACTGACGTTGACGCCCGATAGCTGCAGCAGGATGTTTTCCCAGTGCCGGCAAATCTCTGTCCAGTCACACAAAAAGCATGACAATGTCTGCATGAGTTCTGCATCCACTGCACTCATCGGTCTCAGTTATTTGGAAATGATTCTCTGTCGCCCCTCTGACAGCTGACAGATGTTTCTGATTTGCAGTTCTAAATCAAACCACAGACAGAAAATAAGACAACGTTCATGAATGCGGCGCAATGAGCTCCGTAGGCGACCGCCACAACAAGCCTCCTACTGATGGCCGTGTTTTCTTTGAGCTTGGATATGTTGCTTTATATAGCATATGAGAAGCAGGCATGCTGCCAAATCCTGTCTTGCGTCTGCATGTATCCAAGCTGAAAGCTCAGTAAAGGGCAAAACAGTGAGTGTGTCTAAAGGTTATGCGTTAATGGTTACACTTCCTTCAGACGCCTGGTAATCGACTGTGCCACTCACCAGGCCCAGCCGGGGTCAAAAGGTGACGCGACACGGAAAAAACGTGACGCTGGTGACACAGTCCTTGTGGCGTTGGCCCGGTTACTCCAACGGAGAACCCATTTCAGGGCATAAGACGTATCACAACTGTCAACCTCCTTTTTTTTCCTCAGCAACACAAGTTTGCTGTGGCGTAACAGCTCGTGTGAGTCGCCAATTACTGTTCCGAGGATGTGAGTCGCGCCTGTAAGAAGTGGCTAGTAGGAGGATGAAACCCAAGTATTTCCTCGCTACATGTCCCTCCCTTCCCCTCTGTTCCTCCTTCTATCTGCTCCGCTTGCATCCTTCTGGGTCTGTGACCTACGAGCAGTCACTCATTCCCCACGTCAGTGTTTTGGATGACTGCAGCTGTCACGCCTCCCGACAAATTGTTTCCTGGCAAAAGGACAAAGCTGCGCGGGCCAGCGGCGCCCTGTGCCTCCACTTCCCCCGGACCGGCCCCTCCATTAGCGATGAGCTAGTGCTTGTCAGCGGAGGAAGGCAGACGACAATAAGCCCCCATCGTCTTGCATTAAGATGTACGCAACTGTGTTACATTGTGGAACAGAGGAGCAGGGCCAACGGTGGTTTGGGGAGGGGGAGGCGGGCGGGAGCCGGCCTGAGATGTCTCCGGTGAAGTTATGGCCGGGCAAAATTGGTGCTGACAGACAACAATTAGGAGAGCTGTCGTCGCCTTGCGTCATTTGTCAGTGAACAGGGTCTTTTCAGAGTGAGAGTAAATCATATACCGTTGAAGGCGTCCACTTACTCATTTGAGTGGATGACTGAACGCATGATGTGCTGTGATAGACTCCACTTGTTCATTACTCAAACAGATGAGCGTGTCAAGGAACGGAGGGGAAAAGTGATCGAAAGGGTCACAATATTTGACAAGTACTTGGTCTTATCAATGCTCTTGCACCTCGTATGGAGGACGTTCTCTGACCAGATTTAGAAATTAACTTATTATAAAAAGGGTCAGTTTATCACAAAATAAAACTAACAAAACAACAATCTGTGGTGGTGTTATGTCACGATTGGTTCTGAACATGGACGACTGTTCTTGCCCTTGACATGGTAACGGGATGGTTGTGTATGTGAGGTATTGTAACCCCCCCGTCTCTATTCTAGGATGGTCTGTTTTGGTGGATGGTCGTTTCTCCAGCTGTCCACTGACCAGTGGGGCCTGACACACAAAACTCTATGAAGGTTCAAGACAACAACAACACAAAAGGCAGAAATATGCATGCACCTTCTTTTCATTAGATGTATAAAGCTGTGCATATGTTTCTGCTCTATGTTTCTCAATTGTTACAGAAACCAAATTCACAAATCTATTTTTACACTCAATCTTAGTTGCGTCCCTGATATGGATAGGCTGAACTATCAGTATAAAAAACAAACTGTGATACCATCATATCCAATTAATACCATGTTTCAAACAACCACAGTATACGTACATAAACAAACAATTACAGTAATAATATGGCAGGAGATGCAGCGAATTAAGGCGACCATCATCTTAATATTGTGGGGCGTGATAATCGCTGAACATAGTAATTGCAACTCTCAAATATACTTTCACTTTGCCTTTTCTTTTTACGGGTTTCTTCTTCAATCGGCGAGTGACGTGGAAAAGGGCCGCTGGAGTGGACACGAGGAGAAGTGCAGCCCATCAAGGCACTGAGAGGGATGCTGGGTGATACAACAGAGCCCCTTGATAAGGGAGGGAATAGATACAGAGCAGGAAATGGCAAAACTGCAAATGAAAGCAAGATGACAGGAAGTGGATGTCAGACTGAGAGAAAAGTTGATTATTTGAAGTTCGTTGACCTCAGACAACCTCTGAGAACAGCCTATCAGTCAAATTCCTACTTCCTCTCCTCTCCCTAGCCTCCTTAATTTAAATTGTTATCTCCATCCTTGTGACTGCTCCTAAGGAGCATGAAAGAAGTCCGCTCAAAGGCTCCGATAGGCGGCACAGAGAGACAAGACAGAAAGAGCCACCCGATAATAACTCAAATCAAAAATACCAAAGAGAACAAATGACGACACAGCATGGTTTTCTTTCTTCATAACCAAAGGCAACGGCGGCAATTTTGTCAAAAAAGAAAATGAGGCCGTCCACTTTCTTTGTCTTACAGTGAGAAGCAGACTGGCTTTTCAACACAGCGAGGATGAGACATGCAGGCAGGCTCAGAGCGCCGAGCGATTGCCTCTGGATTGCGGTGGTTGTGTTTTAGAAGAGAAGGGATTTCAACAAAATTGTTTTACTCTTTTCAACCACCTTAGCCCCCTCAGAATACATCAAACGACGTAATTCGATTTAATCAGCGAACAACAGCAAGGCAGTCCTCGCGCTCCTTCCCTCCACCCATCAGCACAGTCCTGTGGCAGAGGACGCTCCTTCAAGTTGCACTACGCAGCACCATCTAGTGGCGACGTGTGCAGTCGGAGGCAGTGCAACATGGGAAATGAGAGAAAAACAGGTTGAGGACTCCATTGTTAGTACTCCATCAAGGTGTCACTCTTGGGTGAATCCATACACACAATAAGACATCTGTTTGAGCTCCGTGCCAAAAGGCCGCACAACAAAGCCATTTGTATTAGTGTTGAATCCTAGAAGGTTATTCAGAGAAAGGACACAAAACATACTATTTCATTGCATAATGTAAAAATATCATTCCTATACCACTGTATACTATTCTATTACCCTCGAATTATATTCTACATTTCATTTTACATATGTGTATGTCTATTTTATTTAGTTACGGTTCATTGCTCTTTTCAGCCCTTAAACTTCACTCGTTCAATGCCTTTTCAGCACTGAAAATTTGAAGTGCCTTTTCTTTCTAGCTCTTTTAGTAATTCTGTTTCAGCTACCGCTTCAACTTCTTTCAGCGCTTCAACCTCATTCTTTAATATCTTCAACCTCAGGCTTTACACAGCCATTAAAAAAACTCAAAAGACTGTACATGAATGGACATTTTCTTCAGAATCTGAATTATTATGAAGTGTATTCTACTCCACATATAGACATTGTATTGCATTGTATACTATTACATTTTGTAAAAAGCCACAAATGTATATTTTCTCAGGAAAATGCATTTCTGGTTTAATTATTTCTTTTATAAACATATATTTCATCAATGTGCATAACCCCTGTTTATGTACATTCGTAGGCTATTGTACTCTCTAAGTTGGATTTCCAACGCATAGTTTACTCTAACTCTCTGTACATCTTTCTAATTTGTCCTTTTCTCTGCTCAACCTATTCTGTATCTTTATCTGCCCTCTTTGTATGCTGCTATAACGCCTAATCAAAAGTAAAGTACTCTCCTATCTCATCTTAAACACCACAAATCTACGTTGTACAAAACAAGACGAGAGTGTCTCTCTACTCTGCATTGTATTGACATGTTTTGATTTTGACCGGATGGCCTCAAAGACCAAAGGCCAGAGCAACTTGATTGATTTTTACTGGTTTAAATACCAGCCCAATTCTACAAGGGCCAGAAAAAGTCTCGGCGGAGGCTGTGGGTGCAATCAGACATGAACCCTCACATTTGCGGTTCACAAGTGCTGTCGAGTGCCGTGAAGTGCTGCTGACAGGGTGCAGCTGCCTGCCCTGAAGGCACACCTCAGCTCAACCCAGGAATAACACCTCAGAAGCGTCACATGTCTGACAGCTGTGACTCAGGCGCTGGGACGTTGCACATCGTCCCATCCCACCCGCCTTGGAACCCAAAGTTTTAAGCGATCCGCTGAAAGTACAACCCCACTGAAACGTGCACCGAAGGATGTCGAGGCCGCGTGCCGTCTCCGGGAGGCATCGCGTATCAAACCCTTTATCAACACCCAAGATGCATCAGACTTTGGATTAAACACAACCACAAAACAACATATGCACACATCATTGAGCACACATACACACACACACACTCTCCGCTCCCACGCTCGGACAGAAATTACCCTCCACCTGCTAAATATCTCTCCCCTCATCAAACATTCGTGCCCGCGAAGGTGGTGAAGTAGAGTGACGTAAGAGATCTATTTTTCTGGTCACCCACACAACACTTTTTTGCCAAGCTATTCTGGGATGATGTAGACAGATATCAGTTTGATGGTTTCTATCAGATTTGTTAGAATTCCTCAACTCGAGTGAACCTTTTCCACTTAAAGCCAAGAAAATGTATCCCATCGGGAGCACGGGTGTTCTAAATTCAGTTTCATGGCAATCTGTCAATTATATTTAGAGCTATCTTGTGTGAAAAAGTTGATAATTTTTTTGGGACTAGAGCTGGTAGGCGGACCAGGAGAGCTCATTAAGTGTCCAGATGGGAAACGGTTCAACATTTGTTGATCACAAAATTGAATGACAATCTGCAACATTGGATGTTGGTATTTTATGTGTACAAGTTTTGTGGTGGCACAAGAAAAGGGATCAGAAGGTCAGCATAAACATTAGGCTTCACCCACTGGGGAACATTAACTATCTCCAGCAGAAGTTGATGAGTTATGGTCTGAAACGAGCAGCTAGGGGCGTGGTTTAGGTGAATGTGACGAGACACTGAGATGCTCATAGAGTAAATGCAATTACATAATTTATATCAGAATTGGAGAGTATCTCTTAATTCAAAGAAGAGCAAAGAATGGCATCGAAGGTTTTTCTCGACGGAAAAAAAGATGCTTTTCAAACTTCTCCCGACTCGCTTCGGTAAGAATTTGATTGACAGATGGTGCGGCCGATCACCTGCCAAGTATTTCTTGAAAGTCTGAGAAGCCGTCATTGGAGACGGACGAGTCACTTAGATGGTTCCGTGCAACAAACCATCTGACGGGGTCCGGACAGGATAGATAGACGAACAGCCAAGACCAATGTCCAGTTTTCCCGAAAGAAATGAAAAGAGTGCTGTTAGAAAATGGTGGTTGCTCATTGGGTGGAATAAGAGTCTCTATAACTTTGCAAACGCAACAAGCTCACAGACCAGAGACCGGCTCTGAGCACGCTAAAGATTCTTTCCACATTCCCTCACTTCCCTCCTTCTCTCTGTGTTCACTGCTGAACTGCACCAATGGCTTCCATCTTGGCAGCAATGGAGTGGCAGTTTGCTGTCAGAAAAGAGGCTGACAGAATGCAACTGAAACCTGGATCACGTTATGATCTCTGCTGAGACACATTTGCTCAGCTTCTTGGAGCGGATAGAATCATAATACGCACATATGTGTCCTGACTGTAAACGCAACGTGTCAAAGGCAGACACTTAAAACATCAGCCTCTAGTCTAGACGATGTCACTGGTGAGACACACGTGGGGCTTTTTAATATATAACAGTAAAGCAGAGTTACATGGGTGAACTGTAAGCAACGAAGACGATAAAGATGGTGAGCTGCTCCTCATTTTTACTGTGATATGTTTCATGCTTTGGAGAAGAAAAAAAAATCTTTAGTGTAAATATCCATTACATGTCAAAAGAAATCCATGGAACAATTAATCCATGCAACAAAACTAAAAGGGGGAACACTGTCCATTTACAACAGACTGATTAGCTTTCAAGTGGTTGCTGAGGTAAGAATGGGTGAATTAATACATAAATACAAATGTACCATTGGCGCTCCTGTGACTGAGTGGCTGGTTGTTTTTCTGCAGCTTTTAATTGGTGATCCGGTGACCCCCGATTGTATAAAGTATAACAATCGGTAACACAATGAGAGCCCAGCCTTGGCATGCGTTAAGTGTTGAAGGCTCACCCACGCACATAATTACCACAGTTTTCTGAGGATTTCCATGCCATGAGCGTTTGTTAAGTGGTGCGGTTTGAATTTGGAAATTACTTCCCTGGGGGTGTGTTGACTGTGTCGGTCCGTACCAAGTGCCAGTTACTGTTTTTTTTTGTAGTTCATATAGAAAGAGGGAAGACAGGATAGGATTCAACTAAATGACAATACTTTATGGAGAGCAAAATTATCTTTTTATATTTACCATTATTATTTTAAACAATGGGCTGGACGGTGGTGTGGTGGCTAGCACCGTCTCCACACAGCAAGGCGGGGGCCCTGGTTTTCGATTCCCGTGCTGGGTAGCACTTGTGTGGAGTTTGCATGTTCTCCAGAGCTGGAGAACCCGGGTTCCTCCCACAGTCCAAAGACAAGCAGCTCAGGATAATTGATTAGTCTAAATTGCCAGTAGGTGTGAATGCCAGCGTATCTATGTGTTCGCGCCGTGATAGTCTGGCGACCGGTCCAGTGTGTACACTACCTTCGCCCAATGTCAGCTGGGATTGGCCCCCCGCGGCCCTGAACAGGATAAGCGGTAAAAGATAATGGATGAATGGACTTTAAACAACCACAGCAGTATTGTTGAAAAATCATTTGACGTGCTTCTAATAGACCATTTACATCATTGCACAAGGCTCATACTAAAATAACTTAAATAAAACCAGTGAGCGAGAGAAAATGGAATCTTGATATATTTGCTTTACAAAACAATATAACTTAATCTCAATCTTCATTTTACCAATAACGACCAAATTAGCACTGAACCATAACTGACCATTATGATATTTTTTATTAAAGCTTAATATTTGCCACGATTAACAAACCAACATAATGGGCCGGTCACTGTTAATTGGCAGGTGACCCAAGACACTAATTGCACGCTGTTCACTCTCAATTAGTGCAAACTTGAAAATTGTTTTTGCACAGAACGCAAACAAAAAAAGAGCTAGATTTCCTGGCTATATCGTCTCTGTACTGCACATTCATGCTACGTATCAGCCACCACATATGCCGTTACCACTTCATCAGTTCGGCTCTTGTTCGTAAATCTCATGTGGACATAGCTTATAGGGACAATGGGGACTATGTCATAAGACTAATTAAAGTCCTATTTGACTCACTCGAACAGTAAATAAAAAAAAATTATTGCAGCATCACACTCAGAGCTTATTTATATTCCCAGAAAGCCGCTCAGCAAACCCTAAAAAAATAAAAGCATCCCTGTGCAAGCTCCATTTCAGCAGTGGCAAAAATTAAATGTAATGTAATGATTGCACAGTAGACCTACGCAGTAATTTTTTTTAATTTTTTTTTAGAATAAAGTGAGTCATGCTCATAGTCTGTAGAGTCAATGATCTCAAGCATCACCCAGGCAACCAGGAGTTTGAGTTCACTGGTCATCTCCACTGGGTTGCTTCCTGAAGCCAGAGCATCCTAACTTGCCCAAAATGTTGGGGTGAGACAAGCGGTACCCACCACCACCACAGCTGAGAGTGATGGGCTGTCAGACTCCCGTCAGTCAAAGGTTTCCTGTGGAGTTCCAGACCTCACTTGCTCGAGGAAGTGCAAGCATGATGTAATACGCGATGTAATACGCGATGTAATACGCGATGTAATACGCGATCCTTCCAATGGCTTCACACGGCGGTAACGTGTCAAGCTATGTTGCAATGTGCCAGCAAGGGTGGTAAAAGAAGAAGAAGAAGAAGAAGAAGAAGAAGAAGAAGAAGAAGAAGAAGAAGAAGAAGAAGAGTGCAAGCTAGTAAACAAGGATTTTAGAGAATGCTGGATTTAAAATACTTTACAAAAAAAACTCTTCAAAAATGTTTTATGAGGAAGGAAATGCCTTCAATGCATTTCTTAGAGCCTGAGGATACACACAACGTGTTTTGTTGAGTGAGACAAAAGACAAACCTCTCTTTGGAAGGTTCGGTTTGGAAGTTGCCTCTGGGAAATACCCCAGATGAAGGCATGTATGAACTCCACTTGACCAAATATCATATTCATCACAACCCGACTGGATCTTCTCTGGTCCCTTGCTGCGACCATCTTGTTTGTTTATAGAGGACTCGTGGCGAAGGAAGCCTTTTTGTAATTTCCTCTGGGAGACACAGGCAAGATGTTGTTGCAAGATGGATGGAGTGATACTCCAAGTATAGGAAGGAGGTGGTGAGAGAACAAAGGCAGGGCGAAGAGAGGCCAGTAGTACATCTATTAATGTTTGTGAAGACCTGTTTGAGTCGAATGACGTGAAGAGGTCATTCTGGTTTGTCTTTATTTCATCGAAAGATGGATTTTAGGCGAGGAACTGGGTTTCGGATTAACATTAAGTATGGGGGAGGGCTTAGTGTACGTGTGCGTTCCTCTTACCATCGTCTCTCGGCCAATCGGAGCAGAGAAGACGCACTCCAGCTGGAAGACAATTGCCAAAGCGTGATGATTGGTCAGCCTGAGCTCCAAGCTGCTGCGAAGGCCGAGAGTCTGAGGGAGGGTTGATAACGAGGAGCTGAGGAGAGAGAACACACACACACACACACACACACACACACACACACACACACACACACACACACACACACACACACAATGAAGGATACACGTTAAGAGAGAGAGAGACGAGAAGGAAAGAAGCAATACTGGGACCAACGTAATGATTATTTGTGACCGATGTGTTGGGAGGATTTAGACTCGCTTGCTGAATGCTCCCTGGCAAGCACCGGCCTCCTGTGTGAGCAGTGGAACAGCACGCTCGGTATTCGTCATTCACAGTTTGCATACACCATAGGCGGGAGCATACTGTGGAGCGCCGATGTGTCACGAGGTGGGGCCGAGCGCCTTTTCTGTTTTCCCGCTCCGTGGAGTCTCTGGAGAACGGAACGAGTCAGATTTTTGTTTTTCCCTCTTTCTCGTTTTCTCTGCCGTCTGGAAGCGACCAGGCACAACACAAGACTGTCAGCTTTCAAAAGACAGCAGCACCCAGAGAAAGATAAAGATCCTAATCATTGTCTACCCTGTTGTTATCACACTGAACAGCGTTGACACAAACACTTTCTTCCTCTTCGTCTTCTCCTTCTTCAGAAAACACAAAATGTGCAGAACAAATAATGTTTGCCGTAATTCGACGATGGCGATTATGGTTATTCGTATACTACAGTAATTGAGTGCAGATTGTTGGTTGGCATGTGATTATGTCGATTATGCTTTCCTGTGTTTGTGCACACGCTCCCGAGCTTGGAAGACACCTATATAATCATCCACATAATCAGCTGGTGTCTCATTTGAAGAGGCGAACACAATACATTTTGATTCAGACACACACTGAAACGGGGCAATCATCTCTCCCTGTCTGTGTGTCATCTGTACAGTTTCACAGCATCTTCTTTGGCATGTTTGACTTTTGTTTATAATAGTGGGATTATTCCTTTTACCCAAAAGTTCATTATTAATAAATGTCCTAACAATGACAGAAGGGTGTGGAATAAATAAACAATAATTGAGGCATAACAAACTTAGTGCAATTAAAAGTATTATAATTCGGACTTTACAATATGAAGATAACACAATTAATAGCTATGTATCAAAGCTATTCTGAAATGGTCTCTTGTTAAATATTTTATTGTGGTTTTGTAGTATTTGAGCATACTGTCTGGAGAAAAATGCTCTTTTTTTAACCCGAAAAGCAGTTCTGCCTGATGACTCACTGATGCGCCCTGACAGCTCATTAATTGAAACTGCTGGCTGTTGTTTACTTGTGGAGGTCAAAGGTTTGCTCGCTCTCAACATTTACGTGAGGAAATACTTCCAGTGATTTGCCAGCGGGACGTTTGTGACAGCTTTTTTTTTTTAACAGGCGCTACCGATCCAATAGCAATGTGCAGTGACCAGTTCTGAAACTGAGGACCTGAATTTGTGGGCACTTCAAGTTTGACAAAATAGCGGAGTGTGCCTTAACACGTGTCACTCTATACTTGGATCTTTCTGAAATTGTACTCATTTAGTTCATTGTTTCTCATCCCTGGAATTAAAATTAGATTTAGGATCTCTATGTGCTGTGTGGTGCAGGGGTTTTTCTAGCTGTGGGGTCCTGTACCTCTCCAGCTTGGATATACTTAAACCCATTCAATCCACATGTTTTACTGCTGATCTAAGGTAGGCGTTGGTGACCTTACATCAGCACGTCCACTTTGACAAGGTTAGCATTGAGTGTGATGGTGTCTCAATAAAACCCAGGGGCAGAGGCAGCGGCAGCAGGAGCCTCGATTGGTTATGAAGTACTGGCACGTATTGGAACGTATTGCAAGGCAGCTTTACGAGGGTGAAGCCTGTGTAGCACAGAATAGCGTGTAAATTATGAGGCCGGGGTTGGGTTGGAACATGCGAGGCCTTATCAAGCGTTGGTGTTTGCGCAAGGTCAATGGACTACTCACAAAGTCACATAGAAAGCATAAACTTAATATATGCGTTTCCACAACATTATATTGATATATTCTGTCTGCTACTTACCGCATAATAAACGTTGATCCATGCAGCAACCGACACATTGTGTTAGCTTTTTGATCTTCTTTTTAAGGATGACTGATCTAATTATGCGTGACATGACCGAAGTTGATGAGCATGCCCAGCCTCATAATTTACAAATAGTAAAACGGTCCTAATTTAGGTCCACACAGAGAGGTTTACGGATTTTTTATTAGGGGATAAAAGAAAAGACGTATCAGATCGGCACTCATTCTGTACGCTGTGTTGCAGAGAAAAAGATCTGATCGGTGCATCCATATGTGACAGTAGAGAACGACAGCAAACATGACGCGAGAGAGAGGGAAGTCTGTTATTTTCTTTTAGTCATTCTGTAAATCGGTGATCACCCATACCTGAAACCTTTTCCTTTATTCTCTACTTCTAAGTTGGTTAATAAAAGCTACGTAGATCCAAATGGGTAACAAGGGTAAAAAGTGTCTAAATAAGGTGTTAGGCCACCTCAAGAACTGCTTCAGTGTTCTTTTGCTCTGAACTTTACTGGAGGGGTGAACACCAGTTTTCTATAAAATATCGTCTCATTTGATGAAATCTGTACACACGTCTGACTGGGTTTACATGACATGGCGAATGTAAAGGACACAGTATGTGACGCATCATTTTCATTCTCATCAAACCTTCTAGTGCCCTTTCGTCCCACGTATGGAAGCACTGTCGGTCTTTATGTTTCGGTCTGTAATTGTGACATAACGGAAGCAGCTCAATAAGGAAAGGCTGTGTTTCAGATTTATGGTGGAGATGCATTGAAATCCTCCAACAAACTGGAGGACGTGGCAGAACCAATTAACTATATTATCTTTTTTGTATTATTCATATATTTCTTTCTGTCTCCTTAAAGCATGAAAAATGCACACCCGTATATGAAATAACCGATCTCAACCCACTATGTGTGATAAGGAAAGCACAAAAGTGAAACGCACCAAATATATGCTGTGCATCGTAGAAGTCAGGAGAGTATGAAGCAAATGGACACCAGGGAAGAATAAGATACAAGTCTGCAATGTTTCACTTTTTTCCAGACATCCCCCAAACACTATTATACACAAATGAAATTCATACCAGCCTATAGCTCTTTCAAAAACACAATTTTTGCTGACTTTCCAGGATAAACTTTCAATCACTTGCCTACCAGCAAAAGGACCCGCGCCGGGTGAGGCTGATGAAATACTATAAAAATAAGCACTCTTGAAATCATTTCTGTACATCTGTGGATTTGGAGAACAGAATATTGCTCCGCCGTTCCCCTGTAGCCGACAGTAACAGCTTTACTGAACATGCGCTTCCTCCGCTCACCTGTCCTTGCCCAGGGTGCTCTTTTTGGAGGTGCTGTCGGAACGACCTCTCGACCCTGAGGCCAGCGGCTCCAGCACCACCACTTGAGGCTTGTCGAGGAAACACCAGCCATTGTGGACCCCGACATGAAGCCTTCTTTCCTGGATGACGACTGTTCTCGGAGTACCCTCTGGTCCCGGTTCTTTCTGAGAGTCAGTGAGAGGAAGAGTTACAACGCAAACACAAAACACACCACACATATACATATAGTATATCCCCATTCATTTGTGTGCTTTTGATCGGGTATTTCCTGGTTTTGGGCCCGGACCCTTACAGTTACAATGGTGGAAGATCTTAAAGCTATGGCATATACGTTAATTTACACAATAGTGTGCTTTCCACTACTTTGTGGTAACGAACTTGACCGGCCTGCACAGCCATGAAGAGTATTATCTAAAGCACAGGGCAGGCATCTTGAGATTCTCAAGACTCGTATTTTTAAGTATCATAACTTATTAGGGTTCAAATGGTAACCCTCTTCAAATGGTTGTTTAATCGGCTGTTTTGGTCTTAGTCAACTAATAACTCTTTAGACAATTAGTTTGTGTATGCCTTTTGATGCTGAATGATTTATTTCCAAGAAATACATATTGTGTTAGGAACAATAAGGATGATGACACATCTATGGATCTATTTTGAGGTAATTACAAGGACTCAATGACACCTTCTCCCAATTATCGCTTCACATCCTCATAGTGGCTGCAGTAATCCACTTTGCACTTCTTCTGATTTTATGTTGTTGATGAGTTTGATTACGAAGATGTTTAGCATGCTATTAACAGAATATTATTTTAAGCTTTGTTAAGTGGTACTTAACTCAGTCCCTCTGACAGAAAACAAAACACTTGTGGACCACAAAGGTCCACAGACGGGTCCAAACACTTCCTGTTGTACTTTGAATCTTGTTCTACCATCCTAATGATATTAATTACGTCAAATCAAATGCCTTGGGACTCCAAAGTGCAGCTTGAATAGTCTTATAAGGTTCACACTGGATTATCCTAACTTGGGTTTTTTTAGCAAAATTTGTGTTTGTTGTTCCCATCAGTAAAAATAACAATGTACAAGGGCTGTGTATCGAACCTTAGTTGTTGGATTATTAAAAATGTTCGTAGTTACATTGTCAGTTTTACTTACAAATAAAGAGGTTTGGAGTTCCCCGATCGCGCAATTCCTTTGGTAAGTACAATGTTATTACAGGTGATAGAAATGATGGATACAACTATGAAAATAAAAGCCAAGTTGTCATAAACTGGAATGTACTTGATGAGATAATTGCATGTCTTATTTTATCAGCATAATGTTTATTTCATTTTCGTTTAACTTTTAATTAACAAATATGTAAAAAATTTAATTAAATAAAAATAAGTAAATGTATCAAGAGGTGCTGTCAGAGACTGTGCAGCTGCCACTTGTAATGCACAGCTGACTGTCAACAGCTCAGTGATTGACTGTAAACGCTCTCACCCCGAAGTGCAGAGCCACACTGAGCTCGCCTCTCGTCCCACTCCTTCCCATTTGTTTCATTTCAACCTCTTCCCTCCCTCCATCACATCTTTCACTCCCACTCTCTCTTTCTTTCGCTTGCTCGCTCGCTTCTTGTCACTCTCTCTGCCGGTCCCTCGCGCTGCCTAAAACCTTCTCCATATCCACCCACGGCTTCTCAATCAAATTAGCATATCAATTCAGCTTTGGGTTTGTCTTTTAAAGCAGCAACAGCAGGAGCAGCAGCCGAGCCTGCCAGGCTACTGCACAGCCCACATGCAGCACAGCTGCATGTGGGCTAGTATCACAGCTCTGCACCGACTCATCTCTCTCTCTTTCCCGCTCTCTCTGTGTCTGCCTCTTTACCATCTACCCTCCTCTTGTTATCATCGCTCATTCTTTCACCTACAGGCAATATGTGTTCAGCCGTGTACCATATTTTTCTTTCAGTGATTGAAGATTAGGGTTCTCGTCGTAAGGTCACGCGATTCCTTCTCTTCTCTGTTTCCTTTTGAAAAATCTATATCTAAAAGCTCTCGTCTCAAGTGCTAAACATTTTTGGCACGCAGGTACAATAAAATCAGAGTTGATGTAGACCTTGTATATAAGTCCACCCAGGTGCGTTCGCTTCTTATTTGCCTAAAAACAGGATGAGGTGACTACCTGCTTATAGTTTGTGTCAGCTCTCATTTTGCTCCGGGAGTGTTACATAACCGTCTTCCAGCTGGATAACATGGCCTAAGGCTTTGTTCAATTATCGCTAGCCGTCTGAGTGCCAAGACGAAGATGTACCCCTCACGCCTTTCAATCCCAGACTCAACCGCACGCACCGTGTATGCACCGAAACACGAGTGGGATGATTACTACTTACCAGAGAAAATGAAACATCGAATCCCTTTGTGTGCGCTGAACGATTGAGGGGAGGCGTTGCATGAGGAAAAGGAATATAACTATATCTACCTTGTTGAAAAGTGTTAAATAGACAATTGATGTGACAATTTGCAGCAGCTTTGCTATGTTGAATTCATGTTGAGGCCCCCATAAAGTATTCAAAGAAACGCTCTCAAGCTGCCCCCGTTGCGGGAATTTGGTTAGAAATTTCCTGACTGAATTTTGGCGCAGGTCGTATTTGATTGAGAAAGCTCTAAAATCGGTTAGCGGTGGATTCGCCACAGCCTTTGCAGCTGCGTGGACCTCAAAGCTTGTCGCCGGTTAAGTTTAGCGTGGATTCTGGCTCTCGCACAGTGCTCAATGCTCTGATTGGCTCGATTGTTTCATCAACCAAAGAAACGGTCGTCAATGAGCAAAAGCAGCAGACCTATTTGAGTTGATGAAAAACTAATCTGAGATGTGGTTCTTGCAAGATGGCATCTAGTGTTTCCTAATTTAACCCTTAATCTATTCTATTGTATTCAGAGAAGCACACGCAATCTATGTCGTTATTTTACTATGCATACCTAGCAGCTTGGCCTGAATTTTTCTCAAGCCCTTTCTTACTTTATTGTCTTTCAGACAGCGGATGTGCATTCGCTATACAGTTGTTTGTTTAAAGCAAAGCATTTCATTGTATTTGAATTAACCTATCCAACTAAATTATTTTTGACGAGAGGCAGCAGGCGGCATAAGTATGACAAGATATCTGTAAATAATTGCCTTCAGTGAGATCCAGAGTCGGTTCCTACGTCGCCTACTCTCGCCTCCTTCCTCCACTGCAGCCAGAGCCGGTAGAGATGACAGAGAAATGGCTTTGTCTCTTATTGGACAGGTCTGCCATGAAGTGTTTCACAGTGAAAATAAAGAAAGACAGGGAGAAAGTTGTTTATAAGAGAACATCAGTTAAAGTGCTGCTTTCTGTTCTCTGCATCCCTCTCCCTCACACCACTCCTCCGAGTTTTCTCTTTCATCTCTCTCTCTCCCTCTCCCTCCCTCTCTCTCTTCCTCTCTCCCTCCCTGCTCGCCTCTGTCTGCTGCCGTCACAGATTTCTTCCTCCCTCGCCTGAAATATGAATATTTTAGAGCTAAGAAGCTTAAAGGGAACAATGAAATGGCCCCCCAAGTTAAATTATACTCCATTTCCAGAGTCACAGAAGGGGGACTTTTCTGAGTGACGAGCACACCGGTGCCACGTGGGTGTGTCTCTCTCTTTTTCCACACTTGCATAAGCTGGTTGTCTCCTGCTTTTATGCCATATTTTTGATATTCTCCCTGATCTTGCTTAAAAAAATTATAATATATATATATATATATATAAAAAAAAAACATTAGATCGTTAAACCAGGCAGCTGTAAGCGATCGACATGGTCCCTTCAGTGATCGTAATGCACACTTGACACATGGGTTACAGAAAGTGGAGGCTCCTCGGTGCCAACACGCCTAGATGCTGTTTGTGTCATTAAAAGGGAAAAGGAAGGGGAGGCAGAATGAGACTAGTGTGTATGCTTATGGAGGCAGTTTGTTTTAGAGCGTTGTTAACAGAGTAAACAAAAGCATTGCATTGTAAGGGAAGAGTCAGTGGCAGGTTTTTTGTCTCACAATGACACGAGTCACCTAGTGTGGGCGTTGTGAACGGAAAACTAACCGTTCTGCTTAACCATCCATTTCCTGTCGGGAAACAATTAACTGAGAGGAAATGCATCGAAGCTAGTGCATCACAATCATCTGTGATGGTTTTGTTTCTCATGGCTGTTAGTCCGCATCGAGAGCAAGCCAAAGCTTTATACCATTACGGCCTTGAGGCCGCAACAGAAACGTTTCGTAAACTGCAAAACCCACGGCACAAATATGGCTGCAATCTCGAGGAAAACAAAACTATATTCCTTTGAAATCTGTGTTGGGGATAAAGTGCCTGCCAGCAAGTCAGAGATAACTCCGGTAGAAAAAGATATCTTATCTCGGAAAGAAAAGCTCCGCAGGAAATACAGTTGCCACATCTGTGGCAGATTGTAGCGTATAATGTTTGTTTTTGGATTCCAGTCCACATGAATGGTCTTTACACATATGTTTGCCCTTTTTGTTTTATTTTGGAGGGTGTGTTTTTGTCCTTCCCTCATCTAAATTTCAATCCAAAATAAAATGACAGAAACCAAGTACAGAAGTGGAAGATTGTTTCCTCACTTGGGTAGTTGCACCTGAAAATTGCATTATCATCGTTGAATAGTAACAACAAAGATTCTCTTGGATTCAATTTACCGGTCCAACTGGGAGGCGGTGAGAGACAGAGGGGTGAGGATGACATATTAGTAAGCAAAATTGATTTAGTTGGGGACACCGTCATTTGAATAAAATGGACCTGCTAAAGAAAGAAAGAAAGTCATTTAGAGGGAATTTGGGAATAATCACAGTTGGAAGAGAAATGGAGAGCAGGCGGCAGCTGCCTCATTGTGCGAGTTTGAGGGGAAATGGGTGTCGATTTTCAGGAGGAGGAGGAATTAGTTTTTGAAGGTTATTTCTTTTGTGCTCAAAGGGCAGGAGACGAAGTGAGAACGCAAGCTCTCTTTAATAGCTCCAACTGGGACAGAAGAAGCTCGAGGCAGGAAATGTGTCTTGACCCCGTAATCACCGAGTGGAGGATTCATAAATGGTCGCGACAGGGATTAGAGGCACTGATCAATAACAGGATCAGAAGTCCCAATATGGGCCTCCGAAGCCCCCGTTACCTGCTACCAACATTGTGATAATAATCCCCAAAAATATAATAATACTATCTTTATTTATAAAGCACCTTTTAAAAACAGAATCTACAAAGTGCTTTGACAAACAATGGATATTGGATGGCAAAGGGCGTCATTTAACAGAGACAGGGGTTACAATACTTTGGGTTTTGGACTGTTGGTCAGACAGAATCATTTATATACTAGAGAGCCGAGTGGGGGGGGGAAGGGTGATCCCTCAGTCCTCGATACGCTCTGAATTTAGAATGTCGTACCTTCAAAGTAAAGAAGATGAACTCATAGAAGTACAGAGTCTGATCAAATTAATTACACAGCTACTCTGTGTCATTATCATCATCTCACTGAGAGGACGGCGTCTTTATGTTCATGTGAAAGAGCCGCGGTGATCAAGCTGCCAAAGAGTTCACTGAAATATGTAATAAGCAAAATAGCAGAAATGATTGTATGACTCATAGGATAATTGCATCTTTTCACACTTGTCTTGACAATATAATTAATAATGTCCCATCTTAATTCTGATTACCCACATGACATTACATTTAAATTATCTGTTTGTCATTATTGCTACTCAAATACATACACACATATATGTATATATAGATAGAGGGTATGCATGCAGCGTGTCTGATGCCAGTCTACACACGGATGCGTGCTCCGGAAACTGAGATGCACGACAACCAAAATGTTTACAAAGGTTTTTAGAAACTGAATATGGCAATAACGTGGAGAAACGCTTCGGCTGAGATGGGCTCGTTTTGTCCAATATCGGGTGTTCTAGTGCACAGTTTATCCAAGGCTTAATCTGAAAGAGTCAGACTTTTGTCACAGGTCAGCGTAAGAACAGGGATGATCTTTGTCACGGCTGCACAATAATTCCACTCGTCTATCTATTCTGATCAAATCGAACCCCTTTTCAGTCGTTGCCATTTCATTTCTTCCTTACAATGTAGTGGTGGAAAACGTTGCACTAAAAGCTATAAAAAGGCCAGTAAAAGCTGAAAAACACCTAGGTAGTAAGTGTATTTTTTATTTATCTCTGTATGGCACCATAAAAGCCGTCAGCTATTCGTCAGTAAGTTTTTCTGTCAGTACTTTGTAAAATCAATGTGTAGGCTGTTTAAAAAGATAACAATAACGCCACAGATGGCAACTGTCATCTCAAGGGTTGTGTGTGTGAGAGAGGGAGAAAGAGAGAGAAAGAGAGAGAGAGAGAGAGAGAGAGAGAGAGAGAGAAAGCAGATGAAATTATGTCCCACATGAGTTTCGTATAAGCCAATTACCAAGTGAGTTACACAACTGTGCGTCTCTTACCTTTTGAAAACCAGCGAGCAAAAGAAAGACGTCTCTCTGACTCATGACGATCACACATCGCCTCACAGCCACAGAGGAGACGCTTGCTGGCTGTTAACTTGTAATTTTCCATGTTTTCACCAACTGATAACACAGCAGTCAGGACTCCGGCACATCTGCATCCATGTCAAGACGTGCGTGTGTGCGCGTGTTGCTACCCACACAGTGGATGTTAGCTCCCCCATATTGAGGGTGAGTCATCCATGGCAAGAAACAGTGGCAGCATCATTAGCATGCCGCTCTCATCCTCCCACTCCCCTGCTCCTTAACAGATTTTAACTGGCACAGCGCTTCCACTGATAAATCACTGTTGCCCTACTGCTGAAACACTCCCATAATTCACAACCAAAAATATTAAGTCACACACACACACACACACACACACACACACACACACACACACACACACACACACACACACTGCCACTTTCCTCTTTCCCCTCCTCATACCACTTCTCGTCCCCAAGCATAATATAACTCATGCCACTTTCATCCACTGCACACATCACACCACCGTGAGCACATGATTGGTTCCACTTGGAACGAGACCCCGCGCGCTGGCACAGTCCAACTGTGAACACCGACACGACGCACACACACGCAATATCACATAACCTTAAAGGATAAGGCTGATATTGTCATACAATTTTCTTACTGCCAACAACTTCCACCGATAATGTGCCGCTAAATATTTTCTGAATATTCTCCACCCTGTGGCACTCGGCTCCAAACCTATTTATTCCTACTGAGGGACAGGTCACAACTATATCGTTTATTTTTCGCTCCGTAATTTCCTTGAACAACTGGACAGTGTAGTTTTTAAACAAACGTTACTCGTATGATGGTGTATATGGGACTGACACTAAATAATCTACAGTATGTGTGTGTTCATGATAATGCGGGGACATGTTACCCAGTGTAACAGTGTGGCCCATTGATGTCGTTTTTTTTATAGTCTTTGGAAAAACGAAGGAGCTCCACGGCACTGAGGAGAACCTTAGATTGAGCTTCACGTATCCTTTCTTAGAAACATAGTTGCAAGACATAAAAAATAGAGTGACGGAGATTTGCAAAAGGAGGTAACAGGATACTAAAGATTATTAGAGAGGTCAGAAAATGCATGTATATTACTTAGCTGCCTATGATGGTTCATCCAATTTGTAAGAAATGCTTTAGTTGCATTTGTGCGTTGTTTAGCCGACAGTCGGTGCTCTTAACGTCACTTACCTAGGTAAGGTAACAGTGACTCACTCACCACTTCTACTCACTCAAACAGAAGGTAATTACTTGAACTCACACCATATACTAGCGTGGCAAATTGTTATCATGACGGTGATGATCTCAGTAATATTACTCCCAAGCAAGTCATACTTTAAAGCAGAAAAGGCATTCATATCACTTGTTTTCTCCAACATTGAACTAACAAAATAGCCATTGTTAGGTGAGAAAGCGCATCATTTTCAGATGTTATTGTGCTAAATAATCACTGCTGATTATCGTCAGTGACATCTGTATCTGGAATCGCAGCACCCGCATTGGCAGCCCATGACACAGGCCTGATGGAAGGCAATCGATAAATGACGCTGGATGCTGGCACTTAAATGTCCCCGTGTGGAATCAGTACGTTTTTGCTTATCTCATCCGGTTGATAATCTAAAAGCCTTCGGGACCTCTTCAATTCCCAAACAGGTAATAGTTAGGAGATGAGATGAGAATACCCTGCCTTTTGTTAAACAAAACCATGTCAACGAGATGTGGGATTTCCTGTCGTCAGACTTTTAAAGGAATAGTGCGTAGCATTTAGGTAGATCTATTGGCAGAAATGGAATGTTTTTTCAGTGTGTAATAACCTGAAAATAAGAATCATTGTGCGTTTTCGTTACTTTAGAATGAGCCGTTTATATCCTCACATGAAGCGGGTCCTCTTCACAGAGCTGGCTGCCATGTTTCTACAGTAGCCCAGAACGAACAAACCAAAACACTGGATAGGGCCATCAGCATTTTCACGTTTGCGCCAGCCTCCGTAGTTCCCCGACACTCTTGGCACACGGGGGAAGTTTAAGCTGCCTCACCGCTAAATGCTGCCAAATCCGACACACTGCACCTGTAGAGACCCCTGTCACATGACGGTCAATAAGAAATAGCAGCCTTCTTTTGTCAGATCAGCCAAATTGAAGTTGAAATCTGAATCAGAAACACTTCATGCACCCCATTTGGTCGATTCCAAAATAATGCAAAGCTTGCAATAGTTGAGATCCCACGGGTGATTGATGGATCCTACTGATACAGTATCATCTCTGTGTATCTCACAGTAGACGTACTCTCTCTCCTGGAGGTCACTTTGTTCAGTTCGGTCAGATTCTCCAAATACATCACTTCAACAGAGGCGAACCGGGGAAAGAAGCAGTGACTCTGAAGGCTTTCAAAGTTTATGAATCTCCCTCTCTTCCTTCAACCACCGTCTTGTCTGACTTATGGGGTCTGTATCCACTCGCAGTCTATTTCGTCTAATCATTGGATCGTCAATCATTACAAAGACCTGCATTTCATGAATAATTGATGTGAGCCAAGTGCATTAAAGCACATTCCTTTGCAGTGCATCGGTTACAGCGGTTGCAGGCCGAACAATGATAAGGAGAAAGCACTCAGCTGGCACAGTCAGGAGGTGCAGCCAAACTCAGCGTCCTTAGAGAACAAAGTGCGAGACTCCTGCTATTTCAGAAATGCACAACCTCCTTTGTCTTTTAAAAAAAAAAAAATTAAATAGTACCACGTCCACAGGGGCAGTCCCACTTTGAGTGAGTTTTCCTTTTTTGGGACAAATGAAAACTTCCTGGAGCTTTGTTGCCAGAGCCGTTCTCCATTCATTAAATCAGCCTAGGGCGTTTTGTTCTGCCTGCGGCGTGGCATCGGTCCTCGCTGGCTTCTCTCCTCCTCTCCATCGTCTTCTGGGCACCCAGGTCTTTTGATCGCAAGCCAAGATGTTACATCTTTCCTAACAAGATCTCAGGCCATTTCATCGGGAGTCATTCATTTTATTGGAGATACAGGTGAACGGTTGCCACAGGTCAGTTGAGGTGCTGTAGCCTCTGGCTTCACTCAAACTTGGGCAAAGCAGACATGTTCAAGCAACCCTGAAGATGAATAGTGATAGTTTTTTTAAACTCTAGGTCAGAATGTGTTTGTAGAGGTTCTAGACCTCGGTTAAAGTAAGCCTGTGTGCTCATTAACGTACACTGTGAAGCTATGGAAAGCAGCTGATGTATTTCACATGAAAAGCACATCAACTAGGGCATAAGCTGTATAATATATGGGAAAGTGGACTGCAAAAAGAAGCCACACTCTCTGATAGTTTGTCGGGCTAAAAATAGCAATACTTATGGGGAGATTATGTGAAGACTGTATGTCAGACCAGCAGCCAGCATAAAGGATTCGTCTCATGCTGCACTGTACATTCATCCACCACCCCCCCATTCCTCTTCGTTCTTTTTTTGTCACTCCGTTTCTGCCTCGATACCAATTTAAGCACAGACAAGCTGGCATGGAGTCGCACGTGTACACACACACACACACACACACACACACACACACACACACACACACACACACACACGTTCCCTCACACCACGGTGAGAGCGAGTTGGCAGGTGAGGTGTCAGCATCACTTCAGAGACAGCTTGATGACAATCCAGCTGGAGTCACACTTTTAAAGGTCACACAGATCACACACACATACACACTCTGTCTGCCTCACTCTCTCTCTCTCTCTCTCTCACACACACACACACACACACACACACAGAGACGCACGCACAAGCACCCTTTAATTAAAAGCTGCAATCAAGCTGACTTCTGCATGTATTAACACCTCTCGCAGACATGAGAATGTCGTCATACCACTGAAGTTATAAAAGAACATTTTACTAATCTACACAACTTGTGAAGACCGTCAAAGAACATAGCACAAACGAGAAACCCAAAAAACTGTGAACGCTAAAATGAGATGAGTATCCACGCTAACGTGTCATTTACCTCACAGAGGAAAAGAAGACAAAAGTTTGTTGCATTAAATTAGATAAGGGGGCATGTAATGTACTGTACCTAATCAGCACAGCTGCTCCCCCTACTTGTTTACCCGAGCGATTGTCCAGATAATCCAAATGTCTGGACAAACAGAGTCCATGGTGACAGAAAATAAAAAGCGGTTTACAGAAGCTCTTTACGGGGGGCGGGGGGCATTCACACCAGGTTCCATCAGGGAGGACGAATCCCGCCGACACAATATGTGGACGTCAATAAAGATGGCTGGACTATTATGCTGAACATATTACCTCCACTTAAAGCTTTCAATTTCCCAGTCAGTCTACATTCACACCCTCGCCTCTCATCATGATCTCTGTGCAACGTCCTTAGAGACAAGCTGAGGTAGACCACAGTTAGACCACAGTTTGTCAGAATGGGCCGTGTGCTGTCTGAAACGGTGGTCAGTGATGTTGGAGCAGGGAACTGTTCTGTCACCCTTCCTGTTCACCCTGTACACCACTGACTTCCAGTACAACACGGAGTCATGCCATCTGCAGAAGTACTCTGATGACTCTGCGGTGGTCGGGTGTATTAGGGATGGACGGGAGGAGGAGTACAGGGCAGTGGTGAGTGACTTTGTGGAGTGGGCCGGCGAGAATCACCTGCTGCTGAACGTGACCAAGACCAGAGAGATGGTGGTGGACTTCAGGAGGAAGGCGACTGCTCCTAGACCTCTGAGTGTTCTTGGAGAGGACGTGGACATGGTGGAGGAGTACAGGTACCTGGGTGTTTCCATCGACAGCCGACTGAACTGGAAGAACAACATCAACGCTGTGTACAAGAAGGGGATGAGTCGACTCTTTTTCCTGAGGAAGCTTCGATCCTTCAATGTGTGCAGCAAGATGCTGGAGATGTTCTACCAGTCGGTTGTGGCCAGCGCCCTGTACTTCTCCATCGTCTGCTGGGGGAGCAGCATTGGAGCCGGTGACACCAACAGACTTAACAAGATAGTTAAGAAAGCCGGCTCCATCATTGGCTGCAGGCAGGAGTCTCTGGAACAGGTGGTGGAGAGGAGGACGCTGAAGAAACTTTTGTCCATATTGGACAACCCGGACCACCCTCTCCACCACCTACTGCAGGGTCAGCGGAGCACTTTCTCGAGGAGATTCCTCACGCTCCGCTGCAACAAGGACAGATACAGGAGAACATTCCTGCCAACGGCATTACGGCTTTATAATAAATCACCGCTTGCCAGATCCTCTGACTAACAACATGTATATATATATTTTGCACAATCCCAGCTATTTCTATTTTATTTTATTATTATTTTTATTATTATTGTATATATCTTTTATCTTTCATCCTGCTGTTTTTATTTATTTTGTTGTAAGTTGCTGCTACCCCCGACACCAAATTTCCCCTCGGGGATTAATAAAGTATATATTCATTCATTCATTCATTCAGGAGCTTGGCACCGGGGCCAACTAATGTCTGGTCTACTTTACTTGGCATACAACTGTGATCCAGGCCCCTAAAAACAATGGGTATAGATAGCTGAATATATAAGTCTGTTTACTGTTCCCTTTATGAAAGAAAAAAAAATCAGGCATGCATACACAGGTATACAGGACACAAGGCTTCCTTCATGTCCCCCAATGAATACGGGGCTAGCCAATGCTATTGGGGGATTTTTATTGATGCCTATTTGTACTCAGTACTTTTACAATATATCGTACTTTACTATGCAGTAGTACTATTACTAATATCTGCCAAAATGCAAAACCCTGGTCAAAGAATGAAAAAGTCCTCAGCCCATCAGCACCTAGAGGCGTTAATAGTTATTATCCTGAGGGTGGCGCTGGAAGTGGGGTTTGTACCTTTGGGAGTACAAAATGTGCCTCAACAAATTGAATGGCAATGTGCCTATTAAATTAGGATTTTTTTTTTTCCTGTGTGCCAATTTATTAATTAATGTGTTTTTTCCCCTCTCTCTCTCTGGGATATTCCAGAGAGTACTGCTGGTTCTTTAACAAGGCGGTAGTTTGGGACTTACCGGACTGGTGCAGCACGCCATGGAAAGCAATGGAGGGCGGATTGTCCATGAAGCCTCCCTTTGAATATAACTTGAGTTAAATGGGCTTGCTAGTCTGTAAAGAACCGGCTCCATCCCATTGGGTTGTGGGCAGTTCTAAAATCCCTCCCATAAGGGTCTGAGGGTGGCCCGAGGCAGGGTCACGTTTACACGCTCACTAATATACTAAGGGAATAGAAGAAAAGTGAAAAATACATGAAGCAGCCACTAGATACCTTCATTTTGTCCTCCCTTTTAAATGTTCAAAGTTCACCTAGTCGGGCTGTGGAGCTGTTGTTCTATGAACAGTCCCGCTTTGTTTTATCACGACGCCACACTCTCTTGACGCGATACAGTCTTGCCAATGGTCTCACTCTAGTCCACTGATCAACAGGTGGAGGTAATACGCTCAATCCGCCAAAGAAGGCAGTGAAGAAGAAGAGCGTTAGCGAGTAGTAGACATGGATGTTAACAATATTGGATTAAAAATACTTTATGAGGCAGGATTTGTACGTTAGACCTCGAAGTACAAACAACGCTTTTTGGTGTGTGACACTGAATGAGCCATAACTTTTGTTTTTTATACAAGAAACCTAAACAGACCTGATTATGATTTATTGTGACTTATTTTATTTATTTTTATTTGAAGCAGTGCACACAAGGGCAGCTAAATTCATAACCTCTGGCTGATTAGAAATGTTGATCAGACAGACCAGGAACCAATTATAACATGTTATGGAGGTCTGTTGCTGACAAAGAGCATGGAGGCCGGCATAAATAGCATGCAGGGCCCTTACTCTATCAATTATTTTGTATTTGGAACACCTTGTCAAATGTTGAAAGGCGGTCTGAAATATATCAAATTATGGCTTGTTTATTCATTGATTTTCCTTTCAAATGTTGAAGAGTCTTCACAGGGCATGTGGTATTGGTTGCCTTTAGCTTTGGGCTCACTCTTTTCCACCCGTGTTATAGAAATAGTTTTAGAATGTGTAAAAGCCTATTTAATAAGTTCTCTGTTAGTTTCAAATGGCAAAGAAATTATATTCAGGAGAACTCTGTTTCAAAATAGCAATCATATTTTGAAAGAATGGAAAAATTATGTGAAGTACAAAATCGTTCACAAAAATCGGTCCCCACCAAATAGATGTCTGCATTATAATTACATCGTTAACTTTACCGCACCATGAAAACTTCAACCCACTTTTATGGCAGAGACTTTTACATGCAGATCCTTTGCTCAGCTATCAACACAAGCATGTGAGCCCAAAACCTCCAACAGTTCCCTCACACAAATGTTTATGCAGTTATTCCATCACAGTGCACTTACAGTATAAATTTACACGGTAGAGGCACCAGTGCCTACCATTTGCTCCACTTAATAAACTCTAAACACTCCCCTCGATCCCCTGTGTTTGAGTATCTAGCCCGGCAGTATCAAAGAGCGGCGGGAAAGTGATGCGGAGTGACAGCACTGTCGTATCAATTCTCCTCCCTTGCAAAGACACGTCTCACTTAGGCTGAAGTGGACAGATAGGGCCTGTGCAAAGCCACTGTACAAATAATTGCCAGTGCATAGTTGCACCTGTCAAATGCGGTTAACCATCTGGATTTCCGTGGACAAGAAAAAGGGTAAGAGAATAGATAAGCTCCATTTAGTTTGGGAGGTGATGTGCCTTAAATTGCAGTGGCAGCTGTAAAAGGGCTTGTGCTTGCACACAGAAGAAACGGAAAGTGAGATAAAGGAAAGCATCGGGCTGGAGAGAACGATCCTGGCAGAGGTGTGTCAAAGCCTTTGGGGCCATCTTTAATTAGTTGGCTCTGAAAGATGAATCGTTTTACTATATGTATTTGTGTTTATGTCACAAAACTATGAGGGGATTTGTTTTGCCCTCGTAAGCACGCCATATACATTTAAAGCGCAGTAAGATAGTGAGAGGCATATGTGCAACAGAAAACACGAGTAAATATATTTCCCCTGTAGCTGACTTCTCTTTAGAGAACATCTATTCTTAGGTGCATATGAGAATCAAAAGCTGATTGGACGTGGTTGCGCACATCTCATGACACGGCCACTGTCCCTCATGTGTGCATGGGTCATCAAGGCGGTGCGTGTTCCGGAAGCTCGGCCTTACTGTGTTGTGGCAGTCAGCATTGATCAGCTGCAGCAGCTGGCTCTCAAACTTCTCCAGGGACGGCTGGAGGGAGATGGTCAGTCTGTTCAGGGTGAAGGGCAGCATCTTGAGCAGCTGAGGCCTCAGCAAAGCATCTCCTGGTTGACAGTAGGAACATACAGCATATATCACATCAACATGCCATTATGACATTTGCATGATTGTATCATATTTCCAGCTCTCCCCAGTCTAAAACAGGATTCATCTTTATTTGCGGTTTGTTCAAGCTCAGAAAACGTCGGTTCTCTTGGTGTTGCTGTGGAGGAAAACCACCATCTAGTGCAATAAATGTATGAAACAAGTGGTGAACTATATTTCAGTATATTCTTATTTGTGACCTATTTGCAAAGTTCCCTGACATTCTCCATCATCCCCAGAACATTTATCAGGGCGCGCCAGACGTTCTAGAAACCTAAGAGAAGAGAGGTCAAGTAGAAAATGCATGCTTTGATACAGTGTTATAGCCGTGTTGATTCGACACATCTGTGTGTCTGTGTGTGTGTGTGTGTGTCTGTGATCATATACAGGGAGCTGAACTTTACTTTTTCAGTCGTTAATAAGTCTGCTCACCCTGGACTCCCATCAAATGTTATACACTATTTGAATATGTAGTTAACATTTTGTCGTTTGTATTTTTTAACCAGGCTTGACTTATTGTGATAATTCATATTTCTTTTGGCAGCACGATCAACGATTTACCTGATTTTGAATATATTTAACTCTTTTCTGAGAGACAGCAGCTCCCCTCTAAATGACTGCTCGATCGATTTGTTGTAAGCTGCCTAATGCCAACCACTTGAATATTTACGCCACAGACGGAGATACCGGTGTCAAACAATCCAGCAAAAAACTGTTCACGTCTGGACGTTTGACGTAAACTGAATCAGAATCGATTGGAGAAGCTCCAAAGCTTGTGAGGTCCACAATCACCCCTTTTTAGACACAACAAAGAAGGAAATAGCCGGTGTGATTCTAATCGCTTCAAGAGTAATGTAGCCATCAAGCGTTTCATTGCAGCCCTTGTCTCTAGAGCGCAGAGTTGGACTGTTCTGAATGCGGCATGAATATCAAACCGGTGGCTGTGGTCTTAAAAGGCAGCTTAGGTCTGTGCTGCTCACAGACCCAGAACATGAAGAGGATTAGCCGGCTACCATACCTCCCACTGACTCCCAATGATTATAGCTGCGCACTGTCAGACTTCATTACATTCCCCCATAGAAACTTACTTTCTAAGTACTGCAGACATTTCAACTTCTGATGGAACCAAGTTTTCCAAAAAAGGCCACTTTTAAGTACCATGATGAATGTCCTGTTTGTTATCTTGGCAGCTGCAAAAACACAAGTGAGAGGTTGCAGATCTGTGTTCTGTAAAGATTACCTGATATAAAGGTGTTGGGATGAGCCGTGTCATATTGTGATTAATGGAGCTTGAGCTTTGATTCAACTTTGTAACATCTGCAAATTCTTAGTGTAAGAATTAAAAGGAGCTCCACTATTGATCGCCGAATTACTGAATACAATTATTTAAACAGCTGCTCAGTAAGCACACACAACATACTGTATGACTGTTTCCACCAATATAGATTTGTTTTTTGTTCTTGCCTGAAAGGAGTACATATTGAACAAATGAGTCAATCCAAAGGACGACACACGGAAAACAAAGTCTGAGGTGTGTCAATGGATAAAAGCCCCAAATCCTGAAAAACCCTAAATTGGCACCACCACCTAAAAACAGAGACTGACAGAAGTAAAAAGTTCTTGTTGAGCTGCAGTTTGTGCCAAAAAGGCAAATAAATGAAGAAACAATTTTAAAAGAGACTTCTAAGAGAATTCTTAAAATCAAATGTGTTAAAAATAATCTTGATTGGAATACCGTACTTTTCGGGTTATAAACCGCTCCTACGGCTGATCAGTGTCCCCGCTGTAGCAAGCTAGTAGCACTGCTAGCTAGCGCTGCTAGTAGCGCTGCTAGCTAGCGCTTCTGCTGCTACCGGCCACTGCTGCTGCTACTGCCCGCTGCTGCTGCTACTGCCCGCGTCCCCTCTGCCCAAGTCGGGTGTCGAGCCTGGTCCCGCTACCTTCGGTGGTTTTCAGGGAGCTAGCGGAAGTTAGCGGGGAAGTGACGGAGCGCTAGCAGGAGCCCCAGCTGGCTACAGCGGGGAGCTGTCGGGGACACTGACCGAAGGTAGTAGCGGCTTATAACCCGAAAAGTACGGTAATAGGCCAACAATTTGTATTTGTAAACGTAGTAAACTGACTCAAGCTTTTCACGCATGTTCCTGTTTTCTGTGTTTTCGTCTTATCCTGATCATACATCCATTTTTACATTATTCAACACTATCCACTTATAGGAGCAGCACAGCTTCATCACAGTCGTCTAATCTTGCCAACTGAAGGCCGTCTACAGCAGTAACTGTAACGTCCTAAAACAGCATCCGTTATTGTAGGGGAGCGTATCACTCATGGTTTGACCTTTCACCTTCCCAGTGATGTGGAGTTTACCTGTTGGAGAAGCTGCAAGTCCGGGAATGTTCTCATTGCCAGATACAAGGACATTCTCCGGCAGGAGGTGCATCGCGGGATCCAGTGGGGGGTGTTTTTTGATCACACAGTCAAAATGTGCTCCATCAATAGTCTTCAGGAGACTGCCGTCTGCGGAAGAAGATATGCATCACGTTTATGTCAAACTCTTTCATGTTTCACATGCATTTCATGGCAAACAAGCGTACCGCCACTCTGAATACAGACGAGTTCGATATGATTTTCCATCCCACCGTGATCCCCAACACGCCTAAAGAATCAATCTCCTTGGTGCGTCAGAATCTAATATTTCCCCAAAAGCAATGAGTCACAGACATCATGACACCGAACACACAGACCATTTTTCAATATTCCATTTTTGGTGTTGGTGACCTAGGCGCAATGTTCCATTGCACTGCAAGCATCGTTATCCACGGCTAAACTCAAATGACAACCATTCTACTCGGGGGGGGGGGAAAGGCGCTCCTCCAGGAGAGCTGCGCAGCGTAGATGACGCACGAGGTATGAGCAATGTGGTTGTCAATGTTCGAGCAGGTCATCCAATGACAAGTCACGCCCCACAATCCCTGCCGTTGCCGCGAAGCACGGACTATTTGGAAGGTGAGCAAAGTGGAGTTTGATGCGCTGCATATGTTGGTTTCCTTCAAGCCCGAGCAGCGTCACAATCCTTCACTGTGACAGGGTTAATGATTGCACCTTCAAAAGCATCAGTGACAATCAATACAGGACGCTTCATTCACCCCCATAGGCTGTTTTGACAAGGTGACAGATAGTGACACGGTGGTGATGTCGAAAAACATTGCAAGTGTTGCTGACTTCTGTGAATTTGCAAGTGTATGCAGGGCAAAAGGTATGGAAACCCAAGAGAGCCTCCACAGACGCCTGCCATCCTTCTGGCTTCAAGTTGTTTGGATGGCTATTCATTTCCAGCATGACATCAGCCTAAACGTGCATCAAAGCGACGGCAGGTCCGTTTGAAATCGACTTGCAAGGCTTTCCCCCCACCACAGTCACCACACCCACAACCCCCAAAACATTTTAAGGTAAATATGAAAGGAGAAAAGATGACACACTTAAACATCACAAGACACGGTTGGATCCTCCGACAGAGTGCAGGAATAATGTGAACTTTTATATTCCCTAAAGGCTTGGAGAAAAGATACCAGGGCTAAAGCTTAATTGTAATAAGTTCTGACATTACACAATTCTTTCACTTTGTTTTATTATTGGTGTCAAATTATACAACCTTGTCTTTAGACGATATTACTTCTCTATAAAAGGACATTGCCTTGACAACAGAAAAAAATAGTCAATAAAGGCCAAATTATACTTGTGTATTGTGACCAAAATTTCGACATCAACCCCAAAATATCGACTCTGCAGACGGCACGTGCTGACAAACGTGCAAACACATTCTTGTCTGCTAGCATCTTGGGTCACGTCTGTTTCGGAGTGCATCTGTTCAGCAGAAAACCAAAGCGCCTTAGCCGTCAAAATAAGCAGCTACAGGATCACAGTTCCAATGAAAACTGCCCAACATCTAACACTTTGGGGAAATTGCTAAATGTAATCCAAACACGCAATACAAAAATATGCGTCAGTCATCTTTAAAACATAAGTGCATTTTTCTGACTGCCTCGCGAACTTGAAAAGCTAATGTATTACCTGGAGTATAGCAATGAAGTCCAAACTGTTGTATGGAAGAACCCAATTTGTTCAGATATTGCCCAATGGTAGCTTCACAATCAATAATGTTTTTTAAACAATTTATGACATGAACTTACACTTCAAAACAAACTGGTAAATCCATCACTTATATGTTTATGCTACTAGATTACTCTTCAGAATCGCAGAAGTAACCTTTTTACTAAGAAAATAAATGCAGTAACATAAACGGATCACAAGGGGAAAAAAAGTTGATTCTATGTTCAATTTATTTGAAATAAATGGTATTTTAGAGACTTTTGTAATGTCCATTTCTGCTGTGGACTGCTTTTCATCAATTTCCATGGAAGAGCTTTTAAAGTCAATGAAAAAGGATTGAGAAGGAAAGAAGATGATGAGTATATTGCAGTGTATTCCTCGCCTCCCTTTCCATGACTTATCCCAGCCAAACCCTTTAACTCAGTGAACAGTACACTTACAAAAGAAAAAGTGCCAAAAAAGGAAAGTGGTTTGGGGAAATCTCTGAGGTTGCAGCACCGCATCAACTCTGTTCTACAAACGTTCTCAGCGGCGACAGCAGCTTTCGTTGAAAAGTTGTTTCTCACCATGAAACACAGAATAAAAAGTAGGGTGTGAAGGGAGAAAAGGGAGGAAGTCAAGCACAGATGCTGCCCAGGTGTCGCCAACTTTTTCATCATTTATTTCTTGCAATTCATTATGCATCAAGCTTGGGTTTCAGTCAGATGCTGTGCATCATCCCAATTTCCTTACAGCAGTGGTGTGGTACCTCAGAGTCAGTTGAGCAGCATCTTGGCAAGAGATGTGAAACCAAGGAAGTGGAGGGGGGAAAATGGCGCGGCATCAGACAAAAAAGAAGCAGTGGTTTTGGGAGGTGGTTGAGTGGGAAAGAGGAAAGTAATAAAGATGAAAACAAATGGGGTGATTTTGGAGAGTCGGTTTCACTGCAAACTCGGGTACGAGTGAAGGGATTTGAAGTGGTGACTTGCATCTGTTCCTGTGTTTGGCAGCGTCACTAGAGCGTCACCACAGCATCACTACAGCATCATGGGGTCTTGCTGCTCAAAACCTTTTCTACGCCAGCCATTTTGTGGCAAAAATTGCAAAAGATTTGCATCCCATACTAAATACTGATTATCTCCTCAACCACAAGGTATATTTGAATAATTTAAACAGGTATAATATACAGAAAACCCTTGTGAGACTAGATAAGAAGTTCATATATGTGTTACTGGTACATTGGTTGATGATAGTACACAGGAAAGGTAAAACATTTAGATATTTCCCAAAAAAGAAAATCTTCCAGGATGTATTTTCTCATTTTAATTATAGATATGATCACTTTTTTAAGGAATACTATAGCACTATGTGTTAAGAGTATCTCTGCAAAGTTTGGCTTTGATTAAGTGAAGTTAAGTATTTTTAATAGTTAATTTAGTGCAGATCTTTCGAGCTATCGTTCGAAATCTGCCAACACTGTAAATCCCGTAGCTTTTGATCTGGTCATTGAACGCGCTCCGCTCCGCTGCAGCCGTGTGCAGGAGGGGAAGACACATATATAGAGCTCAAGAAAGGCCGTGTTGAATATTGTTTCAGCTATAAGTAAGTCAATTTTCATTTGTTTTGCTGGAAATGAATTGCACATTTGTCAGCAAGTTGGCGAGGCTTTGCTTGACAGTGTATTTGGCTATTAGTAGATTCAGTAGGTTCTAAGCTTTCCAAAACTGTGCTAATTCTGTGTAGCTTCATGCTATCGATATGAAAATTTATATTTTTAAAAATCCGGGTGCTCTCCCAAGTCACTTTCGAGTCCCTTCGAGTCATATTTATGGTTTATGGTAATATTTATTGAGGAATAGTGTCATAAGCATGAAACATTCACTTATATTGACTTGTCACAATGTGGCGTTTTTTTTTCCTGTATCACACCAGAGGCCCATATATGGACTGGTATGGCGTCGGAGATCGATGAAGACCTTCGAGGAAGGGCTTAGCCCCCATTTTTGGGGGCTCTGGGGTTAATAAATAAGATACATACACAGCTGGACACGGATAGCTTGGTCTATATCAACGAAACTGTTGATGCAGCTGCTAGAGATGTCTGCAGAAAGTGTTTCTGGGTAAGATCTGGGTATAGCTTGAATCAACAACGATCACTAATAGAGACGCATCTTGAACACACACGTAAAAGAACTGTTTAAATGCTGCAAAGGAAAGTTTGCCCCGTCTCAATATGAGCCCAACGTGGAAATGTTCCTGGTGGAGAAGCCACACACCAGGGGAAAAGTGTTGTTTGACTTCATTAAGTTTGTTGGAAGTTTGAAGTTCACCCAAACAGCAATAAAGCTTGGCGTAGGTGGTGAGAACAAACACTTATGTGGGTTGCCTTTGAGTCAGATGTGTAAGGAAAGCCCTTTTGAAGGTACCAGTAAACGTTTTTATCTTAGCAACAGAATGCGTTTTTTGGTATATCGGTGGGAGCATTTGTCATGGCATTACCTCCCAGTCCCCCCACACACACACACACCACACATACGTACACACAATAAATTGTGTTAATTCAAATTAAGATATGCTAATGCAAACACAATGTACCATCTGTTTGTCCTCTCATCACACCGAGAGGACCCCAGAGCAGCCCTCCATCCTTCGCATTCTATTTCTTTCCTTCTCTCTGCTCCTTCCCCTTTCCTCCCAGTCGGTCGAGAGGAGAAGCTTAGATCAGTCCAATGAGCTCGCAGCCTTCCTTCGTGCTTGTTTCCTCCTCCTTGTTTTTTTGCCTCCCTGCCTCTTAGAGGACTAAGACTTTCAAAAGCCCCAAGGCAACTTCCTTTCCTCTATCTTCTCTTCTTTTCCCATTTCCTGCCTCTTGACCTGACTCCAGCTATGAAAAATAGGGATGATTTTACTTCTACCACTGTATTTCTCTCTTCCCTCGTGCTCCTTTTTCTGTTCCAATTCAGACCAACTTGTCTCCAATTTATATTCCAGCATTTGGGTTCCCTCTATTGATCTTATACTCTGCGGTCCAATTTAAAATGTACAGGTCAGACCTGCGTTCAACCTATAACTTGATTTCATTTTCTGTTGAAAAGGGAGAAGCATGTTTATCAAAAAATACCTCCTTTTCAGAGCCGTAAAAAACAATGCTTGTTTTTTTTCTTGCTTTTAGCTGCACCGCTTTATATCTTATAAATCCGCCCAGTGGCTGTAGTTTCTCAAATCTAATCCGTCTATTTCTTTATGTAATCTGGTGACATCGTTATAATTAAGAGTTATGAGAATCTACCCATCCCATCACCTTTCATTCCCATGTTTCCACCAAGTTAGTCTTCTACTAGGCAAACTCTTTCTACTCTCCTACTTCTTCCTCTTCTTATTCTGTATTCATGTTGTATCTCTCATTCATTGGTAAACCCCAGAGGGGGGGAGAGTGTGTTTGCATGTGTGTGTGCGTGTGTGTGTTGCTCAGCCAGTGGCATAGAGCCCTGCTAGGCAGTAGAACATAGAAACATGTAGTGTTTGGCAGCCTACAGTATACAGTATATACCCTCCCTGACCATGCTCACACTGCCAATTGCATCCCTCTAAACAGACTACAAACATACACAACGACATGCCCTGGCAGTGAGTGGCACTTCTCAGCAATGATGGCCGGCTGTTATTGTCATTGCAAAACTATGGACTCTGTTATGACTATATAGAAGATCTCAATAATTGCATCAATTAAATTAACATTTCTGTTTAAACATGCTGTACAATTACATGTAAATATGAGTCTTTTTTGCTGCCGCTATACATTTCTATGACTAACATTTGTTTAACATACCTGTGGGCCTCCATTATTATTTATATTTCTTACTATCAACAAATGGGTTTGTCCGTCTCTCAATACTTTCCCTCTTCACCTTGAGAGGTGAGAATCTCATCTTGCGCTACAATTCACATTCTTAGTATTACAATTCAAAACCAATGGGCCCTTTTCCCAGCAGCCATTTCCACATGTCATTGCTGGGTAAACACAGGTGTCATTGATATTGTTGTGTCACAGCCATTCCAGTTAGCTAACAAGCACAAAACCAGAGCCCTACTGCATGGAACATGGGCATAATTCATGTTATCAACAGCTGTCTTTACCCTGCTTTTGGGCACACCGAAATGACAGACTAGTGTACCAAAATGAAAACGTGAGATGCAGCAGTTAAACAAAAGTTAGTCTATCCGGAGCCATGGAGCACAGCTTTCTAAAGTTGTTGGCACTAGTGCTGTTCAGAATTCTGTCCAATTGTTTTAGGTAACGAAGCTAGCTTGGAAATTGAATCGTCTCTTTTCTATTCGCTTTCCAATTAACTAGTTCCCTTTCAGTTCTCTGTGTGTGTGTGTGTGTGTGTGTGTGTGTGTGTGTGTGTGTGTGTGTGTGTGTGTGTGTGTGTGTGTGTGTGTGTGTGTGTGTAAATGTTTGAGCAAACAACCCTGTGTACTAATTGTTTTTTCTCTGAAATGGGAAAACGTTGCCCTTGTTTTCCACTGGCTATAAAAGCCGGTGGTCTAGTGTGAATGTGTAAAGTGTCCTGGGTTGACATTAGATTTCAGAGATAAACTATTATCCCTGTCATTTTCCAGCTGAAGACTAGTAAAAGTTTTATTTAAAGCTCACCTTGCACTACAGAGAGCCTTGAAAAGTGAAATACTTTTCTATCCACCCAATACCTGTGTTGCTGTGCCCATATGAAACCATTCACGCAGGTCAATGTTTTCAAAAACTTTGCAACCCCAATATGCAGTGTAGCTATGTGTAAATATGCTGTGTTATGCATGTTGCATGTGTGGAATGAGAGTAGGGGAATGGAATGCGGGGAATGGTTTGGCCAGCTGGGAATCGAACCGGGGACTAGCCCGTACCATTCCTGATAGATTTCTTAGAAACAGATTTTCAACCAGGTACACTCTTTTCATTCATCTGTCTTTATTCCCATCGTGAGAAGAACCCAGAGAAGACATTTTCCATTCAGCAATTCTCCGTGGAGCGTGAAGACAAAGACGACATTTCCACTGTGAACAGCGGACAGAAAGTTGACCTCCCTGTGCACTCCAGAGGACGGAGTACAATTACTGGCCTTGGAGCGGACAAAAAGCTCCATCGTGTAAATGATAGGGCTGAGGTTCGTTTGATCCTCGTAGACTACCAAACCAGGAAAGTTCGTACAGTTTGAACACAGTATAAAGACGTAATTGGAAGCGCTTTTAAAGCCCCAAAGACCACGAGGGACAAACACTGGCTCATGCTAATCAATAGCCTGCTGGTCAATGTCAGCTTCTTTCAAAAAAGTTTCCCTCAATGATACCAAAAATCAACAAAATGCTTCAATGGCCCAGGGTGTGACATTCAACCAGAGAGTCCCAACACACAGAGCAGCCTGACAAAAAAAAGAAAACTTCCTGGATTCGCATTTTGTGTTCTCTCGAGTACCTGGAACCACATTCCCACACCGGGGTACTTTCTGTGCATTCACAAGGTGCAATTTATCGTTTGTGATCGGTTGCCAACATTTGTCTTACGTAATACGAGTCGGCCGGCAGGACAGGCGCCAAAGAAGAGTAGAGATTACCTGTGTGAGAGCGGCATGCCGAATGAATGCACAGAGAAACGTTTTGTTGCGTCTGTGATGGACAATTAATGATAACCCTCATCCCTGACATATTGTGATTTAGTTTCTGTCTGCGTCTATGTGATAATCGAAATGAACTGAAAGCCAACTGAGCTCAGTGCAGCGTTGCTGACATGAGGAGGCCCGGCCACGCAGCCCTTTTGTACTTTGCCTTCAGCCATCCGCTTGTTTTAGGACTATAAGGAAGCACATTCTGCAATGATGATGGTGGGTGACACTCGCTATGGCTTTAATATGGTAGACATGTGGAGATACAGCCATTTATAGTTTAAATTCATTCACTTTTATTCATTTCAACTTTAAACCCCAACTTCATTTGCAGCACATCAAGAAGTAATGAATATATTCTTCTTCTCCGGAGCCACGCTATTTTCCCAAAACAAAGTCGGGGAAACTGAATAATGTGGAATTTGTAATAATTGAAGGATAAAAACAACGTCAGCCCCCGGGGCATGTTTTCTCATTATAATCCGTTCACACAAGGAGACATGAAGGACCACCATGAGGAAAATGTGCTTATTTCACACCAGCACAGAACAGTTTTAGATACTTGTTTTTCTCCACAAAATCAGACTCAAGATGCTTCACGTCAAGAAGTAGATGCAAGGGCTGCGTGTTGCTGCCACAGTGGATGTGAGGGAAAGTGATATAAAGAAACAAAAAAGGGTTCGGTCCAAAACAGAGCAGCAAGAGTGGCAGCAATAAGGCCCTTGGAACAAAAAGAAAAGCAACGTTCCACTAAACAACAGGCATGTGGTTAATAATTCAGTGAGTATAAGAGTCGGTTTGAGAGAAGGTTTTCTAATATTCATGCGACATGATAGCCAAGAGAGGAACTCTGGCTCTCACTGGGCACAGTGTTATTCATACTGTGAGGCACTACGGTGTTTTGTAATTCATAGCCTTGGTTTTAAGGCCAAGCAAGGACGTATCTAGACCAACCCCGAGCTTCAGTAGAAAAACTCAATAATTCAAGATTTATTCACGAATATTGAACTGATAAGAGTCTAATATCAAAGATAATCCAATCAGTTGTTGTGAATCACACCCGCAGCCGGATGAATAACCAAACTTGTCAACCTCCAGCAGGGAGATCCACAGTTTAATTAATGAATTTGATGAGAAGTAATAGCTTTCTTCATTACCTGTGCATGTAACTGTGCAACATCGTGCAGAGTGTGAAATCACTCTGGGAGCTTGAGGCACAGCTTGCATATAAAGGAGCTTAAAGAAATATATAGCTGAAAAAGTACACTGCAACAATAAGAAAAACTGTCCTGAGGAGAAAATATGATGGTCAATAATACATTGAACCGGGCTGCCTGGGACTACTTTCATTTTAAGCCAAACGCGAGGGGCAAGCTGCTTCAAATGTGTTGCTGTCTGTCTTTCCTCTCTGTTCGACATCTCCGTTAGACTGTCCTTACACACCGTTGACCCCATCGCTCTGGGATGGCACCTGGCAGAGACTTCAGATACTTGACACTTTGTGTCATTTCACACTGGTGTGTTCAGCCCCCATTTTCATTTCATTGTTTTCTCTCAGCACCTACTGGCGCTGCTATCTCTTTTTGAGTATTTATTTTGCTTTTCCTCATAAGGTTTGTACTGGGAGTTATTCCAAGTCAGTGAGGTTTTAGGAGAGTGGTGCCAGCTTAGCTGGGTTAGACAAATTAAATGTTTTTGCTCGTCAGTCTACTTTATTTACTCTATCTTATCAAAGCATGAGCCACCACTCTGTTACTTTGTAATTTTACATCATGAGTGGATGATACATGTACAGATTAATTATCTGCCAAAATGAAGTGACACAGCAGGGCTACTCCCCCATTATGGATTAGTCTCCTCCAAAGGTTACACCTGACATAACACCTCCACACTATATGAAGGGTTAGTGAATCATTAGTATGAACAGCTCAGTTTGCTATAACATGGCAATGAACAGAACAGAGGAAATATGGCTTGGCCTGAAAAATCATCCAGTTATCCGGCCCTCTCATCTTTTCGTGTTGGTTGCATTACTCAGGCGAGAAATACTTTAAGTGAATCAGCCTAATAAATACTTATAATATATAGTATATAATTAAAAAAATCTTCTTACAGTCAACCGTGTCCTTCAGGAGAGGATGGAGGAGACTTCTTGGTGATCCATGGTGTAGATTCAGCCTAGGAGATACATTGAAAGCAACCTGAATGACTGAATGAATGCATGAATGCAGCCGCTATAGTTGCCAATGTAACAAAAGCATCTGACGAAGGCTGTGCGAGCTACATGTAATTCTAATGTCAGCCATCCATCAAAACTAACAGATTTAAATTATCTTTCATACCCTCTGACATTTTCCTGCTCAACTCTAGTAAGTACAGGTAGCAACGGCACATCTTCAACCATGCCTTTTCTAATATTGTATCTTTTTCTACTCAAAGTGTTCACCTTTGTACTCTGGTATTTATATGTTTTTAGTACGTGGTTAGGAATGTGTGGTTTTTTTTTGTATTTTGCACTGTGTTGTTATCGTTTTTGCTACTGCGGCAAAACGGAACAAATAAAGGTCTTGAACCTGAACTAGGTCCCTGGCCGTCACCCCTCTAAATCCTGACTGTTGACAACAGAGCAAACTCAAAACTGCTTACACAAAGTATATATATATATATATATATATATATATATATAAATATATATATATATATATATATCTCAGTGGCGGGCCGTAGATTTTCTACCTGCGCAGGCTGGTAGATATTGATAAACCCAATTAATACCTGGCTGGTGTAATTAAGGATGGGATAATCACCTTCGGACCCCGTCAGCAGCCTGAGCCTCTGGCCTGTTGGTAAAAAGTTCCAGGACAGTGAAGCCTCGCCCCAGGGCCTGCTGGGAGCCATCTGGCCTGAGTGATAACGACACCAGCTCCAGGACCACCACTGCGCTGGGCAACCGCAGAGACGTATGGAAATACAGGACCTAAAGGAATCATTAAACACACAGAGAGGATTCATGTTATCAAGCCCACATCTTTGATTTGTTCAGAATGCAGCTTGGATTGTATCTCATTCCAATGCCTGTGATCTAAACCACAATACATTGAATTATGTAGAAGAAAAAAACATGGCACCTACGGGTCAAAGCAGCTTTTAAGCAGAGTTGGCAAGTTACACAGTACATCTTCAAACGATATCAGTATACCATAAAGCATTGATATTTAACTCTGTTAACACACTGTTAAAGTATACTTGTTGCGGTAAAAGTTCAATTAAAAGCGGTCACACCAGCCCAAACGAAAGGATTACTTCACACCTGTTAAGTGCCAAAAAGAAAGTGGACATTTTTGTTTTGCCTTATTCCAAAGCTTTTTTTAAAATATATTATACTCTACTATATGAAGAGCATGTTGACAATCACAGGGAAGTGGCACAGTCCCATGACACCCAGCTTGGCGTTCAGCATCAACTCTTGCTGACATTGAAGTTACTGCAGTTTATGGATAGTCATCATACATGAGGATCACTTACATATAGCATTGGGACCTTGACAGCAATAATTTTCACTCTGTTTGTCAGATTTTTCAACAACAAAAATGCATGCGCCATTGGAATAACTTGAAAGAACAGAAGAAGAATAGGAAAATGATTCGACAGTGCCACAAACCTATTTCATTATATATTACGTATTCCAGAAGACTAGTATCCTGCATTAACTAATGATGGCTCCTTATGTCTATGTCATATGAAGTAACAACTATTATAGGCATATTTCTTCAATCACTGTGAAAAAAGTGAACTGCTCACAGCAACCGCTACCACAGCTGAAAAGAAAATGGATATGTGTTTTCACTATTGTGAAAATAGAAGTGAAAGAAAATGGCAGTTCATTCAGAATAATTCCCAAAACGATTGTCTGTCTCCATCATCGTCACCTTGTCGGGTTGCATCTCTTACTTAGAAAGAGGAGCAAAACCCTTAATTTAATTCAATTATTGTTCTGCGTTTGATTCTCTGTGGTCATGCCACACACATTGGTGTCAATCTCCATATTGCAGGTCTCAAAAAAGGAAAGAGCCAAACATCCAGGGTTGATAAGAATTCCTAATAGGAGAGTGCGTGACACCAAAAATATCACATTCAAGAGGCGGGCAAGTACCTCGTGAGCGCTATAGAATTGAGTGTGTGAATGGGGTTTGACCTTGCTATTTTTACACAATTTCAGATGGAGACAGTCGGGTCTTTTGGGAGCCTGTTTGTAGTCGGTGCCAGGTAGGAGCAATTGTTTACAGGCTCTGATCTGCCAGTCAAATTGGAAATAATAGCCTACATACAGCCGAGCCCCACTGATGTACATGCACAAAGGCCTGAATATGATAAAGGGACCCACGAATTATATGTGATCCATTGCTCCCCGAGCACAATAAAAGCCCGTTATTTTTCAAAGCCATAAAGAATAACACGACGGTGTCAACAGAAAGAAAAGAAAATGGCATAAGTAGACATGAGCTACCTTGAAATACAGAGCCAATTTCTACCGGCCCACTGTGGCAGAGCCTGTTCATCTTCAACCTCAGCTATCAGCCGCCACAGAGCAGTCGATTCAAATTCAAAACCTCTGAGGCATTCCCATTTCAGCCACATCAGTCTGGCATCTCTGTGCATGGTAGGTTTAAATTACGAGGCCAAATACAAACACTGCAGACTACAATGAAGAGCGTGGGAGGCAAAGATACTCATCTAGACATGGTTTGATAGAGTTAAATGTCTGTTTGCTTGTTTTCATGCATTCACTGGACTTTGCCAAGGATTTTGAGATTCACAAAATAGCTTGTAAAACTAGTTTGTCTGCTGAGATGAGTCTCCTACTGGATGCGATTCAACATTAACAAATGTTTGTGAAGGATTTATCAACACGGGCCATGAGACAGAATGGGATAAGTAACAATGTCTGGTAACTCAACACAGAGGCTCTGAATCTGAAAACTTTGTAATCAGAACGTTGAGAGAAAAGTCAGTTTTATGAAATCTGTTCAGATCTCACGACGGACTAATTTCTCGTTAATGGCGATGCACAATTTCTGGTCCTGGAACATTCATTCTGTGAGTTTGCTCATCTTTGGATGCAGATACATATTCCAGCAAACGCTGGCTGAGATGAGAAAGTAAAAATATCCCCTATCCCAAGATAGTGTTCAGTATTCATAGACTCTGTTTATTTATTTATTTCCCTCCAAACTTAACTCCCAAATCAAAGCCTCATCTGTGACTGAACTTCTCTTGAACCTATCCCAAGCTGTATCAACTAGACATTTTCTATCATGTTCCCCCAAGTTTCCTCCCCCTTGCGATAATGTGGAATTTGCATTGTGGTCAAAGACGTAGTCCCCGGTCTCGGAGCAATCCGAACGTGGACATTGTTCATGACGGATTTCCAATTCAAAAAGGTAGAATTTCTTTTTCATCTGCCTCACTGCTTTGATATTCCTCCAAATTGATTCTGTTCCAAACTCAGGAAAATAAATAAATAAATAAACAAACAGCCTCTCCCCACGGAATAAATATCTTACTCGATTTGCAATCATTTTGAATTTCAAAAGATGTAGTAAAATGCTCAAGAAAACCATGATGACTGGTTTATGAATATTTTGTAGACAGACGAGCTGAACGAAGGATAACATTGTGTCAAGTGTTTCGATTAAACACTTTTACCTAAATGCCAGATACGTGAGCTGATTTGTACAGTCTTTCTATGATAGTACGGCATGCTTTAGGCCTTTTTCCAATGCAAACTCACAGATTTCTTCGATGCCCCGTGTTGTTTAGATCCTGCTTCAGAGCATGATGGTGCCACATCTTGACTGTAACTTGTACTACTTGTAACCACCGTTACTGGAAGGAGAAGAAAGGTGTGTGCCAACAGAGGGCAGTTTTAGTTGTTGACACAACTTGTTGACATATGCCTTTTTTATTTCCAGATAGTACAAACAGATTCGTTCTCACATTCAAATATTCAACGATGACACTTACTTCAGTTTGCCAGAGCAAAGTTCAAAATGTTTCTCTCTTTCAAGGCCAACAGAAATGACTATACTTTTCCCCCAGAACTTTACGTTTAAGGCAATCTCATGAGATCTTGCTCCTTGCCGACGCCACGGGAGCACTGCGAGATGTCATTGAGAAAACAGCTTGCATCGGCAGCATTGCCAGGCGCAGCATATGTCGGACCTAATGAGAGGTTATAGTGCGCAGCGACTGTCAACAATGCAGTAATCGATTCTCGCAGGGGTAAATATCAACCCCCTCCCCACAACGTGAGTGAAGAGGGGCTAACAGCAATGTGGTGACATTAAAACATCATCAGCACAGAGGCATGTCGCTTGAACTCCCTGTCAACCAGCATGTCTGCAGCTTCTGGGGGCGGGTTTGCTGAGGCCTCTTTCTAGGTGACAGAGAACCAAACTATGACAGGGAAGTGCAAATGAAATGTGTGAGAGCTGCTGTGAAATGTAAACCTACGGTATAAAAACCAGAGAGCGGAAGGGATAAAGGGAGACGATTGGGATGGTGGTTTCAGATCTGTCTCCTGGTGAACTGGTTTTACTTGCTATAGTAGCAGGGAAGACCTCTGTCCTGGTCAAATTTGAGGATTAACTGTAATCATAGATACACCTTGAGTTGTATGAAGGGGGACATTTAGTAGACAAGAGTAGTTTGCACTGTCTAATTATTTACATAACATAAATACACTGAGATATATATATATATATATATATATATATATATATAGATATATGTATATTAGTAGTACTGAAGCTGACTTATTGTCTTCTTAAAGTGATTATAAAAACCATATTTAAAACATTAGTCAGTAATCAGTGATTTGCTTTTGGAAAATATGAACAAAAGCCTGGGTAATAGCGGCACAGAGTCCATTTAGTGGCAATTATAAACCTCTCATAGTGCTATCGACTGTAAAATCAGAGGCTAATTCTTCTTGCCCCCTCAAGGTGGTCATTCAAATGCCTGACTTGTGGGAACTGGGCAAGCACTGAAGGAGGGGGAGTGGGGGGATCACATGGCATCGCACAAGACGAAGAGGCTGCAAATGAGAATTGGTTTTGCATAGAGGCTCCAGAGCAACTGGGGTGTAATTGACAGGGCTCTGTTGTTTGACCCCTGGTGACCTCCCAAAAGAAAAGCAAACGGGGCATTTCTATTTCGCCAACACGCTAGCTGGGAAGCTGGGAGCACTATAGTGTCGGCTACCTGGGACTTAGATAACAGGCCAGCTCCACATGCCTGTATTAACTATTCACATGTTATGCGTGGACCTGTGTGAATGCATGTGACTCTTGAGATGCACACGTGTCGAAGGTGAATAAAGGCTGACGTCATACGGCATTGAAAAAGCACAATACGCACCTTTACTGCATTCCACGAGTGTACATGTAACTGTGAGCTCTTCCTGTATCTAAAAGCAAAGCTCAGCTCATGAAGTCCTATGAAGCTAAACTATGAAGCAAATGCACTCAGGAAGATTCTTGGCTGACTTTGATGCTAGTTTTGGCAGCATAACCAACGCCTGAGGTGGAGAGGGGAAAGAGAGAGAGAGAGAGAGAGAGAGAGAGAGAGAGAGAGAGAGAGAGAGAGAGAGAGAGAGAGGGGAAGGGAGAGCGTTACAGTAAGTCATTTGACAGGCACAGAACCAGCGGGTATCAGCATCACAAATCCTCCCGTGTGAAATCCTGTGACTGTCACCAGCCATAGGAGAGATGAGCGATGGCGGTGTGGATGATCGAGAGGCAGAGAAAATGACAGGGATGAACGCTCCAGGCGTCCTCATGACCAATAATGTCAGCGGACTGCAGCTGGGACAGATCGGACCGAGTATGCACATGTAGACTCAAATAGATTTTCAGCAAGAGGTTTCCTTGCAGGTCGAACATTTTAGGACATGATGTGAAACTGACCTGTAGGAAAGATAACCAAAAGCCACTTCTAAATAGCTTCACTCGCTGTTTAAAATGGTCTGCAGTCTAAAATAGACACACAAAAAGAAGACAAAAAAGAAAACAGAACGGTCAGAATGGAGGATAATTAGTGCCAAACAGAGAGAAAAAAGGAACACTGGCAGTGGCGTGATGCGCCGCAAATGAAGAAAAACAGAAAAGCAACACGCGTCCCATGAATCAATGTAAAGTAGAATTCCAAAAATAAGTCCCAATTAGAATACAATTTGGACCCGGCCAGATTCAGACCTCTGAATCACTGCCACCTTTTCTCGCCAAATTATTAATCTTTTTTTCTCCAGAGATTGAGATCATTCTGCTGCTGTCATCATTGCTTTGCAGGTGGGATAAAGAATGGAGACGTCACATCCCTGTGCCAGACCCAGTAAAACTGACCCAAATGTGGTGATGGCAGGGTGGATGGGATTGATTTAGCTAAACTGGATGCGGTTAGTCAGAATAACGACTCTTAAAGCAACATTTCACTGAAACACAAAGTCTGACGGATTAATGAATGGCAATTAGTCTGATTATGCAACCCGGTTGGGTCTCAGTTACTAGGAACCACTGTATCTAAGGCATAGATGGTCTCATTCACCAATATGTCCAATGGAATATCTTACTGTGCAGAGAAAAATGCCATATTAAAGAACAGTGCAGACCAAGCAGCAGTTTTATCCCTTAGTGAGCTGAGTGGGTGAATTTGAATCCTTGTAAAAAAATTATACCTACATCTTACCATTAGCATAATACACTCCTGGACCTTTATATACTGTATAAGGAGTGCCATTCTGCAGGGTCAGAGATGTAGAAGTGGATGAGGCAGCGACTGAAAACCTGAAGCATGACAGGTGAAAAAGAACAAGCAGAGTAATGGAGCCGATTGAGAAGTTGAAGGCACAAAAAGGTGTTCCATTCTATCACCTGAGTGACTGGTGCGAGGAAAAAGATCTTGGCTTGGGCTGCATTGAATGTCTCCCCTGAGGTGGTTTGATAGAAAAGTTAATGTCATAGGGACAAAACAGAAAGAGGAAGAAAAAAAAGAAACAGAACAGGTGGAAGACTGGGAAAAGCTGATTTATCGGCCAAAGATGAGAGGACGGCAGCAATTACTGGAGAAACAGCCCAATTACGTGGAAGCCCTTCAGGGAACGAGGGCCACAGTGATGCGATTTCTATCCGGCAAAGACTTTCATCGACCAGTCATTCTCATTTTTCAAAAATCTCCAACTGAGGCGACGGAACATTTAAAATATCTGCCCAACTTTTCATTGTAGAGGAGGATGCCTGGCCGGCATGTACACAACTGAACCTCAATACTTTTCTGGTGCCAATCGAAGTAGCGAGAGCTCGCATCCAATGTCAGATTTGTAGTCTTGTCTACCTAGTGTATTACTCACAAATAAAAAAGCAGATACTTAAAAACATTATGATAAAACGTAGATATAAGGCAGAAGAATCCAACACAAAAAAACAAACATTTACATATTTGGCAATACGGTTTCTACCAGTGGTGACCAGAGATGAGTGTGGAAAGAACTTGTGTGTGCAAAGTTGACATTTTGGTTTGAGGATGGCACAAGAGTAGTGTTTGAGTCATTGTGTGTCCGAAATGAAAAAGGTTCACATTGTCTGAGGTGCAAAAATGTTAATTTAACAGCAATCTGTCTTTTAGATATATAGCCAAAAAGATCAAATACAATTTTGGGCCTTTTGTATAAAATAAATGATACATGTATTGTCTGAGTTCATTAAAAATGTGTTTCCACAGCGGGTATTCAGTTAGTTTTCATCATGAACAGGCATCAAAGTGCATGCTGACTCCAGATGTGCATCCCATGGTCTTTTTCCTTCTCCATATGCACTATCTGTGATGCGAAGAAAATACTCCACTTTGGTTCACGGGTGCAAGGCCAAACGTTTAGCATAGAGCACAACATTCCTTATCTCTGATCACCCCAGATTCCGACTGAATGCAGGCGAGACTCTCGCTGCACTGGCTCCGTGTCCGCTGTCTGGCAGCACTCAATCTATGACAAGTATCATGGCTGACCATCTCGCTACACTGACAGCAGCGGCAGCAATTACACGTCCGTGCCACACACTCCCGGGTGTTTCACTTACCTTCTCAGCCTCAGCCTCGGCATTTGCTCTCACAAAAATCCCTCTAAATCACGAGCCCTGCTGAGGTTGTGGAGCTTATGATGGGGGTCCTCTCAATGTCAAGCCAAGTAGCAACAAGTCAAGGTCAAGGAGGGAAATGTTGTTTGGGTTGTTGGGACAATAATAGGCAGCTTAAATTGTGTGGCAGTAAAACCAATTTCTTTCTTTT